>JAOPSE010000004.1:118172926-119372926 GCA_029449295.1 Zea luxurians
AAGTTTGAGCGACGATTCAAAGGAATCATCCCGTCGACCAAATTTTGGTGATATTAGCAAGGGAGTAACTACTCGTTCTAGATTAGTTAATTTTTGTGAGCATTACTCCTTTGTCTCTTCTATTGAGCCTTTCAGGTAGAAGAGGCCTTGCTAGATCTGGACTGGGTGTTGGCCATGCAGGAAGAACTCAACAACTTCAAGCATAATGAAGTTTGGACACTGGTGCCTCGTCCCAAGCAAAACGTTGTGGGAACCAAGTGGGTGTTCCGCAACAAACAGGACGAGCACGGGGTGGTGACGAGGAACAAGGCTCGACTTGTGGCAAAAGGTTATGCCCAAGTCGCAGGTTTGGACTTTGAGGAGACTTTTGCTCCTGTGGCTAGGCTAGAATCAATTCGTATATTGCTAGCATATGCCGCTCACCATTCTTTCAGGTAGTTCCAAATGGATGTCAAGAGCGCTTTCCTCAACGGACCGATCAAGGAGGAGGTGTACGTGGAGCAACCCCCTGGCTTCGAGGATGAACGGTACCCGACCACGTGTGTAAGCTCTCTAAGGCGCTCTATGGACTTAAGCAAGCCCCAAGAGCATCGTATGAATGCCTTATAGACTTTTAATTGCTAATGCTTTCAAGGTTGGGAAAGCCGATCCAACTCTTTTCACTAAGACTTGCGATGGTGATCTTTTTGTGTGCCAAATTTATGTCGATGACATAATATTGGTTCTACTAATCAAAAGTCTTGTGAAGAGTTTAGCAGGGTGATGACACAGAAATTCGAGATGTCGATGATGGGCGAGTTGAACTACTTCCTTGGGTTCCAAGTGAAGCAACTCAAGGATGGCACCTTCATCTCCCAAACGAAGTACACGGAAGACTTGCTAAAGCGGTTTGGGATGAAGGACGCCAAGCCCGCAAAGACTCCGATGGGAACCGACGGACACACCGACCTCTACAAAGGAGGTAAGTCCGTTGATCAAAAGGCATACCGGTCAATGATAGGGTCTTTACTTTATTTATGTGCTAGTAGACCGGATATTATGCTTAGCGTATGCATGTGTGCTAGATTTCAATCCGATCCAAGGGAGTGTCACTTAGTGGCCGTGAAGCGAATTCTTAGATACTTAGTCGCTACGCCTTGCTTCGGGATCTGGTATCCAAAGGGGGCTACCTTTGACTTGATTGGATATTCAGATTCCGACTATGCTGGATGTAAGGTCGATAGGAAGAGTACATCGGGGACGTGCCAATTCTTAGGAAGGTCCCTGGTGTCATGGAATTCTAAGAAACAAACTTCTGTTGCCCTATCCACCGCTGAGGCCGAGTATGTTGCCGCAGGACAGTGTTGCGTGCAACTACTTTGGATGAGGCAAACCCTCCGGACTTTGGCTACAATCTGAGCAAAGTCCCACTCCTATGTGACAATGAGAGTGCTATCCGCATAGCGGAAAATCCTGTTGAGCACAGCCGCACAAAGCACATTGACATCCGGCATCACTTTTTGAGAGGCCACCAGCAAAAGGGAGATATCGAAGTGTTTTATGTTAGCACCGAGAACCAGCTAGCCGATATCTTTACCAAGCCTCTAGATGAGAAGACCTTTTGCAGGCTGCGTAGTGAGCTAAATGTCTTAGATTCGCGGAACTTGGATTGATTTATAGCATACATGTGTTTATGCCTTTGATCATGTTCCTTATGCATTTTGTTGGTTACTTGTGGTGCTCAAGTTGTACAAACACTCCCCGGACCTCACAAGTCCTTTTGCAAGTGATGCACATATTTAGGGGAGTTGTGCTACAACTTGACCCTTTGAGACTAACCATGTGCTTGAGTTTGCTTGATTTAGTCTCAAAGGAGGTTTGAAAGGGAAAAGGTGGACTTGGACCATGAAAGACTTCCACTGCACTCCGATGAGAGGGTAACTTATTCCAAGTTCATCTCATGTACTCCTATTGCCCTTGTATTCTTATTTGAAGATTTTGGTGAGGCAATGGGGTTAAGGGGCCAAGATTGATCCTGTTTTGGTGCTTGATGCCAAAGGGGGAGAAAATAAGGCCAAAGCAATAAATGGATCAGCTACCACTTGAGAATTTTGAAAATAATAGAATAGAGCTTTTGTTTTGTCAAAATACTCTTATTGGCTCTTTTTGTCAAAAGTTGGTCTCTTGTGGGGAGAATGGTTGATTATGGGAAATAGGGGGAGTTTTTGATACTGTGATCAATTTCTATTAGAACAACTCTCTTTATGTCTCTACAAGTGTGTTTGACTTAGAGATAGGAAATTGAGGTTGATTTGCAAAAACAAACCAAGTGGTGGCAAAGTATGATCCATATATACCAAATTTGAATCAAAACAATTTTGAGTTTTCATTTGCATTGATATTGCACTCGTTCTAGTTGCTTTATGTTGTGTTGGCATAAATCACCAAAAAGGGGGAGATTGAAAGGGAAATGTGCCCTTGGGCCATTTCTAAGTATTTTGGTGATTGAGTGCCAACACAAGTGCTTTTGTGTTAATCTATGCAAAGTGGTGGACAAAGTGCAAACCAAGTCAAAAGGTATGTTTCTAGACTTAGTACATTGTTTTATGGACTAATGTATTGTGTCTAAGTGCTGGAAACAGGAGAAATCGAATTGGAAAAGAGATGGCTTTGTTCAGCCAAAGTCTGCGCAGTCTGGGTGCACAGGACTGTCCGGTGGTGCACCGGACAATGTCCGGTGCGCCAGGCTGGCTCTGGCGAACTTGCTGCTCTCGGGACTTCGACGGCGGTGTACGGTATAAATCACCGGACTGTTCGGTGGTGCACCGGACTGTCCGGTGAGCCGTTCACAGGCCAAGTCGTCGGTCTCGGGAAGCCATCAACGGCGTACGGCTATAATTCACCGGACTGTCCGGTGAGCCAACGGTCAGCCGGGCCAACGGTCGGCCGAGGATTCCGCGCGTGACGCGTGGCCGAGCCAACGGTCACATTGGAGCACCGGACTGTCCGGTGTGCACCAGACAGTGTCCGGTGCGCCAACGGCTCTGAATCTGCAACGGTTGGCTTCGCCAAATAAGGAAAGAAATCCGCACCGGACAGTGTCCGGTGGTGCACCGGACTGTCCGGTGTGCCAGTCGACAGAAGGCAAGAATTGCCTTCCTACAATGCTCTCAACAGCTCCTAGCTGCCTTGGGGCTATAAAGGGACCCCTTAGCGCATGGAGAACATATCCAAGCATTCTTTGAGCATAGTTGATCACTCACACTTCGTTCTTACGCACTTGTTCGACATTCTTAGTGATTTGAGCTCCGTTCTAGTGAGAAACTCGTGATAGTCTCTTGAGCTCAAGTCTGGGTCTTGAGTGTGCGTATTTGCTGTGATCTTTGTGTCTTGTGTGAGTTGCTTATCCCTCCCTTACTCCGCGCTTCTTTGTGAACATCTTTGTAAGGGCGAGAGACTCCAAGTTGTGGAGATTCCTCGCAAGCGGGATAAAGTAAATCAAAGCAAAACACCGTGGTATTCAAGTAGGTCTTTGGACCGCTTGAGAGGGGTTGATTGCAACCCTCGTCCGTTGGGACGCCACAACGTGGAGTAGGCAAGCGTTGGACTTGGCCGAACCATGGGATAAACCACTGTGTCTATCTGTGTTGATCTTCTTGTGGTTATTGTGTTTTGCTAAGACTCCTCTCTAGCCACTTGGCATTACTGTGCTAACTCCTAATCAAGTTTTTGTGGCTATAAGTTTTTAAGTTTTACAGGATCACCTATTCCCCCCCCCCTCTAGGTGCTCTCACCTTGATAGGCAGCCGACTAGGGGTTTGCCGCTAACCCACGCCTAGAACTCGTCGTAGTCTTGGAACTCCTGGAAGTCTCCTTCCATGGCTTTATCTTCTCCTGAGCAGTGGTTGCAATGCGGACAACCTAGGGGGGTTGGTGTGTAGAGCAAGGGTGAGTACACATCAACATACTGAGCAAGTGTCCTGTTTGGCTGTAGTGGACTAGCTTTATGTGGGGGGTAAGTCAAGCAGTTGCTTTTAGTTGGTCAGATTATTATTACTAGTAGCGAAAGCCAAGTTTTAGAATTAACCCACGTCATTAACCCAAACGTACTCCTTTCCAAACGGAAAGAGTACCACTTACCATTACCAGAGTCAATACCAAAAACCATCGATCTCATTGCCACCTGTAAATCCGAACATCTCTGATCAAGTACCACTAATCACTGGAGCTCCCTTGGCCGCTCATAACCGCGAGCACGGCTGATATATCAGTTTTCGAACACTCTGCAGAGGTTGTGCACTTTACCCACAAGCCGTGATTTCCCTTTCTGCCCAGAGATCATGACTCTCCATTGATCACTACCAAGGTGACCCAGCAGGATATCACTACGCTGCCTTTACAAAGATTCCCCGAGGCTGTAGCCGCCCGTTAGGTTTCCTAAATGTACCGCACTCCTCCCCAAGGGACAAATCAACCTTGGCAGAGCGAGCCGCATACACCGAGCCCCATTGACGGCACGACGGCTAAGCGAACTACACCCCGGTTCCTCTAATTATTCAGCTAAGGGCGTCCCACTCCACCCTCATGGTTGCACTGTTTTCCCGGGCGGTCATCCAACGAACAGGTCCTTACAGAGAGGCACTCGAGAAATAGCTCGAGCCCCCTTGAAGACCACAAGTATAACATCATAATAAAAGAGGGGAAAATAGCGTATCATCGATAATTCTCATCATGTTCATTGATTAGAGTTGAGCAATAGCATAAGACTAAGCAATAATAATCCAACCCAAATAGGTAAACAAGGACACGGATAACAAAAACTAGTAAATCCTTAGGTATAAATGTGTAATGCGGGAGGTGAATTAAAGAATGTATAGGACAGAGATAGGTCAAGGGACACTTGCCTCCACCAACCGACTGCTGCTCAGGGGCTTCTCCTGCGAGCTCTTCGGCCTCTTCAACCGGATCGTTCTCTATGCGAGCGCAAACATACATACATCCACACATTTAATACAAAAGAACAATACACCATACAATAAAATGCAGTAAATAAACAGACGTTCCACGCGGGCTCGCAATTAAGGCTAAGAGAGAAAGAGAAAAAAGACAGCCGAGAAACGATCATGTTACATGATTATAAATTAAACTACTCGCTTAATGGAAGGGAATTAATTTGGATGCTACGTTTTAACATAAAGTAAAGTCAAGTTCCACATTTAATCATTGTAAACAATTGAAGGTGAATGAAAGGGAGTGGTCGCACGTCGAGACGTACGACACGACATTTAGATTGAATTAAGAAGTAAACGACTCGCCGCGCGACAGAGCGCACAACGAGACACTTGCATTAATTATAAAGAGATGTTAAGCATCGCGCGACGAAGCGCACGACGACATAAGTCAACAGAGCTGAGTTTAAAGTGGAACGTCGCGCGACTGGACACGCGACGTCACACATTAAACAACCTGAAATTAAAATGGATCGACGCGCGACGAAGCGCGTGACGCAGCACATTAATAGAATATGAAATTAGACAAATTCGTCGCGCGACGCAGCACGCTAACTAACGGAGTTTGAAATTAACTACAACCAAAAATAATCACCGTGCGCGTGGGTTTGCGCACGCGAGAACGTGTTAGGGGGTAAACAGGGCTACGCGAGTCGCGCCGGGGCCGGGACGCCGCGCGCAGGGGGCCGAGGGCCGCACGCAGGGGCCGAGCCGCCGCGAGGGAGGGAGCAGGGGCGGGGCGGGCCGCGCCGGAGCCGGGGCGAGCGCCGCCGCGCAGGGGTAGGGGCGGGCGGGCCGCGCCGCCGCGGAAGGGGCAAGGGCGAGCCGCCGCACCGCCGGGCAGGGGAGGGGCGGGGTCGCGCCGCCGGGCAGGGGAGGAGTGGGGCCACGCCGCGCGGGCAGGGGAGGGGCGGGGCTGCGCCGCCACGCAGGGGGGCCGGGACGGGGCGCGCTGCCGCGTGGGGAAGGGGAGGGGCCTGGACGGGTGCCGCCGCGCAGGGGCGGGCAGGGGCGAGCCGCGCCGCCGCGGGGGAGCAGGGGCGCGCAGGGGAAGAAGAAGGGAGAGGGAGGGAGAGAGAGAGAAGGGAAGGGGAGGGGAAAACTCACCTCCGGGGATCCAAATCCTGGTGATCTCGACTCCAAACCCTAGGGCACCACGGGGAGGGAGAGAGAGAGGTGGAAGAAGGAGAGGGAGGTTACTGCGCGGGAAATCCAAATGAGAGAGGGAGAGGAGGAGGGGGGCGCATGGGGGGTGTGGGGCACCGAGGGCGTGCGAGCCGGGCTGGGCCGGGCCGGGCTGGGTCACATCGCGGATCGAAACCCACGACACGCACGACCATTAAATGGAATTAAATCGTGAACTGAAATCCGAAGCGGAACGAAACGAACACACAGCATCAGACAAAGAAATGTGTTTCGGCATAATGCAACACCCATGACACTTAGGTTTTGTTCATACACGACACGGACACCTATCGCTATACTGGTTTGAAATTAGGAAGAAGGAGCAAAACGGGAAGAGAAAAGTAACGCCCGAATTTGGTGAAAGAAAAGAAGAAAAAAATCTACCCCAAATTCAGGGCGTTACAAACCTATCCCCCTTAAAAGAATCTCGCCCTCGAGATTCAGGGTTGGCTAGCAAAGAGCTCAGGGTATTTAGCCATCAGATCATCTTCACGCTCCCAGGTTGCTTCTTCCTCAGAGTGGTGATTCCATCTGACTTTGCACATTCTGATGGTCTTCCTTCGGGTGACTCTGTCTGCAGTCTCAAGGATTTGCGCTGGTTTCTCTGTGTAGGTCAAGTCCTCCTGGACCCCTAGACCTTCAACTGGCAACTGCTCTTCTGGCACACAGAAACACTTCTTCAACTGAGACACATGAAAGACATCATGCACTGCGGACAAACCTTCTGGCAAACTGAGCTGATAGGCCACTTCTCCACGCTTTGCGAGAATTTGGTACGGACCGATGTAGCGGGGTGCTAGCTTGCCTTTGACTCCGAATCTTCTGACTCCTCTGATCGGTGACACTTTCAGATAGACGAAGTCTCCAACTTCGAAACTCAGCTCTCTTCTTCTTGTGTCTGCATAGCTTCGCTGCCTTGATTGCGCTATCTTCAAATTCTCTCGGACCATCTTGATGTTCTCTTCGGCTTCAAGCAGAATGTCTAGCCCAAACACTTGCTTTTCTCCAGGCTGATCCCATTGCAATGGAGTTCTACAACTCCTCCCATAAAGCGCATGAAATGGTGACATCTTCAAGCTGGCCTGGTAACTGTTGTTATAGGAGAACTCTGCATAAGGTAATCTCTTGTCCCATCCGGACTGATCTTGCAACGCACAGGCTCTCAACATATCTTCAAGGATTTGATTGGTTCTTTCGGTCTGACCAGCTGTCTGCGGATGATTAGCTGAACTAAAATTCAGATGTGTGCCCAAAGCTTCATGCAGCTGCTGCCAGAAATGAGAGGTGAATTGCGTTCCTCTATCTGACACTATCTTCTTTGGCACACCAAGAAGACAAACGATCCGAGACATGTACAATTCTGCCAATACTGCACTGCTGTAGTTGGTCTTGACAGGTATGAAGTGGGCTGACTTGGTCAAGCGGTCCACCACTACCCAAATGGAATCGTAGCCGGCTCGAGTGCGAGGCAATCCGACTATGAAATCCATACCGATTTCATCCCATTTCCACTGAGGAATTTGCAACGGTTGCAACAATCCAGCTAGTCTCTGGTGCTCCGCCTTGATCCTTCGACAACTATCACACATAGCCACATGCTCTGCGATTTCCCTTTCATTTCGTACCACCAGAATTTCTTCTTCAGATCCTGATACATCTTCTCACTTCCGGGGTGAATCGAATAGGCTGTCTCATGAGCTTCCTTGAGAATCAATTCTCGAATAGACTGGACATTGGGAACACACAAGCGGTCTTTGAACCATATCACACCTTCTACATCTTCCCGAAAATCTTTGCCTTTGCCTTCCAGAATCAGTCGCCGGATCTCACTGATCTTCTCATCATTCTTCTACGCTTCTTTGATTTCTCGCTCCAGGGTAGGTTCCAACTCAATTGTGACTCCTCGCGAATTATTCAGAAATCCGAGACTCAACCTGTCAAACTCTTTGGCCAACTCATAAGGCATCGGACGAGCGACCATCAGATTGACTTGACTCTTCCTGCTCAGAGCATCTGCCACTACGTTCGCTTTGCCTAGATGGTAGTGAATCTCCAACACATAGTCCTTGATCAACTCTAACCATCTTCTTTGTCTCATATTCAGCTCTGACTGAGTGAATATGTGCTTCAGACTCTTGTGGTCTGTGTAAACATCACATTTCTGTCCATACAGATAGTGCCTCCATGTCTTCAGTGCGTGAACCACTGCTGCCAACTCTAGGTCATGGATTGGGTAATTCTGCTCATGAACCTTCAGCTGTCGGGACGAGTAAGCCACAACTCTTCCCTCTTGCATCAACACGCATCCCAAACCGGTGTAACAGGCATCACAATACACCGAGAAGGGCTTGTGCACATCAGGCAAGACTAAGACAGGCGCTATAGTCAACTTCTCTTTCAGCGCTTCGAAGGCCTCTTGACATTTCTGGGTCCACTTGAACTCAACCTTGTAGCCTAGCAAAGCTGTCATTGGTTTCGCAATCTTCGAAAACCCTTCAATGAATCACCGATAATTGTGACGGAACCTCCCAAGTAATTAGGCCCACCTACAGTTGTCCTTGTCCAACGGACCTCAGACAACCCTATAGGTGCCCCTGAACTACTTGACAAGCTCGATATCTTTCCTTACCTTTCCAGGAACGTCTCTGTTGGGGGCTTGTTCTCAAATGCTAAGAGTTAAGAACAAGGCAACACAGAAAATGTTAAATATTAAGGTCCTTCGTCCTTCACTACATTATATCCCTTCGGGATATAAGGAACTTCGGACGAAGGTTACGAAGGACGTACCTTCGTAAACATAATAGCGAGGGATGAAGCATTCATATAAATCATGAGGTATAAAATAGACATTCAAATGTTAACATAGAATCATTTCCATTTCTAATAATATGAATGAATACAAATGACTTCAAATTACAAATGTACCTTCGATCCTGAGGAAGGCAGGAGTGCAAGTGTGATGCGAAGGCAAATGACAGGTTCGCGTGAACAGTGCAGAGGTACTGTTCATCTATTTATAGGCACAGGTCGCAGCCTGTGACAAATTACAATTATACCCCTTACAAAAGTTTACAACATTGACTCAGACCTCTATGAATAAAAAGGTCATTCTATCTCTATGTCGGTTTGAAACGCCGAAGCTCCATGAAAAGGAACCTTCGGCCATTTCTTGGAGACGACTTCAGCCGAAGCTGCTTCTTCGTGTGAGACCTTCGGCGCACCGAAGCACGACCCCAACAGTAGCCCCTTTCGCGGTGCTAGATCGTTTTTCGTAACGAGCTTGACCCGTGAAAAAAGCCTCTTCAGCTTTGGGAAGCCGAAGGTCCAAAAAACACCTTCCCTGAGCTCGTTGCGGAGAAACGATCCGGCTTCCGAGCGCGTGCCAGGCCCACCTTGCAGAGTTACTGTTTGATCTTTGCGGTCCACTGCACAGCGAGTACAAGTGACCGCCCGTCTGGTGTAAAAATCTTGCCGCTTCGCCTTCTTACCTGCAGCACTATATAAACAAACGGGTAGGTGTGAAGTTACCACAGCATTCATTGCTATTTGCACTGTTTTGCTGCCAAAATTTTCCACCATAGCCGAAGCTTGACTCTCAGAATCGAACGAGGTCCGTCTCGACGTCTGCTTCGTCAGAAAGAAGAGCTTCGGAGTAAAGAAAAAAGAAAAAGTTTTTGACTTCCCCAAACTCAGAATCAAATGGCGAGAGTGCGATCTACCTGCCAAAGTTGTACGTGAGGGAGACGAAGCCGAAGGTTTCGGACACTGTGCCCATCTCCGAAGCGATGCAGCGTTCCGGTCTAGTGACTGCGGAAGAACTGCCTGCTGCTGAAGCAAACCCGACAACAGCCGAAGGAGAAGAAGAAAACATTGAAGGACTGACCCCGAATATGACTACCACATTGCTATGCCCAGCAAGCCCAGTCACCTGGATTTTGGAAATCAAACCGTTTCAAAGGCTGATCTTTCGAAGATGGTGAAAGCAGGTTATTTCAATGAAGATCAGAAGAAAGCTACTCCGCTTCGGGGAGAAGAAAACCACCCGAAGCCATGGAAGATGAGATTGTTATCTTCAAGAGCTTTTTAAAGGCGGGCTTAGTTCCCTCTTCACAAGATTATTGCGGAGATTACTGACGAGGTTTGGTATCTACTTTCATCAATTGACTCTAACGCCATCGTTAGGCTCCAATGTTTATATCTGGGCCCTCCGAAGCCAAGCTGTGGAACCGTTGCCCGACAGCTTCTGCCGAGTTCACGAATTACATTACCAAACATAAGGCCAGAAAAGATGGGCTACATGATAATTTCGGTTGCTATAATTTTGCCTACCGGAAGACAACAAAGTGTCCTGCCATCAGCTACCGAAGCAAATGGCCAGCAGGCTGGGAAATCTGAGTGGTTTTATGTAAAAGTTGACGAAGACAAAGAAAAATTGGTACAAAGCCCTCTGGATTTAATCTTCGGAGAGACGAGGCACGATGCCGCATCGGCGATCTAGAAGGTCCCACCTGGGCTGCTCTGGGTGAATTTGAAATTATTTCAGAACATATTGGCACCAGGGATCTAGTTCAGGAGTTCTTGGCATTCAGAGTTTTCCCTACTCCTAAAAGAGTGGAAATGCCGAAGCTGGAGGGAGAGAAGAAGAAGGGGGAGCTTGTTCGGCTTCCTTATCACTTCAAGTTAAGAAGTACTTTAAAAAACCCTGCAAAGAATGGTTAGACACAGTTGAGGTGATGTGCAATGAAATCCTGGGGAATTACTCCAAAAAAGAGGATCAACTAATGACAGCGGCCTTCGGCGCCCCGACCGAAGCGAAGGCTGAACCCGAGTGCTTGATTGCCCTGGGCTTCGAGTACCCAGATTATGAGCAGTTGAACAAGGGTGCCGAGGGCCACAAAAGAAAAAGAGTGGCCGACACTCTGATCAAAGATGAAGAACGACCAGCAACAAAGAAGAAAATTCCCAAGAAAAGAAAATATCAACTCCGAAGCGAAAAATATCCGAAGAAGAGGGGACCCCCACACCACCTTCTACCAGCGACGTGGAGGAAATTTAAAGGTAATGACTGAACCCATGCCCACGAAGCTAAGTCCATTAGGGCTCCAACTGACGAAGCTTTTTCAAAAGGTGGACGAGCCGGATCAAACGAAGATAAGCAAACCCAAGCGGCAAAGAATTATTGCGGTAACTGAAGTGATCGACAAGACGCCGCCTAGAGCGTCAACTCAGAAAACACCAGCTGTCGAAGGCACCACAAACGTCGAAGTCGCACCTTCGGAGGTCGCGGCTACCGAAGCCGCTACAGCCGAAAGACGTGAATTTAGAAACAACCATTGAGGACATTAACAAAATTTTGGAAGACATGGCTGCAGAAGAAGCTGGTGCTACTACTGAAAAAACCATGGCCACAGTGCCTGAAAAGGAAAAGAAATAGCCGAAGACACTTCGGACGACGAAGCCTACTCTTTTCAAAATTTAGTTGGGCAAAAACTGACGAAGGATGAAATAGAAGAGCTCAAAGACTATGCCAAATCTTGCGGCTACAAACCCGGAGCTCTTCTATTTGGAGGCATTGATTGACGAAAAATTAGGCTGCATTCGAGACCAAACTGGAGCTAAGGTAATCGGTACTCTATCAAAGAGTATCGGTTTTCCGAAGCTAGAGACAGACATCAGCCGCTACCGACGACAACATATCGTCGGCAGCTTATTTTACTCCAACTTCAAGGTAAACAACCTTTTCTCTGGTTTTTTATTACTGTTAATATGAAAATACTACTAACGTAAGTTGTTTCTGTACAGAGCATGCTACTGAGCAAAGCTCTGAAGATGCAACAAGACTTGGAGGACAAAAAACACGAAGCTATAATCGAAAATTTAGAGAGCAAGATAAAAGAACAATCAGCTATCATTGAAAAGAAAGACTTCGAGCTCCAATCCGCCGAAGGCCTGCTGGCAGAGACTGAGGCTAAGGTATCAGAATTGAATTCGAAGCTTATCAGTCAATCAGAACAATTCGATCAGGAGAAGCTGGAGCTTAATTCGAAACTTAAAGCCGAAGTCCAGACTAGCTCAGAGTTGAAGAAATCGTTAGCAAGCCTTCAAGACAAATGCTTAAAATTTAGCAACAATTGTATTGGACGATTAAAAAAGATATTTTACTCTGTTGGAGCCAGCAGCGGGAAATTTAACTCTTCAGCGGAAAATTTACCACAGGCCTTCGATCATATTGAAACCGAAATCGAAGAACTTGACGAAGTTATAGCCGGGCACGGCGACTTCTGTGCCTGGGTAGCTTCTCGGGGTACCGCTGCTGCATTCCTGAAGGCCGGTTGCGAGCATGGAAAGATTGTCAACAGGCCCAACTTCACCCTATCTCCATCAATCCTGGATGATATACCTGACCTCGCTCGAAGCATCTCAAATAGATTTATAAAAATGATATGGACAAAAGGCGGGCGGGAGAAGGCTGGAGACGAAGCACGAAGTCATCTTGAACCAGTAAGAAATGATACTTCGTACTTACCTTTTCCTTTGCACTTGATTTTTACTCATGATTCCTTGATTTATGTAGGATGACGAAGGTGAAGATGATGCTTAAGTTATATCGCCGAAGCTGTCGCCGAAACTGAAGCTTAATGAAGATCAGTAGAAATGTACTATAGGAAAAAAACTTAGGATACTTTTGTAACAACTTTTGTAAATACATTTAAACTGTTCTCAAGGAACTTTGTACATACCCTGTAATATATTCTTACCCTTCGATTGAGGCGCTTTGATGTGGACGAAATCAGTATTTTGAGCCGAAGGCGAAAAAAACACCTTCCCTTCTTTTCGTACACAACGAAGCATAAAAGCAATTCTTCTTTTTCCCGAGCAACGAAGCTTTTCTCTTTTGTATACAACAAAGCATAAAAGCAATTCTTTCTTTTTACCGAAGCTTCTCTTTTTTGTACACAACATAGCATAACGAATCATAAAAAACCACTTGTCCGAAGCTTTTCTTTTTGGCCGAAGCAACCACTTAGGAACACAAATGCTATGAATGAATGCTTATGCATGCAAATGCCATGATGTAATGTAATGTGCGAATGAATGTCCGAAGCGTATGTCCGAAGCCACATTCTCAGCCATTACTTCCTTAGAAACAACCACACATTAGCTCTGCATTCCCTTAGGAACGACTTTGGAGCCTCTTCGCCTTTTACTTAGGCAGTATCAGCGTTGACTTTTCGCTGTAAGCTCTGCATCCCCTTAGGGACGTCTTTGGAGCTTCTTCGCCTTTTACTTAGGCGGTATAAGCTCTGCATTCCTTAGGAACGTCTTTGGAGCTTCTTCGCCTTTTACTTTCGGCGGAATCAGCGTTAACTTTTCGCTGTGAGCTCTGCATCCCCTTAGGGACGTCTTCGGAGCTTTTTCTCTTTTTCAGTTTCGGCACTCGATGGTGCGCTCTCAGCTTTTACATTTACATTCTTTGGGGGATTTTGCTCTTATAAAACTAAAAAGGAAAATTACATATGATGGCCCCATTAAAAACCTTTCTCCCCCTTTAGAAAGGAAAAGGGTGCCATGAAAAAGAAAAGAAAAAACATACAAAATTACATCGAGTTATACATAAAATCGCCGAAGCTCATCCGCATTCCAAGATCTTGGAATTTCATTGCCATCCATGTCCTTCAGTCTGTACGAACCAGGCCTTGACGAAGATGCTACTAAGAAAGGCCCTTCCCATTTCAATTGTAACTTGCCCACTGTATCTGGGTTGGCCACTTCTCCGAAGCACCAAGTGTCCCGGCTCAATATTTTTTAGCCGGACCTTTCTATCTCGCCATTTTATTGTTTCAGCTTGATATTTATTGATATTCTCCACGGCCTGAAGCCTGATCCCTTCTAAGGCATCCTTTTCCACAAGACAAGTATCTTCGGCACCTGATTCTGCCGAAGCTACCACTCTTATTGATCCAGCTTTAGCTTCTTCTGGAGTTATTGCTTCGTCACCGAATAATAACTTGAATGGGGTAAAGCCTGTAGACCTTGATGTTGTTGTATTGTGGCTCCACACCACTTTGGTCAACTGATCTGGCCATTTTCCCCTTGGTTGATTAAAGATTAGCTTCATTATTCCTGTCATTATGATGCCGTTGGCCCTTTCAACAAGCCCATTCGACTCCGGATGCCTGACTGATGCAAAGTGGATCTTCGTTCCCAATCTGATCACAGAAATTTCTGAAAACTTCGGAGTCGAAACTGCGTTCCATTATCTACAGTGATGGCCTTCGGCACTCCGAAGCGACAGACAATATTCTGCCAGAAAAATTTTTGGACAGTGGCCGAAGTTATTGTGGCTAATGGCTTCGCCTCAATCCACTTGGAAAAATACTCCACAGCCACTATAACATATTTCAGATTGCCTTAAGCCGGTGGTAATGGACCCAGCAAGTCGAGGCCCCACCTTTGCAATGGCCAGATGGGCTGTATCAGCTGTGTCAGAGACGAAGGTTGCTTTGATCTCTTGCACATTTCTGACAACCTTCACACTTTTGAACTAACTCCGCTGCATCCGAAGCTGCCTTCGGCCAATAAAATCCTTGACGGAACACTTTTCCAAGTAATGGCCTGGATCCGATGTGGGATCCACACAGGCCTGCATGTATCTCTTTCATCAACTCTATACCTTCGGCTCTAGACAAGCACTTGAGCAGCGGGGCACAACTCCATGCTTGTATAACTCCCCTTCTATCATGATATAGGGACGAGCTCTTGCCTCTATCCTTTTATTATAAGCTTCGTCATCTGATAGGAAATTACCCTGAAGGTAAGAGATTATTTCAGTTCTCCAATCTTCACTGTAAACAGGAGAAATGTTGAGGACTGCTCTTTCAAGTAGCTCCACTGAGGGTGCCTTTATTGTTTCGAAGAACACATCCGAAGGTAGCGGGAGCCCCTGTGCTGCAGACTTGGCTAACAAATCAGCATGCTCATTTTGTCCTCGAGGGATATTCTTAACAGAAAATCCTTCGAAGGAAGCTTCGATCCTTCGGACCGTGTCTAGGTATTTTTTCAAGCTTCGGGTCTTTAGCCTTGCAACTTTTGTCAATATGACCCGAAACAACCTGGGAATCAGTTTTAAGAATCGCCCTTCTGATTCCATTGCCTTTAGTTTCCGAAGACCCAGGAGCAGAGCTTCGTACTCAGTGATATTATTTGTGCAGCTGAAGTCAAGTCTTGCTGCATAGCAAGTTTTAACCTTGGACGGTGAGACCAACACAGCAGCTGCACCTGCTCCGAAGGTTCCCCAAGAGCCATCACAAAACATTGTCCATACTTCGGCATCTTTATTCGCTTCTTCGTCCTGAGCCCCTGGCGTCCAGTCGGCAATGAAATCTGCCAATGCTTGAGACTGAATTGAGGATCTGTGCACATAATCAATGTAAAATTCATTGAGCTCTGCAGCCCATTTTCCAATCCGGCCAGTAGCTTCTCTATTTCTCATGATATCCTTCAACGGCTGCGAAGAAGGAACAATAATATTGTATGCCTGAAAATAATGCCGAAGCTTCCTGGATGCCATTAAAACGGCATACAACACCTTCTCCAGCTCTGTATAATTTTTCTTTGAGACACTGAGGACCTCAGATACAAAATATACTGGGACTTGCTTCTTGACCTGTCCATCAAACTTCTCCTGGACAAGTGCCGCACTTACTGCTGAGTGCGAAGCTGCCACATACAACAACAGAGGAGCCCCTGGCGTTGGTGGAGTTAATGTTGTGAGATCTATTAAGTATTGCTTCAGCTCTTCGAAGGCTTTTTGTTGACTTGGGCCCCATTGAAAGACTTCAGCTGACTTCAGCACCTCGAAGAATGGTAAGTTTCTTTCTGCTGATCTGGATATAAATCTGTTGAGAGATGCCAGCCTTCCTGTCAATCTTTGGGCCCCCTTTCTTGTGGTTGGTGGCTCCATTCGAAGTATAGCTTCGATTTTATTTGGGTTAGCTTCGATTCCCTTTGTTGAAACCAAGCATCCAAGAAATTTGTCCTTCTTCACTCCGAAGACACATTTTTCTGGATTCAGCTTCAGACCAGCTTGTCTTGAAGCTGGCGAAGGTCTCCTGCAGATCAGCAATATGATTTTCTTGCTTCGTGCTTTTTACGATGATGTCATCGACATAAGTCAACATATTTCTGCCTATCTGAGATTGGAGAACCTTCGCAGTCATTCTGCTGAAACTCCCTCCAGCATTCTTGAGCCCCTCAGGCATCCGAAGAATAGCAATATGTACCACTTGGGGTTATGAAGCTAGTCTTTGGCTCATCTTCCTTCTTCATCCAGATTTGATGATAGCCTGAGTAGCAGTCCAGGAGACTCATGAGCTCTGAAGAAGCTGCTGCATCAACTAAAGAGTCTATCCTTGGCAGCGGGAATTCATCCTTCGGACAAGCCTTGTTGAGATCTGTGAAATCAATACACATTCTCCACTTGCCATTGGCCTTCTTCACCATAACAGTATTAGCTAGCCACTCTGGATACTTCACTTCTCTGATAACTCCCTGCACTGAGGAGTCTTTTCACTTCATTGCGAGCCCCTTCGGCCTTGTCATCAGACATTTTCCGAAGCCTCTGCTTTCGGGGTCTGAAGGATGGGTCAACATTGAGCGAATGTTCAATAACATCCCGATTTACTCCACAGAGATCATTAGCTGACCATGCAAAGACATCTTTGTTGTTGAATAAAAACCTATCAAGGTTTTCTCCTGGTCTTCAGATAATTGCGAGCCCAACAACACCTTCTGCTCTGCTACATCTTCACACAATAACATAGGCTTCGGCTGATCCGCTGAAGCTGCCTTCTCCCTCCTGAATTTGTACTGTTCACAAGCTTCAGCTCCATCTATATTATGGATTGCCTTGGAGTCAGTCCAGCTTCCTTCGGCCCTTCTAGCAGCTTCCTGGCTTCCATGAATAGCAATAGGTCCTTGGTCCGAAGGTATCTTCATGCAGAGATAAGCTGGGTGAAGAATTGCTTCGAAGGCATTAAGAGTGCCACGGCCGATGATAGCATTGTAAGGATACTCCATGTCAACAATATCAAACACAATTTGCTCAGTCCTTGTGTTGTTAACGAATCCGAAGGTTACCGGCATGGTAATCTTCCCAAGTGCCACAATCTTGCCGCCCTCCGAAGCCACAAAGAGGGTGCGTAGCATCATGAATCTTGTCTTCGGGCTCTTGCATTTGTCTGAAGGCTTTAGCAAATATAATATCAGCTGCACTGCCTGTATCAACTAGGACATTGTGGACCAGAAATCCTTTGATCACGCAAGAGATAACCATGGCATCATTGTGGGGATAATCCCTAAGCTGAAGGTCTTCCTGAGAGAAGGTAATTGGAATATGGGACCATTTTGACTTGATGAAGGGTCCCTGCACTCCAACATGCTGCACCCTTCTCTGAGCCTCCTTCTTCTGCTTCTTGTTAGCCGGCTCTGAGCAAGAACCGCCTGTTATCGGGAGCACCAGCTTCGAAGCCGAAGCAGCTCCAGCTTGATTGTTGAACGAAGCCATCAGCTCAGAAAAGTGGAAGTGAGTTCAACGGAGGTGGGCGCCAATGTTGGGGGCTTGTTCTCAAATGCTAAGAGTTAAGAACAAGGCAACACAGAAAATGTTAAATATTAAGGTCCTTCGTCCTTCACTACATTATATCCCTTCGGGATATAAGGAACTTCGGACGAAGGTTACGAAGGACGTACCTTCGTAAACATAATAGCGAGGGATGAAGCATTCATATAAATCATGAGGTATAAAATAGACATTCAAATGTTAACATAGAATCATTTCCATTTCTAATAATATGAATGAATACAAATGACTTCAAATTACAAATGTACCTTCGGTCCTGAGGAAGGCAGGAGTGCAAGTGTGATGCGAAGGCAAATGACAAGTTCGCCGTGAACAGTGCAGAGGTACTGTTCATCTATTTATAGGCACAGGTCGCAGCCTGTGACAAATTACAATTATACCCCTTACAAAAGTTTACAACATTGACTCAGACCTCTATGAATAAAAAGGTCATTCTATCTCTATGTCGGTTTGAAACGCCGAAGCTCCATGAAAAGGAACCTTCGGCCATTTCTTGGAGACGACTTCAGCCGAAGCTGCTTCTTCGTGTGAGACCTTCGGCGCACCGAAGCACGACCCCAACAGTCTCACCCGTCATGCAGATATTACAGAACATCAAAGATAAAGAAATGCGGAAGCGATTACATAAGCTTACATTTATTAAAAAGTAAGATCACGTTGTTTATTACAGACCAGGAGTATATAACGAGTGCAGAGTAATATTATTACACATACCAAGGGAGGTAAAAACTCCTCCCGACAGTTATCACACAAAAGTCTTAATGGAGGATCCTTTCCTCCCGCACTTCACTCTTGCTTTTCTTCATTAGGAACCACCTTGGTACAGAAGCAACAGAACTCTGCTGCTTCCTCACCTAAAACAACAAGGGGATAACCCTGAGTATGGAATTACTCAGCAAGTCTTACCCGACTAAGGAAAAGACTCTCAAGGGTATGCTGGCTAGAGGGATTCAAGGAGTGGCTTATCAAGAATCAAAGACTCTGTTTTGCAGATAAGCTTACTACGAGTGGATCCTTAAAATCCAATTTTATTGTCAGGTTAAGTAAAATTACCTGCAGCTAGAGTTCTTTCTACCCTAGATCAATCACTTTACCTGCACTAGCCAATTTCCTTATCAACCCTTCAACTTCACTGGATTTCTACGTGTAAGTCAGTGGCCAAGTCTCCATAACCGCGGAGGTACGGCGATCCGAATCGATTATACTCAGCTGAGGATCTCCGACCACACGACATATGTAGCACTTAACCCTTGCATATGTCAACCCGCCACCGGGTTTCTTAAGACCAGATCAGGTTCACGCAAACCGAGAGCACAGATACACCACCGTCCAGCCTCTTGCCACGGAGGGTACACGCTACTCTCGCCACCGCTCCACGCCCATTTCGTGTTATCTTATTCTGGCCTTAGTCTGCCCAAGGCAAGGCTTACCCATGACGAGGCATGTGACCAGTTAAAGGGTCCTCGGTCAGCAGGCTTACATCGAGACGGCCCTTAATCGACTCAGACGGAGACACTACACCGAGACTCTCTTTCTCGTGCAAGTCACCCGCCCGGTCTCAGCTTAATCATTTAACCCCAAAGGTTGGTACCTGGCAGAGGTACATCTTTTCCGATGTTGAACCCATCAAGGCCTTTGATGGATTCACCATCAAGTTTTATTTTTGAAAACATTCCCACCCACTTTTGCCACATCATCTTTTGTAAAACAAAACATTTTGTTTTACTAAAGCAAGGCTAAGCATCCAAAAATCTTTTGTAAAACGGGTGATCAAGGAAGGTAATCAAATTCAAGGAAGGTAATGCAGGAATTGTTTTAGCAATCAACTCCTATCACCTAATGCATCAATCAAGTGAGAAAGATTTTAAAAACATCAAGAAAGGTGGCAAATGCACCAGGGCTTGCTTTGTTAACAGGTGAGTCTGGCTCGGATCCGCAAATATCAAAGTAAAAGCAGTTGCCTGCTTGAGAATCCGAGGGTGGTGGTGTCCTTTCTTCGGTGACTTCCTCTTCTTCTTCGTGTTCTAACATAACCATATATATGTATAAGAATGGATGCCATGGGATGCTCATGAGGGTGCAAAGATAATATAAACTTATTATCTAAGTCTTGAATACAACTTTCCTTCACGGTACTCCGAGAACCTAGGGTTTCCGGAGTCAGTAAAGGAGTTCATAGGGCAGGGGGTGTTTGGGGTTTGGTGATCAAACAAGGTCCAAATCAACTCAAATTCTACCCAAGGCTTCCAAATAATATGAGGAGCTCATATAAAAATTTTGAACATTTTTGGGATTACCATTTATCTCTTAAAAATCCAGAACTACTACTTTGAACTACTTTAAATGCCTTAAAATTCCTTATTTAACCTAAAAATCACAAAAATATTTTTATTAAATTCTAGGGAAAATAAGAAACCTAGGAAAATTAGTTTTCACAATTTTACCATTTTTCTATCTTTTTCTACATATTTCTAAAGTCATTCTGAAAAAGAAAAGGAGAAAGAATAAATAGTGGTTGGCTGAAACTAGCCCAGTTGGCCCAGACCCAGGCAGAAACGCGCTCGCGCGCGCGCCCGCGCTGGCGGTTTTGCACAGAGGTCCTCGGGGTTTTGGCTAACTAGGATCCGGTCTTCTACTGTTTAACACAGTCGCTGACAGTTTGCAATAAAAGTCCTTCCCCTTCTATCTATTCTGAGTTTAAAGTCCCCGACCACGGCGCGTTTGCCGTTCATCACCGACGCCGCACGGACTGGCCCCGGCCGGTGGCGAATGCTCAGTCGAGCGACAGCGGGAGCATAACCTACTCAAGGCGACCTAGGAACAAGCATCAATTTGACAAGAGCGTCCTGAGAACGGCCTGTCCACGTTCTCGGCGAGAACCGCGGCGTCGATCCCATGTTCCCAATTATGCAGGCCCGGATTGGGCAAACGGATGCTACGGTGAGCTTTACGTGCCTACATAGATGCTAGAACAATACTTGAGAGGCGCGGAACTTTACCAGAGTGATCTGGCCACGGTGGGGGTGGGTTTCACGGCGGCGGAAAACGATTTGGGGAGAACTCCGAATTCGCGGCTCTCAGTGAATGATTGAGGCTGATTCGAGGTGGCTGGTTAGCTTACTGCCCTACGGAGCCCGCGGCATCCGCAATTTATAGGCGCATTGAGGGTCGGTGGCGAATTCGGCCGAGGGTGTTAGCGGCCGGTGAGCTCGGTGCAGGGAAAAAGTAGCTCTCACCGTGGCAGTGATTCCGGTGATCGTCGGACATGCAGCTAACGAGTCACCACGAAGGTGTCTCGTGCTAAGACACGTGGTGCACGACGACGGTGGCTTATCGGCGACGAGGCCATCTACTCGACGATGAGCTGGGGTGAAGTGCGGCAGTCTTAGCCGTAGCTCAATCCTGCCTCGGATTTTTACCTGGTCAAGTTTATCCGTTGTACCCGATGCACGAATCGTAGCACGAGATCGACCACCGGCGGCGACTCACCGGCGACGAGCGAGCCAGCTGGCGGTCTGATCCCCAATGGTCTACTGTACCATGGTGCATCTGCTTCAGTCGTCTGAACCGGCCATGTTCCAACCCCATTAACTCTAGATTCTTGTTAGGAACAGAGCGATCCCTCTTAATAAAATTTGTTCACTAATCATCAGTCTCCAACCTTACTATAGGATTCTTGGATCAAACTCGAACGTATTTAAAGTTATGGCGTGCTCAAATCGGCCCCATCTCACTGTGACCACTTCTGTCTTCAAGTTCAGTCTTCAGTTTCTTTATACCAGCCTGACAGAGCAACTTCGGGCTCATTTATTTCAGAATCCTTTATGCTACCAAGGCATGAGTTCTATAACAAAGTTACTCTCCTTCCATAGATCTACAATATTGATGTGGTGACCTAGGGCAAATTCTCAATAATTTGGAAGATCCAATGCTCCAAAGTTGAGCTTACCAATCTGAAATTCAGACTTAGAGAAATCTCAATTGGGGGTCCTTTTTGCATTTAAGTCCAAAACTCAACATTTGGCTTTCAAGTCCACACATTTGTGAACCAAGGGACTTAAGAAACTTATTTGACTTGGTTTTTGCACTTTAGTCCAAAAGTGGACCAATTTTGCACATAAGCCCCTAGGGTTTGGTTTTAGGGTTTTCGAGGGTTCCAATTAGGGTTTCTGGGATTCCAGGGGTATAAATGTGATTCAACTTTGTTTTTGGGGATATTTATGACTCTTTCCCTAAAGTCTTTAGGTTTTCTCATCCTGGGTTAGGTTTTACCCCTTTAACCTCTATTTAGGGTTAAGTCCCTTAACCAGGGTTCTATTTGCAAAAACACTTTAAACAATACAACTTGTTTGAAAATTTTGCCTAGTGAATGCACTCTAGGTGTATCAAACATATGAAATGTTAATGCTTATGATGTCATGCTCAAGTTTTAGCCATAGTAACACCAGGGTGTTACAATAATATCCGGCCATTCAAATGAAGCTCTTGATTCCTTGGGCATCTGTTGGCGCTTTCCAGTCCAGAATGTCTGCCACTTTCTTCGAATCCATAGTCAATCCTTCTTTGTTGATTATATGACCCAAGAACAGGACTTCACTGATCCAGAACTCGCACTTGCTCAATTTTGCATACAGATGGTGCTCTCGCAATCTCTGCAATACCATCCTCAAATGATCTGCATGCTCTTCTTCGCTTTGAGAATATATTAGAATATCATCGATGAATACCACCACAAACTTATCAAGATAATCCATGAATACACTGTTCATCAGATTCATAAAGAAGGCTGGTGCATTTGTTAGACCGAAAGACATTACTGTGAACTCATACAACCCATACTTGGTAATGAATGCCGTCTTCGGAATGTCTGAAGGTCGAATCCTGAGCTGATGATAACCTGACCTCAGATCTATCTTGGAGAACACGCTGGCTCCTCTCAACTAGTCGAACAGATCTTCTATTCTGGGCAAGGGGTACTTGTTCTTGATTGTGACCTCATTCAGAGCTCGACAATCGATACACATCCTTTTGGTGCATCTTTCTTCTCCACAAATAGGACAGGGGGCGGCCCAAGGCGAGGTGCTTGGCCAAATGTAACCTTTCTCTAACAGCTCATCAATCTGCTTCTTAAGTTCAACCAACTCTGGTTCGGATATTCTGTAAGCTCTCTTAAAGATAGGGGCAGTTCCAGGAAGAAGCTCTATAGCAAACTCAACTTTCCGCTCTGGTGGCATACCTGGTAAGTCCTTTGGAAACACATCTGGAACTCAGACACAACCTTGATAATCTCAATTGGGTCTACTTCACTGCTATCAACAGCCATCTGATAACAACTTCCTTTCTTCGGCTCAGGCGAGACTAACTCGGTCACCACTTCCTCTCCTAGTAGGGACACCAACTTGATTGTCCTCTTATCACAACTGATAACTGCCTGATACTTATCTAACCAATTCATCCCTAGGATGACATCTATTCCCTGAGTACCCATTACTATGAGATTAGCGATAAAAGTTATCCCCCTTATTTCCACACTTACATTCAAACAAATGCTATCGGCTCGAATTCTACCACCGGCTGAGTCAATTTGAATGGGGGCTCACATGGTAGTTATTGGAAGACTATGTGCTTTTACCCATGATGCAGTAATGAATGAATGCGTTGCTCCAGTATAAAATAACACTTCTGCAATATGGGAGTCGACTGGAAACATACCTACTATCATGTCGGGGTCTCCTGAACTGCTTCAGCCTCCAAGTGGTTCAGTCTCCCATGATTGTAGCGCGGCTGAGAGCGGTTGCCTGCTCCAGGCTGAGACACATTCTGCTTTGCTGGGGCATTGGGGCCTGACTGCTACTTGGGCTGCCTTCTTCGGACATTGCATCACCCAATGGCCTTGCTCTCCACAGTGGAAACATGCTCTGTTTCCAACCTGAGCTGGTGCTGCCTGACTGTTATGCTGGTTTGCTGGGGCAGGAAAACGAGGTGCCTACTGATTCTGCCTCTGGAACTGACCTCCTCCTGACTGATTGTTCTGGCGATTCTGATGCTGATGATGAGGAAACTGCCTTTGAAACTGCTGCTGCTGAGGTGGACGCTGGTTCTGCCTGAACTTCTGAGGTTGATTGCTTGAGAAACGAGGGCAATTGCTGCTTCCAGGCTGGGGTCCACTGATCTTGTGCTTGTGATCCTCCATCTCCTTACACTTCCTCTCTGTCATGATTGCTCTGTCAATCAGGTGCTGGAATGTCAGAAAGGTGTGATTCATCAGCTGATACTGCAGAGGGTCAACCAAGCCTCTCAGGAAACAGTACTGTCTCTTGGCGTAGGTGTTGACATCTTCAGGAGCATAGCGAGACAACTGCAGAAACCTGTCCCGGTACTCACTGACAGACAATGACCCTTGCTTGAGGGCCAGGAACTCCTCCTTCTTCACTGTCATCAGACCTGCAGGAACATGGTACTGACGAAAGCTACCTCTGAATTCTTCCCAAGTGATGGTGTCGGGGTTGGCATGGGTGGCGAGATAAGACTCCCACCATGACTGGGCTGCTCCTCTCAACAGACGAGGACCATACAGGACTTTCTCCCTGTCATCGCACTGAGCGATATGCAACTCCCCCCTCCACAGTGTGCAGCTAGTCTTCAGCATCCATGGGGTCAGAAGAGTGAGCAAACGTTGGGGGATGACCTCTCATGAATTCAGCACGTTTGTCCCTAGGCATCTGAGGCATCTGAGGCTGAGGTGGTGCCTGCTGCTGCTGCTGCTGAATAGCGACCAGAGTCTGACCAATAGCTTGAACTGCCTAAGTCTGCATCAGAAACATCTGCTCGATGGACATCGGGGGCGGGGGGCGGCAGTTGCTGTTGCTGGGGTGCCTCATCCTACTGAGCTGCTTGCTCCTGCTGAGCACGTCTTCCTCCTCTACGCCTGTTTTCTGACATCTGCAGAATGCAACCACACATCAGAACTGATCTTGCAAATCTTGCAGCATAAGAAAAGAGTATAGAATTCTCCACAACACTGAGCAGATGAGCATCTTCACTGATCTCCAACACAGCTTCTCAGATAAAGGGGAAAGTGGAATAAAAGGCTTCCCAACTAGATAGCTAACTCCATTAATATATAACAGATAAACCAAAATGCAGGGGATGCCCACACTCTGGTGACAGTCATTACAAAGATCCAAATCAACCATAGTTCATCATGACAAACATAAATGCACATGATATAGCAAACTACCCTGTCTAACTAAGACTAACTCAGAGTGAGACTAACGCAAAGACTATAGCTCTATGTATATATCTTCGTATTAATTACAAGATCCGACTCTGACGATCTATGGTTCTAAATTTATCTTGGTCTTGCAGTTGGGGTTGCCATAAGACTGGTGTCCACGCCGAGGTGAGCGGTACGGGTGTTGAGTCCCGACGGGAGCGGGGGAACCATCATCCAGGTGATGACGTTCCACGCGCTCAGCCCGCAGCAGGGCGATCTCAGCACGAGCCCTACTCAGCTCATCTAATGCATGGTCCAACTCCGTGTTTAGCACAGCGGCTAGGTTGACTGTGCTGCTCAACCTAGGATTGTCCTCACCAACAGGTGAGACAATCACGCCTCCTGTGCTGCCAGATGGACAGTGGGGGTAATACTTCAGGTTGAGGCCATCAGCTACCCCACCGAGCACTGAGCAGTAGTGCGAAAGCGCATGCCGTGCAGCATCTTGCATGGCCGCCTCAGCTGAGTCCTGCTCAGAGATGGAATAGTGCTCTGAGCAGACCTCCACACCCCGAAGACTGTTCTCCGGACGACGCACCAAGCAGGTCGCCTCCCAGCGGTCCGGGTAGACCCCATGACTGTGCTGGAAGACCACACAGCGATACTCGATAGACCAAGTACGCCGGTCAAGTGCCCGACGTAACAGGGTGTCGAGCGCATCATGGAAGTGACACCCGCGAGCAGCGTCGCGAGTGATGGGTCGAGCAACCCTTCCTTCCGGCTCCTGGTCAACAGAAAAGTCGGTGTCGTGGCTCGAGCTGCTGTCGCCTCCTCCGTCGTCTGGGTCTCCTCCAGTAGCTACTCTAGGGACTAGGGCACTCAGTGGTGGTGCAGGGGGCGCCTCCAGGGGAAGCACAGGGGAGCAGCTCCTCACGGACTCTATCTCCTGCTGGAGCGAGAAGGAAGAGCCCTGCTGCTCCTGTCGCCGACGTTCCTGCTCCTCATGCAGGCGGTGGTGCACCCTCTCCAAGTGGCTGGACTGGCCGGCCACAGGACAGCGAAGCGGACGCTCCGCGAGACGAGGGTAAGAAGGGGATGACAGACTTCCATGCGGTGTGTCTAAGACGAGCCATCTACAGAAGACACTGCAAGCATAAGAGTGAGAACAGAACTAGTATGACCAGCAAGTAATGAACCATAAATAAATGAAGGATTAGAATAAAACACAATTTTCAGCAAGGTATAATATATAGTAGAACATAGGTTTGGTCGGTATGACCAACTTTTGAAGGGATACCAAAGTCAAGGCAGGGACAGAGGTCTGTAATACTTAGAACAACCATTCTACTCTAGGTTAGCGGTCCTACAGTCAGCATGGCTTTGATACCACCTATGTCACACCCGGTTTTAGAAGGCAAACCGAATGCGAACCATGTACGTGCCAGGATCAGCAATTCACGTACACAGCAGTTACATAACATGGACATCATCACACAGTGCTCAAATAGTATTAAAAGGGAAATAATAGCCGATTACATCATATGTCTGAGACATCCACATAGTCTTTACAATAATCAAAGTGCGAAAATGAAACGTAGATAAACGCGGCCTTCACAGGCAGCCGACTGGGGGTTTTCCGCTAACCCACGCCTAGAACTCGTCGTAGTCTTGGAACTCCTGGAAATCTCCTTCCATGGCTTCATCTTCTCTTGAGCAGTGGTTGTAATGCGGACAACCTGGGGGGGTTGGTGTGTAGAGCAAGGGTGAGTACACATCAACATACTCAGCAAGTGTCCCTGTTTGGCTGTAGTGGACTAACTTTATGTGGGGGGGTAAGTCAAGCAGTTGCTTTTAGTTGGTCAGATTATTATTACTAGTAGAGAAAGCCAAGTTTTAGAATTAACCCACGTCATTAACCCAAACGTACTCCTTTCCAAACGGAAAGAGTACCACTTACCATTACCAGAGTCAATACCAAAAACCATCGATCTCATTGCCACCTGTAAATCCGAACATCTCTGATCAAGTACCACTAATCACTGGAGCTCCCTTGGCCGCTCATAACCGTGAGCACGGCTGATATATCAGTTTTCAAACACTCTGCAGAGGTTGTGCACTTTACCCACAAGCCGTGATTTCCCTTTCTGCCCGGAGATCATGACTCTCCATTGATCACTACAAAGGTGACCCAGCAGGATATCACTACGTAGCCTTTACAAAGATTCCCCGAGGCTATAGCCACCCATTAGGTTTCCTAAATGTACCGCACTCCTCCCCAAGGGACAGATCAACCTTGGCAGAGCGAGCCGCATACACCGAGCCCCATTGACGGCACGACGGCTAAGCGAACTACACCCCGGTTCCTCTAATTATTCAGCTAAGGGCGTCCCACTCCACCCTCATGGTTGCACTGTTTTCCCGGGCGGTCATCCAACGAACAGGTCCTTACGGAGAGGCACTCGAGAAACATCTCGAGCCCCCTTGAAGACCACAAGTATAACATCATAATAAAAGAGGGGAAAACAGCGTATCATCGATAATTCTCATCATGTTCATTGATTAGAGTTGAGCAATAGCATAAGACTAAGCAATAATAATCCAACCCAAATAGGTAAACAAGGACACGGATAATAAAAACTAGTAAATCCTTAGGTATAAATGTGTAATGCGGGAGGTGAATTAAAGAATATATAGGACAGAGATAGGTCAAGGGACACTTGCCTCCACCAACCGACTGCTGCTCAGGGGCTTCTCCTGCGAGCTCTTCGGGCTCTTCAACCGGATCGTTCTCTATGCGAGCGCAAACATACATACATCCACAGATTTAATACAAAAGAACAATACACCATACAATAGAATGCAGTAAATAAACAGACGTTCCACGCGGGGCTCGCAATTAAGGCTAAGAGAGAAAGAGAAAAAAGACAGCCGAGAAACGATCACGTTACATGATTATAAATTAAACTACTCGCTTAATGGAAGGGAATTAATTTGGATGCTACGTTTTAACATAAAGTAAAGTCAAGTTCCACATTTAATCATTGTAAACAATTGAAGGTGAATGAAAGGGAGTGGTCGCACGTCGAGACGTACGACACGGCATTTAGATTGAATTAAGAAGTAAACGACTCGCCGCGCGACAGAGCGCACAACGAGACACTTGCATTAATTATAAAGAGACGTTAAGCATCGCGCGACGAAGCGCACGATGACATACGTCAACAGAGCTGAGTTTAAAGTGGAACGTCACGCGACTAGACACGTGATGTCACACATTAAACAACCTGAAATTAAAATGGATCGTCGTGTGACGAAGCGTGCGACGCAGCACATTAATAGAATCTAAAATTAGACAAATTCGTCGCGCGACGAAGCGCGCGACGCAGCACGCTAACTAACGGAGTTTGAAATTAACTACAACCAAAAATAATCACCGCGTGCGTGGGTTTGTGCATGCGGGAACGCGTTAGGGGGTAAACGGGGCTACGCGAGTCGCGCAGGGGCCAGGACGCCGCGCGCAGGGGGCCGAGGGCCGCGCGCAGGGGTCGAGCCGCCGCGAGGGAGGGAGCAGGGGCGGGGCGGGCCGCACCAGAGCCAGGGCGAGCGCCACCGCGCAGGGGCAGGGGCGGGCGGGCCGCGCCGCCGCGGAAGGGGCAAGGGCGAGCCGCCGCGCCGCGGGGCAGGGGAGGGGCGAGGCCGCGCCGCGCGGGCAGGGGCAGGGGCGAGCCGCCGTGCCGCCGGGCAGGGGAGGGGCAGGGCCACGCCGCCGCGCGGGGGGGGCGGGACGGGGCACGCTGCCGCGCGGGGAAGGGGAGGGGCAGGGCCGCCGCCCGTGCCGGGGAGGGGCCGGGACGGGCACCGCCGCGCAGGGGCGGGCAGGGGCGAGCCGCGCCGCCGCGGGGGAGCAGGGGCGCGCGCAGGGGAAGAAGAAGGGATAGGGAGGGAGAGAGAGAGAGAGAGGGGAAGAGGATGGGAAAAACTCACCTCCAGGGATCCAAATCCCGGTGACCTCGACTCCAAACCCTAGGGCACCACGAGGAGGGAGAGAGAGAGGTGGAAGAAGGAGAGGGAGGTTACTGCGCGGGAAATCCAAATGAGAGAGGGAGAGGAGGAGGGGGCGCATGGGGGGTGTGGGGCGTTGGGGGGGCGCGAGCCGGGCTAGGCCGGGCCGGGCTGGGTCACATCGCGGATCGAAACCCACGACACGCACGACCATTAAACGGAATTAAATCACGAACTGAAATCCGAAGCGGAACGAGATGAACACACGGCATCAGACAAAGAAACGTGTTTCGGCATGATGCAACACCCATGACACTTAGGTTTTGTTCATACACGACACGGACACCTGTTGCTATACTGGTTTGAAATTGGGAAGAAGGAGCGAAACGAAAAGAGAAAAGAGAGTAACGCCCGAATTTGGTGAAAGAAAAGAAGAAAAAATCTACCCCCAAATTCAGGGCGTTACACTCCAGTCATTAGAATCTGACTCTGGCTGGCTCAGAACATTGCACTCTTCTGCCCGTTCTAAGGAAATACTCGGGCGTGATACTTCTTGGACGAAAACCCCAGGTGGGACCTGGGTTCGACTGGATCCTAGTTTCGACAACGCGTCTTCTGCCGCATTGCGATCTCTCTCCACATGATGAAATTCTAGCCCTTCGAATTTGTCTTCTAGCTTTCGGACGGCTGTGCAGTACTTGCCCATAGAGTCACTCGAGCAATCTTATTCTTTATTTATCTAACTTATGACCACCAGTGAATCTCCGTATACCATCAGTCTCTTAATGCCCAGTGATACGACAATGTTCAGTCCGTGAATCAAAGCTTCATATTCTAGTGCATTGTTGGATGCTGAGAATAACAATTGAAGAGCATATTTGAGTTGTTCACCTCCAGGTGCAATGAAGAGGATCCATGCACCTGCCCCCTGTAGCTTCAACGAGCCGTCGAAATACATCTGCCATACTTCTGCAGTCTCCTGCTTATCTGGCACTTGTTGCTCGGTCCACTCTGATATGAAGTCGACTAGTGCTTGAGTCCTTATTGCAGTGTGAGGTCGAAACTCGGCGTCATGAGCTCCCAGCTCGCAGGCCCACTTGGCTATTCTTCTGATGGCTTCTTTGTTGTGGAGAATATCCCCTATTGGAAATCCAGTGACTACTATGACTTTGTGGTCGTCAAAGTAGTGACGGAGCTTGCGTGCAGTTAGAAGTACTGCATATAATAGTTTTTGAATTTGAGGATACTTCTTCTTTGATGGTCCCAGAACTTCACTGATGAAATAAATTGGGTGTTGTACTGGATACGTGTGCCCTTCCTCTGCTCTCTCGACTACCAACACGGTGCTCACCACGTGAGTCGTGCGAGAGATGTATAATAGCAGATCTTCGGCCGGCTGATTTGGCATAGCTCGGCGTGGCGGCTTTAGTACTGGTGGCGTGGTCAAGAACCTTTTTAATGCATCAAGATCTTCCTGTGCTTCTGTGGTCCACTGGACCTTGTCCACCTTCTTGAGCAATTTGTAGAATGGCAAGCCTTTTTCTCCTAGTCTTGATATGAATCTGCTTAGAGCTGCCATGCATCCAGTAAGCCTCTGTACTTTCTTCTGCGATCGTGGTGCTTCCATTCTCATGATAGCTTCAATTTTCTCCGAGTTGGCTTCAATTCCTCGATGGCTGACAATGAATCCTAGCAGCTTACCAGCTAGCACTCCAAAGACACATTTTTCTGGATTGAGCTTCCACCGATAACGCCTCAGACTGTTGAAGACCAGCTGCAAGTCTTCAATGAAGTTTTCTGAGTTTTCTATTTTGATCACCACATCCTCAACATAAGCTTCCACTCGCTTGCCCTAGTGATCGGCTAAGCATGTCTGAATGGCTCTTTGGTAAGTCGCTCCAGCATTTTTGAGGCCAAACGGCATGGAGGTATAGCAGAAAGCTCCAAACGGGGTGATGAATGCAGTTTTTTTCCTCGTCTTCTTTTGCCAGGCTGATCTGATGATACCCAGAGTAGCAATCCAAGAAGGACAACACAGAACACCCGACGGTCGAGTCTACCACCTGGTCTATCCTGGGAAGTCCGAAGGGATCCTTCGGACAGTGTTTGTTGAGATCTGTATATTCGACGCACATGCGCCAATCTACTTTATTCTTGTAGGAAATGGGTGACGCCTAAGAGGGGGTGAATTAGGACTTCTAAAACTTTTACTAAACTAGGCCACAATTAAATTCCTAGAGCAAAACCTATGCAAATAATCAAAACTAGAATGTGCAAACTAGGTTTTGTCTAAGTGTTGCTATCTCTACCGCAAAAGGCTAAGTTTCAATCTATACTAAATAAGTATGACTACAAGATTGAAACTTAAATGTTTAGTATAAATGCAGAATGTAAAGAGCTAAGTAGAGAAGCAAACTCTTGTGGATGACACCGGTATTTTTACCGAGGTATCCAGAACCACGCAAGGTCCCGACTAATCCTCGTTGGTGCCCCTACGCAAAGGGAAACCCACGCGAGGGCCAAGCACCACGGTCGAGTAACTCCGTAGAGAGCCACGGGCCTTCTCCACGCGCAAGTGGTGCTCCGCTTCTGGCTCCTCTCGGACGCTCCCCACCGTCTCTACTATCGAGCTTCCGGCCGAAACGCCGCGGGCCTCGTTCCCTCCGGTACACGGTGGTGGCCGTGACACAAACGCGGTTGTCACGGTCTCGCAAGACTCTCGCCCCACTCGGTACAATTACAACGACTCACGCAAGAGCCGAGGGGTTGTGTGGTTTTACAAAACTCACTCAACTAACTAGGGTTCACCTAGAGCAAGCGCTAAAGCGGTCTAACTAACCTAAGCACTTCGCAAAGCACCTACGCTAATCACCGAGTGATTCTATTAAGCACTTGGGTGTTTGAGCTCTTGGAAATGTGCACTATATGCCTTGGTATGTTGCTTGGGCTCTCACACTTGAGAATGGCCGGTTGGGGTGGTATTTATAGCCTCCACACCCCAAACTAGCCGTTGGACAGAAAGCAGCAGCTTTCTGTCGTCGGGTGCACCGAACAGTCCGGTGCACCACCGGACACTGCACAGTAGATGTCCGGTGCACGCCACGTCAGCCGACCGTTGGCGCCTGTAGCAGTCGACCGTTGGATCCGACCGTTGCCGTCTGCCCGTTGGCACACCGGACAGTCCGGTGCACACCAGACAGACCGGTGCTACAGCCAGAGAGCGCCTGTCTGTGGCCTCTCTGCGCAGACTGTCCGGTGCCTCACCGGACAGTCCGGTGCACACCGGACACCAATGTCCGGTGCGCCACCAGGCGCTGGCTGACAGCCCTCATCTTGGATTTCTTCACTGATTTCTTCGGGCTTCTTTGTTCTTGAGTATTGGACTCCTATGCATCTTTTTATGTCTTCTTTTGAGGTGTTGCATCCTCATTGCCTTGGTCCAATTCTCTTCGCATCCTGTGAACTACAAACACAAACACTAGAAAACTTATTAGTTCACGGATTGTGTTGTTCATCAAACACCAAAACCCAATTAGCCAAATGGCCCGGGGTCCATTTTCCTTACAATCTCCCCCTTTTTGGTGATTGATGACAACACAACCAAAGCAAGCAAATAATACAAGTATTTGAGTGAAAATATGCAATCTACTTGCTAAGATGCATGATTGTCCCCACAATGTGATATTATGGACTTAAGCCTCCCCCTAACTCCATAATTCACTTACTTCCTATTTATGGACCAAATAACCAAAACCACTTGAAAAGCCATTTGTAGATATAAAATTTTAAATTGGTGGTGTTTGGTGTTTGATATAGTTTTCATTGCTTTGGTCCCTAAACTTCTCCCCCTTTGGCATCAACCACCGAAAAGGAAGACATTAAAAGCATGTAGGAAGTAAATAAAAGCTTGCCCTCAACAAGAATTGTATCAAATGATACCACTAGAAGGATATTAAGTTAATCAATATGAATGATATCAGTTGAAAGGATTACTCCCCCTAAATGAGTGTTCTCTTTAGAAAGAAGTTTCTCCTCCTTTTTAGAGATGAAGAAATACTCCCCCTGACAGAGATCCTCTACTTAGGAAAAAGTAGGTGAAAATTAGAGGTGCAAGACATGGTTTGAAAAGACTAACTTCCCTTATGCATAGGTAACAGAATATGAGTTAATCACTTATGCATTTTTGCAACATGGAAGCATATGATATAAAATATAGTCTAATCAAATTTTGGAGAAGACATGTAAATGATACTGAAAGTAGTCTCAAAAGATACCAATTGAAAGTCAATGGTGAGCTTGAGAGACATGAGAGTTCTTGGAGATTTTGCAGTGGAAGATTGTTGTCTTTCTCCGGGGACCTTATTTTCCTTACAATGAGACTATCACATGAAATAGACTTGAAAAGGTGTTAGTCTCAAAGTGTTAGATTATAGAGTAACCTCCCCCTAAAGGTGTGCATACAAGTTTTGAATACTTGTAGGAGACATGCACTTTGATTTGATATCAAGAGGGGCAAATTATCCATAATCCAAACTTTGGCACATATAAGTTAAATGATAGACCTTGTAGAAATCAAAATTTTCAATTGATGCATCATTTACTATGGAGTGATATAAAAGCTATGTGCCGTGCTTTAACTAAACATTTTAAGCCATGTAGGTTTGCTTAAGTATATGAATTAAAAACAAGCAATCCTACCATATGATTTACCTAGTATGCATGATTTTGAACAAAAGTACATAACAAATGTAATACTAGGCCAGAAAGGTAAACTAGATAAAAGATAAATAGATACGCATATCTAAAAACGAGAAATACAATAAAACTAGTTACCTTAGTCATGGGTGGGAAATTTGGGTCCAAAGTTTTCACTAACCCACTTGGCAATAAACTTGATCCAATATGATGTATCCCATGATATACATCCCAAATTTGCCAAGTCTCCAAATTTCCCGTAGACCTTTGGTCCACTCACTTCCCTTTCGGGATCCAAACCTTCTTGGTGCTTTTCATGGTTGAGATTATCTCCTTTGGCACCCAGATGCGTTTGACCCATTTTCCTTTGTTGGCTTGCTTGTTGGCCTTGATTGCTATCACCTTTCCATTCTTTTTCTTCTTGATCAAATATGGTGTAGCATCCTTTTTGTTCACCTTTTTGATGTAGGTGTTGGAGATTTTGCTTGATGGCTTTTGCTTGAGCTTTTGCCTTTGTTTATCCCCGGTCATCGCCTTGCATTGGAAAGACTTGTGGCCTTCCTTGTGGCATAGCCTACAAATCACAGTTTCTCCCTCTACAGGCTTGTTCACTCCCGCAGTGGTGTTATCCTGTGGAGGTCGGATTTGTTTGGCTTTGCCTTTCTTGTCATACAAAGCCTTGCCAAGGCAAGCCACTTCTTGCTTTAATTGTTCATTTTCCTTTGCAACCTCATCCGAACATGTCTCTACAACAATATTCTTAACAAAGACTTGGTTGCAGGGGTTAGACTCATCAAGCAAATCAAAGCAGGAAGTAGAAGCATCTTTCTTACTAATTTCAGGTATTTCAACTAAAGATGCTGCTGGGGTGCTACCAATGTTTTCTAGCTTAGTAGTTAGCTCATTATTGTGTATGCTAAGAATTTCCATTTTCTCTAGCAAATTTTCAATAGCTTCTTGGGAGCTAGCTAACTTAGCCTTAAGTTTTTCATTCTTTTTAATAAGGTTGTCATCGGTAGTAGTGGATGGAGCACTAGATTCTAATAGCTCAATTTTAGTTGATAGCTCACTATTTAAGTTTGCAAAAGTTTCAAATTTTTCTAGCAAACCTTTGTAATCATTTTGAGAGCTAACCAACTTATTTTTCAAAGTTTTAAGTTGAGCTTTTTGCTTAGTGCAAACATCCTGAAAAAATTCTACGGCTTCCGCAAGCTCATCTAGAGAGGGCTTTCCCTCACCTTCATCATCACTACTACTTTCATCACTAGAGGATGGAATGCTTTTGTTACCTCTTGCCATAAGGCATTTGTGTGATGACTGTGATGAGCGTGATGAGGACCGGTGGCTGCGCGTCCTTGGAGGTTCATCTTCACTTGAAGAATCATCCCAGGTTCTAACACTTGTTAGCGCCTTGCCTTTGCTCCTCTCCTTTTTGGGTTTGGCCATATTTGGACAGTTGTCCCTGAAGTGGCCCTTCTCCCCACATGCGAAGCATCCTCTCTTCCTTTGCTTTTTCCTGTCAATGTTAAAGAGAAGATCCTCGACCTACAGGGGCACACCCATTAGATTAATCTTGCGGATCATCCTCATTACCTTTCCGACGCGTCGGATTGTTTCTTCGTCCTCGGAGGATGATGTGCATGGTTGATTATCTTCATCATCATCACTTTCTTCTTCCTCTTCTTCACTTGAGGAACTTGGAGTGGGAGCCTTCTTTTTGCCCTTCTTTTCATCACATGCAAAAGCATATGGTCTTGAGGAAGTTGGCTCCTCTCCCCGACTCATTTTTCGCGACATCTCAAAAGCCGTGATTTTCCCAATCACGATGGTCGGGGTCATGTTGCTCAAGTCCTCCATGTTGTGAAGGATGGTGATGATGCTCCCATATCTTTGTTGAGGTAGCAGGGAGATAATCTTCCTCACAATGTCCGCATCACCTAGCTTATTAATGCCAATAGAGTTGAGCTCATTGATTATTAGATTCAAACGAGAATACATGTCTCTAACAAGCTCATCATCTTTCATGGCAAAAGAATTATACTCATTTAAGACTAGGCAATGTTTTTGCTCTCGGACATTGGATGTGCCGTCATGGAGCTCATGCAATTTTAGCCAAATCTCATTAGCAGTTTTCAAGGTAAATACTTGATTAAAAATATCCATGCTAAGAGATTCATACAAGCAATTTTTGGCTCTAGCATTTAAATGAATTTCTTTTTCCTCACTCGTGGTGGGTTTCTCGGGATTCTTGAGGGGTTTCATCCCGTCACGAGTGACTCTCCAAACACCTAGATCAACGGCTTCTAGGTAACAAGCCATTCTAGCACTATAATATGGGAAGTTAGTGTCGTCGAAGTGTGGTGGCCTATGGGTATCCATCCCTTCCTCTAAAAAGCGTCGGCTCTTTTAGCGGTGAAGCTAAAGCGTTTCAAATGAGCCAAACCGGGTTCTGACACCACTTGTAGGAAACGGGTGACGCCTAAGAGGGGGTGAATTAGGACTTCTAAAACTTTTACTAAACTAGGCCACAATTAAATTCCTAGAGCAAAACCTATGCAAATAATCAAAACTAGAATGTGCAAACTAGGTTTTGTCTAAGTGTTGCTATCTCTACCGCAAAAGGCTAAGTTTCAATCTATACTAAATAAGTATAACTACAAGATTGAAACTTAAATGCTTAGTATAAATGCGGAATGTAAAGAGCTAAGTAGAGAAGCAAACTCTCGTGGATGACGCCGGTATTTTTACCGAGGTATCCGGAACCATGCAAGGTCCCGACTAATCCTCGTTGGTGCCCCTACGCAAAGGGAAGCCCACGCGAGGGCCAAGCACCACGGTCGAGTAACTCCGTAGAGAGTCGCGGGCCTTCTCCACGCGCAAGTGGTGCTCCGCTTCCGGCTCCTCTCGGACGCTCCCCGCCGTCTCTACTATCGAGCTTCCGGCCGAAACGCCGCGGGCCTCGTTCCCTCCGGTACACGGTGGCGGCCGTGACACAAACGCGGTTGTCACGGTCTCGCAAGACTCTCGCCCCACTCGGTACAATTACAACGACTCACGCAAGAGCCAAGGGGTTGTGTGGTTTTACAAAACTCACTCAACTAACTAGGGTTCACCTAGAGCAAGCGCTAAAGCGGTCTAACTAACCTAAGCACTTCGCAAAGCACCTACGCTAATCACCGAGTGATTCTATTAAGCACTTGGGTGTTTGAGCTCTTGGAAATGTGCACTATATGCCTTGGTATGTTGCTTGGGCTCTCACACTTGAGAATGGCCGGTCGGGGTGGTATTTATAGCCTCCACACCCCAAACTAGCCATTGGACAGAAAGCATCAGCTTTCTGTCGTCGGGTGCACCGAACAGTCCGGTGCACCACCGGACACTGCACAGTAGATGTCCGGTGCACGCCACGTCAGCCGATCGTTGGCGCCTGTAGCAGTCGACCGTTGGATCCGACCGTTGCCGTCTGCCCATTGGCACACCGGACAGTCCGGTGCACACCGGACAGACCGGTGCTACAGCCAGAGAGCGCCTGTCTGTGGCCTCTCTGCGTAGACTGTCCGGTGCCTCACCGGACAGTCCAGTGCACACCGGACACCAATGTCCGGTGCACCACCAGGCGCTGGCTGACAGCCCTCATCTTGGATTTCTTCACTGATTTCTTCGGGCTTCTTTGTTCTTGAGTATTGGACTCCTATGCATCTTTTTATGTCTTCTTTTGAGGTGTTGCATCCTCATTGCCTTGGTCCAATTCTCTTCGCATCCTGTGAACTACAAACACAAACACTAGAAAACTTATTAGTTCACGGATTGTGTTGTTCATCAAACACCAAAACTCAATTAGCCAAATGGCCCGGGGTCCATTTTCCTTACAATTCTTTTTGAGTACAAGAACAGGATTTGCTAACCACTTAGGATGCAGTACTTCTCTAATGAATCCTGCTGCGACTAGGCGAGCTAGCTCAGCGCGGATGGCTTATCTTTTGTCGGGTGTGAAACGATGCAACTTTTGTCGGATTGGCCTCGCCTGGGGATAGACCTTCAATTTGTGCTCAGCCAGCTCTCTTGGGACTCCCGGCATATCCTCAGGTTGCCATGCGAATACGTCTCGATTATCTTGCAGGAACTGGACGAGCACACTTTCCTATTTGTCATCCAGGCTGGAGCTGATGATGGCAGTCTTGCGTTCATCAGCGAACCCGAGGTTGATTCTCTTGGTTCCCTCAGTCGGTCGCATAGAGGTCACGGCTTGAGCTTCATTTGTAGGTACTGTGAGGTCCTCCTCAGGCTTTGAGTTCGCCTGCATAGAAGAAGTTGTTGATGGTTTGGTGGTGAGGGCCGCCTGAATGGCCACTCGGAAGCACTCTGCGGCGCCTTGGAAGTCAGCGCGCACAGTGATGATTCCTTGTGGTCCAGGCATCTTCAATATCATGTACGTATAATGCGGAATGGCCATGAACTTCGCCAATCCAGGCCTACCGATGATGGCGTTGTATCTGCAGTCGAAGCTTGCCACCTCGAACCTCAGGAACTCGGTTCTGTAGTTTTCCGGAGTTCCGAAGGTGACTGGCATGTAGATGTGTCCAAGTGAATATTCTCCTTCAATCGGCACGATGTCGAAAAAAGGAGTGTCTAACTCGTGGAGCTCTTTGAGTGCGACCCCCAAGCCTTGAAGCGTCTGGGGGAAGGTAACGTTGATGCTGCTTCCCTCGTCCACTAACACCTTTACCCTGCTCTCTTGGATCACTGGATCGACGAGGAGCGGGTATTTGCCCGGGTGATCGAAGTTGAGCCACTGATCCGCCCGAGTGAAGGTGATCGGGTGTTCAGACCATCGATACGGGGCAGGAGGACTTGTGGCCGCCACCAGTATCTGACGGTCGTTGAGCTTCTGTTGCCTCTTGCTTTCCTGCGACCCATGTCCACCGAAGATGACGTTGACTTCTCCGTCGACGCACGGGAATGCTTCGCCTCCTCCCCCTTCCTACTGTTGAGGCAGTCGAGGTTCTCCGGGTCCTCCTCGAGGTGGGGGAGGTAGTAGAGGTTGGAAGGGTCGGTCGTTCCCAACGGAGTGCTTAAAGTCTCTGCAGTTCCAGAGGGTGTGGCGCATGTCCTTGTGGTACGGGCACTGGGCGTCGAGGATGTCGTCCAATGTATGTTCGCCTCCGCGAGGTGCTCCTCGGGCGCGAGAGGCGGGTGGTCCAGTGGCGTGAACTTCTTCACGAGGCCTCTTCTCCCAACGCTTGTCGGGTTGTTGGTTCGTGTCACGCCGTGGTGCCGTAGGTGCAGGCTTCGCTCCTCCGATGAGGTCTTAAGCTCGTTCGTCGGCGGTGATGTAGAGGTCTGCTTCCCGGAATAGCTGCTCGGAGGTAGTCGGTGCCTTTTGCAGTATGGCTCGGACGAAGGCCGAGTCATTAGATCCCCGGTAGAAGTTTTCGATTACCGCTGCTTCTGCAACCTCGGGGATTCGATTTCTCATGGTTTGGAATCTTTTGAGGTACAACCGGAGAGTCTCATCCCCTCGGCGCTTGATGGATTTGAGGTCCCATGGCTGCGGCGATTTGTCGAAGAGAGATTGGAAGTTGGCGATGAAATGCCGACTGAAGTCGCTCTAGTCGTCGATGCAGTGTCGGGGTAGGTGTTGTAGCCATTGCAGCGCATCCTGCCCGAGGACGATGGGCAAGTACGCGGTCATCACATCTTCAGTTGCCCCAGCGGCTCAGGTAGTGGTGGTGTATACAGCCAACCAACCTCCCGGGTCCTACTTAGGCTCGTACTTGTCGACGTTGGAGACTTCGAAGTTAGGGGGCCATTGAATGGCCTTGAGACATGGAGTGAGCGCCGATACTCCACATGTGTCCTCCTATCAACGATGATGATGTCGGTCCCAGGGAGGGGAGTTGTTGACGTGTTGCCTCGACCATCCCCGGGTCGTGCCGCCAGTTGAAGCCGTTGCTGACTCAACTCTAGTGGCCTGACTTCGCGCAGGGATGTCATGATCCCGGTCATACTCTTCTCGACGTCGAATCTCATTCTCGTGTCGTCGTTCGCGCGAAGCGTTGATGGAGCTCCGTGCGTCCCGCCGACTGTTGATGGCGTGTCGTAGATCGCTCGGTGGATGGGCAAGAGGTAGAAGATGATTAGCTGTCCGAGTGAGCAGCCACCGATAGCCATCGGCGTCTGGAGTCCGAGGGAGGCCATCAGCTATCTGAGCTAACACTCCACCGACTTCACTCGGTGTGTTCATGGCTCGGGTGAAGTTGAGGTTCAGGTTTCGTCTGAGAAGAGGGTTCTCTTGGTGTTGTCTCACCTCCTGTTCGGCCTGCTCTTGAGCTTGCCGACGATCACGTCGTCGGAAATTCCTTCTTTCCCTGAAGACCCGTTCTTCTGGGGTTTCTCCCATCTCCGAGATCTCATCTCGTGATATAGGCTGCACCGGGTCTCGCTCTCCGGCTTCATGATGTCGCCGAATATTTCGGCGTCGGTTCCTTCGTCGGCGAGATTCTCGCTGAAGAGGTTCTTCTCCCGGCGCGGTTGGTTCACCGTCGGAGATGGGGGTTGATTCCACTCTTTCCCCGATAAAGAGGACATCAGGGTAGAATGGAACCGTCGTAGTGATAAGCTTCTTCCTGTTCTCCTTTGAGGGCGGAGATACCAGAAGAGCAGCTTGACGAGCTTTTACCTCGTTTGCTTCCTTTTTCCTTGTGATCCGTGTCCATTTTTCTATAGAAGAGGTGGACAATGGAGTTCTCTGGGTAGACGGATCCTCTGCTCCCAGCTTACAGGAGGTAGTCTTCACTCGGAGCGCTGGAGGTTGCACTTTTTCCTGCTTTGCTCTGACTTTCCCGGAGATTGTTGAGGAAGGCTTTCTCTCCGGCGGATCCGCGATGCGATGTAGAGTTCCTTCTTCGTCTGCCACGGACGAAATGGTTCTGAAGCAGAACAAGGATCCATGGCGGAGGATGATCTTGTGCTAGAAAGTGATGGCCATTGAACTAGCTTGGATCAGTGACACACCCCCTACATGGCGCGCCAGCTGTCGGTGTTTTGGGTCCGACCGCGCACCTGGGGTTGCCCCTCGAGGTGCTTTTTGGAGTAGGACGGTGTAACCGACTGTAGCTCAATGGTTCGTGCTAGATGCACGAGAGACAGTAGACAATTTTGCACAGGTTCGGGCCGCTTTGAGACGCGTAACACCCTACGTCCTGGTGTGAATCTTTTATGGGGTGGGTTACAGAGGAATTCTCTAGTATGAGGGATGCTAGAGAGCTAAGTGGATGGCTGATGAATGAGATGAAGATGTTTTTGACGGGGTGCTCCCTAGGCCTTATATACTCGACCGTGGGGCGATACATGCGGATATAATAACAACGTGTGCCTAAGCAATAGTGAACCGACTAAACTTATCTTCCTATGATCCTGCCGACTTATCATCGATTAGTTCCAACGTCTAAGGGTGCTGTGCAGGAGAATCGGATCACTGCTGCGGATAGCGCTTGAATTCAGCGAACCGCATGGGCTTCAGTTGATCCGATCTCGTGTTGATCCAATCTGCCAAAAGTTCCTCCCCTGGCCCACGAAGGGATGGCCTTGCGAAATAATAGGCCTGGGGCCCTTCGCAAGGCTTTCTTGCCTTCTAGTGGACCCAGGGGATATCTGTCCCCCACAAGCGCCTCATATGGAGATGAAGGTGTCAGCCTCCGATGAAACCCTAGCCGCCGTCATGGACCACCTCAAGCCCCACACCGTCGGCACCTTCCTCCCCCTCGCCGTGCCGGCCCTCAATCTGCGTCCACGACAGGTACCCCCTTTGCCCCAGATCGTCGCCCCTGCCCTCGATCCGCGTCCGCGTTCGCGTTGTGGCATCCGCAGTCTCCATGGAAGGCGAGTCCACGCGTGGATTGGGTACCCCTCTGCCCCAGATCGCTGCCACCGCCCTCGATCTGCGTTCGCGCTCCATCCCTTGCCACAGACCAATTAGGAACCGAAAGCGTCGATAGATCCACTTTGGGAGAAAAGGAAGGCGTCCAACGACAACGACAGAGATGAAGAAGAAGCTGTGTCTAGGGCTCGCCGTTGCTTTCCTCTAGTGAGATGCACGCTACCTCTGGTCTCCATTGTGATGCAGGATGTTCTCAGAGATGGGATAGTGGATTTGTCAACACTAGACTGGATTCTTTTTGAAATGGTAGTCTAGACTATGCATCCTTTTTAGTTTCGGAATTACACCATATGCAGCTCACCTACTGTACTACTTGCAATTGAGATTTTTGTTTTATTTTGAGTTTATGGTGTTGACATGTAGCAAAGCCATGGTTAAATTGTTGGACTAAGTAGCATCTATAGCAGATAATATCTGCACATAGGCATTTGGATTTTAGATCAGGGATAATTGATTAGGGGAAATTGCTATTCTCTACTGTTTAGTGTTTTAGACTTTCTAGGAACATTATTGCTAGGTAGAAAACCATTCTTGTTTTGCTTTTGAAATACTTGCAATGACAATGTAAGTCCTATGTTGAATCCAGAGAATGTAACTTAGCAGGCTACACCCATGCTTCAGATTGTTTTGCTTTTGAACTCCGAGCATTTTTTCTGTGAGGTTGCATAATTTTACCCTAGGTAACTCCTATGTTGAATTTAGGGAATATAACTTTGCAGGCTACATTCATGCTTCAGATTGTTTTGCTTTAGAACTCCAAAGAGGTAGCCTATATTTAGGATCGCAGAAGAAGGGAAAAGATGGCCATGGGAAGAATGACCTTTTTTGTCGTGCTAAGGGAGGGCTTGATTCCCTCGCATGAAGCTAAGCCTCCAGTCAACCAAGAACGGTTAGCTATTTGTCCTCATGTTTAATTAGACTAGAATTTGTACTTGTATAGACTGTACAAGTGTGATCTACTCTTCCGTTATGAGTTGTCCAGCCTCTCTCAAGTTCTTGTCACGATAGGAAGTGCTAGAATGCTCACTGGTTAGCACAAAGTCTAAATGGTTATTCTGGAAAGCACAGAGAAGAAGCAATCCTATTTGCCAGAAGGTATCAGATATGAATTTATACATGCCTTGCATATCAATCATGTGATTGTTGCATCCTTTGTAACCTTACACTTCGTCATTATCTTTGTATTGAACTATTTGACGCATGACATCTAATAAGATGTTTGCAAAACAATTATTTTTACCATGCTCATATTGGTGCTGGAAGTCTAACTCACATGTATTTGCCATTTTTTCTCTATAGGATATCCATGATGAAGCTGTCAAGAAGAGGTGTTGCGCCACCAAGAAGCCATACTTCAGGTCAACTGTGGGTGCTTCCTTGGAAGTTATCCAGAAGAATAGAGCTGAGAAGCCAGATGTCCGTGTATTAGAGAAGCCGCGGTATGTTTGTCAAATGTTTAATAAAGCCATCATTTGTGCCTGTGATAGTGGTAACCATTTGTCTGGTATAACCAATAAAATCGGCTTTGTACTCTCAAATTATTTTTTTTACAGAAATGCAATAAATATTGATGCTCGATACCTCTCAACTCATCTGAACTGTCATGAGCTTGCAATCTCTACTACTATTTATGTGTCTATTGTAGGCGTCCACACCCCCCGGATGGTGCATGTTCTGCCGCTGGCGCACCCCGCCCCGCATCCCGCCGCCCCTGCCTCTCCCCCATTCCCTCCCTCGCACATCCGCCCCCTCGCCCACCTGTTTATTTGCCCCCAAATTTCCCCAATCATCATGTATTGTTGCTTTATAATTTGCTCTTAGAGTTATTGGTCAAGCTGCTTCTTGTATCTTGGAATGCGATATTATATTGGTTAATATAACAACCTACCCCTTTGAATTTTAAGGTGAACAGGGCTTCAGCAGGGACGCTGGTTTAGCAATGGAGGCGATCCATTCCTTGTCTGCTTTAAAATCAAGTTATCCAATGGTTGATCTCACCCAACTCTTTATTACAGCTACCTAGGAAGGGAAAAGATTAGAATCGCAAGGCCAGATTCTCAGGGTGGTAAGCCTTTTTTTTTGTAAATGACTTTGTAGAGTCCTTGTTAATTACTAGACATAAAGGGCAGCTCGAGCTCCGACTGCAATGCATGGCCAACATGGAATCGCAAGGCCAGATTCTCAAGGAGTTAGAAATATTTTGACGCAAAGGGCTCTCGTTGTTAATTATGGTGCTCTAGAAATATTAGATTGTTTTCAATATATGTAGAATGCAAGACCACTCTAAATTATCGTGGTGCTAATTTTCATCGGATCACTATCTATCCTTCTGTACAAGTGTATTACCCTATTGTTCCTTATTAAATGAAATTGCAATATTCGCAACTAAAGTCAATTATTTCTTCTTTGTCTTCGTGAATGCTATAGCTTAATGCCCTAATCATTATATGCCTCTTCTTAGATCTGCACTTCCATGGGCACCCGACGACACTAAATTCACAAGAATAAGAAACCCCCTCCACCTTAAGGGGTAAGACCATAACTTCCATTGCTCTTTACGTTATGTAATATATTTGCATTATGCTAATTTGATTCACCATAATGCTTACCATTCATACTATTATGGCAGTTACCAGCATTGCGACCACCTTCCATCACGGCGCGGTTAGTCCTCGGCGAAATCAAGGAACCTACGACTATTAAAGAAATATGAAGAGACCACAATAATCATCATCTTCAGATTTCTTTATGGCAGTCGGTCCACATCCTTGGTGCCACTGCACTCATCTCATTGCTTCAGCCTGCACCTGAAATATATGAGCTATTTGATGACATTGTTCTCCTTGCTGAGGGCCAGATCGTGTACCAGGGTCCTCGAGAAAATGTCCTCGAGTTTTTTGAGGCCATGGGTTTTAGATGTCCTGATAGGAAAGGTGTTGCAGATTTCCTGCAAGAATGAGTGATCTAGGAGAATACGATTTACTGTACGTCCAGAATTTCTAGAATCCAATTTGATGTTGTTCTATTTGGATGGACAGGTTACATCTAGGAAGGATCAATACCAGTACTGGTGTACAAGAGATGAACCATATCGGTACATTTCAGTAAATGACTTTGTAGAGTCCTTCAAAGCATTCCATGTTGGCCATGCATTGCAGTCGGAGCTCGAGCTGCCCTTCGATCGAACCAAGAACCACCCTGCTACCCTCACAACATCAAAGTTTGGTATCAGCAAGATGGAGCTTCTCAAGGCATGCTTTTGTAGGAAGTGGTTGCTGATGAAGAGAAACTCATGGATGAAGGTATCAGGTACTAGCTGACTTAACAGAATATCCATCAGTATTCTACAATGATCAATACAGGTTGTCCAGTTGTTTTTTCATGTCTGTGTTCAGTTGCCTTCAACTTTCTTGCATATGCACAATACTTCTGAATATATGCACAGTTTCTCTTAAATTGCAGATCATTGATCCCTTTCATTTCATGGTCTATTCAAAAGGAAAATACACTTCTGAGATTAACAGTTGAGAACTGTGAGTTGTCCAGTATTGGTGTGATTATACTTCTGGAATGCCTCACAAATGCGAAGCAACTCCTTGATGTGCTATCTATTGCAGACAATCATCCAGGGAGGTGAGTTGTATGTCTTTTCATGCATTTTGTTCTGCTGTGCTGTATTAAGTCAACATATTAATTGAAATACGATTGCAGTTCCGTGGCAGCTGCATTGGCCAGATTCTTTGGTTCGCATGTATGGGCTTTAAATGCTACAGATATCGGCTTGGGAACGGTAGGCTTCCAAATACTTGAGGAAACATTGCCAACAGAAGTAGCTCTTTCCCACATCAACATCAGGTAGAACCAAGCACTTCCACTCAGCATAGATGTCAGTTTCCTCACTGACATTATTTATATTTTGTAGTAAGAATCATGGTGGGATCAGAGCAGCATATTTTGTTTCTAGATTAATATGTGTATGATAGGATGTGTCATGCGTGAGTTGATATATGTTAACTGAATTGGCAAAACACTTGATATATGATAAAATATGTTGACCCAATGATCCTATCAAGATCTTTCTTTGACATTATATATGTTTTATACAAATTTTTTTACTTCCGTCATAACGTACGGGCACTCATCTTGTTAGTTTTTAATAGAGTAGTATAGATAAACCAATAGGAGTATGTATAGAAGTCTACAATGCAATTGTACCAGCAGACTAGTCTCGACTCTCAACGCCCCTCCTCCATGCCTTCTTGATCCCGAGCACCGCAGGCCAGGCAGACCAGCCCCGCCTTGCCGTCGCCGGATTCGCCCGCGCGATCTCAATCCCCGCCTCCATGCTGGCTTCGGCAAGGTGAGTGATTGCTCGCCCGCGGCGTACCAGCAAGGCGTTTGGCGGATTGGCTGACGGCGTCCCCTTATGCGTGGCGTGCGTGCAGGGGGTTCTGGGCGCGGCACCGCCGGAAGATCCTCGTCTCCCTGGGCGTCGCCGGGGTGGGATACGCCGCCTACCACTTCTACGACGCGCGACGCGCCCAGGTCGTGCGGGTCGAGCAGCTGCGCGCCATGGAGGAGCAGGCCGCCGACGACCTCGTTAAGAACCAGTACGAATTTAGCGCCCCCCTCCTCCTCCTCCACCGAGGCTGGATTACTTGGGTTTCTCTCTACCGCTACTCCTTGCATTGTCTTGGTGCTGCGTGCTCCTGTTCTCCATTGTTCTACTCTATCCTTCCGCTGCCTGAGGTTGGGTGGGGGGTTGGAATTCGCCCCCAATTCACAAAGCTCAGGCTGCACGTCGATCTGTCTAGTGTCTCAGCTGCGCTCGATTGGGTTCATCGTTTATTCAGTTTGCAGCTAAATTGGACTAGAACGATGCTAACATCGCTGTTGTTTTATTAGTATATATAAAGCTAATATGGTTGCATCCTTTATTATTATGGTAAACCAGCTAGGAGAGATTCTCGACCTACCTTATCTGGATCATTCGTGTTGTACATGTTGCTCCTGGATTTCAGTGGTCATAGCTGGCACCATCACAGGGCAAATATTTGCTTGAGAAACATCGACTCCTCTTCTTATTTGTTCTGTTGTACTAGTATTAATCGTGGAAACTGTACCTGTTTCAGAATAAGCAAGTGCTAAATTTAGTAAAGCTTGCATGCTTCCATTTTGTTGTAGGCTCCAGGCACACTTTGAGAAGGTGAAGAGGATTTGCGACACTACCACATTGCCTTTGGCCATGCATCATCTCAGTGATAAGATAACAAGCCAACTGGATATTTCAAAATTGACTGACAAGCTACGGCAAGCGAAGGTAGACTCAAGTGCACTGACACCAAAGGAGAAGTATGAAACCTGGGAGGAGATTAAAATTAAGAGTATGGTACTTCTTATCTTATATATGCTATGCATGACTTGCTGGGTCTATTCATTGTCTAGTCATAAATATGCATTTCTAACGTTGCTATTGTTTTTTGTGGCTTTTCTCTGATTTCTTAGGTTTCACAAAGACAGTTTCTTCAATGTGGGCAATGACAATGCTTAGCTTGTATGTTAGAGTTCAGGTCACCATATTAGGCAGGCATCTCTACTTAGATTTTGCTCAGGGTACAAATGGTGCACAGTTACAGGTACATCTATGCTCCAGCCTCCACATTCTATGCTCAACTACTTTTGTATGGGTGGCTTTCAAGCAATCTAGATGGTTAGATAATTGAAATTATGTTAGAACACCGACTTAATTTGGGTTCAAGCTGCTTCCTGACATGGGAATGTCCTACTTCTTTTGTAGGCAGAATCGGGCACCTTTAGTGAAAATGGACACAGGAGCTTTCTTGCAATGGCTGATTATCTTGTCACTGACAAAATCACTGCATTCCTAGCGCAAATGCAACGTGCAGCAACTGAAGTCCTTAAAGAGTAAATATACCTTCTCCTATCCTTATGATACTCCCTCTGTCCCAAAATACTTGAACTTGTAGGATTTCAATTTTATCCCAAAATACTTGACATTCTCACTTCCCAATGCACCTTTCTCTTCTCCCAATGCACATTTTTATTTTCATTGAATATGCATATATTTTTCTAGCAAAATGCTTGTTTCTGTATTCAGCATAAATTTGTTTGTTTTGTACACAATGTTTCATTTCCTCTTTTTCTTGGTAATCCAACTGTGAACATTCTACCATTAAGTGCCTGTCAACGAGCTGGTTACCAGTAGTTTTTTAGCTGTCTTGTTTCTTAGTTTAAATTTGGTTCCATCATATTCAATTTGTTCCTTAAACAGTTTACGATGTAGTGATACATTGCATGTCCGCTTTGGCTGGCTCCCAGAAGTAATCATCTGACTACCTTAGTACCATCAGGAAATTTGTTCCTGCCTTTCTGGCTGTATATTAGCCTTTAATGATACTGAGTACTGGCATGTGATTTTTTTTGCAGGAAGCAACTGAAAGACCGTATGAACATGGACCAAGTATTGCAGACAGTATTACAAATATTGGACATATTCATGGGCCTTTCTGAAGATAACTCATGGATAAATTATCTTGTACCTGAGAATCCCCCTGTTTATGCACAGTTGATGGCTGTGTCCAGTAGTGGCTTTGATGATTCATCACTCCTAAACGATTTCAGAAAGCTAGACCAACTAATGTCTGAGACACGAATAGTACTGGCAAGGTAATATTGCATTATTCATTGAGTTCTGATCACTTGTAGCAAGTTCATAATTGCATCCCAACAATGCACTTTTTCTTTGCTCAATCAGTTGAATGACCGGTTTTCTTCTTTTCTTTTTCTCCCTTTCATCAGTAAACTTTGAATTCATTAATAGTTCTATTATTGTCTATTAGATGATTGCATAGTGTTTACTCTGATCCTTGTCATATGCCATGTGATGTGTATTGGCCTAATTTGTTGCTTTGGCTTTTGTGCTATATACGTATGGGGATTCAGAATAAGAAAGAGTCAAAACAAACTGATATGATTAGACGCTACAGTAGTTATCTATGCCATGATATTACAAACTTTCTTTGTAGTATTTACCAAACTCATTGGTAGCATTTAAAATTATTTTTTAATCTATTATGCGCAACAAGGGTGCTTTGTATTTAGGAGTGGAGTTTTGGTGTGCATTGCTTTTCCTTTCTGTGAATGAAATGGCGATGTGGAAAATATCATACCAGTATGTTATATTTAGGTGTGGATGACAACAATCACGTGCAAGGAACCCTTCCGTTGAGACAGTTGCTATGTTGCAAATCAAAAGAGAAGATTTTGTGTGTAAAGACGTGAAATGCACAGAATCATTGTTTTTAGTATGTCTGAATCTAATGACTTGTCTGTGGTTGCCTGTTGCCTCTTTTGGTGTCTGTGGTTGCTTCCATGAGTATATTACATAACCATTTGGAACTGTGTTATTGCAGTGATGATTTCAGAAATATCATGGAGAGGTCATTGAGGAAGATCGCGGGAGTGGTGGTAGAGGATCTGGGTGTTCAGATTGTAACTCCAGGATCAGGATTACCCTTAGCAACGCTCTTGCCCAAAGTTGATCATCTGAGTTCCCCGTTGCTTGAGGAACCAAACAAGAACAAACACATTCAGATCATCCGAAGTATGCCGGAAGTGGAACTCTTCTACACATTGCTCTACACAAACATGCCACCAGAAACGTAACCATACATTGATGTGAAAAGAACACTTGCTTCTGAATTTTGGCTACAAAGATCTGGTGGTATATGTGCAGGTTGAGCCGCCTGAAATCAGGAAACTGATAAACGTGGAGTGATATAGGTTGGCATTTTCTGCCCTGTATATACTGAGAATGAGATATTCCGTTGTTGCTAACAGGAACTGAGTAAGGTTCCTTCCATTTGGATTCTTTCTTGTTTTTTCAAGGTTCGGTTGTGCACGTCTAGGTAGAACCTCACGCATCGGGTCTGCTATTTTACTATTTTTTGGGTGCTATTTTACTATATTTTTTGGGAGCTTACACGCTGACAGATGTTCCACATGTTTTACTGGCCACACAAGGTTAATGTAATTGTATACATTGTAAGTTGAATCTTGTGTGTCGGGTGAATGAATATTCGAGCCCACAGTTTGCGACCCTGCAGCATATTCGAGCCCACAGTTTGCGACCCAAGCCCACTTGTAAGCCCCTTTATAGGGTAGATTTCATAGTATGTCTAAATTATTGTACTCTACCCCACTGTAATGATCCTGTTTCGGGAATGTAGCAGGTAATCGTTGGTATAACAGTACTTAGGACCCACTGACCTTCCCGGTTACCTATAAATACCCATGCACTATACATAGATAGGACACGTATAACAAGATACTACATTATACTACAGTTCCCTACCTACTGTTTTGTTATGCACCTGAGTTTCTCTATTCCTGAGTGATTGGGCCCACCTGTCCACGTGTCAGCTGGTCCCAACACTTTCAATTTTGAAGTGTTTGAAAAGCAAGAAATCACTAAGCCTCTCATACCAAACGTGTGGAGCTTGCTTAAGCCCATAGAGAGCTTTAGACAGCTTGTACACATGGTTAGATTTTTTTGGTGTCCTCGAAACTGGACGGTTGCTCCACATACACTAGTTTACCAATCTTACCATTTAGGAACACGCTCTTTATATCCCTTTGGTCCACATATGGTTGTTATTAATTACCAAAACATCACTTATACTTTGCCTTCAACAGATCCACAACCAATGCTTTAAGTCTCCAAGGCTTTCAATAAAGCTCTTCTCCCTGTGGTCCAACCTGTATTCTTATGTCTCCAAGAATTATTAGTCCACATATAGTTGTTATTAATTACCAAAACATCACTTAGGGGCCTATATGATTCACAACAGTGTCAGCTTCGCGCAATAATGTTGAGGTGCAGTAGTGTCGTGCAAGGAGCGCACAGTCGTGCTGATCTTAGACAAGTCACTGTTTTGGCCTCTTTTGGACTTTTAAGCAATAATGTTGAGGTGCAGTAGTGTAGCATCTCAAAAATTTAAATCTTGAAATTTTCTCAAACTTGCTCTAAATTCAAAATGAATTTCAAATTTCATTTCAAAATGTTTGTTTGCGAGTGGATATCAACAAATAAAATATAGTGGTCTATATTCTCTTCAAAATCCTCCTCAAAATATCCTACAAATATTTCCCCAGTGATCCCCCTCAAATTCTTTCCAGAAATATTGCCAGATATTTCTCCAGTAACCCCCTCAATCTCTTTCCAGAAATACTGTCCAAATATTCCACCGATATATCTGTAAGAATTTTTCTCCTAAGAAATACCTTCAGAATCATTTTTGAAGTCCCTACAAATATTTTCTTCATAACTTTCCTCATACTCATACGTATACGTACGCCTCCGGTGTCATACGGTGAGCTCTACAAGCTAATTACACTCATATAAGACAAATCCATGTTAATCTCCCACTAATCCTCTCATCCCTCTCCCTAATCCCCCCACCATGGCTATAAATAGAGGGGCAAGGGCCTCCTCTCATCCCACCCCAAGCCATTTCATGGCAACTCTCTCTCCCCCCACACACGCCCACTCCCACTCCACCTCCCACACAAGCACACAGTAGCACAAGGATCGTTCGGTCGTTCTTTGATCGTTCGTCCACCTGTTCTTAGTTTGTGCGTTCGTTCGTCCGATCGTTCGATCGTTCGTTCGTCCAAACAATCTTTTTTTCCTGCCGTTATGCTACCGAAATTCTGATCGTTCGTTCGTTCGATCATTCGTTCATAATTCCTATTCATCGTTCATCGTTCGTTCATCGTTACTATTCATCGTTCATCGCTCGTTCATACAACTATTCACAATCAATATTCATCGTTACTGTTCATCATTACTATTCACTGACACTATTCATCATTGTTACTATTCATTGTTACTATTTATCATCGTTACTATTCATCGATGATACCTATAATTACTTTTCCGTCGTCACTATTCATCGTTACTATTCATCGATCATCTGATCACCCCAAATTTCAACTACTCATCCGTCATGCTGTCCAGTCCACCTAAGACCAGCCAGACCCATATTCCAGTCATACGAACTCGGGTGACTGTGATTTTCCTTCCAGTAGGGAACTTCCCATCTGGTCACCCATCCCAGATTTCTCCAAGTTGAGCATGCTTAACTTTGGGATTCTTTCAAGCCAGACTTCCAAAAAGAAAGGCGAACCATGTTTGTATGGATACGTCTTCAATCCTATAAAACCTGGCCCAAGATACCACAGCCCCCTTGGACCAGAATACCACAACATTCTAGCTATTTGGGTCCCGCCTTACTGTTGTCTAATGTGACACAGTAGGTAGGAACAGTTTCCACCAACATAAACCTCTGCCCAAGAAAAGCCCAAAAATAATTCCTCACACCCCGCTCAAAAATACATTTGTATTTTTGATTTTCCAAATATCTCTAAATATTCAAATTCTAGAATATTCCTTTCCTTTTCTTTTTCTCCCTATGATTATAAAATCCAAAACTCCTCCATCCAAACTCAGATTTCAGTCATTCTTGTTTCCAAAATTCTTGTCAAACTATTCCCTATCCAACCATGTCATCCCTTAAGCATGGTTCATATTCCAAAAAACTCCCAAAATACTCTTGTCCCATATTCTGCCTATAACTCTCATGTCCATGCTAAGTCAGACGATTCTTTCATCACTATTCTCACCAATAGTGAACTTCACTGAGCAACACCACATACACCCAACTATAAATACACCCAGCTACCCTCTCCCACTCCACACACTCAACACCCTCAGCCAAGGCAAACACCCCACCCACTCAGTTACTCCGCTCTGCCGGCTACACACACAGTGTCGCTTCGCCTCCATTCCACCCTCCTAGTAAGCACCTCCGCTCCACCACTAGTAGTACCTCAACACCACATGACAGATTCTACTCAAGACTCTGCCCATCCATATATCGCTATTTTGACCACTATACTAAATATTTGTTGGTATACTTGCTGGTTTGTTGTATGCTTGTTCATATTGCATAGTTATCGGAGCGTTCGTGCCGTCTCGTGGAGGCCAGATCTGCAAGTCTACGCCAGGCAGTGGAGCTAGAAGCCAGTTCCGCGAGCTCCCCTTCCCCCTTCGCCGGATAAGCACGACAAGCTCACTGGATCCCTTTTATGCATAAATTACCTATGATTTTTCAACCACAACCCTCAGCCTGTTATTTTATGCACGATATGATTTTGAGACAAGTTATTATGGCCACCCAGCCGCTTGCCGCAATCAATCCTTGATATATTTGTTACAAATGATTTGAGAAAAGGTGTGAGTTTTCAAAATAAAATGCTTTTCAAAATGTGTATGATGAAGGGTTTTCACCCTTATCACCTTTGAGTAGGGATGATCAGGGAATCCCTGGTTTAGGGGAGGGCCCAAGGGTGATGGCTCAGCTGGTTTAGGTGTGAGCAGAAGGATTATCCCCTCACATAAGGACCGGTTTGTCATCCTTCACTACCTGTACTCATGATAAGTATAACCACTCGAGACTGTATGGGAAGTCACTCAATCTGAACTCATACGGTCTGAACCCCAGGGTTATGAAGGCTGGGGAGCACCGGGAGGATAAGGAGGGAGAATGTTTTGTCCGGTTTGGACATAGCGGTGGCCTGACTCCTTCCGGTATAACCGTTAAGGTGGGGACACGCGAGGAAAGAAAGAGATTCGGCATTCAGGTCTCACAACGGTGAGATCGTAGAAACCGGACTAGTGGGTAAAGTGTACCCCTCTGCGCAGAGTTCAAACCTATTCGAATAGTCTGTGTCCATAGGAATGGACGAGTCTGGTATGGTATGACAATTAATGTTTTGTTTTCCAAAAAAGGGTGCTTTTGAGAAAAGTGGTTTTTAAAAGGTCCGGCAGTTTAGCCGTGAGCTATGGTAGACGGGAAGTCCAGTAGCTGTTTTTGAAAATGAAAACCAGTGGGAAACTGCTGAGATACCTGGATGGTTTAGTCCAGGGGATTTTGTTCTAATATTGAAAAACTTCCTGCTCCTTTGGGAGAGGATGCGCTTTGCAAAATACAAAATGTTTTTCAAAACAACCCTGCATAAAATATTGCTGTTTCTGCAAAATATCATGAGCTCCACATATTCCATGCATTAAATCTGATTTCCTCATTCCACGGGTGAAGGTGGGCTGCTGAGTACGTTTGTACTCACCCTTGCTTATTTGTTGTTTTTTCAGAAAAGGAGATCGGGTAAGAGTTACGACTGTTCCCAACCTTACCTGTGGCTGTTGGACCGCTGATTTGCTTCGCTGCATATATCGGGCTGCTTCAGCCCCACTCTGATGTCCCGAGTTGTGGACCAACTCTTAAAGTTGATCGCCACCTTTATAGGTTGGTCTCGTCTAAGCAGATCTGGAATCATCTGATGTATAAATGTGTTTACTAGCCTCCTGGGACTAGTAATTGTATCACATTTGAGTCCCAGAGGATTGGGGCGCTTCAGGTGGTATCAAAGCTATTAGGTTGGCTGCAGGACGTAACCCTTAGCCTGATCTAAAAGTTTTTGAGTCGAAACTATTTTTTTTTAAAAAAAATTCTTGCTCTCATCCCTTCATTTCAAAAAAGCTTTCCCCTTTCCTTCTCTCAGAAGTCAGATGGAGGTTCGCTGCCAAACCAGCTTTTGCCAGAATGAAGATGGTTTCCCCAAGTTGCTGAGAGCATGCACAGTTCGCCTCGGAATCAGGAGCCAGCCAGAGTATGATGGTCGTGAATTCATCGAGCATGGCATAGAGAAGTGTGTCGTGACTATATACATTGGATCCAGTCCGCACCATGTGGAATGGAGTGTCACTGCTGCGGGGCACAGATTCAAAGACACCTGCCAAGTCGTCGCTCGCAAGGCATTGAGGGCCATGTGTCAAATTTATGAAGAAGAAGTGGCCGACACCCCGTTTAGATTCTTTCCGCCCTTTCAGAGAGACCGTCCCGTTTGGATGGCTAGGATGCATGCATTGGAAGAGCAGCAGCTGCTTGAGGATGACCCCACAATCGCGTACCTCACTGCATACCTCCTCACCCTGGATGCACAGTATGATTTCTTGGCTCGGCACCACCGTCAGATGATTGCCCGAGCAGAAGATGCAGAGAAGCTCAACCGTAAGCTCCATGTGGATCTCACCTCAGCTCAAGCCCGTGTAGCTACCTTGGAAAGTCGTGAAGTCATTGCTGTTGAAGCCCTGAAGCAAGCCAAGGATGAGCATGTCCAGAAGTTGATGGAGGCCTACTTGGTAACCCATAACCAACGTAGAGCCCTGCGGATCCAAGAACCCGCTTCATCCAACCCAGTTCAACCCATGAGAGCTGAAGATCCCCAGATCCTTGAAGGTCACCCGGTCTCTATCAGAGGAGAGAAGAAGACTTGGGAACTCCCGAAAGGAGCCATAGTCTTGGAAGGAATTCCAGTCTTCCCTCAGGTTATGGATAAGCAAGAGCACCCCGAATCCTCCCAAGATCCCCCGCCAGAGTTGTTTGAGCCCCTCACCATGAAGAAGATTCCAGCACCGTCCCGTGAGATCAAAGAAGAAGCTACGAGCACCCCGCTAGCACCACCGCCCTCTGAGGAGCTACAAGAGCCAGTCCCGCTTGAAGAAGAGTTTGACCCCGTCTTGCCATCTCAGTCGCCGCCAGAAGAGGTCATCAACATCAACTCCCTCTTGACCCATCCAGGAGATGTCTGAAATTGAAGTTGTGTGCCAGCCTTGCCAAAAGAGAAGTTGTCTGGTCTGAAGTTAGTTATGCCCAATCCTCTGCATGCATCGGATAGTGAAGTTTTTCTTCACTTTGGCTAGAGCCCTGCATGTATGAGAGGTAATCGTGTAGACTCGTGTTTTGCAAAACTCTATTTGTGTGGCCCCCTAGGGCATTTCAAAATGAATTTCGCTTGATGTTTTCTCCCCTTTTGAATGCATATGTGATGCTTTAACGTTAGTGCTCATAAGTCCTATTTAGCATATTTCTCAGTTCAGGAGCCAAGCAATAGTAGTTATGCTTAGCCCCCGAATCTGAGTAGTGTGTGGTTTGGAAAAACTCTATTCTTCCCTTATTCAAAACATTTGATTTGTTTGTGCTTATCATTGCTGAGCTCGTGTGTTTTCTTTCTTTTTAAGAAAGGTTTTCTCTTAAAACATAGATAACAAATTAGAGCTAATCCTCACCTTATGCTTCCATTCTCATCATAACCTATCTGAAGAGAAAAGTGCCTTACCCAAGAAGATACCGAGAAGCTTACCCTTGAAGCCTGGAATAAGCTACAGAAGAAACCTATCCAGCCGCTCAGTCAAAAGGACCGACCGTGAGAATCAAAGCACTGCCCCTGAGTCAAAGTAAACAGAAAAAGAGGACAGAATGAGTTATTACCATACAGAGAGGCAAAGATTCTTGGAACCAAAGACCACAAACATTAGGGTCATCGACCCCACCACTCACCCGTGCCCCCCCCCCCCGCACGCGTGCCCGCCTCCATGCGCACCACCACCACCCCACTTCCCCTTTGCAGTGCACCCACCACCGCCATCACCACCAGCAACACCGTCCCCCCTCCCCTTATCTCTCCTGCTGCCGCGTGGTACCTGCTCCATCACCGCCACTCCGCACCCGAGCACCACCTCGCATATCGCTCGCCTATAAAACCCCCCACACCAGCTCCCTCAACTCCCATCTCGCTCAAAGCAAAGCACACTCCAGATAAATCCCCTCTGCCAAATCACAAGCAACTCCATTTTCCACTCCCTCGCCCCTAAGATCACAATGCTTGGTGATTCTTGGGTTGAAGACTGTTGTACATGGTTCATAGTCTTTGGTTTCCTCCTCTGTATGATGGTAATACTCTTTGATAGAATCCTCCAGTGGGAAGAGCAAAGAGAAAGAAAGGGTCAGTGAAAAGAAGATAGCGAGGAGAAGATAAGAAGAAGGTTCTCCCAGAATCAACCTTGTGTCAGTCATCTCTTCGTAGCCAGCTCAAGCAGCGACAGTAGAAGAAGGCCCCGTAACACCCTTGTTATGTGGTACTTCAAGGAGTTCAAATCCCCAAGATTCAAGAGTTCTACCTCATTATTTTTAGGTGGGGTAGTGTTCCAGTAAGGTTCCTATGGAGAAAAAGAAGAAGGCCTGTAGCAAGATTGTGGAGGACCAGATCATCAAAACATATAAGTTTCTGGATGAGAAGTGGTCGCCCAAGTTTTGTTGATGAAGCACTAGAAGACCAATCAATAAAGGAATCCATGTGGGAGTTCGCAAGAGAAAGGTTTGCGTGTTGGCATCAATGCTTCTTCAATAAGCTAGCTACCAAGCGAAACCTAGAAGCCTGAAGATGATCTTTGAGTAGCCAGAATCAGCGTTTGCAATCAGCAACCATATGCCCCTCAAAGGCTAGATTTTGTTGAAGCTCTATCTCCTCGAAGAGTCTGCAAAGTGAAGATATGTAGCTGAAGTAAAGCTATACCCATAACCCTTCTAGGCCGAATCTCGAGGACGAGATTCATTTTAAGTGGGGTAGATCTATAGCATCCCAAAAATTCAAATCTTGAAATTTTCTCAAACTTGCTCTAAATTCAAAATGAATTTCAAATTTCATTTCAAAATGTTTGTTTGCGAGTGGATATCAACAAATAAAATATAGTGGTCTATATTCTCTCCAAAATCCTCCTCAAAATATCCTACAAATATTTCCCCAGTGATCCCCCTCAAATTCTTTCCAGAAATATTGCCCAGATATTTCCCCAGTAACCCCCCTCAATTTCTTTCCAAAAATACTGTCCAAATATACCACCGATATATCTCCAAGTATTTTTCTCCTAAGAAATACCTTCAAAATCATTTTTGAAGTTCCTACAAATATTTTCTTCATAACTTTCCTCATACTCATACGTATACGTACGCCTCCGGTGTCATACGGTGAGCTCTACAAGCTAATTACACTCATATAAGACAAATTCATGTTAATCTCCCACTAATCCTCTCATCCCTCCCCCTAATCCCCCCACCATGGCTATAAATAGAGGGGCAAGGGGCTCCTCTCATCCCACCCCAAGCCATTTCATGGCAACTCCCTCTCCCCCCCCACACACGCCCACTCCCACTCCACCTCCCACACAAGCACACACTAGCACAAGGATCGTTCGGTCGTTCTTCGATCGTTCGTCCACCTGTTCTTAGTTTGTTCGTTCGTTCATCCGATCGTTCGATCGTTCATCCGATCGTTAATGGTTCGTTCGTCCGATTGTTCGTCCAAATAATCTTTTTTTCCTGTTGTTATGCTGCCGAAATTCCGATCGTTCGTTCGTTCGATCATTCGATCGTTCGTTCATAGTTCCTATTCATCGTTCATCGCTCGTTCATACGAACTATTCACCATCACTATTCATCGTTACTATTTACCTTTACTATTCATTATTACTATTCACTAACACTATTCATCATCGTTACTATTCATCGATGATACCTATAATTACTTTTCCGTCGTCACTATTCATCGTTACTATTCATCGATCATCTGATCACCCCAAATTTCAACTACTCATCCGTCATGCTGTCCAGTCCACCTAAAACCAGCCAGACCCATATTCCAGTCATACGAACTCCGGTGACTGTGATTTTCCTTCCAGTAGGGAACTTCCCATCTGGTCACCCATCCCAGATTTCTCCAAGTTGAGCACGCTTAACTTTGGGATTCTTTCAAGCCAGACTTCCAAAAAGAAAGGCGAACCATGTTTGTATGGATACGTCTTCAATCCTATAAAACCTGGCCCAAGATACCATAGCCCCCTTGGACTAGAATACCACAGCATTCCAGCTACTTGGGTCCTGCCTTACTGTTGTCTGATGTGACACAGTAGGTAGGAACAGTTTCCACCAACATAAACCTCTGCCCAAGAAAAGCCCGAAAATAATTCCTCACACCCCGCTCAAAAATACATTTGTATTTTTGATTTTCCAAATATCTCTAAATATTCAAATTCTAGAATATTCCTTTCCTTTTCTTTTTCTCCCTATGATTATAAAATCCAAAACTCCTCCATCCAAACTCAGATTTCAGTCATTCTTGTTTCTAAAATTCTTGTCAAATTATTCCCTATCCAACCATGTCATCCCTTAAGCATGGTTCATATTCCAGAAAACTCCCAAAATACTCTTGTCCCGTATTCTGCCTATAACTCTCCTGTCAATGCTAAGTCAGATAATTCTTTCGTCACTATTCTCACCAATAGTGAACTTCACTGAGCTACACCACATACACCCAGCTACCCTCTCCCACTCCACACACTCAACACCCTCAGCCAAGGCAAACACCCCACCCACTCAGTTACTCCGCTCTGCCGGCTACACGCACAGTGTCACTTCGCCTCCAGTCCACCCTCCTGGTAAGCACCTCCGCTCCACCACTAGTAGTACCTCAACACCACATGACACAGATTCTACTCAAGACTCTGCCCATCCATATATCGCTATTCTGACCACTATACTAAATATTTGTTGGTATACTTGCTGGTTTGTTGTATGCTTGTTCATGTTGCATAGTTATCGGAGCGTTCGTGCAGTGGAGCTAGAAGCCAGTTCCACGAGCTCCCCTTCCCCTTCGCCAGATAAGCACGGCAAGCTCACTGGATCCCTTTGATGCATAAATTACCTATGATTTTTCAACCACAACCCTCAGCCTGTTATTTTATGCATGATATGATTTTGAGACAAGTTATTATGGCCACACAGCCGCTTACCGCAATCAATCCTTGATATATTTGTTACAAATGATTTGAGAAAAGGTGTGAGTTTTCAAAAGAAAATGCTTTTCAAAATGTGTATGATGAAGAGTTTTCACCCTTATCACCTTTGAGTAGGGATGATCAGGGACTCCCTGGTTTAGGGGAGTGCCCAAGGGTGATGGCTCAGCTGGTTTAGGTGTGAGCAAAAGGATTGTCCCCTCACATAAGGACCGGTTTGTCATCCTTCACTACCTGTACTCATGATAAGTACAACCACTCGAGACTCTATGGGAAGTCACTCAATCTGAACTCGTACGGTCCAAACCCCAATGTTATGAAGGCTGGGGAGCTCCTGGAGGATAAGGAGGGATAATGTTTTGTCTGGTTTGGACATGGTGGTGGCCTGACTCCTTCCGGTATAACCGTTAAGGTGGGGACATGCGAGAAAAGAAAGAGATTCGACATTCAGGTCTCACATCGGTGAGATCGTAGAAACCGGACTAGTGGGTAAAGTGTACCCCTCTGCGCAGAGTTCAAACCTATTCGAATAGTCTGTGTCCATAGGAATGGACGAGTCTGGTATGGTATGACAATTAATGTTTTGTTTTCCAAAAAAGGGTGCTTTTGAGAAAAGTGGTTTTTAAAAGGTCCGGCAGTTTAGCCGTGAGCTATGGTGGACGGGAAGTCCAGTAGCTGTTTTTGAAAATGAAAACTAGTGAGAAACTGTTGAGATACCTGGATGGTTTAGTCCAGGGGATTTTGTTCTAATATTGAAAAACTTCCTGCTCCTTTGGGAGAGGATGCGCTTTGCAAAATACAAAATGTTTTTCAAAACAACCCTGCATAAAATATTGATGTTTCTGCAAAATATCATGAGCTCCACATATTCCATGCGTTATATCTGATTTCCTCATTCTGCAGGTGAAAGTGGGCTGTTGAGTACGTTTGTACTCACCCTTGCTTATTTGTTGTTTTTTCAGAAAAGGAGATCGGGTAAGAGTTACGACTGTTCCCAACCTTGCCTGTGGCTATTGGACCGCTGATTTGCTTTGCTGCATATATCGGGCTGCTTCAGCCCCACTCTGATGATATGTCCCGAGTTGTGGACCAACTCTTAAAGTTGATCGCCACCTTTATAGGTTGGTCTCGTCTAAGCAGATCTGGAATCATCTGATGTATAAATGTGTTTACTAGCCTCCTGGGACTAGTAATTGTATCACGATTGAGTCCCAGAGGATTGGGGCGCTTTAAGTAGTGTCATGCAAGGAGCGCACAGTCGTGCTGATCTTAAACAAGTCACTATTTTGGCCTCTTTTGGACTTTTTCGGTGTTAGTTTCACGACCCGTTTGTTTCCTTGGGCTCATGTATGCTCTAGGAACTTTTCAAAAGCATTAAATCACTACTTGGTTGTGGTGTTTTTGGTTTTGGCATCTTCATCTTCATTGAACTAAAGAGCACTTTTTGAGAGTTCCCCTTGCGAACTTGTTTATGATCATTTCGAGTGCTTCGCTGTGTTCATCGGTCATCACCGAGAACATCCAACCACATATTAGATCATAAGTATCTCTTTTGTGCGTTTTGATGTTTTGGAGGATTGGGTGAAGTTTTGGGAAGCAAGTCAAGATTGTCTTTATGCAAAGATTTTTTATTGGCTCTCATTTACTTGCCTCTGGTTGCCTTATCAAGGTCCTATGTTGTCACACCCGGGTTTTAGGGGCACCAAGACCCGAGCGCGAACATAATCACCAGGTGTGCTGGGACCAAGTCTCACACATATGATGAATCATGGCACAGGATCGAATGTCACATCTTTACTACATAACAGGAGTTCTATACAAAATAAATAATTACATTATAAGGAGACAACGGTCCAGCAACCCAAAGTTGACTGGGAGACGACGGCCTAGACCTCTCGCGAACACATCGCAGCATCCTCCATGCGCCTCATCCTGTGGTACCTGTTCTTGACCTGTAGGGGGGGTGTGAGACAGCAAGAGTGAGCTCACATACGTTCATAGCTCAACAAGTTGTGGGGAATAATGTGCATGAACTCGCCAAAGGTGGGAGCTCACGTGAAGTGTAAGGCTTACCAAAGAGGATGGTTAGAGCTGAGCATTGCTTTTAAAGTTGGTCAAAATTTTATTAGCAATTACTAAGTATAAGTAAATACCAAACCCAATTAAGTAGTAGAACAAGAATAACAACATCACCTGCGATGCAATGCATATGACAAATTGAATTTAGTTCCATAGATTAATCATGTGAGGGTCCGAGCTGCTCATGACCGTGAGCACGGCTAGTATACCAGTTTTACACTCTGCAGAGGTTGCGCATCTTTACCCACAAGTCATGTTACCCATCTGCCAAGGGATCGCGACTTCCCATACACCTCTACCGAGGAGGCGAGGCAGGGTAACACTACGAGGCCTTTACAAAGTTCCACTAGCTTCAGAAAACCCGCTACAGTTTATAGGAAGCTCTAATGCAGGAATCCCTTGCAGGACCGCCATCGCAGCAAAATCCTCCCGAGGGCCTCCCTACACTGACCACTCCCCTACTGCCCTTGCCCCTTTTGGGTAAGGTAGTCTTCCACTAGCTTTCCTAATTATTCAGCCAAGGGGTCCCATTCCTCCCTTGTGGTAGCACTGTTCTCCCGGGTGGTCGCTCCATGTTCCAATTAACATAATGATCTTATCATGAACAGTAATAATAAACATATAATAAAAGTGTGATCATGAATAATGTACCTTCATACCCAAAACCACATAAAGCACTAGCAAGTACTACCCAAAAAGTTCAGTGGTAAACAAGGTATAAAGATAGACAAACTAGGGTATCCTATTGGGTCCCATCAAAATTAACCTATGCAGATCATTATGATTAATTAGAACATGAGTGGGTAAAAAGAAGTGATCAAGGGCACAACTTGCCAGGGATTTAAGATTCTAGGTACCAGGTTGATCTTCAGATGACTCGTGACCTCACTGCTAGTCGTAGCAATTCAAACAAACATGGTATAGGCAAAATTAACATTACTCCAAACATAAGAATAAACTGCGTAATAATAGTCTACGCATTTGTATGAGACTAACGCAACTTGAACGGATCAAATCGGAGTTAAAACGAAGGAGTTATGACTTTTCTAAGGTTTTATGTATTTGATATAAGATTAAATAGGATATAAATTTTAATGTGACTTTCATGTGAAAACAGTGGTATTAGATGATAGACAATAATAATACAAAACTATAGGAATTGGAACGGATTAATTTGGGCTTAACATGAATTTCTTATGAATTAAACAAATTGTTAGCATTTATTTTTGCATTAAAAATCATTTTCTAATTCCTTTTACTGAATTTCTAATTTTCTGGACTGGGCGTCAATTACTAGAAAAGGTAGGGTCACTGGCGCAAGAATCCACAAGACTCAAAGCACAACCGCGGGGGACCGCGGGTTGATTCAGATGTTTGCCAAGGTCTCTTTAGCATAAATGCCAAGGCGAAGGGGTATGGGCGAACGAGAGCCGACCGTTCTGATCCAACCGTCTGGATTAGATCACGGCCGCCCGAACACACAGACCACCCGATCCGAATCCGAGGGCCAGCATAAAACCTAACCAAACCGTTATCTTCTTCTAATCTGGACCATCCATCACCAAATCCACGGTGCACGCAGCTTCTTCTTCCCCACAGCAGACAACGCGACAGCCAGAACTCCTCCATGGCGGCGCCATCGCTGTGCGAGCCAGGCCACGGTGGAGCGTCGACCATGGCACAATATCCGCGACGACGAGGAGATTAGCTCGCCCAAGTCGCCGATCTCCACCAAAGCACGGTGATTCCCAGGCCCCGACCGCGCCTTACCCCTACCCCGCTGTCGGCTCGCGCGAAAGTCGCGACGGCGCCATTACAGCCCGTCGTGAGCTCGCCCAGCGGTCCACTACCGTCCAACGCTGAAGCCTACATCCGCGCAGCACGCAGAGGCTACTAGAGAGACGCGACTTACCAAATCAGAGACGAGAACGAGCCGGCGCGCATGACTTGAAGATTCACCGCACGATGGAAGCTTCAGGGAGAGGGGAAGTCTTCGACTGGATGCTTTTCGGCCAGGGGCCCGCTACTTATGCGTTAGGGAGCAGGGCCACAACGACCGGTCAGAGATCCCGACGGCGAAGAACACGCGGATTCCGTTCGGTTGGGCAGTCCCTCAATTTCCGCTCAGCCGTTTGCGAACGCAATCCGACGAGGAAGAAGACCGACCACTTGGGCCCACATGGCTGTGAGAGAAAGGAGGACGGGAGCTGGTCGGCCAGTGGCCAGTGGGTCCGGCCAGTGGGTCCATCAACGCAGAGGGATACCCATGGAGCGGGATTTGCGCGGGAAAGAAGACCACGCGAGGAAGAAGACCACGCCCGTGAATGACAGGGCGGGCCCACACGGCAGGTGACGCGCGCTTCGGTTTGGGCTGCCGCGGAGAGAAAAGAAAAGAGGGGATGGGCCGTAGGTAAAGGAAACCGGCCCAATAGCCGTTTTCCCATTTTTCTTTCCTTTTCTTTTTATATTTTATTTTCCTTTCTCTTTTCTTTTCACTTTTAAATCTCCATTTGAATTCAAACTTATTTGTGAACTTCATACCTAGGTTAAATGCCTACATTCAAATATCAGTAAGAACATAATATATTCATTCACATATTTATTTTCTTTTTTTTATATCCTTTCTCCTTTTTCTCATTTCCATTTTCTTATTTTCCAACTCTAATTTCCCATTTTATTTAGTGCTCTAATTTTTTTTTGAATTCAATGATAGACTTGCCTTAATTATAAATTTTGTGTTTGATGCACAAACAAGAAAAAGTCCAGCATGACGCACATTTTATTAAGGATTTATCCACTTTATCTATGCCTACTAATAATTATCATGTATGAAAAGGTACCACACATGAAGATTTATTTTTTTCCCTTATTTTCCAAAGTTGGGTATTACAAATCCTACCCCCTTAACAAAAATCTCGTCCTCGAGATTTGTAAAAAAGAGGATATAGGAAGAGCGTTTTGGAATTTTAGCTTTTAGTTTCTAATTAGTCCAAAAATCTAGAGTCCTTTTTTTCATTAGTGAGTGATTAGGAGAGCATGGGTATATGTAGGCATAATCACTTTATTATGTAGGATAAAAGATATCTTTAAAGCATTTATAGGTTTGGGTAAGAAATAGTAGGATAAGAAAAGACTCCATCCAAAATTGTGGCTCTTGATTCTTTTTAAGATCTGGCTTGAATCTTATCCTTCCTTGGTTTGATGAGGCCGGTCATCTTCGATCTTCATTCTTGAAGTTGTTATCCGAATTAGGGACATGTAGTTAAGATAAAGTAGTAGGTGGAGCAGCTAGTTTAGTAGGTGGCTTTGAGTTAAATGGGATTAGACAGAACCTGGTTGGATTATTTTGCTTCTGAATGGTTTGGATAGGTTATGTAACCCATTATGTAGGTCAAGTTGTTAGGTTTGGCCGAGCTGATCTAAGTTACCAATTTAGGCTTAGTGAATGAGGAGTATGGCCTTATCTTTTGTACCAGCATTAAGTAACTTACTCTAGATTAGATCATAATAGATTAGATAAAATCTAGATCAGATCGGATGTGACTAGATTAGACTAGTTTAGGTTAGATAGGTCTACTCGGGTAGGACATATATTTTTAGGATATGTTAGAATCTTTTGAGATAAGATGGATCTATGAGTGTAGGATAGAATCTTTTAAGATGAGATGGATATTGTTAGTCTAGATAATTTAATAAGGGATAATCTAGTTTATCTAGTTATTTTTTTATAAGCATTTTTTTCTATATGTATATGCAGATGTAATTGTGGACATTACTCCACAACTCATCACACTCAATCAAAGATCCAAATCAAACAAGTATAATAAGAACAAACATTCAAGTTCATAGATATCTGTATAAAAATAGTTTTGTTTTTTTTTTGTTCCTAAGAGTAGGTCTCTTATTCCTAAAGGTCACTTTAGGCACAGGATTTCAAAGTGTGAAATCCACATTTGTCTTTAGAATGAAAAGGTAAGAATAATCAGAGTAAGCGGAATTAGATGAGAAAAGATTAAGAAAAGTTTAGAAAAGAATCAGAGTAGCAGAGGTAAGTAGATAATGATTATCCAGTTCTATCTAGGTTTCGTCCTATAGTCAACATTCCTCTGATACCACTTCTGTCACACCCGGGTTTTAGGGGCACCAAGACCCGAGCGCGAACATAATCACCAGGTGTGCTGGGACCAAGTCTCACACATATGATGAATCATGGCACAGGATCGAATGTCACATCTTTACTACATAACAGGAGTTCTATACAAAATAAATAATTACATTATAAGGAGACAACGGTCCAGCAACCCAAAGTTGACTGGGAGACGACGGCCTAGACCTCTCGCGAACACATCGCAGCATCCTCCATGCGCCTCATCCTGTGGTACCTGTTCTTGACCTGTAGGGGGGGTGTGAGACAGCAAGAGTGAGCTCACATACGTTCATAGCTCAACAAGTTGTGGGGAATAATGTGCATGAACTCGCCAAAGGTGGGAGCTCACGTGAAGTGTAAGGCTTACCAAAGAGGATGGTTAGAGCTGAGCATTGCTTTTAAAGTTGGTCAAAATTTTATTAGCAATTACTAAGTATAAGTAAATACCAAACCCAATTAAGTAGTAGAACAAGAATAACAACATCACCTGCGATGCAATGCATATGACAAATTGAATTTAGTTCCATAGATTAATCATGTGAGGGTCCGAGCTGCTCATGACCGTGAGCACGACTAGTATACCAGTTTTACACTCTGCAGAGGTTGCGCATCTTTACCCACAAGTCATGTTACCCATCTGCCAAGGGATCGCGACTTCCCATACATCTCTACCGAGGAGGCGAGGCAGGGTAACACTACGAGGCCTTTACAAAGTTCCACTAGCTTCAGAAAACCCGCTACAGTTTATAGGAAGCTCCAATGCAGGAATCCCTTGCAGGACCGCCATCGCAGCAAAATCCTCCTGAGGGCCTCCCTACACTGACCACTCCCCTACTACCCTTGCCCCTTTCGGGTAAGGTAGTCTTCCACTAGCTTTCCTAATTATTCAGCCAAGGGGTCCCATTCCTCCCTTGTGGTAGCACTGTTTTCCCGGGTGGTCGCTCCATGTTCCAATTAACATAATGATCTTATCATGAACAGTAATAATAAACATATAATAAAAGTGTGATCATGAATAATGTACCTTCATACCCAAAACCACATAAAGCACTAGCAAGTACTACCCAAAAAGTTCAGTGGTAAACAAGGTATAAAGATAGACAAACTAGGGTATCCTATTGGGTCCCATCAAAATTAACCTATGCAGATCATTATGATTAATTAGAACATGAGTGGGTAAAAAGAAGTGATCAAGGGCACAACTTGCCTGGGACTTGAGATTCCAGGTACCAGGATGATCTTCAGATGACTCGTGACCTCACTGCTAGTCGTAGCAATTCAAACAAACATGGTATAGGCAAAATTAACATTACTCCAAACATAAGAATAAACTGCGTAATAATAGTCTACGCATTTGTACGAGACTAACGCAACTTGAACGGATCAAATCGGAGTTAAAACGAAGGAGTTATGACTTTTCTAAGGTTTTATGTATTTGATATAAGATTAAATAGGATATAAATTTTAATGTGACTTTCATGTGAAAACAGTGGTATTAGATGATAGACAATAATAATACAAAACTATAGGAATTGGAACGGATTAATTTGGGCTTAACATGAATTTCTTATGAATTAAACAAATTGTTAGCATTTATTTTTGCATTAAAAATCATTTTCTAATTCCTTTTACTGAATTTCTAATTTTCTGGACTGGGCGTCAATTACTAGAAAAGGTAGGGTCACTGGCGCAAGAATCCGCAAGACTCAAAGCACAACCGCGGGGGACCGCGGGTTGATTCAGATGTTTGCCAAGGTCTCTTTAGCATAAATGCCAAGGCGAAGGGGTATGGGCGAACGAGAGCCGATCGATCTGATCCAACCGTCTGGATTAGATCACGGCCGCCCGAACACACAGACCACCCGATCCGAATCCGAGGGCCAGCATAAAACCTAACCAAACCGTTATCTTCTTCTAATCTGGACCATCCATCACCAAATCCACGGTGCACGCAGCTTCTTCTTCCCCACAGCAGACAACGCGACAGCCAGAACTCCTCCATGGCGGCGCCATCGCTGTGCGAGCCAGGCCACGGTGGAGCGTCGACCATGGCACAATATCTGCGACGACGAGGAGATTAGCTCGCCCAAGCCGCCGATCTCCACCAAAGCATGGTGATTCCCAGGCCCCGACCGTGCCTTACCCCTACCCCGCTGTCGGCTCGCGCGAAAGTCGCGACGGCGCCATTACAGCCCGTCGTGAGCTCGCCCAGCGGTCCACTACCGTCCAACGCTGAAGCCTACATCCGCGCAGCACGCAGAGGCTACTAGAGAGACGCGACTTACCAAATCAGAGACGAGAACGAGCCGGCGCGCATGACTTGAAGATTCACCGCACGATGGAAGCTTCAGGGAGAGGGGAAGTCTTCGACTGGATGCTTTTCGGCCAGGGGCCCGCTACTTATGCGTTAGGGAGCAGGGCCACAACGGCCGGTCAGAGATCCCGACGGCGAAGAACGCGCGGATTCCGTTCGGTTGGGCAGTCCCTTAATTTCCGCTCAGCCGTTTGCGAACGCAATCCGACGAGGAAGAAGACCGACCACTTGGGCCCACATGGCTGTGAGAGAAAGGAGGACGGGAGCTGGTCGGCCAGTGGCCAGTGGGTCCGGCCAGTGGGTCCGTCAACGCAGAGGGATACCCATGGAGCGGGATTTGCGCGGGAAAGAAGACCACGCGAGGAAGAAGACCACGCCCGTGAATGACAGGGCGGGCCCACACGGCAGGTGACGCGCGCTTCGGTTTGGGCTGCCGCGGAGAGAAAAGAAAAGAGGGGATGGGCCGTAGGTAAAGGAAACCGGCCCAATAGCCGTTTTCCCATTTTTCTTTCCTTTTCTTTTTATATTTTATTTTCCTTTCTCTTTTCTTTTCACTTTTAAATCTCCATTTGAATTCAAACTTATTTGTGAACTTCATACCTAGGTTAAATGCCTACATTAAAATATCAGTAAGAACATAATATATTCATTCACATATTTATTTTCTTTTTTTTATATCCTTTCTCCTTTTTCTCATTTCCATTTTCTTATTTTCCAACTCTAATTTCCCATTTTATTTAGTGCTCTAATTTTTTTTGAATTCAATGATAGACTTGCCTTAATTATAAATTTTGTGTTTGATGCACAAACAAGAAAAAGTCCAGCATGACGCACATTTTATTAAGGATTTATCCACTTTATCTATGCCTACTAATAATTATCATGTATGAAAAGGTACCACACATGAAGATTTATTTTTTTCTCTTATTTTCCAAAGTTGGGTATTACATATGTGGTGCCAAGGCCCCAACCCCACCATTCTGCATAGGGGCCAAAGGGGAACCTGAAAGTCGCCTAGAGGGGGGTGAATAGGCGGAATCTAAAATTTATAAACTTTAAGCACAACTACAAGTCGGGGTTAGCGTTAGAAATAAAATCGAGTCCGAAAGAGAGGGCGAAAACAAATCACAAGCAAATGAAGAGTGTGACACGGTGATTTGTTTTACCGAGGTTTGGTTCTTGCAAACCTACTCCCCGTTGAGGTGGTCACAAAGATCGGGTCTCTTTCAACCCTTTCCCTCTCTCAAACGGTCACCTAGACCGAGTGAGCTTCTCTTCTCAATCAATCGAGACACTTAGTCCCCACAAGGACCACCACACCTTGGTGTCTCTTGCTTTGATTACAAAAGTCTTGGGAACAAGAAATGGGGAAGAAGAAAAGCGATCCAAGCGCAAGAACTCAAATAAACACGAAAATCTCTCTCTCACTAGTCACTAATTGATTGGAGTGATTCCGGACTTGGGAGAGGATTTGATCTTTGCTTTTGTGTCTTGGAGTGAAGTCTAGAGCTCTTGTATTGTATGTAATGGCTAAAAACTTGGATGCCTTGAATGTGTGGTGGTTGGGGGTATTTATAGCCCCAACCACCAAAGTGGTCATTGGGGAACTCTGCTGTCGACGGGCGCACCGGATAGTCCGGTGCGCCACCGAACACTGTCCGGTGCGCCAGCCACGTCACCCAACCGTTAGGGTTTGACCATTGGAGCTCTGACTTGTGGGGCCACCGGACAGGTCCTGTTCACTGTCCGGTGCGCCTTCTGCGCCTGCTCTGACTTCTGCGTGCCCAGTCCGCGCACTGTAGCTCACTGTTCACCTTTTGTAGACGACCGTTGGCGCGCTAGCCGTTGCTCCCGCTGGCACACCGGACAGTCCGATGCTACACCAGACAGTCCGGTGAATTATAGCGGAGCGGCTCCCCAAATTCCCGAAGGTGGCAAGTTCGGAGTTGATCTCTCTGGTGCACCGGACACTGTTCGGTGGCACACCGGACAGTCCGGTGTGCCAGACCAGGGCAACCTTCTGTTCTCTTTGCTCCTTTGTTTTGAACCCTTTATTTTAACCTTGTATTGGTTTGTTGTGAACCTTTGGCACCTGTAGAACATATATTCTAGAGCAAACTAGTTAGTCCAATTGTTTGTATTGGGCAATTCAACCACCAAAATTATTTAGGAAAAAGTTTGACCCTATTTCCCTTTCAATCTTCCCCTTTTTGGTGATTGATGCCAACACAAACCAAAGCAAATGTATAAGTGCAGAATTGAACTAGTTTGCATAAGGTAAGTGCAAAGGTTGCTTGGAATGAAACTAATATAATTATTTCTACTAGATATGCATGGATGGTTTTAAAATTTTGGACCACATTTGCACCACGAGTTTTGTTTTTGCAAATTCTTTGGTAAATTCTTTTCAAAATCCTTTTTGCAAATAGTCAAAGGTATATGAATAAGATTGAAAGAAGCATTTTCAAGATTCTGAAATTTTTCTCCCCCTGTTTCAAATGCTTTTCCTTTGACTTAAACAAAACTCCCCCTCAATGAAATTCTCCTCTTAGTGTTCAAGAGGGTTTTACAAATTTTTGAAGATACTTTCTCCCCTTTTGAAAACACGTTAAGATAACAATTTGAAAACTTCATTTTTAAAATTCGTTGGTGATGCGGTCCTTTTGCTTTGGGCTAATACTTTCTCCCCCTTTGGCATGAATCGCCAAAAACGGATACTTGTGAGTGAAATATAAGCCCTTTTACTTTCTCCCCAATGGCAACCAAATAAATATGAGTGAAGATTATACCAATGTGGAGAGATGGCGGAATACCGGCAAAGAGTAGATAATACCGATGGAGTTGAGTGGAAGCGTTGTCTTTGCCGAATACTCCATTTCCCTTTCAATTCTATGACTAAGCATAATAATACAGTTGAAAACACATTAGTCATAGACAGAAAAGAGATATGATCAAACGTATATAAATGAGCTATGTGTGCAAAGTATCAATCAAAATTCCTAGAATCAAGAATATTTAGCTCATTCCTAAGTTTGATAAAGGTTTTCTCATCTAGTGGCTTGGTAAAGATATCGGCTAATTGATCTTTGGTGTTAATATAGGCTATCTCGATATCCCCCCTTTGCTGGTGATCTCTCAAAAAGTGATACCGAATGGCTATGTGAGAGCACCTAGAGGGGGTGAATAGGTGATCCTGTGAAACTTAAAACTTAAGCCACAAAAACTTGATTAGGAGTTAGCGCAATAAAGCCAAGTGGCTAGAGAGGAGTCTCAGCAAAACACAATAACCACAAAGATATCAACACAGAGATGGCACAGTGGTTTATCCCGTGGTTCGGCCAAGACCAACGCTTGCCTACTCCACGTTGTGGCATCCCAATGGACGAGGGTTGCAATCAACCCCTCTCAAGCGGTCCAAAGACCCACTTGAATACCACGGTGTTTTGCTTGCTTTACTATATCCCGTTTGCGAGGAATCTCCACAACTTGGAGCCTCTCGCCCTTACACTTGAAGTTCACAAAGAAGCACGGAGTAAGGGAGGGATGAGCAACGCACACAAGACACAAAATCAGAATGTCAACACGCACACAAGTCGCAACAAGAGCTCGCAACACAACCCGACGAGTTCACAACTCAACAAGAGCTCTAGATGCTATCACGAAGAAACAAATGCGTGGAATCGAAGTCTTGGTGCATAGGAATGCTTTGAGTATGCTTGGTGTGCTCCTCCATGCGCCTAGGGGTCCCTTTTATAGCCCTAAGGCAGCTAGGAGCCGTTGAGAGCATTCCAGGAAGGCTGATCTTGCCTTCTGTCGCCTGGCGCACCGGACAGTCCGGTGCACCACCGGACACTGTCCGGTGCGGATATCCTTCCTTATTTGGCGAAGCCGACCGTTGGGGTTTGAGAGCCGTTGGCGCACCAGACACTGTCCGGTGCACACCGGACAGTCCGGTGCCTCCTTCTAGCCGTTGGCTCGGCCACGTGTCCCACGCAGATCGCGCGGCCGACCGTTAGCCCGGTCGACCGTTGGCTCACCGGACAGTCCGGTGCACCACCGGACAGTCCGGTGAATTTTAGTCGTACGCCGTTAATCATCTCCCGAGAGCGACGAGTTCGCCTATGAACGGCTCACCGGACAGTCCGGTGCGCCACCGGACAGTCCGGTGAATTATAGCCGTACACCGCCGTCGAAGTCCCGAGAGCAGCAAGTTCGCCAGAGTCAGTCTGGCGCACCGGACACTGTCCGGTGCACCACCGGACAGTCCGGTGCACCCAGACTGAGCAGACTTTGGCAGAACAAAGCCATCTCTTCTCTAACTTGATTTTTCCTGTTTCCAGCACTTAGACACAATACATTAGTCCATAAAACAATGTACTAAGTCTAGAAACATACCTTTTGACATGATTTGCACTTTGTCCACCACTTTGCATAGATTAACACAAAAGCATTTGTGTTGGCACTCAATCACCAAAATACTTAGAAATGGCCCAAGGGCACATTTCCCTTTCAATCTCCCCCTTTTTGGTGATTTATGCCAACACAACATAAAGCAACTAGAACAAGTGCAATATCAATGCAAATGAAAGCCCAAAGTTGTTTTGAATCAAATTTGGCATATATGGATCACTCTTTGCCACCACTTGGTTTGTTTTTGCAAATCAAACTCAAATTCCTATCTCTAAGTCAAATTCACTTGTAGAGACATAAAGAGAGGTATTCCAAAAGAAACTGATCAAGGATTTCAAAAACTCCCCCTTTTTCCCATAATCAACACTTCTCCCCACAAGAGGCCAACTTTTGACAAAAAAGAAAATAAAAGAGTTTTGACAAACCAAAAGCTCTATTCTACTATTTTCAAAATTTCTCAAGCGGTAGCTGATCCATTTATTGCTTTGGCCTTATTTTCTCCCCCTTTGGCATCAAGCACCAAAACGGGATCAATCTTGGTCCTAGAACCCCATTGCCTTACCAAAATCTTCAATAAGAATACAAAGGCAATAAGAGTACATGAGATGAACTTGGAATAAGTTACCCTCTCATCGGAGTGCAGTGGAAGTCTTTCATGGTCCAAGTCCACCTTTTCCCTTTCAAACCTCCTTTGAGACTAAAACAAGCAAACTCAAGCACACGGTTAGTCTCAAAGGGTCAAGTTGTAGCACATCTCTCCCTAAATATGTGCATCACTTGCAAGAGGACTTGTGAGGTCCAGGGAGTGTTTGTACAACTTGAGCACCACAAGTAAGAAACAAAATGCATAAGGAACATGATCAAAGGCATAAACACATGTATGCTATAAATCAATCCAAGTTCCGCGAATCTAGGACATTTAGCTCACTACGCAGCCTGCAAAAGGTCTTCTCATCTAAAGGCTTGGTAAAGATATCGGCTAGCTGGTTCTCGGTGCTAACATGAAACACTTTGATATCTCCCTTTTGCTGGTGGTCTCTCAAAAAGTGATGCCGGATGTCAATGTGCTTTGTGCGGCTGTGCTCAATAGGATTTTCCGCTATTCGGATAGCACTCTCATTATCACATAGGAGTGGGACTTTGCTCAGATTGTAGCCAAAGTCCTAGAGGGTTTGCCTCATCCAAAGTAGTTGCGCGCAACACTGTCCTGCGGCAACGTACTCGGCCTCAGCGGTGGATAGGGCAACGGAAGTTTGTTTCTTAGAGTTCCACGACACCAGGGACCTTCCTAAGAATTGGCACGTCCCCGATGTACTCTTCCTATCGACCTTACATCCAGCATAGTCGGAGTCTGAGTATCCAATCAAGTCAAAGTTAGACCCCTTTGGATACCAGATCCCGAAGCAAGGCGTAGTGACTAAATATCTAAGAATTCGCTTCACGGCCACCAAGTGACACTCCCTTGGATCGGATTGAAATCTAGCACACATGCATACGCTAAGCATAATATCCGGTCTACTAGCACATAAATAAAGCAAAGAACCTATCATTGACCGGTATGCCTTTTGATCAACGGACTTACCTCCTTTGTTGAGGTCGGTGTGTCCGTCAGTTCCCATCGGCGTCTTTGCGGGCTTGGCGTCCTTCATCCCAAACCGCTTTAGCAAGTCTTGCGTGTACTTCGTTTGAGAGATGAAGGTGCCATCCTTGAGTTGCTTCACTTGGAACCCAAGAAAGTAGTTCAACTCGCCCATCATCGACATCTCGAATTTCTGCGTCATCACCCTGCTAAACTCTTCACAAGACTTTTGGTTAGTAGAACCAAATATTATGTCATCGACATAAATTTGGCACACAAAAAGATCGCCATCGCAAGTCTTAGTGAAAAGAGTTGGATCAGCTTTCCCAACCTTGAAAGCATTAGCAATTAGGAAGTCTCTAAGGCATTCATACCATGCTCTTGGGGCTTGCTTAAGTCCATAGAGCGCCTTAGAGAGCTTACACACGTGGTCGGGGTATCGTTCATCCTCGAAGCCAGGGGGTTGCTCCACGTACACCTCCTCCTTGATCGGCCCGTTGAGGAAAGCGCTCTTCACATCCATTTGGAACAACCTGAAAGAATGGTGAGCGGCATATGCTAGCAATATACGAATAGATTCTAGCCTAGCCACAGGAGCAAAAGTCTCCTCAAAATCCAAACCTGCAACTTGGGCATAACCTTTTGCCACAAGTCGAGCCTTGTTCCTTGTCACCACCCCGTGCTCGTCCTGTTTGTTGCGGAACACCCACTTGGTTCCCACAACATTTTGCTTGGGACGAGGCACTAGTGTCCAAACTTCATTCCTCTTGAAGTTGTTGAGCTCTTCCTGCATGGCCAATACCCAGTCCGGATCTAGCAAGGCCTCTTCTACCCTAAAAGGCTCAATAGAAGAGACAAAGGAGTAATGCTCACAAAAATTCACCAATCTAGAGCGAGTAGTTACTCCCTTGCTAATATCACCCAAAATTTGGTCGACGGGATGATTCCTTTGAATCATCGCTCGAACTTGGGTTGGAGGTGCCTGAGGTGCTTCTTCCTCTTCAACTTGAACATCCTGTGCTCCCCCCTTGATCATGCGCCTCCACTTGAGGTACCTGTTCGTCATCTTGGGTTGGGGGATGCACCATTGTTGAGGAAGAAGGTCGATCTTGCTCCAAATGTTCCTGTGGTCGTACATCGCCAATCGCCATGGTGCGCATAGCAGCCGTTGGAATGTCTTCTTCATCTACATCATCAAGATCAACAACTTGCTCTCTTGGAGAGCCATTAGTCTCATCAAATACAACGTCGCTAGAGACTTCAACCAAACCCGATGATTTGTTGAAGACTCTATACGCCTTTGTATTTGAGTCATAACCTAATAAAAACCCCTCTACAGCTTTGGGAGCAAATTTAGAATTCCTACCCTTCTTCACTAGAATGTAGCATTTACTCCCAAAAACTTGAAAATACGAAACATTGGGTTTGTTACCGATTAGTAGCTCATACGAAGTCTTCTTGAGGAGGCGGTGAAGGTAGACCCGGTTGATGGCGTGGCACGTCGTGTTCACGGCTTCCGACCAAAAGCGCTCGGGGGTCTTGAATTCTCCAAGCATCGTCCTCACCATATCGATGAGCGTCCTGTTCTTCCTCTCTACCACACCATTTTGCTGTGGTGTGTAGGGAGCGGAGAACTCGTGCTTGATTCCTTCCTCCTCAAGGAACTCCTCCACTTGAAGGTTCTTGAACTCTGACCCGTTGTCGCTCCTTATCTTCTTCACCTTGAGCTCAAACTCATTTTGAGCTCTCCTGAGGAAGCGCTTGAGGGTCCCTTGGGTTTCAGATTTATCCTGCAAAAAGAATACCCAAGTGAAGCGGGAAAAATTATCAACTATAACAAGACCATACTTACTTCCTCCTATACTTAGATAGGCGACGGGTCCGAAGAGGTCCATGTGAAGCATCTCCAAGTGTCTTGATGTGGTCATCACATTTTTGGTGTGATGAGAGCCTCCCACCTGTTTGCCTGCTTGACAAGCTGCACAAGGTCTATCCTTTTCGAAATGCACGTTAGTTAGACCTATCACGTGTTCTCCCTTTAGAATCTTGTGAAGGTTCTTCATCCCCACATGTGCTAAGCGGCGATGCCACAGCCAGCCCATGCAAGTCTTAGCAATTAAGCATGCATCTAGACCGGCCTCTTCTTTTGCAAAATCAACCAGATAAAGTTTGCCGTCTAGTACACCCTTAAAAGCTAGTGAACCATCACACCTTCTAAAGACAGACACATCTACATTTGTGAATAGACAATTATATCCCATATTGCATAATTGACTAACAAATAACAAATTATATCCAAGAGACTCAACTAAAAACACATTAGATATAGAGTGCTCGGATGAAATAGCAATTTTACCTAACCCTTTTACCTTGCCTTGGTTCCCATCACCGAATATTATTGAATCTTGGGAATCCTTGTTCTTGACGTAGGAAGAGAACATACTCTTCTCCCCGTCATGTGGTTTGTGCATCTGCTGTCGATAATCCAGCTTGAGCCCCCGGATGCATAAACCTGCAAGGCAAATTTAGGCTTGGGTCTTAGGTACCCAACTCTTGTTGGGTCCTACAAGGTTAGTCACAATTGTCTTAGGGACCCAAATGCAAGTTTTATCTCCCTTGCACCTTGCCCCTAACTTCCTAGCAATCACCTTCTTATTTTTTCTACAAATGGCAAATGAAGCATTGCAAGCATGATATATTGTAGAAGGTTCATTAACTTTCCTAGGAACATTAACAACATTTCTCCTAGGCATATTATGAACAACATTTCTCCTAGCAACATTTCTATCATGCATAACATGGGAACTAGAAGCAGTCATAGCATGAAAATCAAAAGCATCATAACTTCTAAAGGCATTCTTAGAATGTCTCCTATCATGATACATGAAAGCATGGTTCTTTTGCACACTACTAGCCATAGGGGCCTTCCCTTTCTCCTTGGCGGAGATGGGAGCCTTATGGCTTGTTAAGTTCTTGGGTTCCCTCTTGAAGCCAAGACCATCCTTAATTGAGGGGTGTCTACCAATCGTGTAGGCATCCCTTGCAAATTTTAGTTTGTCAAATTCACTTTTGCTAGTCTTAAGTTCGGCATTAAGACTAGCCAATTCATCATTCAATTTGGAAATTGAAACTAGGTGTTCACTACAAGCATCAATGATAAAATCTTTACACCTATTGCAAATCCTAACATGTTCTACACAAGAGTTAGATTTACTTGCTACTTCTAGTTTAGCATTTAAATCATCATTTACACCTTTTAAAGTAGAAATGGTTTCATGACAAGTAGATAGTTCATAAGAAAGCATTTCATTTCTTTTAACTTCTAAAGCATGAGATTTTTGTGCCTCTACAAATTTATCATGTTCTTCATACAACAAATCCTCTTGCTTTTCTAGTAACCTATTCTTGTCATTCAAGGCATCAATTAACTCATTAATTTTTCCAATTTTAATTCTATCTAAACCTTTAAATAAACTAGAATAGTCTATTTCATCATCATCACAAGAATCATCATCACTTGAAGAAGCATAAGTGGTATCCCGAGTACATACCTTCTTCTCCTTCGCCATGAGGCATGTGTGATGCTCGTTGGGGAAGAGGGATGACTTGTTGAAGGTGGTGGCGGCTAGTACTTCATTATTGTGACGGAACCTCCCAAGTAATTAGGCCCACCTACAGTTGTCCTTGTCCAACGGACCTCAGACAACCCTATAGGTGCCCCTAAACTACTTGACAAGCTCGGTATCTTTCCTTACCTTTCCAGGAACGTCTCACCCGTCTTGCAGACATTACAGAACATCGGAGATAAAGAAATGCGGAAGCGATTACATAACTTACATTTATTAAAAAGTAAGATCATGTTGTTTATTACAGACCAGGAATATATAACGAGTGCAGAGTAATATTATTACACATACCAAGGGAGGCAAAAACTCCTCCCGACAGTTATTACACAAGAAGTCTTAATGGAGGATCTTTTCCTCCCGCACTTCACTCTTGCTTTTCTTCATTAGGAACCACCTTGGTACAGAAGCAACAGAACTCTGCTGCTTCCTCACCTAAAAACAACAAGGGGATAAACCTTGAGTATGGAATTACTCAGCAAGTCTTACCCGACTAAGGAAAAGACTCTCAAGGGTATGCTGGATAAATGGGAATCAAGGAGAGGCTTTAGCAAGAATCAACTTAGATACCTTTGCAGAAATAGCTTACTAAGGTGAGTCCTTACTTTCAATCTTTTAATGCCATGTTAAGTATTGATAGACTCTGTTTGCCTCTAGTCTAATTTCATCATTTCATCAGTACAACATCATTTTTATCCATACTGTTCACATCCTGACTCTAGGTTGCAGGGAAGTGACCAAGTCTTCATAACCGCGAAGGTACGGCGATCTGAATCGATTATACTCAGCTGAGGATCTCCAATCACACGACATATGTAGCACTTAACCCTTGCATATGTCAACCCGCCACCGGGGTTCTTAAGACCAGATCAGGTTCACGCAAACTGAGAGCACAGATACACCACCGTCCAGCATCTTGCCACGGTGGGTACACGCTACTCCCGCCACCGCTCCACGCCCATTTCGTGTTATCTTATTCTGGCCTTAGTCTGCCCGAGGCAAGGCTTACCCATGACGAGGCATGTGACCAGTTAAAGGGTCCTCGATCAGCACGCCTACATACACGTTCAATCCTTAATCAACCTGGGTAGAACATCACTTGTTCCTAACCCAAGTCTCGATTTAAGTACTTCCATCCTTAGGATTGTTTCTGTTCCTTAGGATGAAAAGAGCATCACAGGGAACTTTGCAGTAAGATCCCACCATTGCTCCAAAAGAAAATATTCTTGCAGGTAGAAGTCATCTTTCCTCAGGATAACCCTGAGCTAGGCAGTACAGCAAAAGACAACCTCTATCCACAAGACCTAAGCAGGGCTAAGCATTTTTGTAAAACAATTTTGATACTTCACCAAAAGTATCCATAAAGGTGTGGATATCAAGGAAAGCAATGCATCAAAAGGTTCCAAGCAATTCCTATGAACTTAATGCACATTTCACTTGACTTAAGATGTGCGAAAAGTATTTAAAAACACAAGGAAAGGGGTTGCATGCACCGGGGCTTGCCTTCGTTAACAGGTGAGTCTGGCTCGGATCCGCAAATATCAAAGTAGAAGCAGTTGCCTGCTTGAGAATCCGAGGGTGGTAGTGTCCTCTCTTCGGTGACTTCTACTTCTTCTTCACGTTCTAATCATAACCATACAGATGTATAAGAATGGATGCCATGGGATGCTCATGAGGGTGCAAGGATAATATAAACTTATTATTTAAGTCTTGAATACAATTTTCCTTCACGGTATTCCGAGAACTTAGGGTTTCCGGAGTCACTAAAGGAGTTCATAGGGCAGGGGGGTGTTTTGGGGTTTGGTGATCAAACAAGGTCCAAATCAACCCAAACTCTACCCAAGGCTTCTAAATAATATGAGGAGCTCATATAAAAATTTTGAACATTTTTGGGATTACAATTTATCTTTTAAAAATCCAAAACTACTACTTTTAACTACTTTAAATGCCTTCAAATTCCTTATTTAACCTAAAAATCACAAAACTATTTTTATTAAATTCTAGGGAAAATAAGAAACCTAGGAAAATCGGTTTCATAATTTTACCATTTTTCTACATTTTTTTATAATTGTTTTGGCTCTGGAGTAAAAAGAAAAAGAAAATAGGTGAATAGTACTGGGCTGATTTCAGCCCAGTGGCCCAGCTAGAGGGAGAAAGGCGCCCGCGCGCGCCCGCGCCCTGGCAGCTTTGCAGAAAGGGTCTCGCGTTTCAGAACAACCCGAAGTAGATCCGTAGCACTATTCACTGAGTCGCTGACGCTTTACACCGAGCCCCCTGGTTTCTAATTCTTTGCACGTCCACGTCCCCGACGACGGCAGCGCGGGGAGCACTCTGGCGAGCACTTGTATCGGCCGATTGGGGCCATGGCTGGATTCTCTGAGCAACAGACACCAAATTGGATCTACCCCGAGTATTTCCCCCAACCCAATTGCACGAATGGCGACCTATTAAGCTCTGTCCGCGTGAACCGAATAGGTGGCGGACAGATGAATGCATTCCCGGTGATCTAGAGCTATTCCGTCCCAATTGGCGGTTCGGCCAGCATCACTAAGTGACAAGGGTGCTCGAACAAAGGAGAAGGAGGGATGAACTGACCTAGAATGGGCTGGCCGCGGTGAACTTGATTCTACGGTGGCGGAAACCCGATTTAGGGCGAACGCGAAATTCCCGAGCTCCGGCGAACGATTGTGGCTAATTGGCGGTGGCTGGTTAGCTGATAATCCTACGGAGCTGGTCACGGGCTCAATTTATAGGAGGGCAAGGCGGTGGCCAGTGAATTTTGGGAGGACGCGCGGCGGCCGGAAATGAAGAAGAAGACGGTTGCAGTGAATACGTGTTCCACGACGTGGCAGTAACTCCGGTGATCGACGGGAAGCTAGAGGAGGTCACGGCAATGCAGTGGAAAGGCTAAGCCACGCGGCGCATGGCCAGGAGGCGGCGGTCACCGGTGAGTAAATCCGTTCAGCCGCAAAGAGGAAGAGAGAGCCACGGGGAGTCACCGGAGTGATCTCCAGCTCACCGGCGGTGATCTCCAGGCATTGTCCACTAACCTTGAGCTCTAGTTGGGCCGGCAGTCGCACGAATCGCGGCGACAATTGGTCGCCGGCGGTGAGATTCTTCTGCCGCGGCTGATCTGATCTGGTTGGCTACTGTACCATGGTGAGATAGTCTTCAGTCTATCTGACAGACCAAGTTGGAGCGCAGTTTTCTCAAATTTTTATGTGAAAGCTAAGCCAACTTTCTATAGTAAAGTTGTAGAGCTATAATCCATCTATAACTTTGCTACAATGTGCTCCCGCAAAAAGTCACTGGATCCCATTCAAAATCGAGCTCAAAGTTCATCTCATAACACTGTTATTCTGAATTTCAGACCTCAGGCAGTCTGACAGTCCAACTTCAGGCTCAATTATCTCTAAATTTCTCTTAACAACTATGCTTTCCTTCTTAAGCAAAGTTGTTCTCCTATGTTTGGTCTTCAACTTTGATGTGGTGACCTAATATAAATTCTCACTATTTTGAAAGCTACACAGCCCCAAAGTTGGGCCTATAACCCTGATTTCAGACTTAGCATAGGAATCAAAATTGGGGTCCTTTTTGCAAATGAGTCCAAAACTTAGGGTTTGGCTTGTAAATTCACATATATGTGACCCAAATGACTTAAGATACTTATTTGACTTGGTTTTTGCACTTTAGCCCAAAAGAGGACTAATTTTGCACATAGGTCCCTAGGGTTTGGTTTTTAGGGTTTTCTAGGGTTCTAATTGAGATTCTTGATGTCCCAGGGGCATAAATGTGATTCCACTTTGTTTTTGGGGATATTTTATGACTCTTTCCCTAAAGCCTTTAGGTTTTCTCTTCTTGGGTTAAGTTTTTACCCCTTGAGCCTTATTTAGGGTTAGGTTCCCTATCCAGGGTCCTATTTGCAAAAACACTTTAAACAATACAACTTGTTTGAAATTTTTACCTAGTGAATGCACTCTAGGTGTGTCAAACATATGCAATGCCAATGCTTATGATGTCATGCTCAAGTTTTAGTTGCAGTAACACCAGGGGTGTTACATCCTTCCCCCCATAAAAGAATCTCGTCCCGAGATTTAAAGTCCTAGGGTGAGTAATGGAAAAGGAAATGTGTCACATTTTTATTTCCTTATTTCTGGTACAAGGCAGGGGTGGTGTGGGGGTTCACTCCTTTATTACAATAACTGTACAGATTTTACAAATTACATGAGGCTAGAAAGTCTGGGAAATTCTTATTCAAAAAGTCTTGAGTTTCCCATGTAGCCTCTTCCTCAGAATATTGGTTCCATTGTATCTTGTAGAACTTGAGAGTCTTTCTCTGGGTAACCCTGTCCTTTTGATCTAGAACTCGAATAGGATGTTCCGAGTATGTTAAATCTGGTTCCAGGACAACATCTGTCACTTCAATGGTTCGATCGGGAACCCGAAGACACTTCTTCAATTGCGACACATGGAACACATTATGGATAGCAGACAGAATTTCGGGGAGTTGTAGTCGATATGCCACTGGCCCACATTGCTCAAGTACCGGAAATGGACCAATATACCTGGGTGCAAGCTTCCCTTTAACCCCGAAACGCGATACACCCTTCATTGGTGAAACTTTCAAGTAGACATAATCGCCTACCAGAAAGCATAAGGGTTGTCGTCGTCGGTCTGCATAACTCTTTTGTCGAGTCTGAGCTTTCTTCATATTATGAATAATTTTCTGAACCTTTTCTTCGACCTCCTTTACCATATCAGGCCTAAAGAAGTACCTTTCTCTAGGTTCAGACCAATTTAGCGGAGTTCGACACCGTCGCCCATATAAAGCTTCAAAAAGTGCCATCTTAATACTTTCTTGATATCTGTTATTGTATGAAAACTCCGCTAAGGGCAAACATTCATCCCATTTCTGTGAGAAGTCCAGAACACATGCCCGCAGCATATCCTCAAGTATTTGATTGACCCTCTCAGTCTGTCCACTTGTTTGAGGATGATAGGCCGAACTGTGGAGCAATTTGGTACCCAAGGATTTATGAAGTTCTTCCCAAAACTTGGATACGAACTGAGGTCCACGATCTGACACTATAGTTTTTGGAATACCATGCAAACTGATAATACGGCCAATATATAATGCTGCATAAGTGGCCACTGTATATTTGGCCCTGACGGGTAAGAAGTGGGCAATCTTTGTGAGTCGATCAACGATAACCCAAATAGAATCATACCCTTTGGCCGTCCTGGGCAGTCCCACAATAAAGTCCATACTTATGTCTTCCCATTTCCATGTTGGGATTGGCAAGGATTGTAATGTACCAGCAGTTTTCATGTGTATGGCCTTGACACGTCTGCAAGTGTCACACTTAGCCACATAGCGTGCAATTTCGATTTTCATCTTTGTCCACCAGTAATGTTGCTTCAAGTCGTGGTACATCTTAGTGCTTCCGGGATGAATAGAATAACGACTAAGATGTGCTTCATCAAGAATTTGCTCGTGGAGTTCTTCGTTCTTTGGCACTACTATGCGGTTTTTAAACCATATCACACCGTGATCATCTTCCTTGAAACATTTGGCTATTCCAGCCCTTATCTTCTCTCGTAGGTGCTTCATACCCAGATTATCCTTTTGAGCATCAATTATCCTTTGCAAAATGATCGACTCAAGCTTTAGCTGATTCAGAGTCCCTTGTTGGATTATCCCCAGGTTTAACTTTTCCATCTCATGACACAAAGTGTTGTCAGAGGTCTTCACCACAAGACAGTGGCAGGAAGCCTTACGGCTTAGTGCATCTGCCACCACATTGGCTTTGCCTGGGTGATAATGGATCTCCAGTTCATAGTCCTTAATAAGCTCAAGCCATCGTCTTTGCCCCATATTTAATTCTGACTGGGTGAAGATGTACTTCAAGCTTTTATGATCTGTATATATATGACAGATATTCCCCAGCAGATAATGACGCCAAATTTTCAGGGCATGAACCACAGCAGCTAGCTCCAGATCATGAGTTGGGTAATGCTCCTCATGTCGGCGCAACTGCCTTGAAGCATACACAATTACTCGGCCCTCCTGCATTAATACACAGCCGAGTTCACTGCCTGACGCATCACAATATACATCAAAAGGCTTGGTGATGTCCGGTTGAGCCAATACCGGAGCAGTGGTTAATAATGTCTTCAATTGCTCAAAGGCTTCATTACACTTAGAAGACCAATTGAACTTAATGTCATTCTTCAATAAACTTGTGATTGGCTTCACAAGCTTAGAAAAATCTGGTATGAACCTGCGATAATATCCAGCTGGTCCAAGAAAACTCCGGACTTGGTGAACAGTGGTTGGGGTTTCCACTCCAGAATATCTTTGACTTTGCTAGGATCTACCGCAATTCCTTTGGTCGATAACACGTGCCCCAAAAATTGAATTTCCTCCAGCCAGAACGCGCACTTGCTGAACTTGGCATAAAGCTGATGTTCCCTCAGGCGCGTCAATACAATCCGTAGATGTTGAGCATGCTCCTCTTCATTTTTAGAATATATCAAGATATCATCGATGAAGACCACCACGAACTTGTCCAACTCGGGCATGAACACCGAGTTCATCAAATAGGTGAAGTGGGCAGGAGCATTTGTTAGCCCGAAAGACATTACCAGGTATTCAAACAATCCGTACCGCGTAGTAAACGCGGTCTTCGGTATATCCTCGGGCCGAATACGGATTTGGTGATAGCCCGACCTGAGATCAATTTTGGAAAATACCCTCGCCCCAGTCAGTTGATCAAATAAGATGTCGATCCTTGGAAGAGGGTACTTATTCTTGATGGTGACCTCATTCAGGGGTCGATAATCCACGCACATTCGCAAGGTTTGATCCTTCTTTTTAACAAAAATGGTGGGACAACCCCATGCAGACAAGCTTGGCCGGATGAATCCCTTATTCAGTAGATCTTGTAATTGAATCTTCAATTCCGCCAACTCATTAGGGGGCATGCGGTACGATCTTCGGGAGATGGGAGCCGTACCGGGCTTTAGCTCAATTACAAATTCTACATCTCTTTCAGGGGGCAGTCCAGGCAAATCTTCCAGAAATACATCTGGAAACTCACATACTACCGGAATATCCTTGATTTCCGGTACAATGGCTTCATATACTCTACCAGAAGCTTTGGCTAGATTGGTTACGGGGAGAGACAAAAGAATCTCTTCTTGATTATAGCTCAACCTGACGGTTCTGAGTTCAGTGTTGAGAATTGCCTTGTGTTAGGTTAACCAATTCATACCCAAAATTACATCTATATCCTAGCCTTTCAGAACAATCATGTTAGCAGGAAAGTTCCGTCCGGCCATTGTTACTGGCACTTCATAGGCCACTTCTCGAGTAAAAATATGTCCCCCAGGTGAATGAATTTTAAATCCCTCTTTTGATTCATGGCATGCAATGTGATGTTGCTCCACAAATTTCTTGCTAATGAATGTATGCGAAGCACCAGAATCAAAAAGAATAATTGCAGGGTGACTGGCCACGGGAAACGTACCCATCATCACCGGCTCTCCTTCCGGTGTAGTGGCCACTTGGGTGTAATATACACGCCCCGTCTTCTTTGTATTCCTCCCCACAGTATTTCCCTTGGGCTGAGTTGATTTCCTAGATCCTTGCTGTGCATTGGATTGATTTTGCTTGGGATATGGGCAGTCTTTGATAAAATGTCCCGACTTGCCGCAGTTGAAACATCCGGTTGAAGAGCTGGGCAAAGCAGGAATCGAGTGCCTGGGGCACCCGGCTGATTTGGGGAAGTGGGGGTATTGTTGGGGCGAATTATGATTGGCTGCTTGAAAGGGAATGCAGGTGGACGAGAAAAAGTGCGATTTTGGCTAGAAGGCCGGATGACAAACTGTTGCCTCTTCGCCTGGCCCTGAGTAGGCTTCTCACCACCGAATCCCTTGTTCTTCCCAGAACTTGCGTATTTTGCTTCAACAGATAAGGTTGTACTGACAGCCTTTCCATACGTGAGATCTATACATGTGGCCATCTTTCGCTGCAATCGGTCATTTAGACCCCTCATAAAGCAGTTCTTCTTCTTCAAGTCAGTATTCACCTGGTCGATGGCATACTGCGACAGGTGATTAAACTTGTTGAGATACTGATTGACGGTATCTCCTCCTTGCTTCAGCTTCATGAATTCCTCTTGTTTCATATGCAGCACACCTTCGGGTATGTAGTGCTCACGGAAGGCTGCTTTAAATTCTTCCCAGGTGATTTGATGGTTGACAGGTTGAATAGCCACAAAATTTCCCCACCAGGTACTGGCAGGGCCACGTAGTTGTTGCGCTGCGAATAATGGCTTCTGCATTTCTGAACAACGGAGAAGACCAAACTTTTGTTCAATAACCCGTATCCACTCGTCGGCTTCCAACGGGTCCTCTGCCTTGACGAATAGGGGTGGACGGGTTTCAGAGAAGTCCAGATAGGTGGTTTTACGGGGGCCTTGCTGATAACCCCTTCCTGCCTGCTGCTGGAATTGCTGTTGACCCGCCATTTCCCTAAGGAAGCGGGTGTTGTCTGCGGTGGCATTTACCAAGGCGACAATCGCCTCGGCCAACGTGGGAGGAACCGGAGGTGGATTTGGGGTGACATCCCTTCCCCCAGAAGTTCCCGCTGCGTCCTGTCCTCGAGTCCTGGTCGGCATCTGAGGCAAAGAACATTTGAAGTAAACATAATATGCCAGAGAAACCTTCCATTTTACATTACTATAAAAAGTAATGATACAGACTCGATATTACATAACAGGACACATTACCCATTATACAAAAGTTCAACCTATTATACACATACTACTTCAACTTCTATAAGCTACACTACTACTCCTGCTTTTGATTGTTCTTGGTAGCTTCATCGTCAGGGGTGGGAGACCATACGTCGACCAGCCTCAAAGAAGGAGGGGGCCTAAAAAGGTCTAACTCTCCACCAAGCGCTTCGCCCGCAGTGTGCGAGGTTCCGGCTTCAGACCTGACGGGATCCGCAGGGACATTTGGGTGTAGTTGCGAATACAGTACATGAACTTCTTCATGTAAAGTATTGCAATATACCTGCAAGTTATCAACAGCAACGCTAAGTTCGTTGACTCGTGCTCGAGCCTTTGCTTCCTTAGCTAAAGCTACCGAACGAGACTGCACTGCCCAGTCGAGCGCCAAATCTCAGTCAGCTAGTTGATCTTGCAGGGTGCGGATGTAACTTCTTAAATCATTTATCCGGTCACCGTCCGCAACCCATAGATTAGTCCTGCGCTGTAACTCCGCTTGGAGTTGATTCACGCGAGCTTCGAGATCACCAATAGGATCGTTGCTCCCGCTACTACTGTCTTGCTCTCGTGGGGCAAGTTGATGCCGAGGCACACCAATGGGTCCAGTATGCTTACGTGCCGTTTTCCTTGTACGTGGCGGCATTTGCTAAGGGGGAAAATTTATTAGTATAATTCTTAGCATGATGCATGAATAAGTACAGAATCAACCTTAGTCGATTCAACCTTCTATACATTGCACTCTTCCTATCTGGTCTTTGAAATAAACTCTTTAGAAATACTTAGGTAAGAAGAGAAGCAATTTTCTAGATAAGTCTTAGAAAATCCTTTTGAAGATGCCACATAATATCTGTCAAGAAGGGCTACGCTCCGATACCAGCTGTGACGGAACCTCCCAAGTAATTAGGCCCACCTACAGTTGTCCTTGTCCAATGGACCTCAGACAACCCTATAGGTGCCCCTGAACTACTTGACAAGCTCGGTATCTTTCCTTACCTTTCCAGGAACGTCTCACCCGTCTTGCAGACATTACAGAACATCGGAGATAAAGAAATGCGGAAGCGATTACATAACTTACATTTATTAAAAAGTAAGATCATGTTGTTTATTACAGACCAGGAATATATAACGAGTGCAGAGTAATATTATTACACATACCAAGGGAGGCAAAAACTCCTCCCGATAGTTATTACACAAGAAGTCTTAATGGAGGATCTTTTCCTCCCGCACTTCACTCTTGCTTTTCTTCATTAGGAACCACCTTGGTACAGAAGCAACAGAACTCTACTGCTTCCTCACCTAAAAATAACAAGGGGATAAACCCTGAGTATGGAATTACTCAGCAAGTCTTACCCGACTAAGGAAAAGACTCTCAAGGGTATGCTGGATAAATGGGAATCAAGGAGAGGCTTTAGCAAGAATCAACTTAGATACCTTTGTAGAAATAGCTTACTAAGGTGAGTCCTTACTTTCAATCTTTTAATGCCATGTTAAGTATTAATAGACTCTGTTTGCCTCTAGTCTAATTTCATCATTTCATCAGTACAACATCATTTTTATCCATACTGTTCACATCCTGACTCTAGGTTGCAGGGAAGTGACCAAGTCTTCATAACCGCGAAGGTACGGCGATCCGAATCGATTATACTCAGCTGAGGATCTCCAATCACACGACATATGTAGCACTTAACCCTTGCATATGTCAACCCGCCACCGGGGTTCTTAAGACCAGATCAGGTTCACGCAAACCGAGAGCACAGATACACCACCGTCCAGCCTCTTGCCACGGTGGGTACACGCTACTCCCGCCACCGCTCCACGCCCATTTCGTGTTATCTTATTCTGGCCTTAGTCTGCCTGAGGCAAGGCTTACCCATGACGAGGCATGTGACCAGTTAAAGGGTCCTCGATCAGCACGCCTACATACACGTTCAATCCTTAATCAACCTGGGTAGAACATCACTTGTTCCTAACCCAAGTCTCGATTTAAGTACTTCCATCCTTAGGATTGTTTCTGTTCCTTAGGATGAAAAGAGCATCATAGGGAACTTTGCAGTAAGATCCCACCATTGCTCCAAAAGAAAATATTCTTGCAGGTAGAAGTCATCTTTCCTCAGGATAACCCTGAGCTAGGCAGTACAGCAAAAGACAACCTCTATCCACAAGACCTAAGCAGGGCTAAGCATTTTTGTAAAACAATTTTGATACTTCACCAGAAGTATCCATAAAGGTGTGGATATCAAGGAAAGCAATGCATCAAAAGGTTCCAAGCAATTCCTATGAACTTAATGCACATTTCACTTGACTTAAGATGTGCGAAAAGTATTTAAAAACACAAGGAAAGGGGTTGCATGCACCGGGGCTTGCCTTCGTTAACAGGTGAGTCTGGCTCGGATCTGCAAATATCAAAGTAGAAGCAGTTGCCTGCTTGAGAATCCGAGGGTGGTAGTGTCCTCTCTTCGGTGACTTCTACTTCTTCTTCACGTTCTAATCATAACCATACAGATGTATAAGAATGGATGCCATGGGATGCTCATGAGGGTGCAAGGATAATATAAACTTATTATTTAAGTCTTGAATACAATTTTCCTTCACGGTATTCCGAGAACTTAGGGTTTCCGGAGTCAGTAAAGGAGTTCATAGGGCAGGGGGGGTGTTTTGGGGTTTGGTGATCAAACAAGGTCCAAATCAACCCAAACTCTACCCAAGGCTTCTAAATAATATGAGGAGCTCATATAAAAATTTTGAACATTTTTGGGATTACAATTTATCTTTTAAAAATCCAAAACTACTACTTTTAACTACTTTAAATGCCTTCAAATTCCTTATTTAACCTAAAAATCACAAAACTATTTTTATTAAATTCTAGGGAAAATAAGAAACCTAGGAAAATTGGTTTCATAATTTTACCATTTTTCTACATTTTTTTATAATTGTTTTGGCTCTGGAGTAAAAAGAAAAAGAAAACAGGTGAATAGTACTGGGCTGATTTCAGCCCAGTGGCCCAGCTAGAGGGAGAAAGGCGCCCGCGCGCGCCCGCGCCCTGGCAGCTTTGCAGAAAGGGCCTCACGTTTTAGAACAACCCGAAGTAGATCCGTAGCACTATTCACTGAGTCGCTGACGCTTTACACCGAGCCCCCCTGGTTTCTAATTCTTTGCACGTCCACGTCCCCGACGACGGCAGCGCGGGGAGCACTCCGGCGAGCACTTGTACCGGCCGATTGGGGCCATGGCTGGATTCTCCGAGCAACAGACACCAAATTGGATCCACCCCGAGTATTTCCCCCAACCCAATTGCACGAATGGAGACCTATTAAGCTCTGTCCGCGTGAACCGAATAGGTGGCGGACAGATGAATGCATTCCCGGTGATCTAGAGCTATTCCGTCCCAATTGGCGGTTCGGCCAGCATCACTAAGTGACAAGGGTGCTCGAACAAAGGAGAAGGAGGGATGAACTGACCTAGAATGGGCTGGCCGCGGTGAACTTGATTCTACGGTGGCGGAAACCCGATTTGGGGCGAACGCGAAATTCCCGAGCTCCGGCGAACGATTGTGGCTAATTGGCGGTGGCTGGTTAGCTGATAATCCTACGGAGCTGGTCACGGGCTCAATTTATAGGAGGGCAAGGCGGTGGCCAGTGAATTTTGGGAGGACGCGCGGCGGCCGGAAATGAAGAAGAAGACGGTTGCAGTGAATACGTGTTCCACGACGTGGCAGTAACTCCGGTGATTGACGGGAAGCTAGAGGAGGTCACGGCGATGCGGTGGAAAGGCTAAGCCACGCGGCGCACGGCCGGGAGGCGGCGGTCACCGGTGAGTAAATTCGTTCAGCCGCAAAGAGGAAGAGAGAGCCATGGGGAGTCACCGGAGTGATCTCCAGCTCACCGGCGGTGATCTCCAGGCATTGTCCACTGACCTTGAGCACTAGTCGGGCCGGCAGTCGCACGAATCGCGGCGACAATCGGTCACCGGCGGTGCGATTCTTCTACCGCGGCTGATCTGATCCGGTTGGCTACTGTACCATGGGGAGATAGTCTTCAGTCTATCTGACAGACCAAGTTGGAGCCCAGTTTTCTCAAATTTTTATGTGAAAGCTAAGCCAACTTTCTGTAGTAAAGTTGTAGAGCTATAATCCATCTATAACTTTGCTACAATGTGCTCCCTCAAAAAGTCATTGGATCCCATTCAAAATCGAGCTCAAAGTTCATCTCATAACACTGTTATTTTGAATTTCAGACCTCAGGCAGTCTGACAGTCCAACTTCAGGCTCAATTATCTCTAAATTTCTCTTAACAACTATGCTTTCCTTCTTAAGCAAAGTTGTTCTCCTATGTTTGGTCTTCAACTTTGATGTGGTGACCTAATATAAATTCTCACTATTTTGAAAGCTACACAGCCCCAAAGTTGGGCCTATAACCCTGATTTCAAACTTAGCATAGGAATCAAAATTGGGGTCCTTTTTGCAAATGAGTCCAAAACTTAGGGTTTGGCTTGTAAATTCACATATATGTGACCCAAATGACTTAAGATACTTATTTGACTTGGTTTTTGCACTTTAGCCCAAAAGAGGACTAATTTTGCACATAGGTCCCTAGGGTTTGGTTTTTAGGGTTTTCTAGGGTTCTAATTGAGATTCTTGATGTCCCAGGGGCATAAATGTGATTCCACTTTGTTTTTGGGGATATTTTATGACTCTTTCCCTAAAGCCTTTAGGTTTTCTCTTCTTGGGTTAAGTTTTTACCCCTTGAGCCTTATTTAGGGTTAGGTTCCCTATCCAGGGTCCTATTTGCAAAAACACTTTAAACAATACAACTTGTTTGAAATTTTTACCTAGTGAATGCACTCTAGGTGTGTCAAACATATGCAATGCCAATGCTTATGATGTCATGCTCAAGTTTTAGTTGCAGTAACACCAGGGGTGTTACATCTATCGGAGTCGGAAGAGGAGCAATCCGAATCCCACTCCTTTCCGATATGTGCCTCGCCCTTGGCCTTCTTGTAGTTCTTCTTCTTTTCCCGTTTGTTCCCTTTTCCTGGTCACTATCATTATCGGGACAATTAGCAATAAAATGACCAATCTTACCACATTTGAAGCATGAGCGCTTCCCCTTTGTCTTGGTCTTGCTTGGCTGTCCCTTGTGACCCTTTAGCGCCGTCTTGAAGCGCTTGATGATGAGGGCCATCTCTTCATCATTGAGCCCGACCGCCTCAACTTGCGCCACCTTGCTAGGTAGCACCTCCTTGCTCCTTGTTGCCTTGAGAGCAATGGGTTGAGGCTCATGGATTGGACCGTTCAACGCGTCGTCCACGTATCTCACCTCCTTGATCATCATTCGCCCGCTTACGAACTTCCCAAGGACTTCTTCGGGCGACATCTTGGTGTACCTAGGATTTTCATGAATATTGTTCACCAAATGTGGATCAAGTACAGTAAAGGACCTTAGCATCAGGCGAACGACGTCGTGGTCCGTCCATCGCGTGCTTCCATAGCTCCTTATTTTATTGATAAGGGTCTTGAGCCGGTTGTATGTTTGGGTTGGCTCCTCTCCCCTTATCATTACAAATCTTCCAAGCTCGCCCTCCACTAACTCCATCTTGGTGAGCAAGGTGACGTCGTTCCCCTCATGAGAGATCTTGAGGGTGTCCTAGATCTGCTTGGCATTGTCCAAGCCGCTCACCTTATGGTACTCGTCCCTGCACAAAGAGGCTAACAACACAGTAGTAGCTTGTGCATTTTTATGAATCTGTTCATTAATAAATATAGGATTATCCGAGCTATCAAATTTCATTCCATTCTCGACAATCTCCCAAATGCTTGGATGGAGAGAGAACAAGTGACTACGCATTTTGTGACTCCAAAATCTGTAGTCCTCCCCATCAAAGTGTGGAGGTTTGCCAAGAGGGATGGAAAGCAAATGAGCATTTGAACTCTGAGGGATACGAGAGTAATCGAAAGAAAAATTCGAATTAACCGTCTTTCGTTTCTCGTAGTCGTAGTCATCCTTTTGGGAAGAAGTGGACTCATCGCTGTCGTCGTAGTAGACGATCTCCTTGATGCATCTCGTCTTCTTCTTCTTCCCATCTTTACGTTTGTGGCCCGAGCCCGAGTCGGTAGGCTTGTCATCCTTCGGCTCGTTGACGAAGGACTCCTTCTCCTTATCGTTGATCACGATTCCCTTCCCCTTAGGATCCATCTCTTCGGGCGATTAGTCCCTTTGTGAAGAGAACGGCTCTGATACTAATTGAGAGCACCTAGAGGGGGGTGAATAGGTGATCCTGTGAAACTTAAAACTTAAGCCACAAAAACTTGATTAGGAGTTAGCGCAATAAAGCCAAGTGGCTAGAGAGGAGTCTCAGCAAAACACAATAACCACAAAAATATCAACACAGAGAAGGCACAGTGGTTTATCCCGTGGTTTGGCCAAGACCAACGCTTGCCTACTCCACGTTGTGGCGTCCCAACGGACGAGGGTTGCAATCAACCCCTCTCAAGCGGTCCAAAGACCCACTTGAATACCACGGTGTTTTGCTTGCTTTACTATATCCCGTTTGCGAGGAATCTCCACAACTTGGAGCCTCTCGCCCTTACACTTGAAGTTCACAAAGAAGCACGGAGTAAGGGAGGGATGAGCAACGCACACAAGACACAAATCAGAATGTCAACACGCACACAAGTCGCAACAAGAGCTCGCAACACAACCCGACGAGTTCACAACTCAACAAGAGCTCTAGATGCTATCACGAAGAAACAAATGCGTGGAATCGAAGTCTTGGTGCTTAGGAATGCTTTGAGTATGCTTGGTGTGCTCCTCCATGCGCCTAGAGGTCCCTTTTATAGCCCTAAGGCAGCTAGGAGCCGTTGAGAGCATTCCAGGAAGGCTGATCTTGCCTTCTGTCGCCTGGCGCACCAGACAGTCCGGTGCACCACCGGACACTGTCCGGTGCGGATATCCTTCCTTATTTGGCGAAGCCGACCGTTGGGGTTTGAGAGCCGTTGGCGCACCGGACACTGTCCGGTGCACACCGGACAGTCCGGTGCCTCCTTCTAGCCGTTGGCTCGGCCACGTGTCCCGCGCAGATCGCGCGGCCGACCGTTGGCCCGGTCGACCGTTGGCTCACCGGACAGTCCGGTGCACCACAGGACAGTTCGGTGAATTTTAGCCGTACGCCGTTAATCATCTCCCAAGAGCGACGAGTTCGCCTATGAACGGCTTACCGGACAGTCCGGTGCGCCACCGGACAGTCCGGTGAATTATAGTCGTACACCACCGTCGAAGTCCCGAGAGCAGCAAGTTCGCCAGAGTCAGTCTGGCGCACCGGACACTGTCCGGTGCACCACCGGACAGTCCGGTGCACCCAGACTGAGCAGACTTTGGCAGAACAAAGCCATCTCTTCTCTAACTTGATTTTTCCTGTTTCCAGCACTTAGACACAATACATTAGTCCATAAAACAATGTACTAAGTCTAGAAACATACCTTTTGACATGATTTGCACTTTGTCCACCACTTTGCATAGATTAACACAAAAGCACTTGTGTTGGCACTCAATCACCAAAATACTTAGAAATGGCCCAAGGGCACATTTCCCTTTCACTATGTGCTTAGTGCGGCTATGTTCAACAGGATTATCCGCCATGCGGATTGCACTCTCATTATCACATAGGAGAGGGACTTTGCTAAAATTTAGCCATAGTCCCTAAGGGTTTGCCTCATCCAAAGCAATTGCGCGCAACTATGGCCTACGGCAATGTACTTGGCTTCGGCAGTAGAAAGAGCTACTAAGTTTTGTTTCTTTGAAGCCCAAGACACCAGGGATGTCCCCAGAAACTGACAAGTCCCTGATATGCTCTTCCTATCAATTTTACACCCTGCCCAATCAGCATCTGAATATCCTAATAAATCAAAAGAGGATCCCTTGGGGTACCAAAGACCAAACTTAGGTGTATGAACTAAATATCTCAAGATTCTCTTCACGGCCCTAAGGTGAACTTCCTTAGGATCGGCTTGGAACCTTGCACACATGCATACGGAAAGCATAATATCTGGTCGAGATGCACATAAATAGAGTAAGGATCCTATCATCGACCGGTATACCTTTTGATCTACGGATTTACCTCCCGTGTCGAGGTCGAGATGCCCATTGGTTCCCATGGGTGTCTTGATGGGCTTGGCATCTTTCATTCCAAACTTGGTGAGTATGTCTTGAATGTACTTTGTTTGGCTGATGAAGGTGCCCTCTTGGAGTTGCTTGACTTGAAATCCTAGAAAATACTTCAACTCCCCCATCATAGACATTTCGAATTTTTGAACCATGATCCTACTAAACTCTTCACATGTAGATTTGTTAGTGGACCCAAATATGATATCATCAACACAAATTTGGCATACAAACAAATCATTTGCAATAGTTTTAGTAAAGAGAGTAGGATCGGCTTTGCCGACTTTGAAGCCATTAGTGATAAGGAAATCTCGAAGGCATTCATACCATGCTCTTGGGGCTTGCTTGAGCCCATAAAGCGCCTTTGAGAGTTTGTAAACATGGTTAGGGTACTCACTATCTTCAAAGCCAGGAGGTTGCTCAACATAGACCTCTTCCTTGATTGGTCCATTGAGGAAGGCACTTTTCACATCCATTTGGTAAAGCTTAAAGCTAGAGATGGCAACGGGTACAAACCCACTGGGTTTTGCGTCCCAAACCCGTACCCGTGAAAAATATCTATGCCCATTAAAAAACCCGTACCCATGACGGGTTTGAGATTTTGCCCAAACCCGTACCCATCGGGTTAGTGGGTACCCATGGGTTACCCATGGGTTTCATCTCCAATATACTTGTTCTTCTCATAATCAATAAGTATCGTAATGATTAATGATATCATGATACAAAATCTATATAATGAACAACGAGTTTATGATTTGGTATAAAATTTATTAGTAGAGAGAATGAAATACAAATAATAAGTTGTATAATTAAGTGACCTTGCACTAAGTTATCCATCCACCACATATATAACGCTAGTAAAAACTATAATAGCAAGCAAGCAACACTCTCACCGACTACTGATACATTCATCAATTGATAAAAATTATGAAGTAAATAAGGAATAACATGTTTGTTGTTCGTTTATAAAATAAAATGACAATATGCACTAGGTTTGCTCGGGTTTCAAAAACCCACGGGTTCATGGGTTTGGGTACTACAGGAACAAACCCGTACCCATAAACCCGCCGGATATAGATTTATGCCCATTAACAAACCCATGGGTATGAAAATTGACTCAAACCCGTACCCTAATGGGGTAAAAACCCATCGGGTTTTGGGTACCCGTTGCCATCTCTACTTAAAGCCATGGTAAGTAGCATAGGCAGTAATATACGAATTGACTCAAGCCTAGCTACGGGTGCATAGGTTTCACCAAAATCCAAACCTTTGACTTGTGAATATCCTTTGGCCACAAGTCGTGCCTTGTTCCTTGTCACCACACCATGCTCATCTTGCTTGTTGCGGAAGACCCACTTGGTTCCTACAACATTTTGGTTAGGACGTGGAACTAAATGCCATACCTCATTCATTGTGAAGTTGTTGAGCTCCTCTTGCATCGCCAGCACCCAATCCAAATCTTTAAGCGCATCCTCTACCCTGTGTGGCTCAATAGAGGAAACAAAAGAGTAATGTTCACAAAAATGAGCGACTCGAGATTGAGTGGTTACCCCCTTATGAATATCGCCGAGGATGGTGCTCACGGGGTGATCATTTTGAATCGCCTGGTGGACTCTTGGGTGTGGCGATCTTTGATCTTGTTCATCTTCCTTGTCTTGATCATTGGCATCTCCCCCTTGATCATTGTCCTCCTCTTGAGGTGGCTCATCTTCTTGATCTTTATTTTTATCATCTTGAGCTTCATCCTCATCTTGGGTCGGTGGAGATGCTTGGATGGAGGAAGATGGTTGATCTTGTGCTTGTGGAGGCTCTTCGGATTCCTTAGGACACACATCTGAAAGTTCCCTTTGCCCGGGAACAGGATCTGGATGTCGCCTAGAGGGGGCGTGAATAGGCGAATAAAGTTTATCACTTTAAAACTTTATTCTTACGCTACTCGAAGACCAGATCGCAGTGGAATGAAAGACCCTTCGAGTAGGTTGCAGCGGAATAGAAGATCCTGTCTCAAAATGCCCTGCACTTCAAATATAACTTGTACAACAAATAAGTATTGAAGTGCAGACATAAAGAGTAGATAATGCAGAGAGACAACACACAATACAGAGCGAAGCACACAGACACAGGGATTTATCCTGAGGTTCGGCCAAGCCTGAAATGCTTGCCTAGTCCTCGTTGGAGTTAGCCACACCTAGGCTTGGAGTCTATTTCAACTCCTTCCTTCGTTTGCTCAGATCTATCAGAATGACAGATAGAGCCTTCCACTATGTTGAGTTGGTTACAACGAAACCGCGGCTGCTTACAATCTTCTTGGCAGCACTCCGGCAGAGTATGATATGCTCAAGACCTTGCTCTAGCTCTTAGCAGCACTTCCCCACTCTCTCAAGGCTTATAGCTTTGCCTCTACACAAACTAGAGAGATATACATGAGAGGGAGAGAGAGAATTGATCCGAGTGATGTCTACAATTGTTGGCTGCACTTAAATTATTGTTTGAGGCGCCTAGGGGTCCCTTTTATAGACCCAAGGGGCCTAGGAGCCGTTGGAATCCATTTTGGAAAGCAATACTTGCTTTCTGTCGGGTGGCGCACCGGACAATCCGGTGCACCACCGGACAGGTCCTGTAGCTTGTCCGGTGCGTGATCTCCTTCCAAATCGGGCTCTGCTCACCGTTGGAGCAACGGTCATCTTGGCTCACCGGACACTGTCCGGTGCACACCGGACAGTCTGGTGCGCCAACTATCCGTTGGCCTAAGCCACGCGTCGCCCGCTGATCGCGCTGCCGACCATTGGCGCAGTCGACCGTTGGCTCACCGGACAGTCCGGTGCACCACCGGACAGTCCGGTGAATTATAGCCGTACGCCGCCAAACTTTCCCGAGAGTGGCCTGTTCACCGGAGTTCAGCCTGGCGCACCGGACAGTCCGATGTGCCAGACTAAGCTGAGTCTTGGCTGTACACAGCCAAGCCTTTTGCATCTCTTTTCTTTTCTCCTTTTTATCTGTTTCTAACACTTAGACAAATATATTAGTACACAAAAACCAATGCACTAAGTCTAGAATCATACCTTCTCTTTGATTTTCACTTCTTCAGCATTTGGCATGACTGAGATTGATGTTGGATTCATAAATCATCAAGTCAGCTTAACTTGATCTAGATTGTCATTTCTGAGCTCCAACATCCTACAAAGGTCACATAGAATATCTCCAAATATAGGAACAACCCAAACTAAAGGTCAAGGTGCACTTAGCTCTTTTGGGCTGCTTCCGGTTCTGATTTTGACATTTGTTCTCCTTCCAGTGACCTTGTTCCCTTTTGAGCTTGGTCTTGAGCCTTATGACTTACACCACATAATTGTAGATGTTACCTCATTGGTTGTAAGTCATGTCCTTATGTAGTGATCCTTGATGCACCATAACTCTTCTTAACTCGATCAACCTTGACTTTGCAAGTCTTCTTCTTCACCCCTGGCTTTGGGTTCCTGGTCTCCTTGACCTTCTCCCGTGCACTCGGTACCTCGAAGCTCTTCTTGCCTCCATCCTTGGCTTGATCGGTTGTCTCTGAGTTACGCACACCGAGTCTCACTTAAGCAATGTCCACCTTTCCTATGATGTCCATTATCTATAGATAATTCCGTCTTTGGACCATCACACCTGTTTACTTGTGTTGAACCCTGTTAGCTTTGCATTCAGCACCTGTTCAACACTTAACACACTTGTTAGTCCTTTAATTGGGTTGTCATCCAAACACCAAAACTCACAAGAGAGCTTTCAATCTCCCCCTTTTTGGTGATTGATGGCAACACAATTAAAGCTTACATAAGAATAAGATTTAAAGCACAAATTTTGAATTCTAAGTTTATAGAATGCTCCCCCTAAATATGTGCTTACATCAACATCTTAAATTTGGCCTTTTATGCCTAATTGCACATACTTAGGCTAATTCGAAGTATTACTATACCTTAGCACATGTGGGATGCATTGTGTCACTAATTAAACTGTGATGCTTATGACACATAAATGCACAGAATCCGAGTTAAACACCAATTGAATAGATATGCCACAGAAATATCAACCTACCACTATTCACCATTAAGATAACAAACTAAAACAATTTTAAAGCATCAGAACCACATGAATATCTATTACAGGATAAACACAGTAGATACTAATTGATTCATGTCAACGGAAGCACTAATTTTGCATTATCACCATATAATACAACAAGAAGCATATGATAAGAATTATCAATAAAACTAACACTAGCACAAACTACACATTCTTCCTTAAGACCAGGGAAACTCAAGGAAACCCCTAACACATTCTTCCCTAAGACTCAAGGAAACCCCTTTAGGATAACCCCTTTACCCCTTTAGGATAAGCTTTCCTCTCAGGTTGAGATAAGCTTTAATGCACAATTTCTCCCCCTTTGACATCAAACACCAAAACCATATTCAAGCAAGAACATAGAATGATGTCAAGGGACAGCAGGGTATTGAGCAGGTAAATTTTAACACACTAACATTACTCCCCCTTACACATTGAACATATGCAACACAAGCATTTGGAGGAAAGTTAAGATACATATACGCAAAAGATCAACACTTCCTTTTGTACCTTTACCCTGTTGTGGTGTACTTTCCATCTTGAAGGTTTAATCTCTCGGGAGCTTCTCCACACTTGTGCCTGATCCTTTATCCTAACCTTTTCTTATTGCTAAGACACCAAGCTTAGAGCAAGTTATAGTATTGTGGCACAAGATGAAGCTTCTGTTCTAGTGATTACCAAAAGATATCAATTGAAGCAAACTACCACGGCTACCAATTGAAAAATCATTATTGTCATAGCTTCCATGATATTTAAAGATAAGCACCTAGTATCACCTAAATATTATGGAGCATGAGCAATCTATAAGGATGTAATTACTCACAACTTAAGATACCAAATACTTGTCTTATGAAGATACCCAAGTCCTGATTGCTTCATTTCCTGCTCATCTTCCCTTTTTCATCTTGAGACTATACAAGATCACTCAAGAAACAATTAGTCTCAAAAGACACAAGTTATGTGTGCTCCCCCTAAAGTTGTGCATCAAGTATTTGAATGACTTGCACTTTGCACATTCTAGCTTCCTCAGAACTAGAGGGGATCACAACATATCTTGGTCAAGGCATACCCTATCAATTTCATCACAAAGAGATACCAATTGAATAGTTGACTTAATACAACAATGCATGCCTCAAGGAGTATAACATTTTACAAGCAACCTAGGCATGCTTCATACATGATACTCATTGCACCACATGTACCAATTGAAAACGACAAGATCATGCATATAAAGCGCAATGTCTAAGTACACCATGATTAAGAAGGTTCCTTAGGTACACCAAAAGAAACAACATTTTAAAGTAAGGAGCACCTAAGCCAAGATACTATCGATTCAGAGGCAAGAACATAGCTGTGATCACAATCAATGGAACTTCAAGATATGAGATTGCATAGTTCCATTCTTCATACCTTTGCCTTTTACCTGAATACCATGAGATCCATTCTTTTAGGTAGTGTAGAGTGAGAGCACCTGTTGTCACCAATTTAGGGCTCCTTTTGCTTATGCACCACATAACTCAAGAAGGTGCATTAGTGGCACAACATGGATTTGGTATACACACAGTATCATAATAGGGTAATTATTTGAACATGGACTAAACAAGATGTCATGCTTGCACATAGGTTAATCATTAAAGACAATAGCATGTCTTACAAAAGGATACAGGTTTATCCATTAACACAAAAAGAGTTAATCATAGTGAATATATCGATTGAAAAGCTACCCATTGAATGATTCAAAAGATATAACATATAGAACACACAATCATGATTAAGCAAACATCATTATGAACCATTGATAACACAGGTAATCTCAAAAGCATAACTACTCCAACGATAGGTAGCACAACAAACCATCTTAAGAGCAATACTGATTTGCAATAATGTACTTAAGATACCCGGGTACCGTCCTTTGGAGAGCAAGTTGCATATTCTCATCAAGGTCCTTTGCTTGATTCACCAATAATGATTCAAGACCTCTACAACTTATTTAACTTGAGATGAACATGGGATTAGAATTGCACAATCATTCAACCTTGGGTCAATGAATAGACAATAAAAATCAACAGCTTAAGCATAGAGTTTGAATTAACCATCTTAAGCTCTCCCATGGTCTCCAGTCCATCTCAAGGCACCTGCATGGTCTAGTTGGCACAGTTTGGTACCCATCTCGGGATGGGTCCATAACGATCATCCAAAAGGGCCTTTGGTACCCAAATAGCAATTGTGCTAGTTCTAGGTGATCTTATTACTGATCTAGCACAAGTGTATGGTTTGGGTCTTCTAAGCGAATAAGATTGAGATAGATTTACTTGCTTAGGAACCTTACCCTCTTTACATACCTTGGATAGATGACCCTGCTCACCACACTTGTAGCAGAAGCGTCGCTTAACCTGACATGACGCTTGCTGTTTGTTTTCTTTCTTAGTGGGGGTCATCTCAGAGAGTGCACGTACTTGATTTTTCATTAGCAGACAAGAAGTGATCATATGGTTCTTGTCATTGCATCCGAAGCATCTCCTCATCCCTTCATCCTTGTCGTTGTACGGACACGACGCAATGAGGTGTCCTGACTTATTGCACTTAAAGCACCTCCTTTTCCCTTTTCTCTTTCTGTTCTTGGATGACATAGAGAGATGGTCAGTGCAAACAACATGACTAATTGAATCTTTACCTTTTTCAATGTTCATGTTGATTTCTTCATTTTTTGCTTTAGGAACATCCTTCTTATGGAGCTTAACACTTGCTGCAGTTTCTCCTATCTCAAGCTTCTTCACCACGCGCCCGTGGATGTCTTGAGAAGGTTGAGCAATGCGTCTTCTCCTTAGTTGCTTTGTTTTCTTGTTCCTTTCTTTATTGATGAGCACTTTTTCCTTTGATCCTGCAGCTTGATGCTCATTCAAGAGTTGGCTTTCTTTTGAGCCACCGGGGTTAGCACATGGTGATATATTATCTAAATGTGCACATGTGCAAGAATGAGGTTCACATGAGTTTAAACTAGTAATTACTACCTCATGAGCAATATCAAGCATGATATGGTCATCGACTAATTTATTATAAGAATATGACAACATATCATACTTTTCACCTAGAGCAAGCTTTTCTAAATTTAGAAATTCTACTTGCCTCTCAAGCATGGCATTCTCCATTTTAAGTTGAGCAACACAAGATAAATCATCATGATTATTTCTTTGCTCAATTAAAACAGATTCATACCGTTGGACCAAATTCCCATGAGAGTACTTTAGCTCCTCATGTTCCTTGGTCATCTTCTCTAGGCTATCGTTGGTTTTGATGAGAGTCTCCTCTAGCCTGAGAAGCGTTTCGCCTTGTTCCTTGTTCCTTCTCAACAGCTTAACCAAGAGCACTTTGTTTTCTTTGTTGAGATGGGTGTAGAGCCGGCGAATCTCTTCTTCTTTCACATCATCGGTCCCATTTTCCCTGTCATTATTATCAGTGGACGCAAAACAGGAAAATATACCTTGTGGTGATGAGGACTCATCCTCTCTATCCTCCTCATATTCCTCCTCATCATCGCTTTCGTCTCCACCATCGTTGTTAGCGATAAGACATTTATTACCAGTAGAAGACAAACCTGCCGGTGAGGTGGATTCATCGTTTGGTAGCCATCGTTTTTCTTCTCCCTTTGAAAGGTTAGTATCACAAGCAATATAGGGAGTTGAAGCAGTACAATTTGACTCAGAATATTTTATTCTAATTCTATTCTATAGATCATGAGCATCAACAAATAAATCACTATCACTACTCATGATGGCAAAATAGGCACCTCTAGAAAGAGAGTCAACTAAGATGTTGCAAGCATGGTGATTGAGAGATAGACATCTTAGTTCATCATTAGAAGGATTTTGACTAATATTAGAGGGAAAAATACTTCTGCTAAAGATCTGTCTCAAATTAGGATCAACATGCATGAAAGCATTATAAATAGAGACAGACCAAGATTTATAATTAGAACCATCACCTAGTAGAAGTTCTACAGTTACCTCTTGTGACGACATCGTCATCTCCAGACGGCTAAGCCCATACTGGAGAGGCCTAGCTCTGATACCAATTGAAAGTTCCCTTTGCCCGGGAACAGGATCTGGATGTCGCCTAGAGGGGGGTGAATAGGCGAATAAAGTTTATCACTTTAAAACTTTATTCTTACTCTACTCGAAGACCAGATCGCAGTGGAATGAAAGACCCTTCGAGTAGGTTGCAGCGGAATAGAAGATCCTGTCTCAAAATGCCCTGCACTTCAAATATAACTTGTACAACAAATAAGTATTGAAGTGCAGATATAAAGAGTAGATAATGCAGAGAGACAGCACATAATACAGAGCGAAGCACACAGACACAGGGATTTATCCTGAGGTTCGGCCAAGCCTGAAATGCTTGCCTAGTCCTCGTTGGAGTTAGCCACACCTAGGCTTGGAGTCTATTTCAACTCCTTCCTCTGTTTGCTCAGATCTATCAGAATGACAGATAGAGCCTTCCACTATGTTGAGTTGGTTACAACGAAACCGCGGCTGCTTACAATCTTCTTGGCAGCACTCCGGCAGAGTATGATATGCTCAAGACCTTGCTCTAGCTCTTAGCAGCACTTCCCCACTCTCTCAAGGCTTATAGCTTTGCCTCTACACAAACTAGAGAGATATACACGAGAGGGAGAGAGAGAATTGATCCGAGTGATGTCTACAATTGTTGGCTGCACTTAAATTATTGTTTGAGGCGCCTAGGGGTCCCTTTTATAGACCCAAGGGGCCTAGGAGCCGTTAGAATCCATTTTGGAAAGCAATACTTGCTTTCTGTCGGGTGGCGCACCGGACAGTCCGGTGCACCACCGGACAGGTCCTGTAGCTTGTCCGGTGCGTGATCTCCTTCCAAATCGGGCTCTGCTGATCGTTGGAGCAACGGTCGTCTTGGCTTACCGGACACTGTCCGGTGCACACCGGACAGTCCGGTGCGCCAACTATCCGTTGGCCCAAGCCACGCGTCGCCCGCTGATCGTGCTGCCGACCGTTGGCGCAGTCGACCGTTGGCTCACCGGACAGTCCGGTGCACCACCGGACAGTCCGGTGAATTATAGCCATACGCCGCCAAACTTTCCCGAGAGTGGCCTGTTCACCGGAGTTCAGCCTGGCGCACCAGACAGTCCGATGTGCCAGACTGAGCTGAGTCTTGGCTGTACACAGCCAAGCCTTTTGCATCTCTTTTCTTTTCTCCTTTTTATCTGTTTCTAACACTTAGACAAATATATTAGTACACAAAAACCAATGTACTAAGTCTAGAATCATACCTTCTCTTTGATTTTCACTTCTTCAGCATTTGGCATGACTGAGATTGATGTTGGATTCATAAATCATCAAGTCAGCTTAACTTGATCTAGATTGTCATTTCTGAGCTCCAACATCCTGCAAAGGTCACATAGAATATCTCCAAATATAGGAACAACCCAAACTAAAGGTCAAGGTGCACTTAGCTCTTTTGGGCTGCTTCCGGTTCTGATTTTGACATTTGTTCTCCTTCCAGTGACCTTGTTCCCTTTTGAGCTTGGTCTTGAGCCTTATGACTTACACCACATAATTGTAGATGTTACCTCATTGGTTGTAAGTCATGTCCTTATGTAGTGATCCTTGATGCACCATAACTCTTCTTAACTCGATCAACCTTGACTTTGCAAGTCTTCTTCTTCACCCCTGGCTTTGGGTTCCTGGTCTCCTTGACCTTCTCCCGTGCACTCGGTACCTCGAAGCTCTTCTTGCCTCCATCCTTGGCTTGATCAGTTGTCTCTGAGTTACGCACACCGAGTCTCACTAAAGCAATGTCCACCTTTCCTATGATGTTCATTATCTATAGATAATTCCGTCTTTGGACCATCACACCTGTTTACTTGTGTTGAACCCTATTAGCTTTGCATTCAGCACCTGTTGAACACTTAACACACTTGTTAGTCCTTTAATTGGGTTGTCATCCAAACACCAAAACTCACAAGAGAGCTTTCAACATCCCCAATGGACATGTTCCTTAGCGCGATGCATGGAGCCTCTTCATCATCTAGCTCATCAAGATCAACTTGCTCTACTTGAGAGCCATTAGTCTCATCAAACACAATGTCACAAGAAACTTCAACCAGTCCAGTGGACTTGTTAAAGACTCTATATGCCCTTGTGTTTGCATCATAACCAAGTAAAAAGCCTTCTACAACCTTAGGAGCAAATTTAGATTTTCTACCTCTTTTAACAAGAATAAAACATTTGCTACCAAAGACTCTAAAATATGAAACATTGGGCTTTTTACCGGTGAGAAGTTCATATGATGTCTTCTTGAGGATTCGGTGTAGATATAACCGGTTGATGGAGTAGCAGGCGGTGTTAATTGCCTCGGCCCAAAACCGATTCGGTGTCTTGTACTCATCAAGCATGGTCCTCGCCATGTCAAGTAGAGTTCTATTCTTCCTCTCTACTACACCATTTTGTTGTGGCGTGTAGGGAGAAGAGAACTCATGCTTGATGCCCTCCTCCTCAAGGAAGCCTTCAATTTGAGAGTTCTTGAACTCTGTCCCATTGTCGCTTCTAATCTTTTTGATCCTTAAGCCAAACTCATTTTGAGCCCGTCTCAAGAATCCCTTTAAGGTCTCTTCGGTTTGTGATTTTTCCTGCAAAAAGAATACCCAAGTGAAGCAAGAATAGTCATCCACAATAACAAGACAATACTTACTCCCGCCGACGCTTATGTAAGCAATCTGGCCAAATAGATCCAGGTGGAGTAGCTCAAGCGGCCTGTCGGTCGTCATGATGTTCTTGTGTGGATGATGAACACCAACTTGCTTCCCTGCTTGGCATGCGCTACAAACCCTGTCTTTATCAAAATAAACATTTGTTAGTCCCAAAATGTGCTCTCCCTTTAGAAGCTTATGAAGATTCTTCATCCCAACGTGAGCTAGTCGGCGATGCCAGAGCCAGCCCATATTAGTCTTAGCAATTAAGCAAGTGTCGAGTTCAGCTCTATTAAAATCAACTAAGTATAGCTGACCCTCTAACACTCCCTTAAAAGCTATTGAATCATCACTTCTTCTAAAGACAGTAACACCTATATCTGTAAAAAGACAATTGTAGCCCATTTTGCATAATTGAGAAACTGAAAGCAAGTTATAATTTAAAGAATCTACAAGAAAAACATTGGAAATAGAATGGTCAGGTGATGTAGCAATTTTACCCAATCCTTTGACCAAACCTTGATTTCCATCTCCGAATGTGATAGCTCTTTGGGGATCTTGGTTTTTCTCATAGGAGGAGAACATCCTTTTCTCCCCAATCATGTGGTTTGTGCACCCGCTATCAATAATCCAACTTGAGCCCCCGGATGCATAAACCTACAAAACAAATTTAGGCCTTGTTCTTAGGTACCCAAACAGTCTTGGGTCCTTTGACATTAGAAACAAGCACCTTGGGTACCCAAACACAAGTCTTGGAGCCCTTGTGTTTGCCCCCAACATATTTGGCAACTACTTTGCCTGATTTGTTAGTGAGCACATATGAAGCATCAAAAGTCTTAAATGAAATGTTATGATCATTTGATGCAATAGGAGTTTTCTTCTTAGGGATTTTAACATGAGTAGAACGCCTAGAGCTAGAAGCCTCATTCTTATAAATAAAAGCATGGTGAAAAACAGAATGAGTCTTCTTAGCATGAATTCTCCTAATCTTATCCTCAGGATAACCAGCAGGATATAAGATGTAACCCTCGTTATCCTGAGGCATGGGAGCCTTAACCTTAACAAAGTTAGACAATCTCTTAGGGGCATTAAGCTTGACATTGTCTCTCTGTTGGAAGCCAATGTCATCCTTAATGCCAGGGCATCTCCCACTATAAAAGCATGCTACGAGCAAATTTAAATTTCTCATTTTCTAGTTCATGCTCGGCAATTTTAGCATCTAGTTTAGCTATATGATCATTTTGTTGTTTAATCATAGCAAGGTGATCATGAATAGCATCAACATTAATATCTCTACATCTAGTGCAAATAGAGACATGACTAACAGTAGATGTAGAAAGTTTGCAAGCATTTAATTCATCAATCTTAGCATGTAAAATAGCATTCTCATCTCTAAGATTGGAAATAGAAACATTGCAAACATTCAAATCTTTAGCCTTAGAAATTAATTTATCATTCTCAATCTTAAGGCTAGAAAGTGATTCATTCAACTTGTCAATTTTAGCAATCAAACTAGCATTATCATTTTTAAGTTTGACAAGAGAATCATCACAAACATTTACTTTCTCAACCTTAGCAATTAATTTGGCATTTTCATTTCTAAGGTTAGAGATGGTGTCATGGCAAGTGCTTAGCTCACTAGTCAAATTTTCACATTTTTCTAACTCCTGAGCATAAGCATTTTTAACCTTAACATGCTTCTCGTTTTCCTTAATAAGGAAGTCCTCTTGGCTATCCAAGAGTTCATCCTTCTCATGAATAGCACTAATCAATTCATTTAATTTTTCTTTTTGTTGCATGTTTAGGTTGGCAAAAAGGGTGAGCAAGTTATCCTCATCATCACTAGAATTATCCTCATCACTAGAAGTTGCATACTTAGTGGAGGATCTAGATTTTACCTTCTTCTTCTTTCCGTCCTTTGCCATGAGGCACTTGTGGCCAACGTTGGGGAAGAGAAGACCCTTGTTGACGGCGATGTTTGCGGCGTCTTCATCGGAGGAGGAGTCCGTGGAGCTCTCGTCGGAGTCCCACTCCCGGCAAACATGGGCATCGCCGCCCTTCTTCTTGTAGTATCTCTTCTTCTCCTTCTTCTTCTTCCCCCTCTTGCCATCGCTCCTGTCACTGTCACTAGAAATAGGACATTTTGCTATAAAGTGTCCGGTCTTACCACACTTGTAGCAAACTTTCTTGGAGCGGGGTTTGTAGTCTTTCCCCCTCCTTTGCTTGAGGATTTGGTGGAAGCTCTTGATGATGAGCGCCATTTCCTCGTTGTCGAGCTTGGAGGCGTCAATGGGGACCCTACTTGGTGTAGAGTCTTTCTTTTCTTCTTCCATTGCCTTGAATGCGATGGGTTGCACCTCGGGTGTTGAGGTGGCGCCTTGCTCGATGATTTTCTTGGAGCCTTTAATCATCAATTCAAAGCTCACAAATTTTCCTATAACCTCCTCGGGAGACATTAGCTTATATCTAGGATCACCACGAATTAATTGAACTTGAGTAGGGTTAAGAAAAACAAGTGATCTAAGAATAACCTTGACCATCTCATGGTCATCCCATTTTGTGCTCCCGAGGTTGCGCACTTGGTTCACCAAGGTTTTGAGTCGGTTGTACATGGTTTGTGGCTCCTCCCCTTGGTTGAGCATAAACCGACCGAGCTCCCCCTCGATCGTCTCCCTCTTAGTGATCTTGGTCACCTCATCTCCCTCGTGCGTGGTCTTGAGCATGTCCCAAATCTCTTTGGCGCTCTTCAACCCTTGCACCTTATTATACTCCTCTCGACTTAGAGAGGCGAGGAGTAGAGTAGTGGCTTGGGAGTTGAAGTGCCGGATTTGGGCTACCTCGTCCGAGTCATAGCCTTCATCCCCCACGGATGGTTCCTGCGCACCAAACTCAATAATGTCCCAAATGCTAGCGTGGAGTGAGGTTAGATGGTGCCTCATTTTATCACTCCACATACAATAATCTTCACCATCAAAAACCGGTGGTTTGCCTAGTGGGACGGAAAGTAAAGGAATGTGTTTGGAAATGCGAGGATAGCGTAAAGGGATCTTACTAAACTTCTTGCGCTCATGGCGCTTAGAAGTTACGGATGGTACATCGGAGCTGGAGGTGGAGGGCGACGAAGAATCGGTCTCGTAGTAGACCACCTTCTTCATTTTCTTCTTCTTGTCGCCACTCCGGTGCGACTTGACGCGGGGAGGGGATTCCTCCTTGTGCTTGGTGTCGGACTCCCTTGATGGAGCCTTCCCGTGGCTTGTAGCGGGCTTCTCGCCTGTCATGACCTCCTTCTTGGCGTGATCTCCCGACATCACTTCGAGCGGTTAGGCTCTAATGAAGTACCGGGCTCCGATACCAATTGAAAGTCGCCTAGAGGGGGGTGAATAGGTGGAACCTGAAATTTATAAACTTTAAGCACAACTACAAGCCGGGGTTAGCGTTAGAAATAAAATCGAGTCCGAAAGAGAGGGTGAAAACAAATCACAAGCAAATGAAGAGTGTGACACGGTGATTTGTTTTACCGAGGTTCGGTTCTTGCAAACCTACTCCCCGTTGAGGTGGTCACAAAGACCGGGTCTCTTTCAACCTTTTCCCTCTCTCAAACGGTCACCTAGACCGAGTGAGCTTCTCTTCTCAATCAATCGGGACACTTAGTCCCCACAAGGACCACCACACCTTGGTGTCTCTTGCTTTGATTACAAAAGTCTTGGGAACAATAAATGAGGAAGAAGAAAAGCGATCTAAGCGCAAGAACTCAAATGAACACGAAAATCTCTCTCTCACTAGTCACTAATTGATTGGAGTGATTCCAGACTTGGGAGAAGATTTGATCTTTGCTTTTGTGTCTTGGAGTGAAGTCTAGAGCTCTTGTATTGAATGCAATGGCTGAAAACTTGGATGTCTTGAATGCGTGGTGGTTGGGGGTATTTATAGCCCCAACCACCAAAGTGGCCGTTGGGGAACTCTGCTGTCGAGGGGCGCACCGGACAGTCCGGTGCGCCATCGGACACTGTCCAGTGCGTCAGCCACGTCACCCAACCGTTAGAGTTCGACCGTTGGAGCTCTGACTTGTGAGGCCACCGGACAGTCCGGTTCACTGTCCGGTGCGCCTTCTGCGCCTGCTCTGACTTCTGCGCGTGCAGTCCGCGCACTGTAGCTCACTGTTCACCTTTTGCAGACGACCGTTGGCGCGCTAGCCGTTGCTCCCGCTGGCACACCGGACAGTCCGGTGCTACACCGGATAGTTCGGTGAATTATAGCGGAGCGGCTCCCCAAATTCCGAAGGTGGCAAGTTCAGAGTTGATTTCCCTGGTGCACCGGACACTCCGGTGCGCCAGACCAGGGCAGCCTTCGGTTCTCTTTGCTCCTTTGTTTTGAACCCTTTCTTTTAACCTTGTATTGGTTTGTTGTGAACCTTTGGCACATGTAGAACATATATTCTAGAGCAAACTAGTTAGTCCAATTATTTGTGTTGGACAATTCAACCACCAAAATTATTTAGGAAAATGTTTGACCCTATTTCCCTTTCAGAACCCTTCATGCATGGCCTTTGCGGTAAGGGCCCTAAATCTCTAGCTAGAAGTATACATGTCCAACCGAGTCAGGCTAGCCGGGCGGCCCGAAGCACGGCACGGGTTTAGCCCGACCCGAACCTACCATGGTACGTAGCCAAGCGGGCCCGGGTCGTGTCTGGGCCTAAGGGCCGGCACGGCTCGGTTTTATTTTTTCTAATTTTTTTTCATACAAATACCTATGTTATACTTGAATATAGAGTATAAAATAAAAAAGTATGTATATTTTATTGATTATGTGGTTGTAAACGTGTTTAGAGCTAAAAACTATGATTTAAACCCTCATATATGCATGTTTTTACCATTTAAATGACATAAACTGTTATAGACCTGTTAGGCCCATCAGGCCGTGAGCCGGCCCCACACGATTATTAACATACCGTGTTGTGTCTGGGTCTCACTCGTGGCCCGTGGGCTGGCATGGCACGGTCTGCTAGCTCATCCGAGTCGGGCTGGCACGGTTTCAATTCGTGCCGGACCTAACCGTGTCCGAGTCAGATGGGTCTGGCCCATTTGGACATGTATGGTTAGAAGCCTTCTCTTGGCCTCGGGGCTATTAGGCTATCCGCAACCGTTACCCCTAAATTTTTCCCCCTATATCACTTTTTCCCCCTATTCTCCCCCCTATTTTTTCATCTCCCGCAGCGGTTCCCCCTAAATACTCCCCCTATACCCCACTACCACTATAAAATATCATTTTCTATATCAACTATCAATTTTTTATCTACTAACAATTACTCGTGGACCCACAGCACAGTGTTTAGTGTGATGAACAGTGGCACGCTAGATCTGAGGGGAGAGAAAAGGAGACCGACACGTAGGGGGCGCTGTAGGGGGCACCGCTGCGGCCATAGGGTGCCCCCTACGCGCCGCATGCAAGGGGAGGGGGAGGGGCAGCGTCCACCGCTGCGGCTAGTCTTACTACCTCGAGGGCAGACATGTCCATGTAAACAAAGGGAAAAAACTTGGTAAGTAATTTTAACAAAAACACATATACAATGAATTCAAAATTACAAAGCGAACTTGGCGCGTAATTTCCAAAACTCGGGATTTGCCACTATATATGCCCCATTAGCTGAACGTCCTAATCTGTTTTGCCACAACCAAAATGCGAAGTAAATTACGTTTCAAGCTTTCCCACCTACTATTCTTTAACCGTGTTTCCAAGTGTCGTAATTCTCTAACCTGTTCGAACTTTACAAGTATTTGCTTGTAGTAATCTCCGCCTGTCAGAAATCCATTGCTTCTATATTTCCTACATTGATGTTCCACGACATCTGTAGCCTGCGAGTTGAGCCTTATTGAGGTCGAGCTAGGCCGTCCAACCCACTCGAAAATGATTGCCGGTTGTACAAATTGGAACCAAGATTGGTCCTGGTCGTAGGGGAACCTGTCATCGTGATGGTCCAGATTGGTGGAATCCATGGAGGCTAGCCTACTGGGCGGCCAACGAGCTTTGATGGGCGATGGCAAGCGAGATGTATAGGGCGACGGCGGGGCTTGGCTTCTGGGCGGCAGGGCAACACTTCCGGGTGACGGTGCAGGTCGGCAACGGGGGTTGACGATGGCGAACGGCAGCGACAAGGCCGACGGTGGTGCAGGCTGGCGGTAGGGTCGGTGACGACGAAGGCCAGGGGCATGGTTAGGGCTGTCGGTGCCTCCATCCATCTATGAGCGGGCGTGTTCTATTCGTGAGAGAGAGAGAGAACGATTCGGTCCTGAAAGAAAAACAGGTGGCACATTCCCATTCATTATTCCAATCTTGTTGAGGGTATTACATAATTAACCATATAAAAGCTGATTTTAAGTGTGGAAGGCCAGCTTCTTGTTTTTTTTAAAAAAAAACTAGGAAACCAGTTTTTTTTTGAAACTAGATAAAAAAAACTTCTATCTTTTAAAAACCAGTTTGCAAGGAATTGGTTGGTTCCATAAACATGTTTTAGAGCAGCTCCAATATTTCTCTAAAAAAGCTTCCTTAAACTTTGATTAGCAAGTTACCAAATAGCTATTGGTAAAAATAGATTGGTCTTCAATAGTTCCTAATATTTAGAGATTTAGTTTAGCTTTGAATCTAGTTTTGTCACTCGCGGCGTGGTCGAGAGCAGAAGGCGTCGACGGTGGAGGAGAAGGCTGGTCAGCGTGACATGTGGGGTATTGGGGAGCGGTGGTCTAGCGGTGCGGCCTATTAGGCAGCGGTGGTGCGACGATGGAAGAGAAACTTGTGTCACACGCGTCGAATCTGGCTACCTCTTGCTGCGCGAAAAAGGAAAAAAGGTCGTGGCAGACATGGCTACCTCGCTAAGCAGGAAAAGTGGAAAAATAAGCACTCGAATGTGAAGAAAACAACGTCAACTGTGTTTAGGGAGTGCCGGTTAGGTTGTTAAACTTGGAGAGTAAATAAAATTGGATAATAAATAATTAAATTTAGCAATACATTTAGAGAACTATTAGAGAAGTAATTTTCTATGTATTTTTAAAATTTAAAATTTAAGACTTAGGGAGTTATTTGGAAAGCGATTGGAGTTGCTCTTAAACGATTTGAACCACTCTACCTTGCGCGTGTACGTGTATCCTGTGTCGACGGCTTTGACCCAACGGCTCCACGTCTGGGCCCTCTCTCTACCACACACATAATTGAAGGGTTTGCCGTTCGGAGGACGGTGATCCCTGTCTGTTTCTCTCTCTCTAGAGATCCCATACCGCCGCCAGCCCGCCGCTGTGCCTCATCGCCGGCGACGGCGCAGAACAACCCAGCCGATCAGCCGTCCTCACATCCAAGTCTCCATACACCAGTGGCATCGCCCCCCTATTTCGCCCGTTGCATTGAACTACTGCAGAGTGGAGATCCGTCTATCCATGACCCACCCAGCAGGCCCTGGATCGATCTGTCATTCTCTTGGTAATTAACCCACGCTTGCTCGGAGGAACGCTGCAGGGCACAAGAAATGCAGAAGGATGCCGGCTCCGGCGACCGGACGCCGGGCACCCCGAGCCCGACGCACGGTGGCCGACTCAGGCACCGGAAGCGCTCCAACGAGGTGATCTGTTCTACCGTGTATCCGTAGTTCCATACAGAGATGACTTTCTGTTCCTGGCTGTAGAGGTGGAGGACTCGCATTCATTGCGCATCGTTGTTGTTATTGTTTAGGTCCCCAGCGACGTGAACACGACTAATGGCGCCAACCTGCTCTTGAACGACCAGAACAAGTACAAGTCGATGCTAGTTCGTACCTACTCCTCACTGTGGATGATGGCTGGGGTCGTGTTCTTGATATATATGGGCCACCTCTACATCTGGGCCATGGTGGTGGTCGTCCAAATCTTCATGGCAAAGGAGCTCTTCAACCTTCTCCGCAAGGCCAATGAGGACCGGCAGCTCCCAGGTTTCAGGATGCTCAACTGGTGAGGTGGTGGTAGGATATATCGCTGATTGATGCATTGGATGACCTGGCGTTTACAATTTTAATCTGTGATGTGACAGGCATTTTTTCTTTACTGCGATGCTGTTTACCTACGGGCGCTTCCTTAGCCATCAGCTTGTTAACACGGTGACTTCAGATAAGTTGTTGTACAAGCTGGTGAGCAGGCTCATCAAGTACCAGATGTTTATTTGCTACTTTCTCTACATAGCAGGTAACTGTGGCAAATTTTTTTGTTCCCAAATAAGGGTCATGAAATGTACAAGTTTACAACATAGGTCTGTTCAATATTTTAATAGTTCTTGATTTGATAGGCTGGCATTGAACCCAGGGAGTTCAGTCTGACAACGACATTTGGTCCATTTCCCTTTTGGTAGATGTGTTTAAAAATGTAGGCCGGAGAAGTAGTGCCATCAAACCTCCTCAAACGGGACTTTGATTAGTGAGTTTTTTAGAGTGACAGGGAATAGTTCTTCCTTCATTCTCCAGTTCAGAATGTTTTTTTTAGTTGATTTTGTTTATTGAGTAAAGGTGGTTTTATTATGTTTATATTTATTGAGTGATGGTGGTTGGGAAGGCTGTATATGATGTGACTGTACAATGCAATATAATCCTCTATGTTGTTCCCATTAAGTTTGGGTTCTTAAGCACTTAAGTTTTATAGCACATAAATTCGTAAGCTGTTTTTTTCTACAAAAAAATGAGGCAAATGCATTCTCATAAAGTTTGAAAATTGCTTGCTTATTGCCACCATATTAATTTATTTATTTCTAGGTTTTGTTTGGTTTATTATCACACTAAAGAAAAAGACATACAAGTACCAGTTCAGTCAATATGCATGGACTCACATGATCCTTCTCATGGTATTTGCCCAGTCATCTTTCACCGTGGCAAACATTTTTGATGGAATATTCTGGTAAGCTTCTACTTTACAGCATGCTTTAATGCTTTGATCTGATAGTATAATCTGGATGCCAGTGCTATGCTTGACTGATATAGATAGGAATACCAGCTTAGGAGCCTGAAATGTTGTTTACACCCTATAGTCATGAATACATGAAGTTTTTGACAAACAAAACAAAGCATGGCATGTATTCATGACTGGAGGGAATACTAATTTATATTTTATGCTTGTGTTAGTAATTTTGCTCATACAATTTTGTTGATGACTTAAACTTAATGAGGCCTATAAGTGATTAGCTGCAAAGTTACTAGTTTAAAGACTTAAAGAGTGATTATTCTTTCATGAAGTACAAAGAGTTCATGAACCAAGAACAAGCTGAATGATTACGGTGATGTTCATAACTAGGTATGGATCCAAAACAATATTAATGCAGGCTATTCTGTTCGTGTAACTCTTTATTTTTGTGATCTGTCAAGTGCCAATGGAATGCAGCATCAACTTAGCTTGTGTAAAGAAGAGGGAATAACATTTTATCTGCTTTTGTAACGATCTGTTTTTAAGATCTTCATACCTACCTATTGATTTGTGCTGTACTCCATTTATCATCATTTAGTTTTGCATACATGTTGAGACTGTGCACTTGTCAAACTACATGATTGGTATTAATAAAGCTTAGGCAGCTAAACTATGCCTGGATGTTGGGTGGGGGCAGGGATGCATTTTCTGGGGGTTGTTATTATTTGTTTGAAATCTGATTCAGGTCCCACATTCAACCGGGCCTTATGTGATTAGTTGTAAGCTGACATGAAGATGGTGCTTTTGTAGGTTCATCCTCCCAGCTTCGTTAATTGCTATCAATGATGTTGCTGCATATTTCTTTGGGTTCTTCTTTGGGAAAACACCGCTGATCAAGCTCTCTCCAAAGAAAACATGGGAAGGCTTTATAGGTGCATCAGTGACAACATTGCTTTCTGCATTTGTGGTCAGTAAATACGTACTATTCTTCTAAAATTATCTCGGTTTACTATTGCTAACTAATGACCATATAACCAATATGTGATGCATAATATTTTTGTTCAATGTTGTTTTTATTGCCTTCTTTGTGCAAATGTTGGAGATGGTGAAATACCTACTTATCTGCATTATGAACACTTACCAATTGTACAAATTTCAATATCTGCATGTCCTGTGGTAACAGTTTATTTTGTATCACCGATGGGCTGGAAAACTGTGTGGGATTGTTTGGTTGGTGCCCCATCCTGCTGCACTGTAATTGGGCATACTTTCTATGAAATTAGGGATTAGTCAGAAAATGTATGTTTGAGGGAACAAAAGCTCCAAACCTTGTATCTTTGGAAAGAAACTATTGATCCTCTGATCAAATGAATGAACCTGTGATGATTTCATTGTAGTGCTTTTTTAACACTTTGAATTGTGAGTGAGATTGTGCGTTGCCATTTAAACGTCTTATTTTGTATGTTTGCTAATACTTTTAAATAGTTGGGTCTAGCATGATTAATTTATCTTTCTGTATTGGCAGGTTGCTAATTTCATGGGCCATTTCCAGTGGTTAACATGCCCAAGAAAGGTATAGTTTCTCATGGATGATTTTTTTTGCCTGACGCTACAAAATTTCTCAATCGCTTATTCCCCATCAGCGCTGTCATTGATATATGGGCCCCAGTTCATATGCTATAGACGTACCAATGGTGTATTGAGCAATTGTAACAGTGTTAATTACCTCCTTTGTCATAGACTAGCACCCACTCAAATGTGATTTAAATGTATCTCTACTGAACTTACCCTATTTCATTACTGTGTTTATAGGATTTATCAACTGGATGGCTTTATTGTGACCCAGGTCCCATGTTTACACCAGAAAGTTATGATCTACCGGGATGGATACCGCAATGGGTAAATAAGCAATTCGAGCCTAACTCAAATTCTCAATTGGAAATGGTTACATTCCATCTGTTGTTGTTGCTCCAATTAGTTTATTTGTACTGTACAGTTTCCATGGCGAGAAATTGCAATTATGCCCGTTCAATGGCATGCATTAGCTCTTGGCTTGTTTGCTTCAATAATAGCACCCTTTGGTGGCTTTTTTGCAAGTGGATTCAAGAGGGCATTCAAATTTAAGGTGCTTAGTTTGTTTGGAATTATTTGTTGAAAATACGTATCACCTTCAAAATCTCACTATGTTTATACATTCAGGATTTTGGGGACAGCATACCTGGTCATGGTGGATTTACAGATAGGATGGACTGCCAAGTATGTACTTTTAACTTGATATGTTTCCAGAAGGTTACACATTTATTGGTGGTGGTTTTGAACGGGTTAAATCAATCTCTGAATGTACCTGCTAGTTTGTTTCTAGTGTATTCTCTGTAACATATTTACTGTGAATTGGTGATTAAAAAAGAATGTGTCTTTATGCATGGTCATAAATATTTTTTTTAATTGGAGAATCAGGCTTTGCTGCCAATTCCAGAGCTTAGGACAAGTATGTAGTTATGCTCATTCTCTCTGCAATGTGAAACCTGGTAGATTACAGTAGCGTTTTTTTTCTTTTTCTGAGAAACTCCAAAATATGTCTTGCAGATGGTCATGGCTGTTTTTGCGTACATCTATTACCAATCATTTGTAATGGTACAGGACTTATCTGTTGAGACAATCCTGGAGCAGGTAATCTGGGTTTGCCATACCTGTGACTAAATTTAGTTCCTTTGCTCCATAACGATATCTAGTTGCTAAACAGCAGCATACCTTTCAATGCAGATACTACGTAATCTCACCTTTGAGGAGCAGCGTGAGCTATATGGACAGCTAGGCAAGTTACTTGTGAGAGCGAACTGAAGCTAACAGTGGCCGTGGAAGCACCTAATCCAAAAGGATAATGCGCAATGCTTTTCAGGCCTTGCTTTTTTGTTAATCTTCTTGTACAGCCCTAGCACCCCTAAGGATGAAACGAAGAACCACAACGCTGACAGGGATCGCATCGCTGTATGACGTTTTGGAGCATACAGCTCCCGTCTTTTTCAGAGATTTGTGTCACCTTTTTAATTTGCTTCTGGTGCTACGCTTGTTGCCGCATCAAAACCAGCTAACGCTGTTTCGTCGTGTCAGTGGTTTATTTGACAATGTGTAGGAGATTTCCACTTGTGAGTCTCTTCGCTAGTACTAGTAGCCGGTGATGCGTCCATGTTTTTGTTACTGTATCTACTACCTCCGTTCACAAAATATATGATGTTGTTGACTGTTCTTTTTAGAAAATTTATTAATTCATATTATTCAAAAAATTGTAAGCTATTATTTATTTTGTTGTCGTTTTCCAAATAAATATTTTAAATAAGGAGTGATTAAAGTTTTAGAGAAAAAAAGTCAACGGTGTGTCTTATCAACGGTAATTTAATTTAAGGCAGTTTGATGATTATCTAAGACATTCCCTCGTTGAGCCATTCAGTACTCATTTTGTTCAAGTGAACATATCTTGTACACATAAGTTTTTAGTGTACATATGGGTATACTATCGAAGTATAAAAAAATTTAAAAAAATTATACATATTCTTTTCATCGTACTACTATTATATACAAAATTTCAAGTTTAATTTTACTACTAGTCGGTTACCCGTGCGTTGCGACGGCTCACAACAATACCCACGTAAATTATCCACCAAAAAGATCTCAAGATTTTTTATTGGTTGTCTCCACTCTTCGTATAATATTTTTTATGAATGCACGGGTATCATAGGCAACAAATCATAGACCCTCATCCCTTGCCACCCTCACTTCCAAGGTTTCGTAGAGTAGGAGGGGAAGGTAAGAGACGAGCATACCTGTTTGTTGCTGGAGAAGGACACGACTTAGACCTAAGTATCTGGAGGCGACATAGGTAGTATACCGCTATATATAGGGAAAGAGCACACAAGCGGAGAAAGAAGCCTAACCGGAGCAGCTCCAAACCCAGAGGCACCCACACTAGGCGTCAGTCCGAGAAGGGCGAGAGAATGCGAGTGTCTTTCTAGCCCTAGACCCGTCGAAGCGACACACCACCACCACCAACTCCATAGCATATGTCGACTGCTGCCACGCTACAGGCCTTAGTTGTCTAATATCTCAGACCTGGACTCCTCATCGATAAGATAACCTAAGCATGGTAGGCGCCACCATGTCCTCCTCGACGGCACGCACGGAAAAAGGACAGAAGCATGACCGACTCGCCCTGTACCCGCGTCGATGAGCGTCGGTTAGCTCGCGGCTACGACCGTGGGCGGGGGCAGCAGGTTGGGGAGGAAGAATAGGGCGAAGATCGGGAAGACGAATGGGACGTCTGACCACAGTGGAAAACGGTAGTGCACGCATGATGTGAAACATCCTCGTGGACATGCAATAGCCACTGCGCGAGTCGATATCAGAGCTGGTGTCGGACTAATACGGGGAGGAGGCGCATGCTCCTACACCATCTGCTGATAATAGGGTGGCACGGAGGTGGAGGCATGAGGGGAGAGAGAAAAGAAGTAGAATGACGAACGAGGCGATGGCAACTGAGACAAGGACCATCATTATCGTGTGAAGGTATAGATAGCCAAATAGGCCGTGTCTGGCGAGCCGGCCCAAGGTACGACCTATTTAATAGTGCCTGGGCCAACCCGGCACGAGCGGCGTGCGGTGCTTGGGCTGTAGCCTCGGCCCGTAGTGCTGGCCCGGCCCGATACAATTATTTTTTATTTTAGAAAAAAATTATATATACATATGTACAATTTATATTTAATATTATAAACAACTGAGCATGATGTTCTACTTGTTAGACAGCTTCGCCCAGTGTCTTTCACCTTTCTTCCATCAGAGTGTGGGTTCAAACTCCACGTGCTGCATCGCTTTTTAATATTTTACGCTGAGTTGATTTGTAAAAATGTAAGAACTTTTTTTATAAAAAGATGACGTGGGATGACCGTTGAAACTGGTGCTTTAAGTATAGTAAAGATATTTTAACTGTAATAAAAAGACAATATTTTAGTCGATTTTCTAATTTAAACATGTCAGAAATTTTATCTTTTTTATTTATTACAACTAAAGCATAGCGAATTTAAACTTTAAATTTTGTATATAATTAGAGTAATATGGAAAAAATATGTATGATTTTTTTTGTAAACTTTGTTAGTTCATGTGCACCAAAAACTCATATACACCAGATATGTTCCCTTTTCAATTAAGTTATTTTGTTACGATTTCAGCCGTTCCATACATTCCGTCATTTTGTGACTTATTTAAGATATTTCATATTATCAACTATTACTATAAGTTTATCTTACAAATATTTGAAGTCATTCAATAGTTTATTAAGCGAGTGACTCATAATATACTAGTTAGTTGTTCGTGTGTTGCTACGGTATTTATATATCATACAAGTATACCTTACTTAAATGAGATATTCGTCCGATCTATCTTTTATATAACACAAAAAAAACATGAGCTACAGAGGTAGAGGATGGACACTCTGATCCAAACGACCACGATTCGATCCCTAGCATCCTCCATTTTTTCAACAAAAATCACGCTTTAAAGGTGTACAGAGAGATAGTTGTTTTCTCGGTCTACACAAGCAGCCACTTGTTCAATACGGGAAGACCCCAAAAGAGGGTTGTCATCCTTCAAGCGAGCAACTGAAAAGAAAAAGAGACATATCATCAGCGGCGAAAAAACGAGAAATAATTAAATTGGAAAATATGGGTATATAAACCATAGCGTGCAATAGCATTACTCTAAAAAAACATGGCCATTAGAGCAACTCCAAAAGTTCCCTTAAAAATTGTTCGCCAAAACTTGTGATTGGGTGCTGTTAGAAAAAAATCCTAAAAAGATGTTGAAAGTAGCCTAGAGGAGGGGTGAATAGGCGTAATCTGAAATTTACAACTTAAAACAAAAACTACAATCCGGGGTTAGCATTAGAATTAAATCCGAGTCCGGGAGAGAAGGGGAAACAAATCAACCAAGAAATAAAGCGGATGAACACGGTGATTTGTTTTACCGAGGTTCGGTTCTAAAGAACCTAGTCCCCGTTGAGGTGGTCACAAAGACCGGGTCTTTTTCAACCCTTTCCCTCTCTCAAACGATCACCTAGACCGAGTGAGCCTTCTTCCTCAATCTCACGGATCACTTAGACCCTGCAAGGACCACTACACAATTGATGTCTCTTGCCTTGCTTACAAAGCACTTGAGAGTAAGAAGTGACAAAGAAAAGAAAGCTAAGCCAAGCAAACAAGAGCAATAATGGAACACAAATGATCCTCTCACAAGTCCTAATGCGCTAGAGTTGAATTGGGGACTTTGAGCGGATCGATCACTTGAATTGTGTCTTTGGAGTGGAGTCTATTGCTCTTGTATTGAATGCAATGTGTTGAATGCTTGGATGGTTGGAGTGGAGGTGGTTGGGGGTATTTATAGCCCTCAACCACCAAACAACCGTTGGGTGTGGCTGCCGTCGATGGGCGCACCGGACAGTCCGGTGTGCCAGCCACGTCACCCATACGTTAGGGTTCTAGAGCTTTTGATCGTTGGAGGCTTTATCCTCTAGTGTCACTAGACAGTCCGATGCCGCACCGGACAGGCACTGTTCACTGTCTGGTGCGCCTCTGACGACTGCTCTGACTTCTGTGCGCACTGTTCGCGCACTATAGCGTTGCAGGGTGCCCGTTGCAGTCGACCGTTGCGCTGGATAACTATTACTCCGCTGGTGCACCGGACAGTCCGGTGGCACACCAGACAGTCCGGTGAATTATAGCGGAGTGCGCCTGGAGGAATCCGAGAGTGGCCAGTTTGATCCTGTACGGTCCTGGTACACCGGACAGTCTGGTGCGCCAGACCAGGGCACACTCGATTTCTATTTTGCTCCTTTGAATTGAACCTTTAACTTGAATATTTATTGGTTTGTGTTGAACCTTTGTGCACCTATAGAACATATATTCTAGAGCAAACTAGTTAGTCTATTATTTGTGTTGGGCATTCAACCACCAAAATTAATTGTGGGAAAAAGATTAACCCTATTTCCCTTTCAATCTCCCCTTTTTGGTGGTTGATGCCAACACAAACAAAAAGCAAATATATGAAGTGCAGAAATGAACTAGTTTGCATAAGGTAAGTGCATAGGTTACTTAGAATTAAACCAATATGACAGTTTTGTTGCATATGAATAAGAGTGAACGGATTGCTTTCTTTTATTTAACATTTTGGACCACCTTTGCACCATATGTTTTGTTTTTCAAAATCCTTTTGCAAATAGTCAAAGGTATAAGAATAATATTTGTAAGAAGCATTTTCAAGATTTAAAATTTCTCCCCCTATTTTAAATGCTTTTCCTTTGACTAAACAAAAGCTTCCCCTAAATGGAATTCTTCTCTTAGCTTTCAAGAGGGTTTTGAAATGGGTACCAATTTTGAAATCTTAATTTAATAAGCACAGATACCAATTTGAAATTTACCAATGTGTAATTTATCTTGAGTACTAAATGAAAAACAAACATTTATGAATACCAATAAAATCTTTCATTTCGAAAATTTTTGAAATGGTGGTGGTGCGGTCCTTTTGCTTTGGGCTTAATATTTTCTCCCCCTTTGGCATTAATCGCCAAAAATGGAGAGCGTTGGAGCCCTCTTTGTACATTTTCTCCCCCATTGATACAGAAATATAAGTGAAAGATTATACTAATGTGAAGAGATGGCGGAATACCGGCAAAGTTCAATAATACCAATGGAGTTGAGTGAAGCGTTGTCTTTGCCGAATACTCCATTTCCCTTTCAATCTAAGACTAACACAAGAAATACTCATGGAAACATATTAGTCTTAGCCTTGGTACAAGAAGAATAAGAAATATGAGTATGTACCAAATGAAAGAGATATGATTAAAGGTATATAAAAGAGCTATATGTGCAATGTTTCAATCAAAATTCCGAGAATCAAGTATATTTAGCTCATTCCTAAGTTTGCTAAAGGTTTTCTCATCTAATGGCTTGGTGAAGGTATCGACTAATTGTTCTTTGGTGTTAATATAAGCTATTTCGATATCTCCCCTTTGTTGGTGATCCCTTAGAAAGTGATACCGAATGTCTATGTGCTTAGTGCGGCTGTGTTCAACTGGATTATCTGCCATGCGGATAGCACTCTCATTGTCACATAGGAGAGGGACTTTGCTCAATTTGTAGCCATAGTCCCTGAGGGTTTGCCTCATCCAAAGTAATTGCGCACAACAATGGCCTGCGGCAATATACTCGGCTTCGGCGGTGGAAAGAGCTACAGAGTTTTGTTTCTCTGAAGCCCAAGACACCAGGGATCTTCCTAGAAACCGACAAGTCCCTGATGTGCTCTTTCTATCAATTTTACACCCTTCCCAATCGGCATCGGAATAACCTATTAAATCAAATGTGGATCCCTTGGGGTACCAAAGCCCAAACTTAGGAGTGTGAACTAAGTATCTCATGATTCTCTTCACGGACCTAAGGTGAACTTCCTTAGGATCGGCTTGGAACCTTGCACACATGCATACAAAAAGCATAATATCCGGTCGAGATGCACATAAATAGAGTAAAGATCATATCATCGACTGGTATACCTTTTGATCTACGGATTTACCTCCCGGGTCGAGGTCGAGATGACCATTGGTTCCCATGGGTGTCTTGATGGGCTTGGCATCCTTCATCCAAACTTGTTAAGTATGTCTTGAATGTACTTTGTTTTGCTGATGAAGGTGCCCTCTTGGAGTTGCTTGATTTGAAATCCTAAGAAATATCTCAACTCCCCCATCATTGACATCTCGAATTTTTGAACCATAATACTACTAAACTCTTCACAAGTAGACTTGTTAGTAGACCCAAATATGATATTATCAACATAAATTTGGCATATGAACAAGTCTTTTTCAACAGTTTTAATAAAGAGTGTAGGATTGGCCTTGCCGACTTTGAAGCTATTAGTGATAAGAATATCTCATAGGCATTCATACCATGCTCTTGGGGCTTGCTTGAGCCCATAAAGCACCTTTGAGAGTTTATAGACATGGTTAGGGTACTCACTATCTTCAAAGCCTGGAGGTTGCTCAACATAGACCTCTTCCTTGATTGGTCCATTGAGGAAGGCACTTTTCACGTCCATTTGATAGAGCTTAAAGCCATGGTAAGTAGCATAGGCAAGTAATATGCGAATTGACTCAAGCCTAGCTACGGGTGCATAAGTTTCATCAAAGTCCAAACCTTCGACTTGTGAATAACCCTTGGCCACAAGTCGGGCTTTGTTCCTTATCACCATGCCATGCTCATCTTTCTTGTTGCGGAATACCCATTTGGTACCTACAACATTTTGATTAGGACGTGGAACCAAATGCCATAACTCATTCCTCGTGAAGTTGTTGAGCTCCTCTTGCATTGCCACCACCCAATCCGAATCTCTTAGTGCATCCTCTACCCTATAAGGATCAATAGAGGAGACAAAAGAGTAATGCTCATAGAAATGAGCAACTCAAGATCTAGTGGTTACCCCCTTATGAATGTCACCGAGGATGGAGTTGACGGGGGTGATCTCGTTGAATCGCCTAGTGGGTTCTTGGGTGTGGCGGTCTTTGACACTGTATTTCTTGACCATCTTCTTTGTCTTTGATTTCTTCATCTCTCCCTTGACCGTTGCCCTCCTCTTGAGGTGGCTCATCCTCTTGATCTTCTTCTTCATCACTTTGAGCCTGTTCTTCATCTTAGGTTGCTGGAGATGCTTGATTTGAATATGACGGTTGATCTAGTGCTTGTGGAGGCTCTTGGATTCCTTAGGACACACATACCTAATGGACATGTTCCTTAGCGCGAAGCATGGAGTCTCTTCATCATCTAGCTCATCAAGATCAACTTGCTCCACTTGGGAGCCATTAGTCTCATCAAACACAATGTCACAAGAAACTTCAACTAGTCCAGTGGACTTGTTAAAGACTCTATATGCCCTTGTGTTTGAGTCGTAGCCAAGTAAAAAGCCTTCTACAGCCTTAGGAGCAAATTTACATTTTCTACCTCTTTTAACAAGAATAAAGCATTTACTCCCAAAGACTCTAAAATATGAAACATTGGGCTTTTTACCAGTGAGGAGTTCGTATGATGTCTTCTTGAGGATTCGGTGAAGGTAGAGTCGGTTGATGGAGTAGCAAGCAGTGTTGATTGCTTCCGCCCAAAACCGATCCAGAGTCTTGTACTCATCAAGTATGGTTCTTGCTATGTCTAGTAGAGTTCTATTCTTTCTCTCCACTACACCATTTTATTGATGTGTGTAGGTAGAAGAGAACTCATGCTTGATGCCCTCTTCCTCAAGGAAGCCTTCAATTTGAGAATTCTTGAACTCCATCCCATTGTCGCTTCTTATCTTTTTGATCCTTAAGCCAAACTCATTTTGAGCCCGCTCAAGAATCCTTTTAAGGTCTCTTGGGTCTGAGATTTTTCCTGCAAAAAGAATACCCAAGTGAAGCGAGAATAATCATCCACAATAACAAGGTAATACTTACTCCCGCCGATGCTTATGTAAGCGATCGGACCGAATAAATCCATATGGAGTAGTTCAAGCGGCCTGTCCATTGTCATTATGTTCTTGTGTGGATGATGGGCATCAACTTGCTTTCCTGCTTGACATGCTCTACAAACCCTATCTTTCTCAAAATGAACATTTGTTAGTCCTAAAATATGCTCTCCCTTTAGAAGTTTGTGAAGATTCTTCATTCCAACATGGGCTAGTCGGCGATGCTAGAGCCAACCCATATTAGTCTTAGCAATTAAACAAGTGTCGAGTTTAGCTTTATTAAAATTAACCAAATATAGCTGACCCTCTAACACTCCCTTAAATGCTACTGAATCATCACTTCTTCTAAAGACAGTAACACCTACATTTGTAAATAGACAGTTGTAGCCCATATTGCATAATTGAGAAACAGAAAGCAAGTTATAATCTAAAGAATCTATAAGAAAAACATTGGAAATGGAATGGTGAGGTGATATAGCAATTTTACCAAGTCCTTTGACCAAACCTTGATTTCCATCCCCGAATGTAATAGCTCGTTGGGGATCTTTGTTTTTCTCATAGGAGGAGAACATTCTTTTCTCCCCTGTCATGTGGTTCGTGCATCCGCTATCAATTATCCAACTTGAGCCCCCGGATGCATAAACCTGCAAAATAATTTAGGCCTTGTTCTTAGATACCCAAACTGTCTTGGGTCCTTTCGCGTTAGAAACAAGCACCTTGGTACCCAAACACAAGTATTTGAACCCTTGTGTTTGTCTCAACATATTTGGCAATTGCTTTGCCTAATTTGTTAGTAAGCACATAAGAAGCATCAAAAGTCTTAAATGAAATGTTAGGCTCATTTGATGCAACAAGAGTTTTCTTTTTAGGCATTTTAACATGAGTAGAATGCCTAGAGCTAGAAGCCTCATTTTTATACATAAAAGCATGATGAGAAATATTATGAGGTTTCCTAGCATGAATTCTCCTAATTTTGTGCCCAGGATAATTAGCAGGATATAAAATGTAGCCCTCATTATCCTGAACCATGGGAGCTTTGCCCTTAACAAAGTTAGACAATTTCTTGGGGGCATTAAGCTTGACATTGCTTCCCTGTTGGAAACCAATGCCATCCTTAATACTAGGGCGTCTCCCATTATAAAGCATGCTTCTAGCAAATTTAAATTTTTCATTTTCAATCTCATGCTCATTAATTTTAGCAGTTAGTTGAGCTATATGATCATTTTGTTGTTTAATTAAAGCAAGGTGATCATTTATAGCATCAACATTAATATCTCTACATCTAGTACAAATAGTGACATTTAATTCATCTATCTTAGCATGTAACATGATATTTTCATTTCTAAGACAGGAAATAGAATCATTGCAAACATTTAAATCTTTAGCCTTGGAAATTAAACTAGCATTTTCAGTTTAGCCTTGGAAATTAAACTAGCATTTTCAGTTCTAAGGCTAGAAATTGATTCATTCAATTTGTCAATCTTAGCATTTAAACTAGCATTTTCATTTAAAGATTGACAATTGCATCATTACAAACATTTAACTTTTCAACCTTAGCAATTAGACTAGCATTCTTAGTTCTATGGTTGCAAACAGTGTCATGGCAAATGCTAAGCTCCTTAGTCAAGTTTTCACATTTTTCTATCTCTTGAGCATAAGCATTTTTTACTTTAACATGCTTCTTGTTTTCTTTAATAAGGAATTCCTCTTGGCTATCCAAAAGTTCATCCTTCTCATGAATGGTTCCTATCAATTCATTTAATTTTTCCTTTTGTTGCATGTTAAGGTTGGCAAAAAGAGTAAGCAAATCATCTTCATCTTCACTAGAGCTACCTTCATCACTAGATGTTGTATATTTGGTGGCTCTAGATTGTACCTTCTTCCTTTTGCCGTCCTTTGCCACGAAGCACTTGTGGCTGACGTTGGGGAAGAGGAGGCCCTTGTTGACGGCGATGTTGGAGGCATCCTCGTCGGAGGAGTCGGTGGAGCTCTCATCGGAATCCCATTCCCAAAAAACGTGGGCATCACCGCCCTTCTTCTTGTAGTACCTCTTCTTCTTCTTCTTCTTCTTCTTCCCTTTCTTGTTGTCGCCCCTATCACTATCACTAGACATAGGACATTTAGCGATAAAATGACCGGGCTTACCACACTTGTAGCACACCCTCTTAGAGCGGGGTTTGTAGTCCGTCCCCCTCCTTTGCTTGAGGATTTGGCGAAAACTCTTGATGATGAGCGTCATTTCCTCATTGTCAAGCTTGGAGGCGTCGATGGGAAGCCTACTTGGTGTAGACTCCTTCTTTTCTTCTTCCATCGCCTTGAATGCGACGGGTTGCACCTCGGGTGTGGAGGTGGCACCTTGCTCCAAGTTGATGATGTGTTTGGAGCCATTCACCATTAGTTCAAAGCTCACAAACTTTCCTATCACTTCCTTGGGAGACATTAATTTGTATCTAGGATCCCCATGAATTAATTGCACTTGAGTAGGATTGCGAAAAACAAGGGATCTTAGAATAACCTTGACCATTTCATGGTCATCCCACTTGGTGCTCCCGAGGTTGCGCACTTGATTTACCAAGGTCTTGAGCCGGCTGTACATGGCTTGTGGCTCCTCTCCTTGGTTGAGGACGATCGTCTCTCTTTTGGTGATCTTAGTCACCTGTCCCCTTCGTGCGCTCCCCCTCGATCGTCTCTCTTTTGGTGATCTTAGTCACCTGTCCCCTTCGTGCGCTGTCTTGAGGACATCCCAAATTTCTTTGGCCGTCTTTAACCCTTGCACATTATTATACTCCTCTCAACATAAGGAGGCGAGGAGTATAGTTGTGGCTTGGGAGTTAAAGTGCCGAATTTGGTCGGCCTCGTCCAAATCGTAGTCCTTGTCCCCTACCTTCGGTACCTGTGCTCCATACTCAACAATATCCCAAATACTTTTGTGGAGTGAGGTTAGATGATGCCTCATTTTATCACTCCACATGGAATAATCCTCACCATCAAAATATGGTGGTTTGCCTAAGGGAACGGAACGTAATGGAGTGCGTTCAGAAATGCGAGGATAGCGGAGGGGCATCTTACTATACTTCTTGCGCTCATGGCGCTTAGAAGTAGTGGACGACGAGTCAGAGCCGGATGTGGAGGGCGACGATGAGTCGGTGTCGTAGTAGACCACTTTCTTCATCTTCTTCTTCTTGTTGCCTCTCCGATGGGTCTTGTTGGAGGAAGATGATTCCTCTTTATGCTTGAGGCCGGACTCCCTTGAGTGGGTTCTCCCCGAGCTTGTGGGCTTGTCGCCAGTTACGATCTCCCTCTTGGCGTGATCTCCCGACATCACTTCGACTGGTTAGACTCTTATGAAGTACCAGACTCTGATACCAATTGAAAGTCACCTAGAGGGGGGGGGTGGATAGGCGTAATCTGAAATTTACAACTTAAAACACAAACTACAAGCCGGGGTTAGCGTTAGAATTAAATCCGAGTCCGGTAGAGAGGGGGAAACAAATCAACCAAGAAATAAAGCGGATGAACACGGTGATTTGTTTTACCGAGGTTCGGTTCTAAAGAACCTAGTCCCCATTGAGGTGGTCATAAAGACCGGGTCTCTTTCAACCCTTTCCCTCTCTCAAACGGTCACCTAGACTGAGTGAGCCTTCTTCCTTAATCTCACGGGTCACTTAGACCCCGTAAGGACCACCACACAATTGGTGTCTCTTGCCTTGCTTACAAAGCACTTGAGAGTAAGAAGTGAGAAAGAAAAGAAAGCCAAGCAAACAAGAGCAACAATGGAACACAAATGATCCTCTCACAAGTCTTAATGCGCTAGAGTTGAATTAGGGACTTTGAGCGGATCGATCACTTGAATTGTGTCTTTGGAGTGGAGTCTATTGCTATTGTATTGAATGCAATGTGTTGAATGCTTGGATGGTTGGAGTGGAGGTGGTTGGGGGTATTTATAGCCCTCAACCACCAAACAACCGTTGGGCGTGGCTGCTGTCGATGGGCGCACCGGACAGTCCGGTGCACCACCGGACACTGTCCGGTAAGCCAACCACGTCACCCAAACGTTAGGGTTCTAGAGCTTTTGACCGTTGGAGGCTTTATCCTCTAGTGGCACCGGACAGTCCGGTGTCGCACCGGACAGGCACTATTCACTGTCCGGTGTGCCTCTGACGACTGCTCTGACTTCTGCGCGCACTATTCACGCACTGTAGCGTTGCAGGGTGTCCGTTGCAGTCGACCGTTGTGCTGGATAACCATTACTCTGCTGGTGCACCGGACAGTCCAGTGGCACACCAGACAGTCCGGTGAATTATAGCGGAGCGTGCCTGGAGAAACCCGAGAGTGGCCAGTTTGATCCTGTACGGTCCTGGTGCACCGGACACTGTCCGGTGGCACACCGGACAGTCCGGTGCGCCAGACCAGGGCACACTCGATTTCTATTTTGCTCCTTTGAATTGAACCTTTAACTTGAATATTTATTGGTTTGTGTTGAACCTTTGTGCACCTGTAGAACATATATTCTAGAGCAAACTAGTTAGTCCATTATTTGTGTTGGGCATTCAACCACCAAAATTAATTGTGGGAAAAAGATTAACCCTATTTCCCTTTCAGATGTAAACCTACACTAGAATGTTAATAACTTCCCTGAAAATTTTTAAAACTAAAAACTGGGCTACAACAAGTTGTATTGGGCCATCGAAGGTTGTTCGGCTGACTCATTTCCCTAGCCCCTCCCCTTCTGCTAATTCAGTACCGGACAATAGAGATACAGGTACACATGGACACACATGTTGCTAGGGAAACAAATGATAAGTGATTCTACATATGCTTAGAGGTTGCCAGGAACACATAGGTTTCCATGGAACACCTTATCTTGAGATTTACTACCAAACTAAGATACTTTCTACTAAGAATTACTACTAAACCAAAATAATTTCTACAAAACTAACAATGACTACCTGAAAGGGAAATGTGCCCTTGGGCAATTTCTATTAGTATTTTGGTGATTAGATGCCCAACACATATTTATTGAATCCTCATGTGCTAAATGTGTGAAAAGTGCAAATCAAGATACAAGGTATGTTTCTAGACTTAGTACATTGTTTTTGAGTACTAACATGTTTATCTAAGTGCTAGAAACAGTGCCGAGAAGAGAAGAAACAAATTGGAAAAGAGTTGGCTGTGTACAGCCAACACCTGCTCGGGCCTGGCGCACCGGACAGTGTCCGGTGGTGCACCGAACAGTGTCCGGTGCCCCAGGCGAGTCTCCGGAGAACTAGGTACTCTAGGGAATCAACGGAGTCGTACGGCTATAATTCACCGGACTGTCTGGTGGTGCACCGGACTATTCGGTGAGACATCCACGGCGGACTCGTCGCTCTCGGGAAAAGGAACAGGGCGACGTGGCTATAATTCACCGGACTGTCCGGTGGTGCACCGGGCTGTCCGGTGAGCCAACGGTGCCTGCGCCAATGGTCGTCCGCGCGATCAAAGCGCGACACGTGGCTGCTCCAACGGTCGGCTGGGTGCACCGGACTATCCGGTGTGCACCGGACAGTGTCCGGTGCACCAACCAACCCTGAGGAGCAACGGTCGGTTGTGCCCAATTTGGAAGGAAATCACGCACCGGACATGCTACAGTGGTTGTCCGGTGGCGCACCTGTCGGGGACCATAATTAGGGGTACCCTCAAGACGCCTAATTCTCAGCTGGTAACCCCCATCAGCATAAAGCTGCAGAGGCCTGATGGGTGCGATTAAGTCAGGGATCAGTCCATACGAGCGACTCAATCACGCCTCGCCCGAGCCTAGCCTCGGGCAAGGGCAGCCGACCCCGAGGTGTTTCCATCTCGCCCGAGGCCCCCTTTTTACGGCAGACACATCTCCGGCTCGCCCGAGGCCTTGCCTTCGCTAAGAAGCAACCCTGACTAAATCGCCGCGCCGACCGACCGAGTCGCAGGGGCATTTAACGCAAAGGTAGCCTGACACCTTTATCTTGACGCGCGCCCCCCGGCAGAGCCGAAGTGACCGCCGTCACTTCGCCGCTCCACTGACCGGTCTGACAGAAGGACAGCGCCGCCTGCGCCATTCCGACTGCAGTGCCACTTGATAGAGTGAGACTGACAGGCAGTCAGGCCTTGCCAAAGGCGCCATAGGAAGCTCCGCCCGACCCAGGGCTCGGACTCGGGCTAAGGCCCCGGAAGACGGCGAACTCCGCTCCGCCCGACCCAGGGCTCGGACTCGGGCTAAGGCCCCGGAAGACGGTGAACTCCGCTCCGCCCGACCCAGGGCTCGGACTCGGGCTAGGCCCCAGAAGACGAATAACTCCGCTCCGCCCGACCCAGGGCTCGGACTCGGGCTAGGCCCCAGAGGACGACGAACTCCGCTTCGCCCGACCCCAGGGGTCGGACTCCGCCCTGGCCTCTGCCGAACGACCTCCGCCTCGCCCGACCCAAGAGCTCGGGCTCGGCCTCGGCCACGAAAGACATACTCGACCTCGGCTTCGGAGGAGCCTCCACGTCGCCCGACCTAGGGCACAAGCCCGCCACGTCAACAGGAAGCGCCATCATCACCCTACCCCGAGCCGACTCGGGCCGCAGAGAACAAGACCGGTGTCCCATCTGGCTAGCTCCGCCAGATAGGCAATGATGGCGCCCCGCTAGCCCCGTGATGACGGCGGCTCTCAGCTCACTTACGGAAGCAGGGGGACGTCAGCAAGGACCCAACCGCTCCGACAGCTGTCCCTCCGCCAGGCTCCGTTGCTCCTCCGACAGCCACGACACCACACCAGCTGGGTGCCAAGATGTCTCTGGCTGCCACATTGGTATGTACTTAGGGCGCTAGCTCTCCCTCGCTAGACACGTAGCACTCTGCTACACCCCCATTGTACACCTGGATCCTCTCCTTACGCCTATAAAAGGAAGGACCAGGGCCTTCTTAGAGAAGGTTGGCCGCGCGGGGACGAGGACGGGGCAGGCGCTCTCTTGGGGCCGCTCGCTTCCCTCACCCGCGTGGACGCTTGTAACCCCCTACTGCAAGCGCACCTGACCTGGGCGCGGGACGAACACGAAGGCCGCGGGACTTCCACCTCTCTCACGACCCGTCTCCGGCCACCTCGCTTTCCCCCCTTCGCGCTCGCCCACGCGCTCGACCCATCTAGGCTGGGGCACGCGGCACACTCACTCGTCGGCTTAGGGACCCCCCGGTCTCGAAACGCCGACAGTTGGCGCGCCAGGTAGGGGCACGCTGCGTGTTGACGAGCGGTTTCCCGTCAAGCTCCAGATGGGCAGTCTCCAACGACCTCTCCAACCCGGGACGATGCTCCGTTTCGGGAGTCTCGAGTTCATGTCTCTCGACGGCAGCTACGACATGATACTCCTTCCACCGCCGCGCGACGATGACAGTGGCGGCCGACAGCCCGCCCGCCGGCGGCGGAATCGACGACATCTACCCCGCGTGGTGGAAGAACAACATTCGAGCTCGCCCCGTCCTCTCCCCCGCCATCGGAGGAGGAGGCGGGGCAACCAAGGCCGAGCGGGAGGCCACGCTCCGTCGGCTGTCAAGCGAATCGACGTCCCCAGCGCCCCAACGGAGGGCGCATCGGGCGTCGACCTCGCGTTTGAGACGAAGGCGAGCGCCGTCCCCCCGCGACACGCCAACACTGAGCAAGTGGACGACGCCAGCACGCTCGCGGAGGGCCTGCAGGACGTCGCCCTCGTACCCAAGACGACGGCGCAATTAGTCCCCGACGTGACTATGTCGCTCCTCGTCGACCAAAAGGTACCGACTGATTCCCATCCTACGTCATTTCGACTCGGCCTCAACCCGCCTAGCGACCTCGCTTTGGCGAGCGCTCACGTTGAGGCGAGTGCAACCCCTCTGGGGTTTCGTGTGCGGTCGCCTTGGGACCGATTGACGGACGTCTCGACCTACGGGCCCTCTGGGTCCGAGGAAGATGACGATCCCAGCGTCTGTTGGGATTTCTCTGGATTTGGCAACCCCAATGCCATGCGGGACTTTATGACCGCATGTGACTACTGCCTCTTCGACTGTTCCGACGGCAGTCGCAGCCGACAAGGACTGCGGCCCAAGCCGCGAATGTTTCCACGTCGAGCTAGGGGATCCCTCCGAAGGCAACCATCTCGGCATGCCGGAGGACAGTGATCTCCCTAGGCCGGTGCCTCGCGCCGACATCCCGCGGGAGCTAGCTGTGGTCCCCGTTCCGGCGGGGGGTCACGACCCACAGCTCGAGCAAGTCCGCGGGGCACAGGCCAGGCTCGACGAGGGAGCAGGAGCGCTCGAGTCGATCCGCCGGGACGTCGGGCAGGTATGGGCGGGCCAACCCCCAGCCGGAGAAATACGTCACCTGCCCTAGGGTTTCCAGCACCGCGTCGCCAACGATGCCAGGGACAGGCCGCCACCCACATCCAGCGGGGTCGGTCAGAACCTGGCAGCCGCAGCGATGCTCCTCCGCACGATGCCAGAACCATCAACCACCGAAGGTCGGCGAATCCAGGGAGAGCTCAAGAATCTCCTGGAAGGCGCTGCGGCCCGGCGGGCCGAGAGCTCTGCCTCCCGAAGGCAGGGGTGCCCCTCGGAGCCTCATGCCGCGACTTCCCGATTCATGCGGGAAGCCTCGGTCTACACCGGGCGCACGCGCAACACCGCGCCTGCGGCCCCGGGCCACCTCGGCAACGAGCACCATCGTCGCGACCGTCGGGCCCACCTCGACGAAAGGGTGCGCCGAGGCTACCACCCCAGGCGTGGGGGACGCTACGACAGCGGGGAGGATCGGAGTCCCTCGCCCGAACCACCCGGTCCACAGGCTTTCAGCCGGGCCATCCGGCGGGCGCCGTTTCCGGCCCGTTTCCGACCCCCGACTACTATCACAAAGTACTCGGGGGAAACGAGGCCGGAATTGTGGCTCGCAGATTACCGCCTGGCCTGCCAACTGGGCGGAACGGACGACGACAACCTCATCATCCGCAACCTCCCCTGTTCCTCTCCGACACCGCTCGCGCCTGGTTGGAGCACCTGCCTCCGGGGCAGATCTCCAACTGGGATGATTTGGTCCAAGCCTTCGCCGGCAATTTCCAGGGCACGTACGTGCGCCCCGGGAATTCCTGGGACCTCCGAAGCTGCCGGCAGCAGCCGGGAGAGTCTCTTCGGGACTACATCCGGCGATTCTCGAAGCAGCGTACCGAGCTGCCCAACATCACCGACTCCGATGTCATCGGTGCGTTCCTTGCCGGCACCACCTGCCGAGACCTGGTGAGCAAGTTGGGTCGCAAGACCCCCACCAGGGCGAGCGAGCTGATGGACATCGCCACCAAGTTCGCCTCTGGCCAGGAGGCGGTCGAGGCCATCTTCCGAAAGGACAAGCAGCCCCAGGGCCGCCCGTCGGAAGAGGCACCCGAGGCGTCTACTCCGCGCGGCGCCAAGAAGAAAGGCAAGAAGAAGTCGCAAGCGAAACGCGACGCCGCCGACGCGGACCTTGTCGCCGCCGCCGAGTACAAGAACCCTCGGAAGCCCCCCGGAGGTGCTAACCTCTTCGACAAGATGCTCAAGGAGCCGTGCCCTTACCATCAGGGGCCCGTCAAGCACACCCTCGAGGAGTGCGTCATGCTTCGGCGCCACTTCCACAAGGCCAGGCCACCCGCAGAGGGTGGCAGGGCCCGCGACGACGACAAAAAGGAAGATCACCAAGCAGGAGAGTTCCCCGAGGTCCGCGACTGCTTCATGATCTACGGAGGGCATGCGGCGAATGCCTCGGCTCGGCATCGCAAGCGAGAGCGTCGAGAGGTCTGCTCGGTGAAGGTGGTGGCGCCAGTCTACCTAGACTGGTCCGACAAGCCCATCACCTTCGACCAAGCTGACCACCCCGACCACATGCCGAGCCCGGGGAAATACCCGCTCGTCGTCGACCCCATCATCGGCGACGTCAGGCTCACCAAGGTCCTGATGGATGGGGGCAGCTGCCTCAACATCATCTACGCCGAGACCCTCAGGCTCCTGCGCGTCGATCTGTCCTCCGTCTGAGCAGGCGCTGCGCCCTTCCACGGGATCATTCCTGGGATGCGTGTCCAGCCCCTCGGATGGCTCAACCTTCCTGTCTGCTTCGGAACGCCCTCCAACTTCCGAAGGGAGATTCTGACGTTCGAGGTGGTCGGGTTCCGAGGAACCTACCACGCGGTATTGGGGAGGCCATGCTACGCGAAGTTCATGGCCGTCCCCAACTATACCTACCTGAATCTCAAGATGCCGGGCCCCAACGGGGTCATCACCGTCGGCCCCACGTACAAACACACGTTCGAATGCGACGTGGAGTGCGTGGAGTACGCCGAGGCCCTCGTCGAGTCTGAGGCCCTCATCGCCGACCTGGAAAACCTCTCCAGAGAGGTGCCAGACGTGAAGCGACACGCCGGCAATTTCGAGCCAGCGGAGACGGTTAAGGTCGTCCCTCTCGACCCCAGTGGCGACACCTCCAAGCAGATCCGGATCGGTTCCGGGCTCGACCCCAAATAGGAAGCAGTGCTCGTCGACTTTCTCCGCGCAAACGCCGACGTCTTTGCGTGGAGTCCCTCGGACATGCCCGGCATACCGAGGGATGTCGCCGAGCACTCGCTGGATATTCGGGCCGGAGCCCGACCGGTCAGGCAGCCTCTGCGCCGATTCGACGAGGAGAAGCGCAGAGTGATAGGCGAGGAGATCCACAAGCTAATGGCAGCAGGGTTCATCAAAGAGGTATTCCATCCCGAATGGCTTGCCAACCCTGTGCTTGTGAGAAAGAAAGGGGGGAAATGGCGGATGTGTGTAGACTACACTGGTCTCAACAAAGCATGTCCGAAGGTTCCCTACCCTCTACCTCGCATCGATCAAATCGTAGATTCCACTGCTGGGTGCGAAACCCTGTCTTTCCTCGATGCCTACTCAGGGTATCAGCAAATCAAGATGAAAGAGTCCGACCAGCTCGCGACTTCTTTCATCACGCCCTTCGGCATGTACTGCTATGTCACCATGCCGTTCGGTTTGAGGAACGCGGGTGTGACGTACCAGCGGTGCATGAACCATGTGTTCGGCGAACACATCGGTCGCACGGTCGAGGCCTACGTCGATGACATCGTAGTCAAGACAAGGAAAGCCTCCGACCTCCTCTCCGACCTTGAAGTGACATTCCGGTGTCTCAAGGCAAAGGACGTCAAGCTCAATCCCGAGAAGTGTGTCTTCGGGGTGCCCCGAGGCATGCTCCTGGGGTTCATCGTCTCCGAGCGGGGCATCGAAGCCAACCCGGAGAAGATCGCAGCCATCACCAACATGGGGCCCATCAAGGACTTAAAAGGTGTACAGAGGGTCATGGGATGTCTCGCGGCCTTGAGCCATTTCATCTCACGCCTCGGCGAAAGAGGCCTGCCTCTGTACCGCCTCTTAAGGAAGGCCGAGTGCTTCACTTGGACCCCTGAGGCCGAGGAAGCTCTCGGGAACCTGAAGGCGCTCCTCACCAAGGCGCCAATCTTGGTACCCCCAGCTGATGGAGAAGCCCTCATGGTCTACGTCGCCGCGACCACTCAGGTGGTTAGCGCCGCGATTGTGGTCGAAAGGCAAGAAGAGGGGTATGCATTGCCCGTTCAGAGGCCAGTTTACTTCGTCAGCGAGGTGCTGTCCAAAACCAAGGTCCGCTACCCACAAGTTCAGAAGCTACTGTATGCAGTGATCCTGACGAGGCGAAAGTTGCGACATTACTTCGAGTCACATCCGGTAACTGTGGTGTCATCCTTCCCCCTGGGGGAGATCATCCAGTGCCGAGAGGCCTCGGGCAGGATCGCAAAGTGGGCGGTGGAAATCATGGGCGAGACAATCTCGTTCGCCCCTCGGAAGGCCATCAAGTCCCAGGTATTGGCGGACTTCGTAGCCGAATGGGTCGACACCCAGCTGCCGACGGCTCCGATCCAACCGGAGCTCTGGACCATGTTTTTCGACGGGTCGCTGATGAAGACGGGAGCCGGCGCGGGCCTGCTCTTCATCTCGCCCCTCGGGAAACACCTACGCTACGTGCTGCGCCTCCATTTCTCGGTGTCCAACAATGTGGCGGAGTACGAAGCTCTGATCCACGGATTGCGAATCGCCATCGAGCTAGGGGTCCGACGCCTCGACGCTCGCGGCGACTCGCAGCTCGTCATCGACCAAGTCATGAAGAACTCCCACTGCCGCGACCCGAAGATGGAGGCCTACTGCGATGAGGTTCGGCGCCTGGAAGACAAGTTCTACGGGCTCGAGCTTAACCATATCGCCCGGCGCTACAACGAGACTGCGGACGAGCTGGCAAAAATAGCCTCGGGGCGAACGACGGTTCCCCCGGACGCCTTCTCCCGGGATCTGCACCAACCCTCCGTCAAGATCAACGACACACCCGAGTCCGAGGTACCCTCGGCCCAGCCCGAGGCGTCCTCGGTCCAGTCCGAGGTACCCTCGGCCCAGCCCGAGGCGTCCTCGGTTCAGCCCGAGGTACCCTCGGCCCCCGAGGGCGAGGCACTGTGCATCGAGGAGGAGCGGAGCGGGGTCACGCCTGATCGAGATTGGCAGACCCCGTACCTGCAATATCTCCGCCAAAGAAAGCTACCCCTCGACCAAGCCGAGGCTCGGCGGGTAGCGCGACGCGCCAAGTCGTTCGTCTTGCTGGGCGATGAGAAGGAGCTCTACCACCGCAGCCCCTCGGGCATCCTCCAGCGATGCATCTCCATCGCCGAAGGTCAGGAACTCCTGCAAGAGATACACTCGGGGGCTTGCGGCCATCATGCAGCGCCTCGAGCCCTCGTCGGGAACGCTTTCTGGCAAGGCTTCTACTGGCCGACGGCGGTGGCTGACGCCACTAGAATTGTCCACACCTGCAAAGGGTGTCAATTCTATGCGAAGCAGACCCACCTGCCCGCTCAGGCTCTGCAGACGATACCCATCACCTGGCCCTTCGCTATGTGGGGTCTGGACCTCGTCGGCCCTCTGCAGAAGGCGCCCGGGGGCTACACGCACCTGCTGGTCGCCATCGACAAATTCTCCAAGTGGATCGAGGTCCAACCCCTGAACAGCATCAGGTCCGAGCAGGCGGTGGCGTTCTTCACCAACATCATCCATCGCTTCGGGGTCCCAAACTCCATCATCACCGACAACGGCACCCAGTTCACCGGCAGAAAATTCTTGGATTTTTGCGAGGATCACCACATCCGGGTGGACTGAGCTGCCGTAGCTCATCCCATGTCGAATGGGCAAGTAGAGCGTGCCAACGGCATGATTCTACAAGGGCTCAAGCCTCGGATTTACAACGACCTCAACAAGTCCGGCAAGCGATGGATGAAGGAACTCCCCTCGGTGGTCTGGAGCCTGAGGACAACGCCGAGCCGAGCCACGGGTTTCACGCCGTTCTTCCTGGTCTACGGGGCCGAGGCCGTCTTGCCCACTGACCTGGAATACGACTCCCCGAGGACGAGGGCCTACGACGATCAAAGCAACCAAGCTAGCCGACAAGACTCGCTGGACCAGCTGGAAGAGGCTCGGGACAGGGCCTTACTACACTCGGCGCGGTATCAGCAGTCCCTGCGACGCTACCACGCCCGAGGGGTCCGACCCCGAGACCTCCAGGTGGGCGACCTGGTGCTTCGGCTGCGGCAAGACGCCCGAGGGAGGCACAAGCTCACGCCCCCCTGGGAGGGGCCATTCGTCATCGCCAAAGTTCTGAAGCCCAGAACGTACAAGCTGGCCAACAGTCAAGGCGAGGTCTACGGCAACGCTTGGAACATCCAACAGCTACGTCGCTTCTACCCTTAAGATGTTTCCAAGTTGTTCATATACCTCGCACCCACGCAAAGTTTAGTCAACAAGGAAGGGTCGGCCTCGCCTCGGCAAAGCCCGACCCTCCCTCGGGGGCTAAAAGGGGGAAACCCCCTCTGCGTCAAAATTTTCCTCGAAAAAAAAATCTCTTCTACCAGAATATCTTTCGTGCTTTTTGACTACTTCGAAAAGTGGGTCCTGGAAACGACGGAGTACACGTAAGCAGCCAAGGCTGACCGAGCCGAGGGACTCCTACGCCTTCGGGATACGGATACCTCACTCATCACCTTCTGCGATAAGTGACTCGCGTTCGGATAAAGTGGCTCCGCGGATCGAACAAGTCTTTACGTTCGGAAGCCTTTCTGCCGAAGCGATCCTTCGAGCCTTCTCGACCGAGTCGGTGACAGGGCCTCATGGACGGGTGAAAGTACGCGTAAGCGGCAAGGCCGACCGAGCCGAGGGACTCCCACGCCTCCGGGATACGGATACCTCACTCATCACCTCTCGCGAGAAGCAACCCTCGCTCGCACAAACATCCCTGTTACCAAAAAAAGTCCAGATACTCGAAACAAGAGGAAAAGAGACGCAGCTTTACAACGCAGCGAGGGTGTGTGTTCTGGCCTCGACGGCCACACAAGGCACACGCTACAAGACAATCTGATCCTGCAGGCTCGGGTCTTGACGCTGGAAGGGGGCAGCAACACCCTCGGCATCGACGGCACCTTCGGCGAGGCCCGACCTAGCCTCGGACGGCGACACGGTCCGAGGGTCTCCGCTCCGAAGGACGACGTCATCACCACGCCCGGGCAATCGCTCCCAGGGACCTCTCCGGGAATCCGGCCCGAGCAGGCGGCTCGGCCGGTCACCCCTGGGGCCTCGGCCAACCATCTTCCGAGGGCGCCAGCCCGGTCCGAAGCCTCGGCTGATCAACTCCGACGTCGATCCTGCCAATGGACAACCCGGCTAGGCTCCGGCCAACCAGGTTTCATTTTCGAGCCAACTCCGCCTCTGTTCATACTGATATCGCTACCCCTGGCCTCGGCTCGTCGAAGAGCGGCCGAGGGGTCTCTTTAACTAAGCTAGAGGAGCCTCGGACAGCAAGGCCGACCGAGCCGAGGGACTCCTACGCCTCCGGGATACGGATACCTCACTCGTCACCTTGACACGGGGCGACTCATGCTTGGTGAAGCGGTTCAGATAGTCAACAGGCGAGTCTTAGTGCTCAAAAATGAGGAAAAAACACGGCTCCGTGCCAAAGTTACATACATGTTCAGGCCCCGAAAGCCGAAATGAACAAAAAACACCGGCATTCGAAGTGCCGTCACAAACGGAACTCCGGTTCTGTCTCCACGGGTATGGACAACCTCCACGCCGGGGAAGCCCGTGGAGCGACAAGCTCTGGGCGAATCACCAGCAAAACGCGGGTCGCCCCCAAGCATCCCGGCAGATCCTCGCAGTCGTCCTCACCGTGAATGCGAGGAAGAGGACGGAATGTTGCATCCTAGCTGGGCAGCAACAGTTCGCCTTCCCCGGCATGGCTGGAGGACGTCTCCGCCGTAGGGCTAAGGGGCGATTGCTACCACCAGAAGCTGGAAGAAGAGGTGGACCGCCGACCCGCGCAGGAGGTGGAGCCCCGGCTCGCCTCGCTCCCCGCCCTGGCGAGGATGACGAACACCCTCAACACTGAGGGCGGGGCCGAGACCACAGCCCGGTTTGCCTCTCCCCATCCAGGAGCTGGAGGTCACCGTCTTGGGTGACCACCGGCGAAGGGGAGCAACCGGGCTGTGTGATGAAAATCCTTGAAGCCGAACGATGGCTGAAAGGTACCAACTCCCACGGAGTTGCGTTCCTCCAACGATGGGGCGAAAAGACGGTGGTTCCCCCATCTGGGGGCTTGAAAGATGGAAAGACACGGTGCATAAGGGAGGAAGAAGGCATGGTCGCCTTGCGAAAGGGGTCGCCCTCCTTTTAAAGGCGACTCTCCCTGCTTGCGCCCCCAACCGTCACGGGCTGAGTCTTCTCCAACACGCTCCAAAGCCCACCCCCGCGGCGCGGGGGCTGGGTCCCGCATGTCATGCAGACCGGCTCCGAGCAGAAGAAGCCAAACCGCCGCACGTGGTGCACGCAACCGCCCAGCGGTTACAAGTGACCCTCCACTCTTGCCCAGACCAACGGGCGAAAGGGGCGGGCAGCCATGCAGGCGGCATGCAGCCGCGCCAAGTGGACGCGCTTCTCCGACTCCCGACACGCCAGCATGGAGGCCCAGGCCCACGCGTCGCGCGACCGGCGCGCCGGATGCTGCATGCAAGCGACTGTACCACTTGCGCCACCACCGCGCCTCCTCGATTGCGGAACCAATACCGCGACTCGAGGCGACCCAGCGCGCGACCCAGCAGCGCCAGCTTGACGCAGCGGTCAACGCGGTCAAAAGTGGGCCGGCAGTGATGACGGTGGCAGGCGCGCGGGAGCAGCGGTCACGTCGTCAGCCAAGCTCACGTCCCATCCGGAGGCAGCGAGAGAACCCCCTCTCACGGCGTGAAGACAACGCGCCCGCGATCCGTTCCTCGAACGGCTCGCGCACGCGCGACGGCCGCCCTGCCAACTACTCGCCCCGTCGCATTAACTCCGCGGCTGGACAGGCGGCGCTTCTGGCAGGAGCAGCGGGCGACGCTTCGCCTTCGCCGAAACAACCGCGCCAAAAAAGGTACGCCGCGTCGTTCGGTTTCGTATCCTTTTTTCCTTTTTTCCTCTTTCTCTATCTCTTGCGACAGGGACCGGGAAAGGGGGATACCCCGAAAGGGATCCTTCCCCACGAAGGAACTAGGCTCCGAGCCTCCTTACTGATCAGGGGTTCGAAGGCTGGCCCCCCGAAGGGTTCAACAGCCGCCTCAGGTCGCGTGGGCCCTACACCCACTACTGGTCAGAGGTTCGAAGGCCGGCCCCCCGAAGGGTTCCACGGCCGCCTCAGGCTACTCGGGCTCCGCGCCCATTACTGATCAGGGGTTCGAAGGCTGGCCCCCGAAGGGTTCACAGTCGCCTCAGACACCGAGCGAGGGATGACCAGGGGTACGTTCGATACATAACCAAGGCTCGGGCTGCGCTCCCGAGGTACCCTAGGACATTTCCGAGACCAGCGGGAGCGATTTTGTAACGGAATCCCATCAGAGGGAGGCATCGAGCCCTCGGACCCCGTCGCCAGGGGACCGGGTCCGGCAGATCACCCGCAGGTACTTTTGGGCGTGCCTCTGGGCCCCTAGCCGACCCCCAACGAACGGGGCACGAACGTCCACTCGGATTACCCGCTTGCAGCTCACCGGAGACACCATGTTCGGTGCCCATCGAGGGTAACATGGCGCTCTCCCCCCCCCTCCTCCTTGCGGAAAGGCGACGTAGGGGCGTATGTAAAAAAGCCGAGTCTGTCCCTGATCGCCCTCTCGCCCTGTGCGGAGGCTCGGGGGCTGCTCTCGCAAACCCGGCTCCGGCCGAACCGTTGACAGCGTCAACATGCCAGCCCGAGAACTTGGGCCCCGACCGTGCACCCGGGCTACGGCCAGTTCGCATGAGGGAACCACCAGACCGGCCGAAGCATTACGCAAGGCATTAAGACCTCGAAGGAGTGAAACCACTCCTCCGAGGCCTCGGGGGCTACACCCGGCGGGTGCGCTCGCGCGCACCCACCGGAACAAAATGCAACCGAGAAAGGCTGGTCCCCTTGCAAAAAAGTGCGACGAAAGCCTCCAAGCGAGTGCTAACACTCCCTTCGAGGCTCGGGGGCTACTGTCGGGGACCATAATTAGGGGTACCCTCAAGACGCCTAATTCTCAGCTGGTAACCCCCATCAGCATAAAGCTGCAGAGGCCTGATGGGTGCGATTAAGTCAGGGATCAGTCCATACAAGCGACTCGATCACGCCTCGCCCGAGCCTAGCCTCGGGCAAGGGCAGCCGACCCCGAGGTGTTTCCGTCTCGCCCGAGGCCCCCTTTTTACGGCAGACACATCTCTGGCTCGCCCGAGGCCTTGCCTTCGCTAAGAAGCAACCCTGACTAAATCGCCGCGCCGACCGACCGAGTCGCAGGGGCATTTAACGCAAAGGTAGCCTGACACCTTTATCCTGACGCGCGCCCCCCGGCAGAGCCGAAGTGACCGCCGTCACTTCGGCGCTCCACTGACCGGTCTGACAGAAGGACAGCGCCGCCTGCGCCATTCCGACTGCAGTGCCACTTGACAGAGTGAGACTGATAGGCAGTCAGGCCTTGCCAAAGGCGCCATAGGAAGCTCCGCCCGACCCAGGGCTCGGACTCGGGCTAAGGCCCCGGAAGACGGCGAACTCCGCTTCGCCCGACCCAGGGCTCGGACTCGGGCTAAGGCCCCGGAAGACGGCGAACTCCGCTCCGCCCGACCCAGGGCTCGGACTCGGGCTAGGCCCCAGAAGACGACGAACTCCGCTCCGCCCGACCCAGGGCTCGGACTCGGGCTAGGCCCCAGAGGACGACGAACTCCGCTTCGCCCGACCCCAGGGGTCGGACTCCGTCCTGGCCTCTGCCGAACGACCTCCGCCTCGCCCGACCCAGGAGCTCGGGCTCGGCCTCGGCCACGAAAGACAGACTCGACCTCGGCTTCGGAGGAGCCTCCACGTCGCCCGACCTAGGGCACAAGCCCGCCACGTCAACAGGAAGCGCCATCATCACCCTACCCCGAGCCGACTCGGGCTGCAAAGAACAAGACCGGTGTCCCATCTGGCTAGCTCCGCCAGATAGGCAATGATGGCGCCCCGCTAGCCCCGTGACGACGGCGGCTCTCAGCTCACTTACGGAAGCAAGGGGACGTCAGCAAGGACCCAACCGCTCCGACAGTTGTCCCTCCGCCAGGCTCCGTTGCTCCTCCGATAGCCACGACACCACACCAGCTGGGTGCCAAGATCTCTCCGGCTGCCACATTGGCATGTACTTAGGGCGCTAGCTCTCCCTCGCTAGACACGTAGCACTCTGCTACACCCCCATTGTACACCTGGATCCTCTCCTTACGCCTATAAAAGGAAGGACCAGTGCCTTCTTAGAGAAGGTTGGCCGCGCGGGGACGAGTACGGGGCAGGCGCTCTCTTGGGGCCGCTCGCTTCCCTCACCCGCGTGGACGCTTGTAATCCCCTACTGCAAGCGCACCCGACCTGGGCGCGGGACGAACACGAAGGCCGCGGGACTTCCACCTCTCTCACGACCCGTCTCCGGCCACCTCGCTTTCCCCCCTTCGCGCTCGCCCACGCGCTCGACCCATCTGGGCTGGGGCACGCGGCACACTCACTCGTCGGCTTAGGGACCCTCCGGTCTCGAAACGCCGACAGCACCGGACTATCCGGTGCGCCACTCGACAGAAGGCAAGGATAGCCTTCCATGTTGATCTCCAACGGCTCCTAGCTACCTTGGGGCTATAAAAGGGACCCCTAGGCGCATGGAGGAGGACACCAAGCATTTTCTAAGCATACTAAGACATCCAGACTCGGCTCCCACACATTTGATTCTTCGTGTTAGTAATTTGAGCTCCATTTGAGTTGTGAACTCTCCATGTTGTCATTTGAGCTCAAGTCTTCACTTGTGTGCGTGTGTGTGCTGCGGATTGAATCTTGTGTGTGTTGCTTTTCCCTCCCTTACTTCTATGTTTCTTTTGTGATCATCACTGTAAGGGCGAGAGGCTCCAAATTGTGGAGATTCCTCGCAAACGATAAAATACTCTAAAAGAAAAGACTGTGGTATTCAAGTTGATCATCAGATCACTTGTAAGGGGTTGAATGCAACCCTCGTCCATTGGAATGCCACAATGTGGAAGTAGGCAAGTATTACTTGGCTGAACCACGGGATAAAAGTCGCGTGTCTCTTGTGTTGCTTTCTCTATGATTGTTTTGTTCACAAGAACTCGCCTCAAAGCTACTTAGTCGCACTAACACTTTAATAACTAAGTTTTGTGGCTATTTAGTGTTTGATTTTACAGGATCACCTATTCACCCCCCTCTAGGTGCTCTCACTACCAAACTGCAGTTGTAACAAAGTAGCATTTACAGCAACATAATCGGCTTCTACCAAACTTCATGTTCCTCATCACTGAATTTTTTGATCTCTTATGGTTTGGCCTTGTGAGGGGGCTGCAGGTGCAAGTAGAATTGCTTGCGAGTGAAGGTATTCTAGAATGTTGTCATCCACTAGCCTCGAAAAGTACACATGACATGTTTAGTATATGAGAAATATGGATCAACAACGAGGTCAACAGATAGCTTACAAACTAGACAATAATTAAGTACTAACAAACTAGAGCAAAAAAAGGATAAAAACATATGACCATCATGTAGTGCAGTGTAAGGCCTGATGTGTATAGAGCAGTGGAGGACACAAAAGAAATAGTAACACAGTTTACTCTACTAAAGCTGTTGATGATTCTGGAAGAAAATATGTTGGCACAGGCTTCACATTCAGATACATGCTTCACATTCACCTACTTGTATAGGTGCAAACCGTGCATGACTGTTTTGTTGGTGAGATAATATTGATGTAATTTTATTCCAATACAGTGAAGCAAGCTACTGAAAATCTTGATGGATTCCATGCTTGTAGTGTTACTCCGACAAAAGCTTTACTGCGTAAATTGGTGACAACAGTGACAACCAAGACCAACTATTTCTAATCCTTGCATTAAAACCAGATTATCATTAATCCTCGCCTCGCGACTTACAAATACTATCATGATCCTGTTGCGTTGTATGAAATGGAATGTACAATGCATCTCAACATAGTTTACATAGTTTTGCACTATTGCTAAGTAAACTTCAATACTTTTATTTACACAATTAACTAGAAAATGTTTATATTCAAAGTAGGTTCACTTCATGGTCCATTAGTCAACTTTAATGACATCTAGGAAACTTGTCGCTTTATGAACCAAGGGTAAACAATATTAGTAAATATTCAATAAAATACCATGTCAAGCAAATGTCAACAGTTCTAGCTGACGTTGAGTTAGCTGTAGCTCGTCCTTCTATAGAACTTATATGCATTTTATCTATCTTCCCCTTTGTGTTGTAAGGAAAAAAAGAATTGTTCTTCCTGTTAACGTAACAAAACAATTCTCAAGGCACAACTTAGTTGAAGGTTGAGATAAAGAAATGCATACTGTTGGCCGTGTGCTCCATTGCTACAGGAGAGAACACAGAAAGGTCCAGTTAGTTTCTATTCAAAACCGACAATTGGGTTTTGGGATGCATTTTGTTCGCCTCTTGGAGGTGCTCTTAGTAGCCTCCAGAATAGGAACCTGAAGATAAATTGTTAGTTTATGAACCAAAAGTATTCAAAGATCATAAAAAAACTTGCTGATTTTAACGATTCTTAGAAAAAACTAATCAGAATTATTATCAATATGGTTGCTCAGACAGTCCCTACCATTGTCATAATCTTCTCACCTTTCAAGGTTAAAAAAATATAAATTCCTCCAAAACAAAAATGTGCATGACATGAATTCACACTTTTACCCCACCCGAAAGAACCCAAAACAGCAAACTGAAAAAACAATAACCATAGACATATCAATATGATGCATGTCTTATTGTTATCCATGGTAGCATTCCCGACGAGGTCCAGAACCTGTTCACAAAAGGAAGCAAAGTGAATCGACACTCGAGAATTAATATCCCAAATTTGAACAATGGAAAGAGATCTGACTTTTCAGATCATCGGTGGGTAAGAGAGTTGGTCAAGTGACACAGAAGAGTAGTTATCTCTAGAATTATTACTACAAATCATTGGATTTCCGGCCATGCTATATAGACAAACAATAAAATCAAAGCGTGACTATACAAACAACAATCCTCTACACGCGTACAAAACGCACCACACCTGCAAGCAAAACTCTGTGGCATGGTGACTGTGAGCAGAAGACAACCCGCCGCCGCGAGAAAAACCACTCAGAAAAGGCCCCTCTAGATCGACACCGGGAATCTTGGACCGAGCATGAAGCTCGGGCCTTTGCACGTGGCCATGATGGCCATGCCAGGGATGGGCCACCTGATCCCGCTGGCGGAGCTGGCCAAGCACCTGGCGGTGTGGCGCGACATCCCAACCATGCTCATCACCTTTGCGTCCGTGGCGTCAGCCACGCAGCGCGCGTTTCTCGCGTCGTTGCCGCCATCCGTCACCTCGCGGGTGATGCCGCCCGTCGACCTCTCCGACCTGCCCCGCGACGCCGCCTTCGAGACGCTCATGACCTAGGAGTGCACGCGCTCACTCTCGATGCTCGTGGGCCTACTTGTGGAGCTCCACGCCACCACCCGCTTCGTCGTGTACGTGACCGACCAGTTCGGGATAACCTTCTTCACCGCCGCACGCGATGCCAACGTGACCGCACGGTGCCTCTTCATGCCCATGAACCTCCACGCGCTCTCACTTGTCCTCCACCTCCCCGAGCTGGCCGCCTCCATGCCCGGCGAGTTTCGGGACCTTGCCGAGCCGGTGCGCCTGCCCGACTACGTGCCCATCCCAGGGCCCGACATCGTCTTGTCGTTCTAGGACCGGTCCAACCCATCATACACGGTGATGTTGCGCCTCATCGTGCACTGCGTGAAGCCACCAATGTTATCCTCGTCAATTCCTTCGATGTCGTCGAGCCTGAGGCTGCCAAGGCACTATGCCATCCAACAGAGCCCGACTGGCTGCCCGTACCATGTCGGTCCGCTGATCCTTCAGTCCAAGTTCAACGGTGGCACCAGCGTCGATGTCGATTTCTTCCAGCGTGAGGAAGCGGAGCGTGTGGGAACGTGATGATAGCGATGGAGAGGCGTCATGGGAAAAGAAGAAGCAGGGCGGGCGCGAACTCCCTGTAGGCCAACTTGGCGGATGTCTCGTGGCGGAAGGGAAGGGGGGTTGGGGACGGGGGCACGACCTCACCCCCTATGCACATGGACAGGGCCGGGACTGCCCTCGACGCCGTCGGTGGTTGTCGAGGCACGGGCGGAGAGGGCCTGATGGAGGTGGAGCAGCGGAAGGGGCATGTTAGCGGGAGCAGAAGGGTGAGGGCGCCCAGAGAGGCATGGAGCACGAGCACCGGCCCCGACAGTATTCCGAGCATCGCGACGGCGGCGTGGGGGAATGGACCTATGCGGGGCGGTCGTAGAGTGTGGGGTAAGAAGGGGCGGTTGTGGACCTACGAGCGGGGGGCACACAAATGCGAGACGCGGGGCGGGGGCACGGAGGGTGTGGACGCCTTCGTTCCACTCTTAATAGAGTAGCAAAGATTTTAAGTCGTTTCTTTCTATCAGATTAACATAATTATTTCATCATGATTGGACAAGCTTAATGGGTGAGGCAAACTAGTTTAGAGCACGGGGCGTGTGGTGGGTTGTTAGGGCGTGCCTACTGATTGGGTGTGATGGGTAGCGTGTGACGTGCGAGGATGGCTAGGGACATGCAGACTAATTGGGTTGTGGGCGGTTAGAGCGTCGAGAGATTGATTAAATTGGTGTAGGTGATGGACATTCGGTTCATCATCCTAGCCGATGAATAATGTTGTGTCACACCCGTATTTAAGGTTAAATTCAGATGCATCTCATATGTGTGCCAATATCAAGTTTCACACATATGATGACTTAGTGTATAGAAACCAATGTCACAATCTTTATTACATAATGAAATGTTTTACAAAATAACTTAATAAAATACATCGAGCTAAGATAACTTATCCACATGCACGGCTGAGAGATGACGGCCTAGACCTCCCCAAACTTTTTACAATAATTCTCCTCCGATGGTACCTGCTCTTGACCTAGGTAGTGATTATAGCAAGGGTGAGTTATCATATGGCCATCACCCAGCAAGTGTGGGCAAGAAGTGTAGTGTAAGTCTTACCAAGGAATAAGGCTGAGGCAGAGCATTACCTTTTAATTTTGTTGGTCAAAATTTTAGTGGCAATTACTAAGTATAAGTAAATATCATCTCAATTAAATAACAGATCATAAATAAGTACCACAATGAATGCAAATGCAAGACCAAATTAATTTAATTTCATAATTTACTCATGTGAGGGTGCGAGTCGCTCTTGACCGTGAGCATGACTAATATATTGGTTTTACACTCTGTAGAGGTCTCATATCTTTATCCATAAGTCTCTTAAAATTTAAGAGAACTTTGCACTCAACCACGCATGTGCTGAAAGGCATAATACCACATTTCCGAGGTGTGATTGTATAGGGACTCTACGAGGCCTTTACAAAGTTTCACTAGCATGAGAGAACCCGTGTCAGTGTTTCGTACCTCGCTTCGACAATTAAATTTATTATACGTGTTCTGGGCTTCGAAGGGTGTGCGGAGGGCGTAAGATTTATACTGGTTTAGGAAGAATGTCCCTACTTCTAGTCATCGGTAGCTTGCGCTACCAGCACCATTGATGATTAAACTCGTAGTAGGGGTTACAAGAGGTCGAGAGAGGGAGGAGACGCTCACAGATCTCTTATCGGGGTGGAAGTGGAGCTTATCAGTTGTAAGGTGAAGTCCTAGCTAAGTCTTCGCTTGGCGGGGCTCTGGCCTCCTGGTCCTTGTTTGCGCTCCTTCTGTTCGTCCTTGTGGGTTCATCTCCGTCTGAAGGCATCTGGTTGTGTAAAAGAACTCTCCCCTCGATCCATCCTTCTGTCCGTTTTATAGGCGGGACAGTTGTCGACCAGTGGTGGCTTCCCTGGGAAGGAGCCACAAGGCAGCGTTTTACACTGGGTGAGGCCACACGTACTCGTGGGGCCTGGGGCTACCTGGTTGTCTCGTATTTATTGTGGCGGATGGTGTGGGGGCTGCGATGGTCCAAGGCATCATCATTTTGGCGACGTCGACCCCTGGCTTTCGTAGCCTAGGGCTCGGCACGGCCCATCGTGTAGTGCTCTGCGGGAGGTCTGCGCAGTCAAGCCTAATCCAATAGGCCATAAGTGCGCCGCATGCCGAGTGGCGCATGGGCCATTAATGCACCACAGTCCGGGGGCTCGTAGGTCATGAGCACTATGCGGTCTAAGGGGTTCGTAAGTCATGAGTGGGAAGCGGACCGACGCCCATGCTGTGGCTCGGTGCCAGACATGGTTAATGCAGCCAGTCATTCATGGCGGATCAGTCTAGGGCCGGGCGCGGGATCCACTCGAGTGGTTTCCTTCCAACACGCCTGACCTCCCTTATCACGCTTCGCCATGCCTGACCCCGAGCTTGGTGCCGCGAGGTTCGACGGGGGGCAGGTCATTCCAAGGTTGGTGCTCCTGCCTCTTCCAACTGATTAACAGGTCCCAGCGATCAGGGCTATTTCCTCAGCACGCTCACTTACCTATGGGTCCCAGGGTCCGGGGATCATTCCCCGACAACCCGCTACTATTTCAAGCAGAAGGGTATAGAAATTCCTCATCCAATAAGCTATCATAGACAGATCGACCCGAAAACCTCTCTATACTTGTGCAACACCTCCCCGCTTGCCCTTTCGGTAAGACTTCACACACTAGCTTCCTTGATTAATTAGCCAGGACCAGATCCATAGTAGTCCTTATGGTTGCACTATTTTCTTGGATGGTCGATCCATATTTCAATTAAATAAAGTGATCTTATCATGTATACTAAATAATCTAGCAATAACAAATCATAATAGAACATGATCATGATTCATATGTATCATTAATTCAAAAACCAGGTAGAGTACTAGCAAATCTATCTAATAATAAGTAACCAAGTGGAACATGGTATAGAGAAAACAAATCTAGGTAACCTATTAGGTCCCATCAATTTAACCTATGCATTGGTAAGAACATAAAAGTAAATATTATTAGGTCAAACTTGTGATAACCTGTTGATAGATCTCTTTAAAAGTTTGATCTGCAGATCCACGTACACTCGCTCGTCTAATCGCAGCAGTACAAACAAACATGCAAATAATAATTAAAAATAACATTTCACCAAACAAAAAAAACAAACCATGCAACACTATTCTATGTGTTGCAACGATTCCGTTGGTTCGAGAACCAATAAAATCAGAGTTAAAATGGAGAAGTTATGAATTTTCTAAGATTTCTAGATTTATTTTTATACTTAAAATTAATTTTTAGATTTTAATCTTATAAATAACAGGGTATCAGATTGCGGGTGCTAAATACCGGAATCTTAGGGGTTTAACTAAAATAAAATGGACTAATATGTTATGTTTTTTGAACTTAGATGGACTGCAGGTTAGTTTCAAACAAACTTAAGGACTCTTAAATAAAAATACCATGGACGAAGGGGTATCGACATGCCTGAGCCATCCGATCAACGACCAGCGACCCAAATTAGAAGTTGCCACTCAGCTTATTACGTGGATCTAATCCTATCTGTTCGCGACTTAACCGACGACTTTGATTTAGTAACACGAACGAGAACGTGGAGATCTAATCGTGACCATATATCCAAGATCTGACGACCACCAGCTCACCCCCATCCTCACGACATCCAGGCACGACGATGCCATGGTTCTGCGGTGGAGTGCCATTATCGGCGTCACCCACACTTCACTCAGATACACAACTACCGATATGTCTGTACGCAGATGACGTAGATGACACGTTGAGTGGATCTATGGTACATTTACTGAAACTGGTGGCAATGGCGGTGCTGCCCACGTCGAGCTGCAACATGGCGATGAACTCCTCCTCCGGCGACCAATTGCGGCCACACCGTATCGCCCCTCCACTAGGAAAGATTACACCTAGGGAGCCTCGATGTGCTCCCACGAATTACCTAGGTCACCACTGCGCCACCGAGCGAGCAAGCAGGCGATGATCGACGACGGTGGTAGTACGTCCACCCTTCCGCCTCTTCTGGTGAGAGTAATTTGTTTCATATTCACATATTTTACTAATTTCTATTGGCTATTGAGTTACAACATTCAACAATTAATTGGTATGTTAGCCTATAAAATAGTGAAAAGCGAAATATTGCATTGATAGACATTGTTTTATTCATAGTTCCATAGCACTTTTGATGATATGGTAACGTTGGAAAGAGTTTACGAAATTCCTATTGAGAATAGCACTTAGCGATATGGGATTAATATCCTAGTGACACTTATAGTATTCCACGTAAACCTTGGCGTTAATTAGGCTCAGCAATGGTTATAATTCAACACATGTTTTTTTTTGTTTTGTGTTTTTACGTGCTCTCTTATGAGAATCAGGCTCGAATGCTCTTGGTCGTAACTTTTAACCTGCCTATGGTCTTTGGATTATATGTAGAGTTTGACACAATTTTCATCCATCTCAAGCTTGCATTGTTCGGTTATTTATAATCTATATAGATTAGAGTGGATTGAGTGACATTGAGATGTATTTTGACTTATTATGGATTTAAACCGACTCAATCGCACCCAATCCACATGGATTAGCATCAAACCGAAAAAAATCTAAGACTTTGTTTAGATACTTTAGTATTTATCTCAATACATATGGATTGAAGTGAATTGTGTCCATCTCAATAAATGTGTATTAAGGTAAATACTAGAGTATCCAAACAAAGTCTAAAAGCTTGTTTGGTTAGAGATAGATCGAGGAGGATTTGATGGGTTAAATCTTCTTCTATACAAATTTGCATTAGGGAGGATTTAATCCCTTCTATCTTAAACCGAACAAGATCTAACCAGATTTCCCCTTGTTCTTAAAAAATATATAGAAAAAGTTTATCAGCTGGGTCCGTAGGAACCCGCCATTCCGCATCTTTGGTGACCACGAAGCACCCTTTTGTTCCTTCAATCCTTCTTTATACCATCTCTATTAGAGGTTCTACTTTTATCCGTGTAAGTATTTATCTGTTTTACGTGTAAGGATGCACACCACTTTAAAGCTAATTTAGTGATCAGAGATCCTAAGAGGATCTATGGGAGCAAGTTCCCTTGCTATTGAAAATTCCTCTCCCATAGGTCCCCGTATGATTTCTGTGTACCAAATCAGCCCAGCTTGGTGAGTTGCCACGGGCACAGCACAGGGGAGGAGTCGACAGGGCCGTTGGGTGATTCTGCTGCCGTGGCAGCAAGATATACTACACGGTCGGAGCAGAGCGAAAACGAACGGCGACAAGAACAAATCAAGGACAGCCCGTCCCATCAACGGCCATCCACCCACCAAAATTTACTGCGCGCGCACTCCTGCGTCCCACCCCAGGGCCCAGGCATTCATTCCTCTTTGTATGTTGCTCACAAAAGAAAAAACACAGACCAAACAATCCTGCTGCAGTTTGTAGCGAGCCAGACAGCCAGTCGCAGCTGCAGCGGAACAGGTACAGCCTGCAGATGCGTACCTGACCACATTAAAATCTGAGGTGACAGACAAAGCTGCGGTCTCGACCAAAATAATTAGACTATCTCCAACACTCTCTTTCTAACTCTATATTTTAAACCTCACTTTACAAACAACATAATCTACAATAGTATTTTACACGACCTACTGGATATGACCTTACTCGGTTCATGGTCGGTTTGGCTTAGATGTTTTGTTTAAATTTTTTTCACGAGCTAGAATATTGATATTCTAGTCTGTTCATTAACGAGCCAGCTCGGTTCGTTAACGAGCCAACTCTCGAGCTAAACGAGCTACCATATACGAGCAAAATGAAACTTTATACATATTATTTATACATCAATTGATGAACATGTCATATGTAGGCGTGGTGACTACGAGTTCAATTGATGGTGATAAACTATGTCTACGTGTTAAATTGGTGTGTGATACTATGATTGTGGGTTAAACTAATAAACATATGTGTGAATTATGGATTCACGATGAATTGATGAGCGGTGAGTTGTGTTTATTTGGTGTTACAGTGACATAGTCTATGAAACCATAAATATAATTACTATTTTCTATTGTTAAATTAGTTTAAAATTAAATAAAAATTAATTATTATATGTTTTTATTATGATTCGTGAACTAAACGAACAAGCTCGAGTTTGTAAATGAGCCAAATTAAACTGACTCTTTGGTTCGTTATCTTAGGCTAGCTCCAGCAAGGCACCCTAAAGGGTTCTGTACTCTAAATATAGAGGATCAAATGGTCCTCTACGCCCTCCAGCAGCGTCCTCTAAACGGTTCTCTAAATTTAGATGACGCTGCTGGATTCTCTATATATAGAGTTTCTCTAAACGGTCATCTATCCATTTGAATACCTTAAATAACCGATTTAGCAAAACTAAAATATGTACAATACATTTGAGAGTATGACAAATACGTATGTACAAAAAATAAAAATAAAAAATGTCTCTAATATAGATATTTGAGTATAGAGAATGTGATTTAGAGGATGTTGTTGGAGAGGAAGGAGATATAGAGGATGGAATCTTTTAGAGAAGACTGTAAAGGACAGATATAGGAGATGAATATAGAGGACGTCGCTGGAGACAGCCTTACTAAACTAAACCGAGCAAACTCGCCATATCCAGACCTAGTTGCGCGCGCCTACTCATGCATGACTCATCTCTGGCGCTCGCGAGTGGCGACGCGCCTTTTCATGGCGATGGCCTGCTGCCGCCACTGCTACTACCTACAGTAGTACGGTGCTGCCGCCTCTCCTCTCCGTCCTTCCTTTTCCGCTTTGGCCGCTTTCCTCCTTTTCTCTCTCTTTTTCGCCTTTGCTGCTTTGCGGCCTTTGTTCGAGGTTCGACGACACGTTCGACTCCGATCGGCGGTTTCATCGCCTCATCGGCGGCCGCGGGCGGCATCTCCTTTGGCCTTCCCCCCTCCACTTTGCTACTGCTTGTTCGCTTGCGTGCGCGCTTTTTACTGTTCCGCAGTCAGTCGCCACTCGCCACCACCTCCATTGGACCATTCTCCGTCTTCTTCCTCGCCCGCCGACCCCTGACCCTGAGGCCCTGACCACCGCCGCTGCGCCCGCTGACATTTGTCTCCCCGGTCGCCGAAGAGGCGAACGTTTACGTTGCTGGATTCGCGTTTATCTTCCCCCGCATTACTTACCGTTGCTCCTGGAGCCTGCTTGGCTTCTCTTGACTTGGGCTTTCGCAGCGGGTGCTGGCTGTTGCTACGTCCCCTCGCTCTTCCTCTCCTCTGCTCTGCTCTCAGGGTCGCTTCCTTCCTCTGCCCAGATTGATTGCTCTCGAGGTACGCACGCACGATGCTGCCTGCCTGCTGCGCTTGATTACCCTTTCCCGTTTCCCCCTCTAACTTCCAGAAACCGAGCCTCTCCACCAGGTTCAGATCTTGGACTTGGACCCTTTCGTCGGCTACTCAGAGTTCCAGAACCCGACCCGCGCTTGCTCCAGCAGATTCAGAGATGGCCGAGGTGAAGCCTGAGGACATGGTGCATCATCTGCCCATGGACCAGCTCCAGGGACTGGAGTACTGCATCGACTCCAATCCTTCATGGGGTACGTATATATGTCACACACACACACACGCATACACAATTAAGTGAAGCATTGCTGTTCATTTGTGGTTGGTTGGTGGGTGTTACAGGCGAAGGGATCGCTTTGGGCTTCCAACACTACATACTGTCCTTGGGCACTGCTGTCATGATCCCCACGCTGCTGGTTCCTCTTATGGGTGGAAATGATGTGAGCATACCGTCCTTACTCGTACTCGTGTGGTTTCTTGATTCTGTTTCGAGTTCCTGGCTTTCATCAGCAGTGTTCGCATGAAACAAACAAAATGCTGCTTTTGCGGCACCTACCCTACCATGCAAATTTACAACTTTTGAAACTGAACAGAAAACTCCGTTGTATCGTTCGTTTCATGGAAGAATTCATTGTGACTACAGAAATCTGTGTTTTCCCCTTCTCTCTCTCTCTCTCTTATTACTGAAAGGATGACAAGGCCAAGGTGGTTCAAACGCTGCTGTTCGTTACTGGGATCAAGACGCTGCTCCAGACGCTATTCGGCACTCGTCTTCCCACAGTCATGGGAGGTTCATACGCGTACGTGGTTCCAATCCTCTCCATAGTCCGTGACCCCTCGTTCGCGCGTATAGCTGATGGCCACACTGTAAGTATGCAAGGATCCTCCAGCACTGTATTATTTTTCATAATCTCTGAAACAAAATAAATTGGTCATGGAAGACTGAACAGGTTGATGTCATGAACCCCTCAGCTTATCTTTTTCGCGTCTGTCTTGCTTTCAGAGATTCCTGCAGACTATGAGGGCCGTACAAGGTTCACTGATTGTATCCTCAAGCATCCAAATAATCCTTGGATATAGCCAGTTGTGGGCTATATGTTCTAGGTACTTGTTACTTTCCCCTTTTTTCCTCTGAGGAATTGTAACTCCCTTTCGATTTCGTTGGTGCAAGGTGGAATTATGCATCACTACCCATATCCAGTGATCAAATTAATTCCTTGACGTATCCGAAAGTACGAATGGTTTGCTAAGATTCTTGTATTGCAACCGAGGTGCTCTTTTGTAGAGATGTTCGAACTTTAGCATGACATGTCGACAGTCCTGTTAAGAGTGGCCACATGGTCAATACGTGGATCATTATCTGCTTATTCTTTACAAACTAGCCTGGGCCCTTTGGCTATCCATCCACTTTTGTGTCTGTCAGATTGAATTCCGGGCATTACTTTAGGAGAGAAAAAAGTACAATATGCTAATATGATATTCAAAGGTAGGAAAAAGGTATATACAAAGGTGATAGGAATGACTGCTACCTTCTGATCCACGGCAGGAATAAGAACATAATTTTTTGGTGTGCATGTTACAGGTTCTTCAGCCCACTTGCGATGGTTCCCGTGGTTGCACTGGTGGGGCTTGGACTTTTCGAGAGAGGATTCCCAGTGGTAAAATCTCTAGTGGACGTACTTTTGTTATGTATACAATAGTTCCATCCACTTTGATTCCTTCAGTTTTCATACTCGAGAAAGTTGTCTTGGACAGTCTTATTTCTTTTCTTTCTGTCGTTAAGTGTTTGAGAACTCTCATTTTTTTCTACCTTACATGGTGATATGATCTAAAAGCTTTACTATAGTTGAAGATCTCTTATCTTATAACTGAAAAATATTTGTGTGCCAGCATTTTGTTGAAGCTCAAAAATTTACATTAATTATCCTTCTATTATCCCTGCGATAATTCAGCTGTTAGCCAAGAGCTGGCATTCTGTTGTTCTGCTATACTGAGTTCAATAAGCTAATTCAAGAACAATATTTGCAGGTTGGGAAATGCGTGGAGATTGGTCTTCCGATGCTTATCCTATTTGTCGCGCTTTCCCAGTATCTCAAGCATGTGCATATTCGTCATGTTCCTGTTTTCGAGAGGTTCTCACTGCTGATGTGCATCACTCTTGTATGGTTATATGCCCACATCCTCACAGCAAGTGGTGCATACAAGCACACAGCACTTGTCACCCAGATCAACTGTCGGACAGACCGTGCCAATCTCATATCTTCATCACAATGGTTTGGAGACTTCCCTATGTATCATTGACTAATTTTAACATCAATGTTTTTACATTTTTCATGTAACTTTCCACTCTCTTAGGATAAGCATTCCATACCCTTTACAATGGGGTGCACCAACATTCAGTGCAGACCATGCATTCGGTATGATGGCAGCGGTGATGGTTTCTTTGATAGAGGTACCATGATATACTTACAAAAAATAAACACATGCCTTGTAGCAATTTTTTGGTTTTCATTATTTAGGATTATTTTCGATCCATCTAATTCTGTGAACAATATTTGAGGGTTGCAGACCACGGGAGCATTCAAAGCTGCTGCACGATTGGCTAGTGCGACACCCCCACCAGCATATGTCCTGAGCAGAGGCATTGGGTGGCAGGTTAGTGATGTAATTCTAGCTTCCAACAAAAATCGGTCAATATCTTTGACATGGCAAACAGTCTTCCTTTTATAAACTTCAGTTCAAATAATCTTCCTATAGTTCATAAATGTTGGCTAGAAAATTTTCTGATACTTTATTGCAGTTGTATATATGTCGAATAACCAACGTTTTGCTGAAGAGAAATTTAAATATTTGCATGTACTCTGTGTTAAGCAAGCTAAACATGTTCTCACCCTTTTCTTCTCAAATATGTGATACATCCAGGGCATTGGCACCCTACTAGATGGCCTGTTTGGCACTGGGACTGGTTCTACTGTTTCTGTGTAAGTGCATCTTCTTGCTGTTACATTCTTCATGCTGATATTGTTCTTTGGCTCCATGTCTAAGAGCATGCTGAATCTTTGCCTGCAACACAGTGAGAACGTTGGTCTCCTAGGATCAACGAGGGTTGGTAGCAGAAGAGTGATACAAATTTCTGCTGGTTTCATGATCTTCTTCTCCATTCTTGGTAACATTTGTCCCTAGCAAGTGACATTAAGTTGCATCAGTTAGTTTTTCAGAATTCTGTACAACTTTTTTTTTAAAAAAAACGAATTCTAAAATTATCATGATTGCAGGAAAATTTGGAGCACTTTTTGCCTCAATTCCTTTCACAATATTCGCTGCCATTTACTGCGTTATGTTTGGAATTGTCGGTAAGCACCAAGCATCATAGTACACAAATTGCCTTTTCTAGCAATGTGTTCTACTTTAAACTTTAGAGCTAATTGCTACGGTCATGTGTTCAGCTGCTGTGGGGCTCTCCTTTATGCAGTTCACCAACATGAACTCCATGCGCAATCTCTTCATCATCGGTGTCTCACTCTTCCTGGGTTTATCTATACCAGAGTACTTCTCTAGGTATTCCGCAAGTTCTCAACAAGGCCCAGCGCACACAAAAGCTGGATGGGTTCGTATTTTTTCTCCATATATTTCAAATTCAAATTCAACTTAAACTTAGCTCCCATCAAAAAGAAGAAAACATAAAAAAAATATAGTAACTCGAAACTGACGCATTCTCTCGTTTAGCATTGTATACTGTTAAAGCTGGGTTTGAAGTGTTGTGCATTTTCTTTGTTTGTTGCAGTTCAATGACTACATCAACACTAGCTTCTCATCACCACCCGCCGTCGCCCTCATTGTAGCAGTACTCCTTGACAACACACTTGACGTGAGAGATGCAGCAAGGGACCGAGGAATGCCATGGTGGGCGCGGTTCAGGACATTCCGTGGCGACAGCAGGAACGAAGAGTTCTACACTTTGCCTTTCAACCTCAACAGATTCTTTCCACCGACTTAAGCCAAATTGCCATTGAGAACACGCTGCATGTCAAGTGGTCCACTCAAGCAAGCATTACCTAACAATGAGGTCTGCTTCTGATAGAGTAGAACAACAAAAGGCTGGACAAAGGAAGAACTAATTCCCTGTTACCAATCGATTGTACATAAAACAAAACCGTTTAGGTTGACCACCGGTGTCGAATCAGAATGCCATATTTTGATGTAATATGAGTTTAGAGATCTTATGAACAATTTTTTTCAAGCCTTATATGCAAGCTAGCTTTTAAACCGTGTTTTCATGGCTTAGTGGCATGGTCTGGTGTCTGATCCCCAAAAAGCTATAGAAGGTATATTGCAAGAATTGTTCTTCATCTCGCATTTAAGTGTCTATAATTTTTTGCATAATATCTACTTACTGACAAAGGACTATTAACTACTACTTCCTTATATCACAAATATAACTCTACTAGGACATGGACTACAATCACAGTAAGAAATCGATCAACTTTTGGCAGCTAAGTTAATTTTCAATGGCAGATATGTGGCCACCGAAAATAACTTGTTTATATGTGTCCTTGTGGTTCACGTTTGTAAAGAGTGATTGTCAACGTAGTAGCGTATTGGGTTGAGTAGTATGGACTAACCAAGGCGTGAGTTTGTACAACATGTGTCTTGGCTTGTGATGCGCAGGTGTAGAGTCCGGGTTAAGTAGTATGGACTAACCAAGGCGTGAGTTTGTACAACATGTGTCTTGGCTTGTGATGCGCAGGTGTAGAGTCCGAAGACAGTGGTCGACGATAAAGGTGAATGCCATACGGATTCGTGCTGGTGGACCGGAAGCAGTGAATGACGAGTGTTGGGTCTTGACTAAGGGACTAGAGAAGCTAGGTACCTAGTTGCGGTGATTGACATTTTGGGACATCAGCAGCCACGAATGCATATCGTATTGCCAACATGGTTCAAGTTCGGTGGCATACGTGTCTAGGATATAGGGGACACGTATGGATGACGCTACCTGTGGAGGTTTGATAGTTGATCCTCAAAACCATCCAATGACGATTTCTATGGGTTTAGTCTCAAAACCTGGTTGTGGTTTCAGAGGAAATCAGAGGTGGCATGTAGAGCTAACATGGAGGGTGCATCAAAGCGAAACAACTTCGTGAAAGAAGCATGTCTGTCAGATCATCAAAATTAGAGTTGGTCTATTTTATCACTGCATGTGTGGATAAGTTCTACGTATCTAGGAGGTATGTTGGGAATGTGAAAATACCATCTATAAATAAGGAGGAAGGGATGCACCAACCAACCATCTCTCTAGCTTATGATTTTGGGAAGTGTGGCCTTAACCACACCTATCCTTTATGGTAAATCCTTGTCCAAATCCAATTGTTTTAGTTTTTGGTTTGATTTCTTTCACTTGAGCTCTTATGTTCCATTTTCAAAGTGAATTCTTGAATCTGAGTCTGAGGAAGGTTTGGCTTGTCTGAGGCATATGATACATTTCTAGAATCATTGCCACCCGTTGGTATGGGTTGATTCATCTCGAATACAAGTTTTGAGTAGTTTCAAGTTTTTTTTCCTGAAAACCACAATTCGAGTTTGAAATTTCGAATATATTTTTGAAGGGATGATCTTTTGAAGCTCAAACTTCTATAACAATCTTAACTTTTCTCTACCCTGTTTCCCACAAAGTTTCACCTCGCGGTGTGTGAGGTTTCGATCGAGTGGCGCTGCCGCGTAGGGTGAGTAACAGTACCGCTCCTAGCACTATCGGACAGAGGAGCGACATTGCATCTCTATCTAGAGACGTTCTTGATTTGCTTCTTCACGGACTTTCCAATGTCTATTTTGTGTTCCAATTGTTTTGCTAGGTTGGTACTCTTCTCAGGAGGAACTTGTTGAAGGCATCGATCTCAATTGGCTAAGGTGTTCTTGATTTTAGACCTTTTTTGTTGTTGTTGTGGGCCAGAGAGTGGCTACGGCGTATTGCTTAATGCAATGCATGGTGTAAAACAACCAACTAAAAACACCAGCTACTACTAGTGGCCAGCTTGCAGATGACCAGTAAACCAAACAAACGACCAGTGCACACACAGAACAGGCAAGCTGGAGCCCTGCTCTAGTCCTGTGCAGCCTGTGCCTTAGCAAGACAACCAAACACACCCTACGTGTACAAAAAGCATGGCCATACTTGTATAAGCAGTCGCCCTACCTAGCTAGTACGTATAATTTACCATTCGTCTGTACGCTGAGATTCTATGTGCAAGTGCCAGGACAACCTCTTGGACCTCATGAATTTGGCTACAAGAGCAACGATAGTAAGGAACTCGCCGCCGCCGCTGAGCTGCTTTGCATGAGAATTGGCGCTGCACCCGTCGGCAACGCAGCACAGCATCTGCGCCCACACCCTGCAGATCATTTCCAGGGTGCCGGTGCCACCGGCAGGCGAGGAGGAGGAGGAGTCTTCTTGGTGTTGGTGGTGGATGAGGAACGCAGCAAGCGAGCATCCTCCCCTCAACACCTTGTACCCACGCCGATTAGTATCCTTGCAACGCAGTTCGTACTCCGGCGCAGAGTTATTGGCCCACAGCGCGTCCGCAAAGCGCTGTAGCGAGGAGAGCAGATCTTCGGCTGTGCTGTACCTCTCGTGGGTGGTGAGAGCGTAGCACACCACGAGGTAGTCGTTGCGGCTGGCGTCGGGAGGCAGCATGTGGGGGCGCGATGCCAGCAGGAAGAGCATGTAGCTGGACAGCGACTGAGCGACCTCGACGAGGTCCGCAACACCAGCACCGGCGGCCGGCAGCGGCAGCGGCAGCTGATCCTTGTTAAACCAGTACAGGTAGAGCTCGGTGGCGACGTGCCAGACGAGGATCCTCGCCTCCAGCTTCGACTCTGCGACCCAGTCAAGGCCCAGCTCCCGGCCGTACAGCCCTCTGCTCTCGAACTGCTCCCGATCCCACGGCCTCGCCTTCAGGCTCTTGAGCAGCAGCTTCCTGACGTCCGGCGACACGGGGACGGACGGGCCGGAATAGGCCATCGTGTTCCACCAGTCCTCCACGCCCATCCATCTAGCGACCCTGCTGTACCGGCTGGCCCTGCTGCGCACGCACAGCTGGACCAGGCCGAGCTGCCCCATGGAGCGCGACCAGCAGCGCCACCACCTCCACTCCGCCGCGCGGACCAGCCGGCGGAGGTACACGGCCGCGGGGGCTAGGGAGTTGCACACCGCGCTGCCTTCGGACCCGTGCTTGACAAGCAGCGCGCACGTCCAGCTCGACAACACGGCCCTCACGAGCGACGCGGCCTCCAGCACGACGGCGCCGACGAAGAGGACGTAGGTGACCGCCACGTCGCCTCTGCTGTAGCCCTCCAGCTTGCGGCGATGGGCGCCCAGGAGCAGCGCGTTGAACAGCACGAACGCGGCGGCGGTGGCCAGCGACGACAGCACGCGGGCGCAGAGGCCGTACCAGGTGTGCGTGGCCTCGGCCTTGGTGTAGAAGACGTCGTGCAGGAGCGACAGCTGCAGCTCGGCCACCTTGTACAGCTCCTCCTCGCCGTGCAGCTGCGTTTCCTGGCTGCCGGGGCCGCACAGATACAGACGCGGTAGCGGACCCTTGAACCTGTCCTTGGCCATGTCCAGCAGCAGGTGAGCGTGCAGCAGGTAGGTCTCCGCGGGATCCAAGCGGCTGATGAAAGAATCGGGCACCGCCAGGTTGAACCTCCTCTTCCCGATGTCGCTGCTGTAGTTCCCGGTCGGGCTAGTGCCGGCGCGCCGGAGCGCCCACACTCGCTCCCCGTACTTGACGACGCCGACGGCGGACATGGTGACGGTGGCCGCGAGGAGCAAGGGGAGCCGGCGCGCGCCGACGATGGCGGAGGACCCGTAGACCACGTAGGCGGCGGCGGCCACCTGGACGACGAGCGTCTGCAGGTGGCGCAGCCACAGCTGGTTGTCCTCGATGGCGTAGGCCGTCATCTTGTCCTGCCCGCCCAGGTGCAGCAGCAGGAACGGCGCCCACAGCGCCGTCAGCTCGCGCTCCGGCGACCGGCTGGCCACGGACAGGTGGCCCAGCACGTAGACCGCCGTCGCGTCGGCCGCCATGTACGCGGACCATACCACGGCCCTCAGCGCGCCGGAGTCGACGTGGCGCCGGAACTCCGCCAGGATGTGGAGCGTCACCTGCACCGTTAGGCTGAGCAGCACCAGCGCCCGCAGGCCCCATTCCTCCCATGCGGCCGTCAGGACCTTGGCTGCGGCCATCGGCTTCTCTTCTCCACCTTATTATAGCAGAGCCATTATAGCAGAGCAGCTTCTGAGTTCTGACAATCAGTTCACACAAGTCAAAATCACATCATGTTTTATTTATTGATTAATTATGTATTTATTTTATTAGCAACTATCAAAATCACAGGAACCAGAGATATACGACCTTCTGGTTAGAAAACTCTAAAAATCATCATCAATAATTAATAGTAGGTCCTTGGTTCAAGTCTACTTTGGCTTGCGCAGACCAACTGTCCCTAGCTCCGCTGTGGGTTGACAGATTGAATGCTGAAAAGGGAGTTGGGCCGACAGGGCATCCATGGTCCAAATCCTGTCTGTCCATCTCCATCTGAAACATCTGCATCGTCCACGGTTAAACAATGGAGTCTAGTCCAGTGCAATCCCAAGAAGAAAGGGTGGGTCTTTGGACGATCAAGTCCTGTCTCACGTCTACTACTTGCGATTGCAACGCATGGGTTGGCGGTAGGGTAGATCTGATACATAGACAAAATGCGGCGAGCTTGACCCAGAGTCTGATTTGGGGAGTAAACTAGTAAAATATGACGAGTGCCTCTTGGTAGATCAAAGTTATAATTTATAAATTGGCGAGAAAACAAGAACAGCGGTGCAACCGAATCGGATATATATATAGGCTAGAATAAACAGAAATTAAATCCACCCAGACGGAGTGCAGATAAGACCAATCGATGCTGGACTTCTTACCTCGCAATGCCTGTTTGCCCCGTGTGTTGCCTTGGCGAAGTACTCCCATATGGGAGGAGCTAGGAACAGAGAAGCAGCTAATAAAGATCCGATGCTGGCTTGGTTTCCTGGTGTTCCCTCTCCTTCGTGGAACCAGACAAGGAGGGAAAGGAAGACGACAGCGGGCCGGGTACTAGTTCTTTTCAGAGGCGAGCACAGAGTAAACTTGCAACGCAAGCATGCTTGAGCATGCATGAAATAAAAAGCTCCTTGCAACATTTACTCGAGAATGCAAACTTGAACTTAGATAGCTATAAAGCTGGGTCACAAAAGCGAGGATAAGCTAGATCACAAAAGCGAGGGTGGACAGTGTTGTGTGCTCGGGAGTGGCTCTTTCGACGCTCTAAAGAGCTCCAAGAACCTTTTAATCTCCACTGGCATGTTGACTCATCCAAATTCAGATCTGTTGGAGACCAAAAAGAACCTCGTCGATGGTCCGGCTCTAAGTCAGTTAGGGTTCCTTGTTTCTCGCGGGATTTGTTACCTAAAACCATGGGATTAACTCGGGAAGCAGTTTGAAGCGGATCCAGACCTCCCCTTTATATAGATGAATGGCTACGGCCGATTGAACCCCCAACAATCGATCAAATCAAGTTTATTTCTCGTTTTTACCTTATGCATTAGGAGTAGTTCTAGTCTAGTTCTAGGTTAGCCTCTCAATCACAAAATTCTTCGCTTCTCTTCGACTCTACGTCGATTAGAGGAGTCTAGGTCGGTCTGCCGAGCCTAGACAACTCCTAGGATCTCTCCTCCCCTACGGGGTCCCTCCCGGGAGCGAGATCCAAGCGCTGCCGGCGACCTTTCGCCGTCCCCGCGCACGCGCGGACCGTCCGGCCCCTGGCCGCGAACTGTCCGCGCCTGTGCAGAGAGCACCGCCACCGGTTCTCACGCAGTGATTGGCGCCCCAAAAAAGCACCAACAAGATCATACTTTGGTCGTATATTATTAAACATCTTGTCCATCCTACCATCATCAGCCATAACTTTCTCCTACTTGTGCTACCCCTTGTGTAGCCGCTTGTGCCTCATATTGACATTGTGACTCATCATGGTGCAACCACACCTTGTAGCTTGGTATGAAACCATAAGGTACAAAGGTGGAGTGTCATTGTTCTTTTGTCTTTGCATTTATAGTTGCAGCAATTTGTACATGGGCATAACAAATCGGTGCCCATTGTGTGGTTGTTGACAAACTAAAACATCGTCAACAAATTTCTGAGCCTTCACCGTCCACTCATGAGAGTAAGGCCCAGTCTTATTCCACCCATCACACATCCATTGGTTATCCTCACCAATAATCGTTCTCTGGCCATAAACAAGAGTTCTCTATGCATAACCTCCTCATGTATAAACTATGTTGGATGCTGTTGGAGAGGAAATCTCCGGCCGGGTGGCGGAGTGCACCCGCCCTAAATCCTAAGATGAGGAGGGGCCTAAGCGTTTTGCCTGTTATGTGAGATGGATGGACGAACACAAGAACACGCGAGGGTTTAGAGTGCTTTGGGCCGCCGGAGCGTAATACCCTACTCCACTGTATGTTGGATTGCTGTGGAAGCTTGAGAGTCTGAGTGGGCTTGTGTTGTAACGTCGCATGCCTCCCCTTTTATAGTTGAAGGGAGGCATGCACAAAAGACTCCGAACCCCGACAGGTGGGTCCAGAGACATAACGATGGAATACCCGGAGCAACTAATGTCGGTCACCTTGTGCTATCTCCCTGTGCCCCGACATCCGCCGCTTGAGTAGAATCGGCGTGCTGCAGAAGGTTCCTCGGTATTGTTTAAGTCATGATGACCACTGCACGCGTGCAGCAGTGTGGGCGTACTGCCCGCTGCTTGATTGGACAGGCACGCCGCCTGGTCTGGTCGTCGCCTGCCATCAGAGTGGACAGGGCACATTAAATGCCGAGTCGGCTCATCGCCCGTCTACAGGGCGGTCAGGCGGCGCGCGATCTCTGCAATAAATGTAGAGATCACATGGCCCCGTGGCCTTACGTCAGGCTCTGCTCTCCGGCTTACGTCATAAGCCGTAGGCCACGTGGTAGCACCGGGTCCCCGCCTGAGCGGGGAGCGTAGGCGTGCCTGGCAAGATCCAGACAAGTGTCTGTGCCGGACCCCTATACACCTTTGACTTAGGCCTGGGTATTCCTCGTCCCGAGATCTTGTCGTGGACGGTCCGGACCTCTCTTAGAAGGGTCCGGGTCCCATTTAGGGGAACGCTGAGGTCCCAGCTAGGTATGCTGGGATCCGGCATTCTCTCACGGGGGTCCGGATCTACTGATGATATCTCGGTATATGTTACCTTTTCTGGTCATCTGGTGGCCTCGGAGTTGCCCACGTGGTGGGATAAGGGGCGATTTATAGTAATGGGTACCCCTGTTCTAGGGTACCGACAGTGGCCCCCGGGCCCGCCTCAGGGGAGGTTACAAGCCTGTAGGTGGGGCAAAAGTCTGGTTGACATGCCATTTCCGGGCACTTGCTGGCGTAACCGTCGCCAACCTGCCTTCAGTCGTGCCGCCTGCCATGTCTGTCCCCGCATCTGGCGAGTACGTGGCCTCCGCTCCCGCTGGTTTCGTCGGGCTACGCGCGGGGCATCTTATTGCCGCCGCCTAAAAATATCTTTCAGCGACCCCTAAGCGACGTGCGCGACGGTTTGCTTCCGGGGAGATGGCCCGTCTTCCATGCACTCGGAGACTGGTTCTCCAGGAGCGAGACATGTGGACCTGGTCACTTAGAGCCCCCATGTCAGGGACCGGGTCACTGTGAGCACTAGGCACGCGTTGGAGGGGGTTGGGATGCGCGAGGAAGGGCCCTCTTTGAGAAAAAGGGGACTCACTCCGCGGCCAGCAGTTTTGCATCCGCACTTTCTTCAACTGCTGTGTCCTTTCTCCTCTGAGTCCTCTGCGCCTCTGTTGCACCCTCATTTCTCTTTTTCGCAGCCGTAGCAGCCATGGCTTCACTGGTTCATCCCAAGCGTTACCAGACCGAGAGGAGGCTCGACACAGTGTGCCGCCTGCTCATATGGAGTGCACCGTTGCACGCCTGGAGAATCCGGGCCGGCGCTTCTCCCCTCGGTGATCTCGCCGCCGGGGAGTTTGTGCTCTTTGTCTCCTACCTTTCGTGTGGGTTGGGGTTGCCGATCTCCCCCTTCTTTATGTTACTGTTGGAGGATTTCGGTCTCCAGCTCTAGCACCTCACACCCCACTCCATCCTTCAGGCGGCCATCTTTGCTCACCTATGCGAGATGTTCGTGGGGGTGGCACCGTGCACCTCTCTCTTCCGCCACTTTTTTGTGCTGATGAAGTCTGGGAAGGCCAAGGACCATCTTGGCGCGTATTATTTCCAATCAAGGGCGGATTCGGCCGGCGCCTATATCCCCTCCCTCAGCGGCGTGAGGTGGGAAAGCTGGCGGGCCAAATGGGTGATCGCCAATACCGAGGCTAGCGATCGTCTCATACTTCTGAGTGACAGGCCGAGGCTCGAGAAGAAACAATGGAGAGCCAAGCCATTGTTGGCGTCGGAGTTCAAGCCTGTGTTGGGCAGGATCGAGTCTCTGGCGACCGGTGGTCTGACGTCGATGCACGTGGTTGGCGACTTCTTGCAGCGCCGGATCGCGCCGCTGCAAGCGAGGGCACGCTTGAGCTGCTGGTTTTCTGGCTCGAACGACCCTGGCTGGGTCCTACGCGGGCCAGGCACCGACCTGTCCTGGGAGGAGCTGGAGCTCTTGGTGAAGGGGATCACCGGTGAGTACTTCGTTGGTGAGTCCTTGATCCTTCCCGAGGGCATTCCTCCGCTTTGCAATGACCAAGGGTTGAGGACAGCAATCTTGGATTCGCTGCCGACCCTTGACGAGAGCAGCGTAGCGGTTCGCCAGACCGGTGTCCGAGACCCCCACCATGGGATTCAGATCCCCGGCGTACTGGCCGGAGGTTCTCGGCCCGCCGATGCCGACTCCAGAGCTCCCCCGGCAACTCTCAGCCCCTCGGGCAAGGGCAAGGGAGCTGTGAGAAGTTCTTCCGCCCTGGGTGGTTCCGGGAGGTCAGAGGGAGAGAGGCGGCACCGACTACGCCGTGCCGACGGGTCTTTCATCGGGGATCCACCCCTTGATTCAGGCCTCCCTCAGAAGTGCTAGAAAACAGCTAGCGGGGTCGGGGAGGCCGGCTCCCCGACCCAGGGCTCACAGAGGCGCGTCAGTCCTCCACCAACTTCACCATCAGTCCCGCCGTCACCGCCGCCGCCATCATCTGGCCTGCCACCGCCACAAGGGCAGCAACATCAACAACAATAGCAGCAAGGGCAGTGGACATCTTGCTTCCAAGGTCGTTGGAAGGTCCGAGGTCCCAAGTAAGTGTATCCCTTCTCATTTCCCCCATTGGTCTAGTTACCATGTTGACGGGCATTAACCTGTCCTTTGCTTGTTAGGGCCTCTTCTCCCTCTGTCTCCAAAGTCGCTCCCACTGGTGAGTCTGGTCCCCAGCAGCAGGCGTCTGCTAGCCTTGATGCTGGCGACCTGCCTCCGACTGCCACTGTTGAGGCGGCGCCATCGGACCCCTAGGTTCTGGCTAGCACTGCCGAGGCAGTGTCATCGGGCCCCTAGGCTCCCACCGGGAGTCCAGCAACGACGTCGTCGGGCCCCCAGGCTCCGGCTGTCACTACCGATGCAGTGCCGTCGGGCCCCCAAGCACCAGCCGGGAGTCCAGTAGCTGCAGCACCGCCAGCGGCTACGGCAGACTCAACGGCAGTTGCGACGCCGAATGTACCTTCAGCGGCGGTGGAACCTTCAGGTGGCGTGCCCGATTCCATCCCACCGCCCGCTCCGGAGGAGCCAGAGGTCATTTTTTGTGCGGCGGCTCCAGACCGGCGCCAGGCCTGAAACAGCGCCGCCTCCCCTCCCTCGGGTGTTGTCCCGCGCTCGTCAGGTTCTTCGGGAGACTGAGGCGGTGATCCTTCGGGAGTGGGAGGCGCTCGAGACCAAGCGCCAGCGCCTTGGCGATTGGTGCACCCAACTGGAGGAACGTACCAAGGTCGCGTCCTGCCAATTTGCTTCAGAGCGGTTCGAGCTTGCGCATGGGTGTGAGGACCTTAAGGAGGACCTGGAGAAGGTGATCGAGCAGGAGCAGGAGGCTACCCGGGAGGAGAAGAGGCTGGTCGAGAGGAAAGGGCGCTTGGACCAACGGGAGGTGGTCATCACAGAATTTCATGAGAAGTTGAAAGCCTACAATGCAATGCTGGACGGGATAAGCAGACCGCGACTGAGGCGGCACTGCAGAAGCTGCAGCAGGAGCTTGATGACAGGGCTAGCAAAATCTCTCTTGTCGAGGAAAACCTCAAGGCAAAGGATGTCTCCCTGGAGGAGCGGGCAACGGGTCTCATCCGACTGGAGAAGGATCTCGCCTGGAGGGAGGAGATGTGGAAAAGGTGGGATAAATTGCTGGCCGAGCACGAGCTCGAGGCAAAGGAGAAGGAGAAGAATCTGGAGGAGCGGGTCCGCTGGTTCCAGGTGGCGCAGGCAACGCAGGTAGCCCAGATGGCGCAGGCGGCTCCGGTTTCCTAGGCGGCAGAGACGATGAAGAAGACGCTAGAGGACCTCCGGATGGAGCATCGCATCGGGGTCCAGCATATCACCGCATGGGCCAACGAGGCGAGCTCGGCTCTGGTGCCGCTGGAGGTGAGCCCCATCCCGATGTTGAAGCAGCCAGTGTCCAGTTCCGACACGCTCCCGGTGTTGGATTCCACCGTTGACCGCCTCCATCGCCTGGATCAGATCCTTGGTGCCTGCTTGGAGGCTGAGGGCAGCAGGCTCTGCCGAGCGGTGGTAGAATACATCCTGACTTGCTTCCGGAGCCATGACCTGGCCATCTCCTTAGGGCCGGTGATCGCCGGTCCGGTGGCCAATACCGAAGACGCCGCTCGGGGGAGTGTGCAGGACGTTGTAGACGTGGTGGCCAGGCGTTTTCAACGGGATCCCACTGATGAGTAGTCGGATCTGCCGAAAAAAGCACGAGTTCCGCTGGAGGCGGCTTATCATATTTGGGTTCTGTAAGATACATTTAAGTATTTCTTGCCAAGCGACAATATAACTTATCTATATGCTACTTTTCCCTTGCTATGCGTGTTGTTGACAACTTCTTCCCTGGTACTTGGCCCCTCTGGGATGTGGTCTCGACTTGTCGAGGCTGGATGCCAATAAACTTAAAAAGGAGTCGGTGACCTGGTCCCCAGGGGGTATTTTTTCTAGGACCCGGACCTGCACACAGCCTTAGCTAGGGAGTTTCAGTAGTGCACCCATCGGACCCATTAGCTGGTACCCTTCATCCTTTGACTTACGTAATCATGACGCAGTTGGGTTTTCGGACCTACGGGACTTATGGTTTTGGATACTAGGACACCCGCCACGGGGTGGTGGGGTGTGTGGGCTTAGGGTACTGGACCAAGCTAAGCGGCCACACGGCTCCGGACTTCCCATGGGTGATTATTTGTTCTCCTGGACTGGCCCCCAGGCTACATGGCCTGGTTATACAGTCTGGATGCGATATACTAGCAATCGAGGGTACCCGAGTGGGTGGGTTAGATAAAAATAATGGCTGCAAAATTAAACAGGATAAGTCCACCACAAGATAAATTTGAGGGTGGGGTGAATTTTCTCCTCATAGCTTCATGAGCGTAAACCAACAGGCCGGGTTTGTAGGGACGGGCCCTACCGACTGGCGTACATATGTGTGCTACTTTAACTACAAAGGAAGAAAAAACCGCATCCCCTAGTTTTGCTTTTATGGGAAGAACTTATGGAGGTGTTCTATGTTCTAGGGGTTGGGCAGAGACTCTCCTTCAGTTGTGGCGAGGCGGATGCACCTGGGTCGGCATACTTCCGTCACCTTGAAGGGTCCTTCCCAGCTGGGGGAGAGTTTATGGAGCCCTTCTCAGTTTAGTACTCGCCTTAGGACTAGGTCCCCGACCTTGAGCTCCCTACTATACACGAACCGTTGGTGGTAGCGTCTGAGCGCTTGGTTGTACTGTGCATTTCGGATGGCTGCTCGCCACCTGCGCTCGTCGACGAAGTCCATGTCTTCATGCCGCAGCTGTCCCTGCATAGATTCCTCAAAGGCCTGGACCCGAGGGGAGCCCATGATAATTTCCGGGGGAAGACAGGCTTTGGCTCCGTATACCAGGAAGAACGGGGTCTCCCGGGTGGCTCGGCTGGGTGTTGTCCGGTTCCCCCATAGGACGGAAGGGAGTTCACTGACCCAATTCGTACCATGCTTCTTCAAGCAGTCGTAGGTATGTGTTTTGAGTCCCCTGAGGATCTCTGCATTTGCCCTTTCTGCTTGGCCATTGCTTCTGGGGTGGGCCACAGATGCAAAGCAGAGCTGGGTGCTAATGCCCTCGCAATATTCCTAGAAGATCTGACTTGTAAACTGGGTTCCGTTATCCGTAATGATATGGTTTGGGACCCCAAATCTATAGACAATGGATTTGAGGAAGGCGATAGCGGCACCTTGGGTGATGTTGACCACAGGGGTGGCCTCTGGCCACTTGGTGAACTTGTTGATGGCGACGAAGAGGTACCGGTACCCGCCAACAGCCCTGGGAAATGGTCCCAAGATATCCACCCCCATACGGCGAATGGCCAGAAGGGTGGAATCATTTGCAGTGCCTGAGCTAGTGTGTGTATTTGCTTTGCGTGGAACTGACACGCCTTGCAGGACTTCACCATCTCATCTGCATCCTGGAGAACGGTTGGCCAGTAGAAGCCATGCCGGAAGGCCTTGCCAACCAATGTGCGGGATGATGAATGGCTTTTGCACTCTCCCCAATGGATCTCCGTGAGCAACCCACGACCCTCTTCCTGGGTTATGCATCGCATGTGAATGCCGTTGGCACCACGACGGTAGAGATCCCCTTCCACCACTGTGTAACGCTTAGCCAACCGCACTATGCGCTCTGCGGACGCATGGTCTTCAGGAAGGATATTTTCCTTCAGGTAGTCCAGGATCTCGAAGATCCATGCATCGGGACGACTCTAAATTATTGACTGTGGCGCTAAGGGTCTGGCAGGCCCCCTGTAGTGCACACAGTCTTTGGTGGGTACTGAGACGCCACCAGGACCGCTAGCTTCAAGGTGCTAGTCTCGCCCCCTTCGCCCAGTTCGGTAGGCTGTGCGGTGGGTCTCAGTAGTCGTCTTTCGAAGACGCCCTCGGGCACGGGTGCCTAGGTTTATGCCTTCACGGGGAGGTCATCAGCCGCTGAGTTGTCGGTTCGAGGAACATGTTGTAGTTCCAGGGCCGTGAAGTCTTTCTCCAGTTTCCTTACGTGAAGAAGGTAGGCTGCGAGCCTAGGCTCATTGCAGCTACATTCTCCACGGACTTGCTTGATGATCAGCTGGGAGTCTCCCTTTACTAGGAGCTAGCGGATCCCCAAGGATAGGGTCACCGATAAGCCGAAGATCAGTGCCTCGTACTCTGCCATGTTGTTGGTGGCCTTGAACTCAAGGTGCACCATGTACTTCACTTGATCTCCGCTTGGATCGACGAGGATTACTCCGGCCTTGCCAACTTGTTGGCGGGCAGACCCGTCGAAGTAGAGCATCCAGTGGGGCTCGGTGAAGACCGGTTCCCTGGGCTCCACAGGTGTGGGGTCCGAATCAGGGCCCGGACCCTTGGAGACGCTTGCGGGGGGTGTCCACTCTACGATGAAGTCAGCCAAGACCTGACTCTTGATGGCATGGCGTGGTCAGAAATCTAGCCGGAACTCAGCGAGTTCCACAGCCCACTTAGCGATGTTGCATGTGGCGTTAGAGTTGTGGAGGATGGCCCTTAATGGGAAGGAGGTCACCACCACAATCCTGTGTGCTTGGAAATAATGGCGCAGCTTCCTGGACGCGACAAGCACAACATAGAGGAGTTTGTGCGTCTCAAGGTACCTGGTTTTCGCCTCATGAAGAACCTCACTGACGTAGTAGACTGGCCTTTGGATGGTTCGGACCCCTGCATCCGGTCCCGAGCCCTCAGGTTCCTGGCTTTCTGGTGCTGGTCTCTCGACGACCAGTACCATGCTCACCGCTTCTACGGTCGCCGCGATATATAAATACAGCGGCTCCTCTGGTTCCGGAGCTACCAATATTGGTAAGGACACCAAGCGCTGCTTTAACTCCTAGAAGGCTTGTTCCGCCTCTTCGGTCCAAGAGAAAGGCCCAGACTTTCGCAGCAGCTTAAAGAAAGGCAGCGCTCTCTTAGCCAACCTTGAAATGAAGCGGCTAAGGGCGGCTAGCGATCCTGTAAGGCTCTGGACGTCCTTGACTCGGGCGGGGGGCCTCATCATCTCGATCGCTCTGATCTTTTCCGGGTTCGCTTCAATGCCTCGGTACGAAACCAGGAATCCAAGCAGCTTTCCGGTGAAAATGCCAAAACGCATTTGTCCGGATTTAGCTTCGTGCGGGTTGCTCGCAGCTTGTCGAAGACCAGGGTTAAGTCTTCCACTAGGGTCGACCCTCTCTTAGTCTTGACCATGATGTCATCGACGTAGACCTCTACTTTGTCCCTAATCAGGTCCCCGAAAGTCTTACTCATCGCCCGCATAAATGTTGGCAGGGCGTTTTTCAGACCGTACGACATTACAACATAGCTGTACAGCCCATTCACTGTTACAAAAGCAGTATGCTTCCTGTCTTCCCTAGATATCTGGATTTGGTGGAAACCAGAGTAAGAATCTAGGAATGATAACAGATCGCACCCGGAGGTAGAATCCACGATTTGGTCTATACGTGGTAGTGGATACGGGTCCTTGGGACAGGCCTTATTCAGGCTGGTGTAGTCGATACACATCCAAAGTTTCCCATTCGCTTTGGGGACAACGACTGGGTTGGCCAGCCATATTAGGTGATGAACTTCTTCGATAAAGCCAGCGTCTAGCAGTTTCTAGACCTCCTTTCGGATGAAGTCCTGTCGCTCAAAAGACTGTCTGCGAGGCTTCTGGCTCACTGGCCTGGCGTCAGGGTTAATCTTTAGGCAGTGCTCGATCACCTCCCTGGGGATTCCAGGCATCTGCGACAGCTCCCATGCGAACACGTCGGCATTTGCCTGGAGGAAAGCGACGAGCGCGAGTTCCTATTTCTCGTCTAGATCACCCGCAATGCGAGTGGTCTGGGTGGAGTCCGCCGCAAGCCAGATGGCTTTGACGGGGACATAACTAGCTCCGGATGGTTGTACCTTTGGCGCCTTGAGGGGTGCCTTGGTACCGGAGGTTGATGGATTCCTCCCTCTGTCATCTGGGCGAGCAGTCTCCGCCGCCAGGGCGTGCAGCTTCTCTATGGCTGCAAGTGCAGCGACTTGGTCACCTTGCACGGTGAGGACCCTAGTCGGGGATGGCATCTTGAGGACCAAATACCTGTAATGGGCAATGGCCATGAACCGGTACAGGGCCAGCCTGCCAATGATGGCGTTGAAAGGGAGGTTGACTTCTGCAACATCGAAGACGACGTTCTCCGTGCGGAAGTTCTCCTCAGTTCCAAATGTAACCGGGAGTGTGATGCTCCCAAGGGGATACACCGGCTGTGGGCCTACTCCGGAGAATGGGCGTGAGGGCCCTAGACGGGACCCCGGGATTTGCAGCTGCTTGAACGCAGCATGGCTGATGACGTTGAGGCCTACCCCACCGTCAATCAGCACATGGTGCAGTCGCATGTTGGCGATGATAGGGGCGATGATGAGTGGCAGTATGCCGGCCCCTGCCATGTTCTCGGGGCAGTCGGGTGCCCCGAAGGAGATGGTGGTGCTCCTCCAGCGTTGATGGGAGCAGCCCTAGGGACCCCTGAGTTATCGACAAGACCTCACGACATAGGGACTTGACGTTCCTGCGGGAGGTAAGCTCCCAGCTCCCGCCGTACATGACGTACAATTTCTTGTGGCGATCGCTGTCATCCCCAGAATCAGAATCTCCAGTGAAGACGTCCTTGAGGCCCCCTCGGGCGATTGATACCCGAGTTCTCGTTCCCCCGGGGCCACTTCACCGTTGTCGACCCTCTCCTTACTAGGCCGACGACGAGGCGGGGAGCCGTCCTTGGACGGCTGCTCGCGGCGCTCACTGACGCGTTTCGCGAGCTTGATGATCTCGCGACATTCTGAGGCGCTGTGGTGAGCGTTGGGATGCATGGGGCACGAGCTGTTGTTGTCTCCCTGTGGCCGGGGGCGCTTATTGCGCTCGCCCCGTCCTCTAGCCGCGGCTGCAACAGTCGGAGCGCCATCCTGCGGCCTCATAGCCGCGGTTCTTCTTCTTTTTGCCATCCTGGGGGGCGGCACCCGACTGGGCAGCCCCGGTCCGTGGGGCCGAGTACCATGCATGGCCCTTGGCAGCTCTGGCGCATTTGTCGGCCAGAGTGAAGAGTGTGGGGACAGCCTCCACGTCGTGCATGGCTAACTTCTCCAGCATTTTCTCATCGCGTACTCCTTAGCAGAAGGCCTTGATGATGGAAGCATCGGAAATGCGAGGTATAGTACCTCACACCTTGGTGAAGCGGGAGATGAACGTCCAGAGAATTTCCCCGGGCTCCTGCCTCACCGCATGGAGGTGGGCCTCCACACCGTGCTGCTGGTAAGTGTTGGCGAAGTTAGCAACGAACCGCACGCAGAGCTCTTCCCAGGAGTAGACTGAACCTGGGGCGAGGTTCATGAGCGAAGTCTAGGCAGGTCCAGACAAGGCCACATGAAAATATGTTGCCATCACAGCGGTGTTTCCACCTGCCGCGTGATGGCGGTGACGTACACCTGCAGGAACTCCGACGGGTTTGTCGTTCTGTCGTATTTTTCCAGCAGGTGCGGCCGGAACTTGGGCGGCCACGACGCTGCGCGAATATGATTTGTGAGAGCGGCACAGCCCATGCCGGCCAAGGGGACACCCACTTGGGACCGGGTGCCCATTGGTGTCTGCGGTGTTGCCGCAGCGAAATCTTGGTCGAGGTTGCGACCCTCGATATTTTGTCGGCGCTCACGCGCCCTCTCCAGAGAAACTCGGGCATCTTCCCCCGCACGCCTGCGGTTGAGTTCTACCTGGAGGTCGTCGGTCTGTGCTCCCCTTACGGAGGGCGAGCGCACAGACGCCGTCGCCTCGCGTTGGCACCGGGATGACCAAGGCCTGGACCTGGTCGAAGTAGAATGTGCCATGCCGAGTAGTCGGTCGACGTCTTCATGCCACTGCTTCATGGCCCCTGGTGAGGCCGTGGAGCTAGGGGGTGGCGTAGCAACTCCCTGACTGCAGACAACGCCGTAGGCGCTGCCCTTGACGGAGTCCGGGATGCTTGTGCAGGCGTGTGCTGCTGCACAGCGTGTACAGCAGCAGTCCCAGACTCAGGGCGGTCGGGTACTCGTGGCGCAGAGGATGCAACTTCTTGCTCCATCGTGAAATCCTCCGAAGTTTCGGTGCGGTGCTCGATGATTCGCACCATCATGCCAATTAAGAACACAGGCAAAAACCTAAAGCCTAGCCCCTACCTGGCGCGCCAAATGTCGGAGAGGAAATCTCTGGCCGGGTGGCGGAGTGCACCCGCCCTAAATCCTAAGATGAGGAGGGGCCTAAGCGTTTTGCCTGTTATGCGAGATGGATGGACGAACACAAGAACACGTGAGGGTTTAGAGTGGTTCGGGCCGCCGGAGCGTAATACCCTACTCCACTGTATGTTGGATTGCTGTGGAAGCTTGAGAGTCTGAGTGGGCTTGTGTTGTAACGTCGCATGCCTCCCCTTTTATAGTTGAAGGGGGGCATGCACAAAAGACTCCGAACCCCGACAGGTGGGTCCAGAGACATAAGGATGGAATACCCAGAGCAACTAATGTCGGTCACCTTGTGCTATCTCCCTGTGCCCCGACATTCGCCGCTTCAGTAGAATCGGCGTGCTGCAGAAGGTTCCTCGGTATTGTTTAAGTCATGATAACCACTGCGCGCGTGCAGTGGTGTGGGCGTACTGCCCGCTGCTTGATTGGACAGGCACGCCGCCTGGTCTGGTCATCGCCTGCCATCAGAGTGGACGGGGCACATTAAATGCCGAGTCGGCTCATCGCCCGTCTACAGGGCGGTCTGGCGGCGCGCGATCTCTGCAATAAATGTAGAGATCGCACGGCCCCGTGGCCTTACGTCAGGCTCTGCTCTCCGGCTTACGTCACGAGCCGCAGGCCACGTGGTAGCACCGGGTCCCCGCCTGAGCGGGGAGCGTAGGCGTGCCTGGCAAGATCCAGACAAGTGTCTGTGCCGGACCCCTGTACGCCTTCGACTTAGGCCTGGGTATTCCTCATCCCGAGATCTTGTCGTGGACGGTCCGGACCTCTCTTAGAAGGGTCCGGGTCCCATTTAGGGGAACACTGAGGTCCCAGCTAGGTATGCTGGGATCCGGCATTCTCTCACGGGGGTCCGGATCTACTGATGATATCTCGGTATATGTTACCTTCTCTGGTCATCTGGTGGCCTCGGAGTTGCCCACATGGTGGGGTAAGGAGCGGTTTACCGCCCCTTATTACTATAGTAATGGATATCTCTGTTTCAGGGTACCGACAGATGTCCAACGAGAATTAAACATTTATATGCAAACAATATAAATAGCTGAGAGCATGTGTTACCTTGTCACCGGAAAAGACGGGGTGGGGGCAACACAATGGTGGGGACACGACAGCGGTTGGCGCAGACGAGACGATGTGATGGCCGGGACGCGACGACACTATTAGGGGGTGTTTGGTTGCTGCTGCTAAAGTTTAGCCCGGGTCACATCAAGCGTTTGACTTTTAAATAGGAGTATGAAATATAGACCCAACCAACTGGACTAGATTCGTCTCGTCTTTTAATCTTCGGCTGACAAATTAGTTTTATAATCGGACTACATTTAATACCCGGAACGGAGGTTCAAACATTCGATATGACAAGGGCTAAATTTTAGTTTGGGGTAACCAAACACCCCCTTAATAGCTAGTCATTAGAATTGCTATGCTATAATCATCATTAGCCCTAGAGTGAATTTACTTCTAAAACACACACATTTGATATTCAATGAAAATAAATTTAAAGTAACCTCTGAGACCGACAATTGAATTATGAAAATAACTTACATGAAAGAATTATATATATCACATGAATATTTATTTAAAATACCAGTCTCACATGAATAATACTTCGGCAGGAGCATGTGTCAGTTGATTTACCTTTGCTTCAGTAGGTTTCAGTAGCCTAGGCGGCCAGGAAGAGGACGATCGGGTGCCCTAGCGAAAGGTGGTTGGGGTTGGCAGCCAAGGTAGGGGTTGACCAGGACTAGCGGCTGGGGCAAAGGTCGACCGAGGCTGCAGTAAGAATGCCTCCACGAGATTACTCATATGCATGGCTATTTTACGCTGTAGACTTTATTGATCAGAGAGTGGGATTGAATATGAGAATATAGATGAGTAAACTGCTAGAGATAGTTTAAGTCCATTGGACGACCATTAGCGACAAGGGTTGGAAAATAAGCTCAAGACTCGTGAGCCGGCTCGAGCTCGGAGCGGCTCGCGAGCCGAGCCGAGCCTGTATTTTAGGCTTGTTAGTCAAGCAAGCCAAACCATTCTAGCTCACGGTTGCAACAAATATGTTGAATTAATCAATCTACAGAATCATAATAGATCATTGGTTCATTTTATTAAGTTACATGCACCAACCAATCCAACCTAAAAGCTTAAACTGATAGAAAGAGATGTACAATTCGCTTATATTTTATTGCAACACTCCCTCTCATGTCGAGCATCTCTTAGGTCTCAGACGTGGAATAGGAGCGAGCAACAATTATTTTACCTTAATTGTGCTAACCAGGAGTCCAGGATTTGAACTCGTCACTTCTGCCATTGATACCATATTAAGTTGTATGAATCAACCAATCCAACCCAAAAGTTTAATCTGATAGGAAGAGATGTGCAATTCACTTATATTTTATTCCAACACATTTTTTAGTATTTAATAATGGATATATGACAATTCAAATTTTAGATTGCTCATAATATCAAATAAAAGTTCTATATTTCATATTTAAATGATATTAAATTAATATATAATACACTTATATTTATGAAGGTGTGGCTCGCGAGCTAACTTCAAACCGAGTCATTTTTTAGCTTGTGCAATTGATGAGCCGAGCTAAACTCAGTCATCCATCGGTTCGACTCATTTCCAGCTCTATTGGCAGCTGAGGCCGAATTTTTTACATTTTAGCCCTTTTTAGATAAAAAATCACGTTTAGACCCTAAAAAATTTTAATAGCAATTTTGGACCCTTTGCTCGGCGCCATAGGCTATGGCGCCGAGGTAACACAGCTCGGCGCCATAGCCTATGGTGCCGAGTTACGTGCTACGCTGGCACACCCGGACGCCGTGGCGCCGACGTGGCACCGAGCTCGGCGCCACATATCTTGGCGCCGAGCTCGGTTGTAAATAGGCGGCGGTGAGCATGGCTCTGTTTAACCAGGGCTGAGCTGCGGCATGGCGGTGCAGTACCGGGGCCTGTCCAAGACGGCTCTGGCGATCAGCTTCGCGCTGTGCTCGCGGATGGTGTGCTGCATCTACGGCAAGGAGCGGCTCAGCGCCTGGACGCGGGCGGCGCTGGAAGCCGTGGGCTGGGTGTTCGTGGCTGCCGACGCGGTGTACCTCGTCGGCTGGGTCGTCATGAAGGGCGGCGGCGTCGGCGTGGCGGCCTACAGCCTGGTTGCGGAGTTGGTGTTCCTCAGCGTCTTCGGCAAGGTCTACCGGTTCTTGGCATGGGTGGTGGCGAGGCAATCGCAGTGGAAATTCAGCCTCTGCCATAGCGCCGTTTGATTGATGATACTCCTGAAAGCTAATTCTCTCAGAAAATCTGTATAAAGAAAGAAAGGAATCGTTGCTTTAGTTCATTTTCTTGGTGTACAATCTACACGGTGGTAAAGAAAAGGTGCGATTTTATTTGTTCATGTTACTTGGCTTAATTTGGCGGAAGCCATTCAGATTTTTGTTCATCGTTGCATGTACATGTGTCTTCAGAGCTTGTGACAAAGACAAAAAAAACTAAACGGACACAAAAAGTATTGAAACACAAATTATGGGGCTTGAACCCAAACCCCAAGGTGAGGAGCCTTGTGCTTTACCAACTGGGCTAGACAAGCTTTGTGCTTATAGCTTTCTAACAAAATTGTTGAACACACAACCGAGCTCGACGCCAAGATCTGTGGCGCCGAGCTCGATGCCACGTCGGCGCCACGGCGTCCGGGTGTGCCAGCGTAGCACGTACCTCGACGCCATAGCCTATGGCGCCGAGCAAAGGGTCTAAAATTGCTATTAAAATTTTTTAGGGTCTAAACTTGATTTTTTTAAAAAATGGCTAAAATGCAAAAAATTCGGCAGCTGAGGCTGGGAGCAATGCGATGAGAGGAGATCACAACCGACGTAGGGCCATAGCGGTCGGGGAGACGACGAGACGAATGGTGTGGATACATGAGAGCAGGAGGGAATAGTAGATGGACGAGCACGTGGGAATGCTCGGGTGGCGAATCGACGATGTAATAGGCTAACTTCCTTCGGTCGCGTTAGTAGTCGACGCGGTCGATGGAAGTTAGCCAATCTGTTTAATAATTTTTGTCGGTTATGTTAGTGGGCTATATTAGTAGCCAACACAAAATAACTAATTTTTTTCGCTGCCGGAGAGAAATTATGCTGATTTTCGTCGGTTGAGATCTGACCTACGAAAATTACTTAGATTGCACAAGATTACCTAGGGAACGACGGAAATTTTCGTGGCCAACAGAAATTTTAGGTTTTTCTTCTCGTGCATCTTAATTTAAACCAAACACATTGTTGGAACCTGCCCTTCAAGACAGGTTGATCCAACGGGAAATTAGGGGGAAAGTTTGCAAAACTTAACTCGGGGTGCAAAACTTAACACGGGATGTCAAAAGCATCGTTGGCCTCTCTGTGCCTAGGCACAGTACGGAGGTATTTATAGGTACTCGAGGGGCCGCTTGTCCCTGTCAAAGACATTTAGACCCTCAAGTACCCGGTTTATCCCCAGAATATTCCCATGAGGGGAGGTTACAGACAGTCATTATGGTAAACTTTATTACAGACACGGCCCTAATCTCACATTCCCACGCGGGGCCCAACTCTGTGGGCCGAACCGTACATGGGCCTTTCTTGGTGGTGAGGGTGGGAGGTCCCGTAGACTTCGGCAGGGCCTTCATCTTGTCCCGTATAAGCGAAGGGGGTCGAACAGGCCTCCGTTCGGCTAGCGCCCTTGGCCTGTCTTGGCGGGTTCCGTGAATCCAGCCTGTGCAAGGTGAGGACGAAGTCGTCGAGAGCGAAGGGTGGTGTGTTCGCCTTCGTCCCAACATTTGCCATCTGAGGGACCAGTTTGACTAAGTCAGCTGGTGCCAAAGACCACCGTGAGATGGTGAAGACGCTGCCCTCGCTCGAAGTTGTCCCGCGGGGGTTTTTGAAATGTGACCGTTGATGTATGTGTTACTGTTGGACTGCATGTTTCCCGAGGCGTCGTGTCACGCCTACAAAAAACCGACCCCGGCCAAGCCCGTTTCCGGCTTGCATTTGCGTGTTAGAAACCCTAACTTTTTTCAACTGCTCGCCTGCCCTCCTTGCTCGCTCTGCATCAGAAATCTAGCCCGTATCAAGCAGACCGCGTGCCGCCGCCAGTACGTTGCAATGTCTTCTTCGTCTGCTGCGAGCGCATCGTCGACCGTGCTGTCGTCCGAGGAGACCTTGAGTGATTTCGCGGTGATGGAGTTGCAGCCTGGCCACACCGTGGAGTTTGGTACTTCGAGGATTTCCTCAGTCTGTGTGTTGGAGATGCAGCGGCTTGGTTACTTTGGTAACTGTGTCGGGCGGGCCCTGGGTGCAGAGGAGGTCCCCGAGCCTAAAGGCGAGTTAGTAGTTTTTGAGGCCTTTTTTTGTTGCCGGTCTTCGCCTCCCGACACATCGATTCGTGGCAAAGGTGTTGCGAAGGTCCGAAGTGCAGGTCCACTAGTTGATGCCGAACGCCGTGGTGGCACTGGAGAAGTATGTCTGGGCGGTTACTTCCTACGGCGGGCAGCCGTCTGTGGAGGTCTTCGCCAAAAATTATTGCCTGCATTGGCAGAAGAGGAAAATAGGAAATAAGATAGCACAATTCGGATCGTGCACCTTCACGTCGTGGACTAGGAAGACTTTGGCTGAAGTTGTGGAGATAGTCCCTGTGCTAGGAACAAATGGGGCAACTGGTGGGATTTTTGGTTCTATGTGGCTCCTAGTGACGTCGAAGACCTGCCTAGCCTCCCTCCGGCCATTCTATGCTCACACTGCTATGTGGCGTTTCCTCAATTCGAGGTGGTGGAGGAAGACGAGGACAAAGGGACCCTTCGACATGCTGCCCGCCTGAGTAGTGGGCTTAACTTGGTTGAGGAATTTATTGCTTATGGAGTGTGGCCCTTGGCGCACGACTGGGTATTGGGCAAAGTGACCCCCCGTCGAATGCTTACCCTGGGTGGTCTGCTGGTGCGAAGTACTGCCTTTGTGGTGGACTTGCGCGGTCGCAACCCGACCGCGTTTGTGCGTGAAGTGGAGGCCGAGGCCACGAAGATTGTAGGAAAGTATGTGCCGAAGATGGAGACTCTGAGGAGCTGGGATATCCGCGGTTCAAATGTTAGGTTGAACCACGTTTTTGAGTTGAACCGTCTGCCATATGCCGGCTACCCGGGGGACGACGATGCTGATGCTGCTGTCTGCCGGGGGAAAAAGGCGATGACAACAGCCGACGAGGGCCCTTCACGGGGAACAGCGCCAGGCGTGGCCGCCAAGAAGAAATTAGGTACAACAGCTGAGTGGTCGAGGGCTTCCGATCGTTTTGCTGCGGATTTGCTGGAGACCTGCGCGGTTCCTGGGGAGACGATGTTTTTGCTAGAGCTCCGGGAATCTTTCGTGTGAATGCTGAAGGTTACCGGGGGTCACTGGCCTAGGAATGTTCCGATTCCTCAGGCGAGCGGCGAGGACATGTTTACATCTTGATTAGCTCGTGAGATGAAAATTTTCCCTTACGGACGGAATGTTGGTGCTGTTGTATCGACAATGATGGAGAAGGATCGCCAAGACGTGCCATGGAAACGTCGGGCGTTCACCAGGGTGGGGGACCTGAGGCACGAGGTGAAAATGGCGTGGGCGAGCGTGAAGCCTACCGCCCCTGGCACCGGCATGCCTCCGCCTAGCGCGCCCGGCGCCAGCATGTCGCCGCCTGCCACACCCACACATGAGCGAAGGCCTCCCTTGCCATCGCACGCTGCTGAGGCAGCGGTGGGGGGCGCCGAAGTCTCCATGGATATTTCCGTGGACGACTACCTTGTGGGCGGGGTCGCGATGTTCGATGCCCACACAGGACGGGGTCCTGCTGGTGAGTTTTTTTTTCATGAAGCCTGCGTTTCTGACGTGACCATGGTGTAGGAGCGGAGTCCGGGCAACTGGCTGTTGTCCCGATGGCGGTGACGGCTGGTCCGGTGGTCGTGGCAACCGTGGCGAAGGGGTCTTCGCAGGACCCGTGGTCCAAGTTCTTCGTCAGCGGCGAAATTGTCTCTGCCGCAGCTGTGAAGGACGTGGCCGCCTCAGTTGTGCAGTAGCTAAAACATGTGAGTGTGACCAGCGCTTTTGGAATTTGTTTTTGTTCATAGCTCCGCTTTTGACAGTCTTTGTGCCAGGCGGCTGCCTTCGCCGAGCACATTGCATCGGGGGAGCTAACCTTAGAGTTTGTTGCCGAAAGGCAGTGACTTGAGGAGAGGATTGAGCGCCTCCGAACGCAACATATGGAGGCCGTCCGAGACAAGTCAGCGGTGAAAAAGAGGAGCCGCAATCTGCTTGAAAATCTGATGGCAGCGGAGGCTCAGAAAGAGGAGCTCGGTCGTCGGCTTGTGGCGGAAAGGGAGGACGCGGAAAAGGCCCGCGCCAAGGCCCAAGCTGCCCACGCCGAGACCAGCCTCGCCCTCAAGCGAGCCACTGAAGTGGAGTCAGGGCAGAGAAGTCTGCGCGGCTATGTGGACAAAATGGAGGCCTCCACCCGCGCTGGGGTCGACCGAGCGCACGCGTTGCTTGTGGAGGCGTACCGTCAGCTCGGCGCGCGAACCGCCCCCTTCGACAAATCCGGTGAAGAGGTGGGCCTCCGCTTTCTCGGGTGGCTACAGGAGGAGTTGGAGTTGCTCCCGTCCATCGTGACCAGTCTCATGTCCTTCGCCTTGCTCGTTACCTGCAAGGGGGCTACGAATGCTTTGTCCCGTGAGGGATGTAGGCATTTCGAAGTCTTTGATCGGGCAACCGAGGACTTCGACAATGGAATCTTCTAGGTCGAAGACGAGGTGCTAAAGCGGTCCGCTGGGACGCTTTATGATAGGATGTGGGGCCCTCACGGCCGCGACACTTTCTGGAAGAGGTCCGACCGGGCGTTGGAGCAGGTGTATAAAATTATTTATTTATTGTTTTATTTTATTTATTCATTATTGTTATATATATATATTTTAAAAATGTTTTTGCTATTTGTGTAGATGATGAACGATGAAGAAGTCGAAGACTTCGGTGGCTTGGAGAGCTCGGTGACCCGGGCAAAGATGCGAGGACGGGGGCTGAAGAGCAATCGGTGCCACCAACCGACCCTGGCGGAGACCCTGCAGCAGCGGCTATGCCGGCTGGCGGAGACCCTGCGGCAGCTGCGCCGACTGGCGAATACCCTACAACGACGGCTGCTCTTTCGCAGGTGGTGGGATCGTGTTAGGCGAGTTGGGTTTACGGTTTTGTTTTTGTGATATTGAAGGTTGGTTGCTGCGCAGGTTTCGACGTCCGGGCCCACGCAAGCAACTCCTACCGATGTTGATATTAATTTTGTGGCGGCTGCGAATGTAGTGCTTGTTAATGGAAATTCGTCTGGTTCTGAAACTGAGTCTTGGTCATCTGACAAGGGTGATTTTGAGAGCCCATTTTCGTGGATTGAGGAGTCTTCTGATGAAGATTTAAATTATTTTGTGGCGTTGGATGTGGTTGCGGTGGAGTCCTTGCCGTAGCCTGAAGTGCGTGAAGGGTCTGCTCCCCCGGCTGGGATGATAGCCGAAGAGCACCGCCAGCGAAGGGTGGTGTCGAAGCACAATGTTGGTAAGATGTCACGAAGTGGGAGGCGTCGACAGATGGGGATGGAACGATCCCGTCTTCGACTGGATCAGGACGGCCAACGAGATTTGCTATCGTCGACGTCCGGGATGTGTATTGGGGAGGGGATCTGCGGAATCTTTTTGAGGGCGAGGAGTTGAAGATGATGTTATTTAACTTTCGAGAGGCAGGCCTTATTCCGAAGGTTGAGCCGATGTAGCATGTCTGCTGCCCTCGCTCTCGTGTTGCGGTTGTAAGTGAAACCGCTGCCCTCCCTCGGCTCGCAATAGAGAGGGAGGGCAACAAGAAGTGAATTGTATTATTTATGTAATGTGGCCGGTGGGCCCCTCATTGTGTGTATGTAAACTATGATGATACCGCATGCTGCGCTTGTTGTGAGGTTGTCCCGACTCGTAATTGTGTTGGCATGGTCCGTAAATGGAATGGGGACCTCGCTTTCCGCGGTGAGTTTGGACGCTGATGACGCATACCTGGCTATGCCCTTAGGTGGTTTTTTTGTTCGACCGTGTCAAATAGTAGAGACTTCGCGCCTTTAAGGTGGTCGTAATAGACTTTGCGCTATTAGGGTGACGTCGCGCATTTATGCATGTCTGGCTGCACCCATGGGCGGCTTTTGCTCGGATTTGTCTTATGGTAGAGACTTTGCACCCTTAGGGTGAAGTCGCGTACTTGTTGTGCATATCCGGCTGCACCCTTAGGCGGCTTTTGCTCGGATGTTTTGTAGTAAAGACTTCGCACCCTTAGGGTGAAGTCGCGCACTTGTTGTGCATATCCGGCTGCACCCTTAGGCGGCTTTTGCTCGGATTTGTCTTATGGTAAAGACTTCGCACCTTTAGGGTGAAATCGTGCACTTGTTGTGCATATCTGGCTGCAAGCTTAGGCGGCTTTTGCTCGGATTTGTCTTATGGTAAAGACTTTGCACCTTTAGGGTGAAGTCGCGCACTTGTTGTGCATATCCGGCTGCACCCTTAGGCGGCTTTTGCTCGGATTTGTTGCACGCGAGGGTAGTCTAGGCTGCCTCTTGCGGTGACTATTTGTACGTCGAATGTGAAAGGGAAATAAGGTCAAACCTTTCCTATATGAATTTTGGTGGTTGAATTTCCCAACACAAATTATTGGACTAACTAGCTTGCTCTAGATTATGAGTTCTACAGGTGCCAAAGGTTCACAACAAACCAATACAAAGTACAAGAAAGGGTTCAAATAAAAAGAGCAAAAGACAACCGAAGGCTGCCCTGGTCTGGCGCACTGGACAGTGTCCGGTGCACCAGGGTGCATCAACTCTAAACTTGCAAGCTTCAGGTTTTCGGGGAGCCGCTCCGCTATAATTCACCGGACTGTCCAGTGTAGCACCGGACTGTCCGGTGTGCCAGCGGAGCAACGACTACTTAGCGCCAACGGTCGTCTGCAAAGGAACAGTGAAACGCTACAGTGCGCGCCTGCGCGCGCAGCAGTCAGAAGGCGCACCGGACAGTGAACAGTGACTGTCCGGTGCACCACCGAACTGTCCGGTGGCCCCACATGTCAGAGCTCCAACGGTCGAACCCTAACAGTTGGGTGACGTGGCTGGCGGCACACCGGACTGTCCGGTGTGCCATACGACAGCAGCCATCCCCAATGGCCACTTTGGTGGTTGAGGCTATAAATACCCCCAACCACCACTCATTCAAGGCATCCAAGTTTTCAGTCAACACATTCAATACAAGAGCTATAGCATTCAATACAAGACACAATTAGAGCGAATCAAAATCTCTCCAAGTGTCAATTCCACTCAAAGCAATAGTGACTAGAAGAGAGAATTTTGCCGTGTTCATTTGAGCTCTTGCGCTTGGATCGCTTTTATTCTTCTTCCTTTCTTGTTCCCAACTCAATTGTAATCAAGGCAAGAGACACCAATTGTGTGGTGGTCCTTGTGGGGACTTAGTGTCCCGATTGATTGAGAAGAGAAGCTCACTCGGTCTAGGTGACCGTTTGAGAGAGGGAAAGGGTTGAAAGAGACCCGGTCTTTGTGACCACCTCAACGGGGAGTAGGTTTTTAAGAACCGAACCTCGGTAAAACAAATCACCGCGTCACACTCTTCATTTGCTTGTGATTTGTTTTCGCCCTCTCTTTCGGACTCGATTATATTTCTAACGCTAACCCCGGCTTGTAGTTGTGCTTAAGTTTATAATTTTCAGATTCCGCCTATTCACCCCCTCTAGGCGACTTTCAATTGGTATCAGAGCCCGATACTTCATTAGAGCTTAATCGCTCGAAGTGATGTCGGGAGATCATGCCAAGAAGGAGGTTATGACCGGCGAGAAGCCCGCTACAAGCCACGGGAAGGCTCCATCAAGGGAGTCCGGCTCCAAAGGAAAGGGAGAATCACTCTCTCACAACAAGTCGCATCGGAGTGGCGATAAGAAAAATAAGATGAAGAAGGTGGTCTACTACGAGACCGATTCTTCGTCGCCATCCACCTCCGTCTCCGACGCGTTGTCCGTTACTTCTAAGTGCCATGAGCGCAAGAAGTTTAGTAAGATCCCCCTACGCTATCCTCGCATTTCAAAACACACTCCTTTACTTTCTGTCCCGTTAGGCAAACCACCCGTTTTTGAGGGTGAAGATTATTGTATGTGGAGTGATAAAATGAGGCATCACCTAACCTCACTCCACGCAAGTATTTGGGACGTCGTTGAGTTTGGAGTGCAGGTATCATCGCCGGGGGATGAAGACTACGACTCGGACAAGGTTGCCCAAATCCGGCACTTCAACTCCCAAGCCACCACTATACTCCTCGCCTCTCTAAGTCGAGAGGAGTATAACAAGGTGCAAGGGTTGAAGAGCGCCAAGGAAATTTGGGACGTGCTCAAGACCGCGCATGAAAGAGACGAGGTGACCAAGATCACCAAGAGGGAAACGATCGAGGGGGAGCTCGGTCGTTTTATGCTCAACCAAAGAGAAGACCCGCAAGCCATGTACAACCGGCTAAAGACCTTGGTAAATCAAGTGCGCAACCTCGGGAGCACCAAATGGGATGAACATGAAATGGTCAAGGTTATTCTAAGATCACTAGTTTTTCTTAATCCTACTCAAGTACAATTAATTCATGGTGATCCCAGAAACAAACTAATGTCTCCCGAGGAAGTGATAGGAAAATTTGTGAGCTTTGAATTGACGATCAAAGGCTCTAAGAAAATCATCGAGCAAGGCGCCACCTCAACATCCGAGGTGCAACCCGTCACATTCAAGGCGACGGAAGAAGAAAAGAAAGACTCTACACCAAGTAAGGTCCCCATCGATGCCTCCAAGCTCGACAATGAGGAAATGGCGCTCATCATCAAGAGCTTCCGCCAAATCCTCAAACAAAGGAGGGGGAAGGATTACAAGTCCCGCTCCAAGAAGGTTTGCTACAAATGTGGTAAGCCCGTTCATTTTATCGCTAAATGTCCTTTGTCTAGTGATAGTGACAGGTATAACGACAAGAGGGGGAAGAAGAAGGAGAAGAAGATATATTACAAGAAGAAGGGCGGTGATGCCCATGTTTGCCGGGAGTGGGACTCTGACGAGAGGTCCACCGACTCCTCCTCCGACGAGGACGCCGCCAACATCACCGTCAACAAAGGTCTTCTCTTCCCCAACGTCGGCCACAAGTGCCTCATGGCAAAGGACGGCAAGAAGAAGAAGGTAAAATCTAGATCCTCCACTAAGTATGCAACTTCTAGTGATGAGGATAATTCTAGTGATGATGAGGATAACTTGCTTACTCTTTTTGCCAATCTTAACATGCAACAAAAAGAGAAATTGAATAAATTGATTAGTGCTATTCATGAGAAGGATGAACTCTTGGATAGCCAAGAGGACTTCCTTATTAAGGAAAACAAAAAACATGTTAAGGTTAAAAATGCTTATGCTCAGTAGATAGAGAAAAATGAAAAATTGACTAGTGAGCTTAGCACTTGCCATGACACTATTTCTAGCCTTAGAAATGAAAATGCCAAATTAATTGCTAAGGTTGAGAAATCAAATGTTTGTGATGATTCAATTGTTAATCTTAGAAATGACAATGCTAGTTTAATTGCTAAGATTGACATGTTGAATGAATCTCTTGCTAGCCTTAAGATTAAAAATGAAAAATTAATTGTTAAGGCTAAAGATTTAAATGTTTGCAATAATGCCATCACCAACCTTAGAGATGAGAATGCTATTTTACATGCTAGGATTGTTGAATTAAATGATTGCAAACCCTCTACATCTACGGTTGATCATGTTTCTATTTGCACTAGATGTAGAGATATTAATGTTGATGCTATTCATGATCACCTTGCTATGATTAAACAACAAAATGATCATATAGCTAAACTAGATGCTAAAATTGCCGAGCATGAACTAGAGAATGAGAAATTTAAATTTGCTCGTAGCATGCTTTATAGTGGGAGACGCCCTGGCATTAATGATGGCATTGGCTTCCAACGGGGAGACAATGTCAAGCTTAATGCCCCTCCTAAAAGATTGTCTAATTTTGTTAAGGGCAAAGCTCCCATGCCTTAGGATAACGAGGGTTATATATTATATCCTATTGGTTATCCTGAGGATAAGATTTGGAGAATTCATGCAAAGAAGACTCATTCTGTTTCTCACCATGCTTTTATTTATAAGAATGAGGCTTCTAGCTCTAGGCGTTCTACACATGTTAAAATGCCTAAGAAGAAAACTCCTATTGCATCAAATGATCATAACATATCATTTAAGACTTTTGATGCTTCATATGTGCTCACTAACAAATCAGGCAAAGTAGTTGCAAATATGTTGGGGGCAAACACATGGGGTCAAAGACTTGTGTTTGGGTACCCAAGGTGCATGTTTCTAATGTGAAAGGACCCAAGACCATTTGGGTACCTAAGAACAAGGCCTAAATTTGTTTTGTAGGTTTATGCATCCGGGGGCTCAAGTTGGATCATTGATAGCGGGTGCACAAACCACATGACTGGGGAGAAAAGGATGTTCTCCTCCTATGAGAAAAACCAAGATCCCCAAAGAGCTATAAAATTCGGGGATGGAAATCAAGGTTTGGTCAAAGGGCTTGGTAAAATTGCTATATCTCCTGACCATTCTATTTCCAATGTTTTTCTTGTAGATTCTTTAGATTATAACTTGCTTTCTGTTTCTCAATTATGTAAAATGGGTTACAATTATCTTTTTACGGATACAGGTGTTACTGTCTTTAGAAGAAGAGATGATTCAGTAGCATTTAAGGGAGCGTTAGAGGGTCAACTATACTTAGTTGATTTTAATAGAGCTGAACTCGACACTTGCTTAATTGCTAAGACTAACATGGGTTGGCTCTGGCATCGCCGACTAGCCCTCGTTGGGATGAAGAATCTTCACAAGCTTCTAAAGGGAGAGCACATTTTGGGACTAACCAATGTTCATTTTGAGAAAGACAGGATTTGTAGCGCATGCCAAGCAGGGAAGCAAGTTGGTGTTCATCATCCACACAAGAACATCATAACGACTGACAGGACACTTGAGCTACTCCACATGGACCTATTCGGCCCGATAGCTTACATAAGCATCCGCGGGAGTAAGTACTGTCTAGTTATTGTGGATGATTATTCTCGCTTCACTTGGGTATTCTTTTTGCAGGAAAAATCACAAACCCAAGAGACTTTAAAGGGATTCTTGAGACGGGCTCAAAATGAGTTCGGCTTAAGGATAAAAAAGATTAGAAGCGACAATGGAACGGAGTTCAAGAACTCACAAATCGAAGGCTTTCTTGGGGAGGAGGGCATCAAGCATGAGTTCTCTTCTCCCTACACGCCACAACAAAATGGTGTAGTGGAGAGGAAGAATAGAACTCTACTTGACATGGCAAGGACCATGCTTGATGAGTACAAGACTTCAGATCAGTTTTGGGCCGAGGCGGTCAACACCGCTTGCTATGCCATCAACCGGTTATATCTTCACCGAATCCTCAAGAAGACATCATATGAACTCCTCACCGGTAAAAAGCCCAATGTTTCATATTTTAGAGTCTTTGGTAGCAAATGCTTTATTCTTGTTAAAAGAGGTAGAAAATCTAAATTTGCTCCTAAGGCTGTAGAAGGATTTTTACTTGGTTATGATTCAAACACAAGGGCATATAGAGTCTTTAACAAGTCCACTGGACTAGTTGAAGTTTCTTGTGACATTGTGTTTGATGAGACTAACGGCTCTCAAGTAGAGAAAGTTGATCTTGATGAGCTAGATGATGAAGAGGCTCCATGCGTCGCGCTAAGGAACATGTCCATTGGGGATGTGTGTCCTAAGGAATCCGAAGAGCCTCCACAAGCACAAGATCAACCATCTTCCTCCATGCAAGCATCTCCACCAACCCAAGATGAGGATCAAGCTCAAGATGATGAAAATGAAGATCAAGAAGATGAGCCACCTCAAATGGAGGATAATGATCAAGGGGGAGATGCCCATGATCAAGACAAGGAAGATGAACAAGATCCAAGGCCGCCACACCCAAGAGTCCACCAAGCGATTCAAAGAGATCACCCCATGAACACCATCCTCGGCGATATTCATAAGGGGGTAACCACTAGATCTCGAGTCGCTCATTTTTGTGAACATTACTCGTTTGTCTCCTCTATTGAGCCACACAGGGTAGAGGATGCACTTAAAGATTCGGATTGGGTGCTGGCGATGCAAGAGGAGCTCAACAACTTCACGAGGAATGAGGTATGGCATTTAGTTCCACGTCCTAACCAAAATGTTGTAGGAACCAAGTGAGTCTTCCGCAACAAGCAAGATGAGCATGGTGTGGTGACAAGGAACAAAGCGCGACTTGTGGCTAAGGGATATTCACAAGTCGAAGGTTTGGATTTTGGTAAAACCTATGCACCCGTAGCTAGGCTTGAGTCAATTCGTATATTACTTGCCTATGCTACTTACCATGGCTTTAAGCTCTATCAAATGGACAAGAAGAGTGCCTTCCTCAATGGACCAATCAAGGAAGAGGTCTATGTTGAGCAACCTCTAGGCTTTGAAGATAGTGAGTATCCTAACCATGTATATAAACTCTTTAAGGCACTTTATGGGCTCAAGCAAGCCCCAAGAGCATGGTATGAATGCCTAAGAGATTTCCTTATCACTAATGGCTTCAAAGTCGGCAAGGCCGATCCTACTCTCTTTATGAAAACAATCGAAAATGATTTGTTTGTATGCCAAATTTATGTTGATGATATCATATTTGGGTCTACTAACAAATCTATTTGTGAAGAGTTTAGTAGGATCATGATACAAAAATTCGAGATGTCTATGATGGGGGAGTTAAAGTATTTTCTAGGATTTCAAGTGAAGCAACTCCAAGAGGGCACTTTCATTAGCCAAACGAAGTACATTCAAGACATACTCACCAAGTTTGGAATGAAGGTTGCCAAGCCCATCAAGACACCCATGGGAACCAATGGGCATCTCGACCTCGACACGGGAGGTAAATCCGTAGATCAAAAGGTATACCGGTCGATGATAGGACCTTTACTCTATTTATGTGCATCTCGACCAGACATTATGCTTTCCGTATGCATGTGTGCAAGGTTCCAAGCCGATCCTAAGGAAATTCATCTTAGGGCCGTGAAGAGAATCTTGAGATATTTAGTTCATACTCCTAAGTTTGGCCTATGGTACCCAAGGGATCCTCTTTTGATTTATTAGGATATTCCGATGCTGATTGGGCAGGGTGTAAAATTGATAGGAAGAGCACATCAGGGACTTGTCAGTTTCTGGGGAGATCCCTGGTGTCTTGGGCTTCAAAGAAACAAAATTCAGTAGCTCTTTCTACCGCCGAAGCCGAGTATATTGCCGCAGGCCATTATTGCGCGCAATTGCTTTGGATGAGGCAAACCCTTAGGGACTATGGCTACAAATTTAGCAAAGTCCCTCTCCTATGTGATAATGAGAGTGCAATCCGCATGGCGGATAATCCTGTTGAACACAGCCGCACTAAGCACATAGCCATTCGGTATCACTTTTTGAGAGATCACCAACAACGGGGGGATATCGAGATAGCCTATATTAACACCAAAGATCAATTTGCCGATATCTTTACCAAACCACTAGATGAGAAAACCTTTACCAAACTTAGGAATGAGCTAAACATTCTTGATTCTCAGAATTTTGATTGATACTTTGCACACATAGCTCATTTACCTTTGATCATATCTCTCTTATGTCTATGACTAATGTGTTTTCAAGTGTATTCTCATGCTTAGTCATAGAATTTAAAGGGAAATGGAGTATTCGGCAAAGATGACGCTTCCACTCAACTCCATCGGTGTTACTTACTCTTTGCCGATATTCTGCATTGTTCTCCACTTTGGTATAATCTTCACTCATATCTATTTGTTTGCCATTGGGGAGAAAGTTTAGGGCTTATATTTCACTCACAAGTACCCGTTTTTGGCGATTCATGCCAAAGGGGGAGAAAGTATTAGCCCAAGGCAAAAGGACTGCACCACCACCTAATTTTAAAATGAAGTTTTCAAATTGATATCTTTATGTGTTTTCAAAAAGGGAGAAAGTACTAGTATCTTCAAAAATTCGTAAAACCCTCTTGAACACTAAGAGGAGATTTTCATTGAGGGAGAGTTTTGTTTAAGTCAAAGGAAAAGCATTTGAAACAGGGGGAGAAAATTTCAAAACTTGAAAATGCTTCTTTCAGTCTTACTCATATACCTTTGACTATTTGCAAAAAGGATTTTGAAAAGAATTTACAAAAGAATTTGCAAAAACAAAACTTGTGGTGCAAGTGTGGTCCAAAATTTTAAATAAGAAGAAAACCATCCATGCATATCTAGTAGAAATAATTATATTGGTTTCATTCCAAGCAACCTTTGCACTTACCATATGCAAACTAGTTCAATTCTGCACTTTTATATTTGCTTTGGTTTGTGTTGGCATCGATCACCAAAAAGGGGGAGATTGAAAGGGAAATAGGGTCAAACCTTTTTCTATATGAATTTTGGTGGTTGAATTGCCCAACACAAATTATTGGACTAACTAGCTTGCTCTAGATTATGAGTTCTACAGGTTCCAAAGGTTCATAACAAACCAATACAAAGTCCAAGAAAGGGTTCAAATAAAAAGAGCAAAAGACAACCGAAGGCTGCCCTAGTCTGGCGCACCGGACTGTCCGGTGCACCAGGGTGGATCAACTCTGAACTTGCCAGCTTCGGGTTTTCGGGGAGCCGCTTCGCTATAATTCACCGGACTGTCCGGTGTGCCAGCGGAGCAACGGCTACTTAGCGCCAATGGTCGTCTACAAAGGAACAGTGAAACGCTACAGTGCGCGCCTGCGCGCGCAGAAGTCAGAGCAGGCGTCAGAAGGCGCACCGGACAGTGAACAGTGACTGTCCGGTGCACCACCGGACTGTCCGGTGGCCCCACATGTCAGAGCTCCAACGGTCGAACCCTAACGGTTGGGTGACGTGGCTGGCGCATCGGATAGTATCCGGTGGCGCACCGGACTGTCCGGTGCGCCATACGACAGCAGCCATCCCCAACGGCCACTTTGGTGGTTGGGGCTATAAATACCCCCAACCACCAGTCATTCAATGCATTCAAGTTTTCAGCCAACACATTCAATACAAGAGCTATAGCATTCAATACAAGACACAATTAGAGCGAATCAAAATCTCTCCAAGTCTCAATTCCACTCAAAGCAATAGTGACTAGAAGAGAGAGTTTTGCCGTGTTCATTTGAGCTCTTGCGCTTGGATCGCTTTTCTTCTTCTTCCTTTCTTGTTCCCAACTCAATTATAATCAAGGCAAGGGACACCAATTGTGTGGTGGTCCTTGTGGGGACTTAGTGTCCCTATTGATTGAGAAGAGAAGCTCACTCGGTCTAGGTGACCGTTTGAGAGAGGGAAAGGGTTGAAAGGGACCCGGTCTTTGTGACCACCTCAACGGGGAGTAGATTTGCAAGAACCGAACCTCAATAAAACAAATCACCGCATCACACTCTTCATTTGCTTGTGATTTGTTTTCGCCCTCTCTTTCGGACTCGATTATATTTCTAACGCTAACCCCGGCTTGTAGTTGTGCTTAAGTTTATAATTTTCAGATTCCGCCTATTCACCCCCCTCTAGGCGACTTTCAGAATGTCGAAGGCCGTCGATGCGGTCTTTTTCGACACATGACAATGATGCTTGCTGGAATTTTTGCGGGGGCTTTTTGGCGGTATATTACATGGCTCTGCCTCATTAAAAACCTCATCCCCCGGGAGGTAAAGAGTGCGGGCTTGATTGACTTTGTCTGAGGAATTACAAAGGCGCTTGGGCCTTGGATCTTAAATAAAAGTTTTTGGAGATTATCGATGTTCCATGAGTGCTCTAAGTCTTTGCCGGATGAAGTTGTTAGCCTATAAGCACTTGGGGATGCCTTCGTCTTGACTATGTACGGCCCTTCCCACTTCAGCTCTAGCTTGCCCCGGGACTCTGTCCTGGTGGTCCTCACGAGTACTAGGTCCCCTTCATTGAATTCTCTTGGGACAACATTGTTGTCACGCCATGCCTTAGTCTAGACCTGATACTTATTTAGGGCCTACAGGGCGAGGACATGGTCTCCGTCAATGAGATCTTTGGAGGTTGGTTCGTCGATGTCGGGGACAGCTGTTTGGTTTGTTTGGGGGGACCCGTGCTTTAACTCTTATGGAGTCATTGCTTCGGATCCATACATCAGGCGGAAGGGTGCGAACCTGGTTGCTCGGCATTCTGTCGTATTTAGTGCCCATATGACTTCGGGTAATTGGTCTGCCCATTTGCCCTTTTTGTCATCAAGGAGCCTTTTCTTAGTGGCGCTGAAAATCTTGCTGTTGGCACGTTCGATGACGCCATTGGATTGTGGGTGGTAGACGTAGGCAAAGATTGGCTTGGTGCCGATGGAACTGCAGAATTCCCGGAAGTCCTGGCTATCGAACTGTTTTCCGTTGTCGATTGTTAGCTCGGACGGGACTCCAAACCGGTAGACGATGTTTTGCCAGAAGAATTTTTGGGCGGTCTTCGCTGTTATTGTGGAGACTGCTCTGGCTTCGATCCACTTGGTAAAATATTCGACAGCGACAAAGGTGAACTTTAGGTTCCCTTAAGCCATAGGCAGTGGCTCGACGATGTCTAGCCCCCAACGCTGAAGTGGCCATGTGTGGGCGATGAGCTTAGTGAATTGCGAAGGGTTGCCTGAGCGAGGAGAGAACTTTTGGCATGCTTCGCATGACCTAGTGACTCGGTTGGCCATGCAAATTATCACAGGCCAGTAAAATCCCTGATGAATCACCTTGGCTGCGAGGGTCCTAGGTCCTGAGTGTGACCCGTAGGTTCCGTCATGGACTTCATGAAGGATCTCTAGGCCTTTGGTTTCGGTTATGCATTTCAGCATAGGCTGGGTGATGCCCTTTTTGTAAAGCTGACCCTTGACTATTGCAAAATCCCTGCTCATGTGCTTCAGTCGTTTGGCCTCATTGCGATTGGTTGGATGGTAATGGCCCTAGAGGTATAGTGTTATTGGGGCCCGCCAGTCTTCAGCCATTATGAGGTTGACGATTCGGTGGCCCTCGACGTCTTGAGTTATTTGCAAGCCTTCAAGGTTACGGTCCGCTGGTGTGCCGATGACGTGGTAGAACACATCAAACGGCAGGGCCTTGCCCTTGGCTGCTGCCTTGGCCAACGCATCGGCCTCTTCATTCTTGTTGCGCTCGACATGCTGCAGAGTGAAACCCTTGAATTGTTTTTCGAGGTCGTGGACAATGGTGAGGTATTGCATCAGCACAGGCTCCTTTGCTGAGTACTCCTTTTTTATCTAGCCGGCGATGACCTTGGAGTCTGTTCTGACGATGAATGTGGTGACGCCGAGGGCCCATAGTTTGTGAAGTCCTAGGATGACGGCTTCATATTCTGCTATGTTGTTAGTGCACCTGTCGGACTCTAGAGCAAAGCTGAGGCGCGCGACGTATCTGTACTTGACACCGGCGGGTGATGTGATAATCGTCGCGGCGCCTGCCCCCGCATGGCACCATGCGCCATCGCAGTGGATGGTCCAAATTTTTTCTAATTGTTCTTGTTGTGGCCCCACGGGCCCTGTCCAGTCGACGATGAAGTCCGCCAAGACTTGCGACTTGATAGCCATTCTGGGCTCAAAGATGATGTGGTACCCGGACTGTTCAGCTGCCCATTTTGCAATTCTGGCGGACGCCTCCGCGTTCCTGAACAACTCTCCTAGACCCCTGTCTGAAGTGACTCGTACTTTAAACGCCTTGAAATAGTGTCGTAGCTTGCGTGAAGCCATGACCACTGCATATGAAATTTTCTCGAGTTCGGTCATGTTGCACTTGGAAGCCGTGAGGACTTCAAAGACGTAGTACACTGGGCATTGCTGGTTTTTGCCATCTCTGTCCTGCTCTTGGGCTAATGCTGCGCTGACTGCGCAGTGTGAAGCCGCCATGTAGAGAAGTAGTGGAAGCGAAGGGTCGGGACTTGTCAGAGTTGCTAAGTCAGACAGGTGTTGTTTGAGCGACTCGAAGGCCACTGTCTGCTCTGGGCCCCAAACGAAGTCTTTCATGCCACAAAATGTTTTGAGGAAGGGTAGGCTTCGCTCAGCGGACTTGGAGATGAATTTGTTCAGGGCCGCCAGTCTTCCTGTCAGTCGCTGGACATCTTTGGTGGACTACGGGGGTGCCATGTTGATGATTGCTTGGATCTTGGTTGGGTTGGCCTCGATCCCTCGGTGCGATACTAGGTAACCAAGTATCTTTCCCTGGTGTACTCCGAAGACACACTTCTTAGGGTTGAGCCGGAGTCGTGCGTCGCGCACATGTTGGCGAATGTCTTTGCGAGGTCGTCTAGGTGGTCCTCTTTGCTTTTGCTTGCGACGACGATGTCGTCTACATAAGTGAAGATGTTGTGGCCTACTTGGTTTTCAAGGACCTTCTTAGTGAGGCGCATAAAGGTTGAGCCAACGTTCTTGAGCCCCTCAGGCATCCGTATGAAACAGTACGTGCCGAAGGGTGTGATGAAGCTTGTACTTGCCTTGTCCTCCTCTTTCATGTAGATCTGATGGTAGCCCGAGAAGCAATCAAGGAGGGACATGACTTCGCATCCAGCTGCACTGTTGACAATTTTGTCAATTCGTGGTAGAGGGGAATTGTCCTTTTGGCAAGCCTTATTGAGGCTTGTGAAGTTGATGCACATACGCCATTTGTCGCTCTCTTTATGCACCATGACCACGTTGGCGAGCCATGTTGGATAGGCGATTGGCTCGATGAATCTGGCTTCCAACAGGCGATGCACTTCGGCCTTTGCTGCCTCCATTTTCTTGTCGGACATTTTCCGCAGCCGCTGTTTTTTTGGGCGCATCAAAGGGTCGATGCCCAGGCTGTGCTCGATGATGGAATGACTGACCCCGACCAGATCGAGGGTGGACCAGGCGAAGACGTCCTTGTTACGGGAGAGATAGGAAAGGATTTTTTCCTCGTCTCGCGATGTCAGGTCTTCGCTGATTATTACTGTTTGCTTCGGCGTTGCTGGGTCGAGGGGTACCGCCTTCGTCCCGTCATTGCTTTGGAGCTGGGCCTTGACTTTTTCGTCTTTGATGGGGCGATTGCTTTCGAAGCCTTCGCGCTCTGCTGTGAGGCAGTGCACGTTTCGTTGCCCTAGAACGAAGTCTCTTTCGTTGTTGCGCGCTGTCTGCTGGTCGCCGTAGATAGTGATCACACCTGTGGTCCTGGGATTTTCATACAGAGGTAGAGTCCATGAATGGCCGCCTGAAATTTGTTGATCGAGCCCTACGCCATTATGGCATTGTCTAGGTAGACCATGTCGACAATGTCGAATGTGACCTGCTCACTTCGCGCGCTAGGTGCTACACCAAATGACAGGGGGAGCTCTATCTTGGCGACGGGGAAAGTGCCCTTGCCACTGAATCCGTAGAAGGGATTATCTGCGGGCTTGAGGAGGCTGTGGCTGATTCCCATACGATCGAAGGCGTGTAGAAAAATGATATCAGCCTAACCGCCGTTATCGACCAGCACTTTGTGTAGATCCCAGCCTGCTACCCTGCAATTGATCACCATGTCGTCTGCGTGTGGAGCGCTGCGCAAGTCAACGTCCCTGGCATCGAAAGTGAGCGGTACATGGGACCACTTTGTTTGCACCACTAGGCCAGTGAGAGCAACATGGTTCACACTTCGATAGTGGTCCCTTTTCTGCCGCTTTGTGTCAAAGTCCACGCTTGATCCCCCAGTGATCATGTGGATGACTCCACGATATGGTGGCTCAGCGAAGTCTTCTTGTTTGGGTGCTTGCGGTGGGTGGTTGTGGTGCGGAGGGTTTGGGTGATGCGAAGGCGGTGGTGGTAGAACTTGCACCGCTTGATGGTGCTGGTAAGCATGGTTGGGTGGATGCTGGATTTGTTCGTTGTGGTAGGGTTGTTGGTGATGGTAAGTGTGCGTGACCACCCGCTGGTTGTCGGCTGGTTGAGCTTTGGAATTTCTGTCCCTGGTGGCCTTGGTCTTCGGACAGTCCTTGTTGGGTGCGCGCAGTCTTCACCGTGAAACAAGCAATAGAACCTTTGCGGCTCTTGTGTCCGTCCTTGACCTCTTCCTCTTGCGCCGTTGCCGTGACCTTGGGGGGTATTCCTGACGACGGGTGGGCTCTCCGGCTGGGTGCTGATTGGCTATGGTGTGCACCTGCTGATGATTGCGATTATCCCTGCCGGAGTCTGGCTGCGCCGGTCTGGTCCAGGTTCTGTTGGACTGCGGAGGGTCCTTAGGCTTCCTTTGTGATTCAACCTTGCGTTGATGGAGCTCCTCAGACCTGGCATACTTCTCAAATAGTTGGTATAGCTCCTGTAGGTTCTTAGGTGGGTCCCTGATGCAAGGACTGTACAGGACACCTGCCCGAAGACCACTGTTGGCGTAGTGGATCGCTATGTGGTTTCCAACTGATGGCAGTTGCGATTTGAGCATCAGGAATTTTCTGTAATATTCGCGAAGGGTTTCTTTTTCCTGCTGTTGCAGAGGGATAACTCGGTGAGGGCGTCTGTATCGGGTCAGTACCCTTGAATGTTGAGCAGGAACTTGTCGCGAAGCCCTTTCCAGGACTCGATGGACAATGGCGGTAACCTGGTGTACCAGGTCAAGGCTGGGCCTTCGAGTGCGATGATGAAGGACTTGGCCATGGTGGCGTCGTCCCCTCCAGATGATGCGACGGCGACCTAGTAACTCATGATGTCTGAGTCGGTTCGGTGCTGCCATTGTATTTGGGGTAGGTGTCGACCCTGAAGTTGGCGGGCCAGGGTGATGCTTGGAGCTGTGGGGCCAGAGGACTTCGCTCGTCGAGATAGTTGATCCCCTAGAAAGCGGTAGCTGGTGGAATGAAGGGGCCGCGCTGGGGTTGGAATGGGTCTCCAGCTTGAATGTATTGCTGGAGAGGCGCTGGCGGTGCGAGGGGTCCGCGCTGCAGGTTGTATTGGCCTTCGCCTTGTATGAGCGTGATCTCTTGCTCTAGCTCCCGAGCTCTCTGCTCCTCATCTTGTATCATCTGACGCACCTTGGCTTGCATGGTGACTCGTTGGCGCTTGGCTTCGAGGATTTCTTTCTGCTTCTGCAGGTGGTTGTTTTTGGTGCGCAGAGCTCGCAGCTTTAGCTGGTCTTCGGCTGAGATGCCGACGACTTCTCCATCCTCTATGGTGTCTTCGCCCTCTGGCGGAGCGAAGCCTGGTGGTGGTGCTTGTAGTGCGTCCTCGGAACTGCAGGTGCGTACAGTGTCGTTGGGGGTGGGGTGATCCTGGCGCTATCTCTTGCTGTTGACAGCGTCGTCTTCGAAGGCCTCTAGGGCGGTGGTGTCCGCGAGGGCCTTGCCTTTCTTCTCCGCCAGCAGTGCTGCCTTCGCCGCATCGTCAATGGATGGGACAGCCTTCGAAGTTGCTCTCTTGGGGGCCATCATAGGTTGTTTTTTCGTAGCACGAACGGTAGACGTCAAATGTTGGAACCTGCGCTTCAAGACACGTTGATCCAACGGGAAATTAGGGGAAAAGTTTGCAAAACTTAACACGGGGTGCAAAACTTAACACAGGATATCAAAAGCCTTGTTAGCCTTTCTGTGCCTAGGCACAGTACGGAGGTATTTATAGGTACTTGAGGGGCCGCTTGTTCCTGTCAAAGACATTTAGACCATCGAGTACCCGGTTTATCCCCAGAATATTCCTATGAGGGGAGGTTACAGACAGTCATTACGGTAAACTTTATTACAGACACGGCCCTAATCTCACATTCCCACGCGGGGCCCAACTCTGTGGGTCGAACCATACATGGGCCTTTCTTGGTGGTGAGGGTGGGAGGTCCCGTAGATTTCGGCGGGGCATTTGTCTTGTCCCGTATAAGCGAAAGAGGTCGAACAGGCCTCCGTCCGGCTAGCGCCCTTGCCCTGTCCTGGCGGGTTCCATGAATCCAGCCTTCACCTGCGTAAGGTGAGGACAAAGTCGTCGAGAGCGAAGGGTGACGTGTTCGCCTTCGTCCTACACATATCGTAATATAAATCAAGTGGTTTGTATTGTAAATCAACTTGTTGTCAGAGTTGGTCATTTGGACATGTATATGATGGACATGGTTTAACCGGAGCTCGGAAGCGAAGTCCAACTCTGAGTTTAGATACAATATGCCACGTTGAGAGTTGACAACCAGCTAATTTATTGTACAAAACATATCTTTGGCAGGAGAAGCAGCTACTTGGAGGGCACTCCACTCAAGCATGTGCAATTCCATTATTTGCATTGTTTAATTTGGTAACCTGCTGTGATGCATCATCCAAATAAAAAGGGTAGACCGAATTCATTCCCGACACAATCACGCACGGCACAACACGTACAGCTTGAAGCCCAAATCTCAAAATACGAAATGGAGAAAGAGACGACGAGGCACAGCAAGGAACAGACGCTGCAGGCGTCGTCGAGGTCGCCGACCACCGTGAACGACATCCCCGACCAGCTGCTCAAGCTCATCTTCCGCCGCCTGGACTCGCATGTCGCCTACGTCCGCGCGGCAGCTGTGTGCACACGGTGGCGCAGCATCGTCTCCACGCGCGGCATCTTCAACCTGAGTTATCACACCCACGATTTTTCTACCACCATCGGCCACTACCACGTCGTGGACCCATCTTCCTCGCCGGGGCGGTGGAGGTGGTCCTCGCGGGAGCAGCAGCCCAGCTGCCGCGTGGTGTTCGTCCCTGCCGCGCCCTCCATCGACGCTCGCCACTTCGCCCTGGACTTCCTGCCCAGTTGCCCTGCTGGCCGTGGCCGGCGCCAACGCTGGGAGGTCGTCGACGGCTGCGGCAGCCTCCTGCTCGTCGCCAACCAGCCGCGGCGCGGCATGTTCCCAGACCTCGTAGCCTGCGAGCCCATCTCCCGGCGCTACGTCAGGATCCAGCCAGCTGAGGACATGAAGCACCGCCGCTGTCTCGGCGTCTTCCTCGACGGCTACCGCAGCGTCACGAGCATGTGCAACTTCAGTTTGACCTGCGTCCTGTCCGAGCCTTCCGCGGGGATCGCAGACGGTGTCAGCGCTGTGACCGCCCGTGTCTACCGGCACCAACCGCCTGGGTGGAGCCGGTGGAAATACGGCTGGAGCATGCCTCGCCTCGCGACCTCCGGCAGCGTCCACCTCCGCGGCGCCGAGTGCGCGCGCTACGCGGGGCGCTCCAAGGGATTCGTATTCTGGGGAATCATCCAAGATGACGGCACCGTCGTCGTCGCCGCACGGGAGGGCAGCTGCGTGCTGTCGAGCTTCCGTCTGCCAGACCACGTCCGAGGGGCATCGTTGTCACACCACCAGTCGACGACCTTTCGGTTCGTCGACGACGGCGCCGAAAACGATGACTTGGTGCGGGTCGTCAGCCTTGTCGGCGAGGATCTCAGGGTCTTTCTGAAGCGGGACCACAACGACAGCGGTGCTGGCATCGATTGGGTGCCTGTGCGGAGCCTGAACCTGCGTGAGGCGACTCGTGGACTTCCGCGGTTCAAGGAGTGCTTCTTCAGCCAGACAGCCAAGGTTGTCACGGCTGGCAAGGGATATATTGTGCTGACCCCAGCGGAGGAGACATGGCCGTTCTCTATCGAGTTGGGAACCATGGAGGCGGAGCGTGAGCACATCCGGAATAGGCTCGCCGGCGAGGTCTATCCATACCGACTGCACTTACGGCCAAGGGTGCGCGCTTGTGTGTTCAGCTGCAAGAGGGGCCGCTGGGGCCCGTGTTATGACATTTGCAGGTGCACATAGGGTAGTCTCATTCATCAATTAAGTCTATATCTAGTTAACAACACACAAGCAAGATATCACTTTTTGAAACTATACTATGATGCAAATGCAAGCAATCATATGAATTGCGCAACACAAATGCATCAACCAAGTGTTTGTTGGGCACTGACACGCGGTTGCGCTGTCAGGTGGACCCTAACACTCAATTGACACATGGAAGCTGAGGTGCACGATGAAATAAACTGCGGAGAATTGTAGTTTCTCGTTATGCGTGTCCTGTTCTGCTACATGGAGGGAGTATTTATAGGTCTGTTCGGGAGTAGGTGGTCCAATGTACGCCCCTACCCCCGACTACCAACTATATTTGGGGGATATCTCATGTAACAGGGTAATTACAGTGATGTCCGTACAGTAATCCGTATACACTAGACAACACACCCACACGGTACGCTGACGGGTGGACCCTTGGCGATGTCCTCTACTGCACCGTGGGAGAACAGGGTCGACTTGTGGCCTTTACCCCGAGAGCCTTCACGTCAACGCTCCCCTTGGTCACGACTGGCTGGGCGTCTTTCAGTCGATGCCGAGGCAAAGGCCTCGGTTATTGACGACTTGTGGTTGCTTGTTGGATCGAAGGCCCCTCCGCTTACGATCCTGTGTATGGTTAGTGCAAGACAAGAAGTGTGGCCTTTGCTCTGTGATCGAGGTCGTGTTCGGTCTTCGGCTGCCCGGCCATCCTGAGGCCTTCGTATGACGTAGTCCTTTCGTAGCATCCTGTTAGTGCGAAGGATGCCTTTGCTAATGGCCCCTTCGTGCATGGATCTGCGAAAACCGTTAGGACTGAATCATGTCTTCGTCCGGATGGTTGAGGGTGTGTTCGGCCTCCACCAAACAGTAGCCCCTTAGGGAGTGATTCCTCCTAGTGGGCCAATCCCGAAGTCTTGATTTAGAGGTGGACAAACCCTGCCCTCGACCAACCGGTGAACCGCCTCGAGGGGTCCGCTTAATGTGACAGATGGAAAACCGAAGCGACACACAGGTATAAAAGGATCGTGGGACCACGATGCTGGGCCACCACACTCTGTGATCGCACTCTTTATTGCTTGCAAGATTCGTCAGATCGCCGCCGTCTGCGATTATCGTTTTCGCTGTCGGTGACGAGATCGTCGATGAGCTCGTTGGCGCTGGCCCGTATCAAGCCTATCGCTCGCCGACGACCTCGGTACGCCACCATGCCTCCCTCACCCAGTGGTGGTGTAGCTCTGTCGCGTCCACCGTCTCCTACTGGTCAAGTGGCCGCTAGAAAAAGCGTCGACTCATCGTTAGCTAGGTTTGCGTGCGTTGATGGGTCGGGCCGGGAAAATTATGCTTTGGGCCACTGGAAGGTTACTTCGCAAAGGGTGAAGTAGATGGAGAGCTTGGGATACTTCCCTGCTGGCCACGGGTTGGCTGCTGGAGCAGAGACCGTGCCAAGGCCGGATGGCAAGGTCCTGGTCTTCGAAGGGCTATTCGTAGCTGGCCTTTGGCTTCCAAGCCATGATTTTTTGTTCAAGGTGCTTGAAAAGTTTAAGGTCTAGATTCATTAGTTGACACATAATGTTGTGTGTAACACCCCGGTCTAAACAACCGAAGCTAAGCATGTATTTAAGCACCAAAAAATAGTCTCTAGTGAAATACATTAGACAAGTAGTGCCACAGTCATACATAGCTTTATTTAGTACATTCGGTTACAATAATAACACCAACTAGAAGAACTATTGTCGATAAGATAAACACGAGGGTAGTATCTTCTTCCCACATGGTGGCTTCTACAGCAACGGCACCACACCAAACGTGGGTATAGGGCACGAACTACTCAAAATTCCTTGGACACGAAATCAGGATCCTCTGTAAAAATAACGGGTGAGCACAAAGGTACTCAACAAGTCCCACCTCACCCTTACAGGGAGGGAGTTACATATTAGTATGCAATGATCAATAAACATGATTAACAAGTGCATTACCGAAACTATATCCATGCTTGTTATCCATCTCATAAGTTAGGTAGCTCAACTAGTTGAAGTGTCCACACCATAACATATCCTATATCGAGGACATGGACCATTTGAATGGATTATACACTCTGCAGAGGTTGTACGCTGTACCCACACACACATCACCATCCCAAGACGGCTCTCTCATAGCCGACACCCAAACATGGCTCAACCTCACCTAGCTGCCCACAAACCCCAGGTCCTGACCACTCAGGTCTCCAACCCAAAACATATCCACCTCGGATGACTACCGGGCCAACCAGTGGGATTAGGCTAAGGCTTTCCCATACAAGATCATGATGTCACCATAGCAACTCGATTGTAAGTCTACAACCACAGTAGCGCATGCTCTAACACTTACCATGCTTCTCTAGTCTCATTTCCATCTAGTTTCATCAAGTATCAAGGTATAAGATAATCAACATGCATCATGGCATCAATGCATAGTTTCTCTCGTTCACTCAATATCAGGTGTGTCATCTTATGCAAGAATTATGTCTAGCAAGTTTTATATATTTTCTCACTTAAGAGCAACCATGATCAAATCAAGTGGTCGATGAGACTTGCCTTCGTTTAGTTGCGCGTCCGCGGCATCACATTCTTCGTCTCCTGGCTCCTCTGGGTTCTCTTTCGAAGCTGGTTCTACTTATGGGGCATTGTAGGTGGATAGACAACAATCAAAACAACATACCTCAATACATTACAATAGTTCATATTTAATCTCTAATTACTTAGTGCATGGTAGGCGGCAGAGCCAACCATATTTGCTTCTGGGAGGCAGAACACTCCTACAGATGAAGCCTTGTGATCCCGTTAGGTAGAGCACTCCTTCAGATGGTGTCGAGGACCATAATTAGGGGTACCCTCAAGACTCCTAATTCTCAGCTGGTAACCCCCATCAGCATAAAGCTGCTAAGGCCTGATGGGTGCGATTAAGTCAGGGATCAGTCCATTCGAGCGACTCGATCACGCCTCGCCCGAGCCTAGCCTCGGACAAGGGCAGCCGACCCCGGAGGATTTCCGTCTCGCCCGAGGCCCCCTCCAACGGCGGACATATTTCTGGCTCGCCCGAGGCCCTGCCTTCGCTAAGAAGCAACCCTGACTAAATCACCGCACCGACCGACCAAGTCGCAGGAGCATTTAATGCAAAGGTGACCTGACACCTTTGTCCTGACGCGCGCCCCCCGGCAGAGCCTAAGTGACCGCCGTCACTTCACCGCTCCACTAACCGGCCTGACAGAAGGACAGCGCCGCCTGCGCCACTCCGACCGCAGTGCCGCTTGACAGAGTGAGACTGACAGGCAGTCAGGCCCTGCCAAAGGCACCATAGGAAGCTCCGTCCGACCCAGGGCTCGGACTCGGGCTAAGTCCCGGAAGACGGCGAACTCCGCTCCGCCCGACCCAGGGCTCGGACTCGGGCTAAGTCCCGGAAGACGGCGAACTCCGCTCCACCCGACCCAGGGCTCGGACTCGGGCTAAGTCCCGGAAGACGGCGAACTCCGCTCCGCCCGACCCAGGGCTCGGACTCGAGCTAAGTCCCGGAAGACGATGAACTCCGCTTCGCCCGACCCCAGGGCTCGGACTCGGGCTCAGCCCCAGAAGACGACGAACTCCGCTTCGCCCGACCCCAGGGCTCGGACTCCGCCCTGGCCTCTGCCGAACGACCTCCGCCTCGCCCGACCCAGGGGCTCGGACTCGGCCTCGGCCATGGAAGACGGAATCAACCTCGACTTCGGAGGAGCCTCCACGTCGCCCAACCTAGGGCGCAGGCCAGCCACGTCAACAGGAAGCGCCATCATCACCCTACCCCGAGCTGACTCGGGCCGCAGAGAACAAGACTGGTGTCCCATCTGGCTAGCTCCGCCGGATAGGCAGTGATGGCGCCCCGCATGCTCTATGACGACGACGGCTCTAAGCTCTCTTACGGAAGCAGGAGGACGTCAGCAAGGACTCAACCGCTCCGACAGCTGTCCCTCCGCCAGGCTCCGTCGCTCCTCCGACGGCCACGACATCACACCAGCTGGGTGCCAAAATCTCTCCGGCTGCCACATCGGCATGTACTTAGGGCGCTAGCTCTCCCCCGCTAGACACGTAGCACTCTGTTACACCCCCATTGTACACCTGGATCCTCTCCTTACGCCTATAAAAGGAAGGACCAGGGCCCTCTTAGAGAAGGTTGGCCGCGCGGGGACGAGGATGGGACAGGCGCTCTCTTGGGGCCGCTCGCTTCCCTCTCCCGCGTGGACGCTTGTAACCCCCTACTGCAAGCGCACCCGACCTAGGCGCGGGACGAACACGAAGGCCGCGGGATTTCCACCTCTCTCACGCCCATCTCCGGCCACCTCACTTCCCCCCTTTGCGCTCGGCCTCGCGTCGACCCATCTGGGCTAGGGCACGTGGCGACATTCACTCGTCGGCTTAGGGACCCCCCGGTTTCGAAACGCCGACAGTTGGCGCGCCAGGTAGGGGCCTGCTGCGTGTTGACGAACAGCTTCCCGTCAAGCTCCAGATGGGCAGTCTCCAGCAACCTCTCCAACCCGGGACGGTGCTCCATTTCGGGAGTCTTGAGTTCATGTCCTTCGACGGCAGCTACGACATGATACTCCTTCCACCGCCGCGCGACGACAACAATGGCGGCCGACAGCCCGCCCGCCGGTGGCGGAATCGATGATGTCTCCCTCGCGTGGTGGAAGAACAACATTCGAGCTCGCCCCGTCCTCTCCCCCGCCAACGAAGGAGGAGGCGGGGCAACCAAGGCCAAGCGGGAGGCCGCGCCTCGTCGGCTGTCGAGCGAATCGACGTCCCTAGCGCCCCAACGGGGGGCGCGTCGGGCGTCGACCTCGCGTTTGAGACGAAGGCGAGCGCCGTCTCCCCGCGACACGCCAATCCCGAGCAAGCGGACGACGCCAGCACGCTCGTGGAAGGTTTGCTGGGCGTCACCCTCGTACCTGAGATGACGGTGCAGTTAGTCCTCGACGCGACTTCATCGCCGTTCGTCGACCAAAAGGTACCGACCGATTCCCATCCTACGTCATTTAGATTCAGCCTCAACCCGCCTAGCGACCTTGCTTTGGCGGGCACTCTCGTAGAGGCGAGTTCAAACCCTCTGGGGTTTCGCACGCGGTCGCCTTGGGACCGGCTGACGGACGTCTCGACCTATGGGCCCTCCGGGTCCGAGGAAGACGACGACCCCAGCATCTGTTGGGATTTCTCTGGACTTGGCAACCCTAGTGCCATGCTGGACTTCATGACCGCATGTGACTACTGCCTCTCCGACTGTTCCGACGGTAGCCGCAGCCTCGACGACGAGGACTGCGGCCCAAGCCGCGAATGTTTCCACGTCGATCTAGGGGGTCCCTCCGAAGGCAATCATCTCGGCGTGCTGGAGGACGGTGACCTCCCTAGGCCGGTGCCCCGCGCTGACATCCCGCGGGAGCTAGCTGTGGTCCCCGTTCCGGCGGGGGGTCACGACCCACAGCTCGAGCAAGTCCGCGGGGCGCAGGCCAGGCTCGACGATGGAGCAGGAGCGCTTGAGCCGATCCGCCGGGACGTCGGGCAGGCATGGGCGGGCCAACCCCCGGCCGGAGAAATACGTCACCTGCCCCAGGGTCTCTACCTCCGCGTCGCCAACGACGTCAGGCTCAGGCCGCCACCCGCATGTAGTGGGGTCGGTCAGAACCTGGCTGCAGCAGCGATGCTTCTCCGCGCAATGCCGGAGCCATCAACCACCAAGGGTCGGCGAATCCAAGGAGAGCTCAAGAATCTTCTGGAAGGCGCTGTGGTCCGATGGGTCGAGAGCTCTGCCTCCCGAAGACAAGGATACCCCTCGGAACCTCTGTCACACCCGGCTTTAAGGAACAAAGCCAGGTGCATCTCATACATGCGCCAAGAAGACAACATATATAATAACAGAGTGTATAGAGATAAATGTCATAAAACATCAGAGTATTTATTACATAGCGGAAGACTTATTACAAAATAAAGTAATGAAGATAAAACGAACTAAGGATCGTCGGCGCCAATGTCGACTGGGAAACGCCACCTAGATCAGATCGAACTCCTCAGTGTTAGGCGGCTCCTCCTGAACTACCTGATCTTCTCCTGTGGGGGGGGGGTGTGAGGCAGCAAGGGTGAGCTCACACATGATCATAGCTCAACAAGTTGTGGGGAACCAGTGGACATAAACTCACAAAGGTGTGAGTTCATGTGATGTGTAAGGCTAATCAAAGATAGGGGTTTAAAGCTAAGCATTGCTTTTAAGTAGTGGGTCAAAATTTTATTAGCAATTACTAAGTGTAAGTAAATACCAAACCATAAGTAAAGTAATAGAACAAAATTAATAATAAACCCATGCAATGCAAATGACAAAATTGAATTTAAGTTCCATAATTTAAACATCAGAGAGTCCTGAGCTGCTCATGACCGCGAGCACGGCTAGTATACCAGTTTTACACTCTGCAGAGGTTGTACCCTTTACCCACAAGTCATGTTACCCATCTGCCAAGGGATCACGACTTCCCATACACCTCTACCGAGGAGGCGAGGCAGGGTAACACTACGAGGCCTTTACAAAGTTCCACTAGCTTCCGAAAACCCGCTACAGTTTATAGGAAGTTCCAATGCAGGGTTCCTGGCTGACCGCCATCGCAGCAAAATCAACCAGGGACCTCCCTACACTGACCACTCCCCTACTGCCCTTGCCCCTTTCGGGTAAGGTAGTCTTCCACTAGCTTTCCTAATTAGTCAGCCAAGGGCGTCCCATTAAACCCTTGTGGTGGCACGTGTTACTCAAGTTAAGCTCTATGTTCCAATTAACATTAATGATCTCAACATGAACATAAATAGAATAACAAAAAGAATTGGAACATAGAGGTAATAACTGATTATCCCAAAACCATGTAAAGCAATAGCAAACTACCCAAGTGATTCAGGGGTAAACAAGGTAATGAGATAAACAAATCTAGGGTGACCTATTGGGTCCCATCAAAATTAACCTATGCATGAATAAATGATATTAAAGAACATTATTGGGTAAAAAGTGGTCAAGGGCACAACTTGCCTTCAATGAGCTCCTGCTCAGCTACTTCAACTGGTTGAACCTCAGATTCCACAGTGGCTTGCTCGTCTATTCGCATCAACACAATACATACATAGTATAGCCAAAATGAACATCACACCAAACAGATGAATAAAATATACAGTAAAAATCTATACATTAAAATGAGATCATAGGAACTGGAATCACTAAATTTGGAGTTATATATTTTAAGTTATGGATTTTCAAAGGTTTTATGTGCTTTAAATAGTATTAAGTGAGAAATAAATTTCTTACTGTTTTCATGACAAAACAGAGGTTCTAGGTGATAGAGAATAAAAATACAAAATTTTAGGAAGTGGAATGAAGTAATTTGGAGTTCATATGTATTTTCTATGAATTATCAAAGTTCTAGTATTTATTTTGTATTAAAAAGTAATTTCTATAATTAAATAACTGAATTTAAAGAGTTATGGACTGGGCCTCAATTTCTGGGAAACGCAGGGGCAAAACCAAAATTTTTCCCAAGGCACAGATCACTGGCGCTTGGAGTGCGGGTTGATTTCTTTTAATCACAGGGTCTATTTAGCAAAAGTTGAAGGCCGAAGGGGTACGGGGCTCTCACAGCCGCCCGATCTAAACGGAGCGCTCAGATTGAAACGCGCAGCGGAATAACCCTGATCTAATCACGACCACCCATCCTATATCCAACGGCGCGGCCCCATCCGAGCGAAGAGGTACACAACATCCAATCTCAGCCGTTCCCGCGACATCTGATGGCCAGGGGCCTCCTTCCTACGAACCCGAGCTGCGCGGCGGCGCCATGCCCCCAAGCGGCCAAGCTCGCCGGAGCGCAGGCGACACGAGGCCCAGGCGCACTGAATCAAGTCTGGCTGGGTGCTACGCGTAGAGGGTGTGAGGGCGAGTTCGCTGGTGCCAAAAATCCCACGAATCAGCCATCGCCAGAGCCTGCCCACGACAGCGCACCATCCGCGGTGATGCGCCATGACCGGAGCAGCCCAATCCGCCCCCACGATGCGTCGTTTGCTAAATTAGTTGGCGCAAAATGAAATTGGAGCGATGGCGGACCAAGGAAGGAGGAATCTTACAGGGGTGATGCCACGCCTGGCCCTGTCCACGGCGCGCGGCAAATTCGTGACGACGGTGATGGATTGAGGCGCCCAGATCGCTCCCCCCAGATTCCGTCGCGGATGTGATACTGGTGACCCGGCGGAACACCCCGACTGCACCCCGAGTACACGCCGGCGATGTTTTCAAACGATGGCTGTTCCCTTCCTTCACGGTGATCCGCGCGGACGACGCAGTGGTGCCGAGGGGATTCACGAGGTGTAGAGAAGCTAACAAGAAGAGGCGAGGGAGGAAGCCACAACGATCTGGCCTATATGGCCGTGAAGTCGTGCGCGCCGCGGAGCAACGGAGCTCCGGGTCGAACGGCATATTGCGCCATGGCCGGAATCCGTTGAGGCGAGATCGCGGGACGGTTGAGGCGACTGACACATGGGCCCGATTTGCCAGCGAGAACGTGCCAGCGCTGGTCAGTCCGACGCAGGGGCCCCACTCGTCAGCGAGAAAGAAAGCCGAGTGCCGAATGACGCGGGCGCGGGTGAAGTCTGGGCCGCGCGCGTGCCAGCTTGGGGAAGGGATATTGGGCCAAATAGGTTTTCAGCGGCCTAGTTAGGTGTCCTTAGTTTTTTTTCTTTTATTTTCCTTTTTCCTATTTGATTCATTTTCTTTTTATTTGAATTCCTAATTTGAATTTGAGTCTTGTTAAGAAATTCACTTTTGAGTCAAATGTATAAACTCAAATCTCTGTAGGAATAATATTTTTATATATATATTTTTATACTTATTTTTATTCCTCATAATGTTCATTTGCTTCTTTTCTTCTAAATTCTAGGATCTCTTTTTTTTATTTTTTTTTCAATTCTATTTGGGGAATTTAATATATTTCTTCTTCAAATTATTTTATGTTGTCCCAAAGTGCACACAAAATAAAATCCCCGCATGATGCATAATTTGTTTGAGTGCCTTTTATTATTCATTTGTATAAATGAGGTGTCCACATGGAATGATCAGTAGAGTCAACACACACATAAATTATAGAAAATGTCTTTTCCCCCTTCTATTATGTAATACAAACTGGGTGTTACAAATCCTACCCCCCTTAAAAATAATCTCGTCCTCGAGATTTAAGAAGAAGTAGAGAAAAGGTGGGGAAAATCTATGCGAAGCTCTTCTTCTCTTTCCCAAGTTGCTTCATCTTCTCCATGGTGACTCCATTGCACTTTGCACATCTTTATCACCTTATTTCTTGTAACTCGGGTCAAAGTATCCAAAATCTTGATCGGGTACTCCGTGTAAGTCAAATCACCTTGAACACTGAGCTCTTCCATGGGTAACTGTTCCTCAGGAACACGGAGACACTTCTTTAGCTGAGACACGTGGAACACATTATGCACATCCGATAGACTCGCAGGTAACTCGAGTTGATATGCCATCTCTCCAACTCTCCTAAAGATCAAGAATGGTCCAATATAGCGAGGGGACAGTTTGCCCTTAACTTTGAATCTCCTCATTCCACGCAGTGGTGACACCTTGAGGTACACATACTCTCCTTCTTCAAATTCCAGTGGTCTCCTTCTATTATCAGCATAGCTCTTTTGCCTGGTTTGAGCCACTCTCAAATTCTCTCGAATTATACGAACTTATTCTTCTGCTTCTTGAATCAGTTCAGGCCCAAAGAACTGTCTCTCTCCAGTCTGATCCCAATACAAAGGAGTTCTGCACTTCCTCCCATACAAAGCCTCAAAAGGTGACATCTTTAGACTGGCCTGATAACTATTATTATATGAGAACTCAGCATATGGTAGACTTTTATCCCAACTTCCTCCATGCTGAAGGGCACATGCTCTCAACATATCCTCCAATACTTGATTAGTCCTTTCAGTCTGTCCATCGGTCTGAGGGTGATAAGCTGTACTAAAATTCAACTTCGTACTCATGTTCTCATGAAAGCTTCTCCAAAATCTTGAGGTAAACTGCGAACCTCGATCAGACACGATCTTCTTTGGTACTCCATGTAAACACACAATCCGAGCCATATATAACTCTGCTAGCTGAGAACCTTTATAAGTAGTCTTGACAGGAATAAAGTGAGCCACTTTAGTCAATCTATCCACAATCACCCATATAGCATCATATCCTTTCTGGGTGCGAGGCAATCCAGTAATGAAATCCATACCAATCTCTTCCCATTTCCACTCGGGTATCTTCAGTGGATGCAATAATCCAGCTGGCCTCTGATGTTCAGCCTTAACTCTTTGACATACATCGCACATAGCCACATGTGCAGCCACATCTCTCTTCAATCCATACCACCAATACTTCCGCTTCAAATCCTGATACATCTTGGTACTACCAGGATGAATAGAATAATCCGAGTCATGGGCCTCCTTTAAAATAGTCTCTCGAAGGCTTTTAATATCGGGAACACACATTCTGTCCTTAAACCATACAGTGCCTTGCTCATCTTCCGTGAATTCCGGAACTCGACCTTCAGTAATCAGATCCTTGATCTCTTTTATTTTAGCATCACCAATTTGTCCTTTGCGGATCTCTTGCTCCAAAGTAGGTTCCACATCAATAGTAACTCCCTCAGTATGAGCAACTATCCCCAGGTTAAGTCTCCTGAAGTCCTCAACAATCTCATCGGGTAGCTGGGCAACAATAGCTGAATGAACATGCTCCTTGCGACTCAAGGCATCTGCAACCAAATTTGCCTTGCCCGGGTGATAGTGAATCTCCAAATCATAATCCTTAATAAGCTCCAACCAACGGCGTTGCCTAAGGTTGAGATCCTTCTGAGTGAATATATACTTCAAACTCTTATGATCCGTATATACTTGACACTTGGTTCCCATAATGTAATGTCTCCAAATCTTAAGTGCATGCACAACGGCTGCCAATTCCAAGTCATGAGTGGGGTAGTTCAATTCATGTTTCCGCAACTGACGAGAAGCGTAAGCAATCACATGTCCTTCCTGCATGAGCACACATCCTAAGCCTTGGCCACACGCATCGCAATAGATATCAAATCCTTTCTGTAGGTCTGGCATAACCAATACTGGTGGCGACATCAACCTCTTCTTCAATAGATCAAAGCTGTCTTGACACTTCTCGTCCCACTTAAATTCTTTTCCTTTCTCCAAAAGCGAAGTCATAGGCTTAGCAATCTTAGAAAATCCTTCAATAAATCTCCGATAATAGCCTTCTAATCCCAAGAAACTCTGAATCTCAGTAACTGTAGTGGGTGCTCTCCACTCCATTATCTCCTTAACCTTAGCAGGATCCACTGCTATTCCTCCATTAGAAATAATATGTCCAAGGAATGGTACCTTGTCAATCCAAAACTCGCACTTGCTGAACTTGGCATATAGCTGGTTATCTCGTAGCTTCTGTAGCACCAACCTCAGATGTTCCTCATGATCGTTATCACTCTGAGAATAAATGAGAATATCGTCGATGAATACCACGACGAATCTGTCCAAATACTCCATAAACACCTTGTTCATCAAGTTCATAAAATAAGCTGGTGCATTAGTCAATCCAAATGACATAACTGTGAACTCATATAATCCATATCTAGTCGAGAAAGCCGTCTTGGGAATATCCGATGGTCTAATCCTCATCTGATGGTAACCGGATCGGAGATCAATCTTCGAAAATACTCTTGCACCTCTCATTTGATCAAACAAATCCTCAATGCGGGGCAATGGATACTTGTTCTTCACCGTAACATCATTAAGAGATCTATAATCCACACACATCCGCTGTGATCCATCCTTCTTCTGTACAAACAAGACCGGCGCTCCCCAAGGTGAGGAACTCGGACGAATGTATCCAGCATCTTGTAACTCAGTTAACTGCTTCTTAAGTTCCTTTAACTCCTCTACGGACATCCTATATGGCCGTTTAGAAATAGGGGCGGTTCCAGGTAAGAGATCAATAACAAACTCAACTTCTCTATCAGGTGGCATCCCTGGTAACTCCTCTGGAAAGACATCCGGAAAATCTCTAACCACCCGGATGTTGTCACCAACAAACTCCTCAGGTATAAAGAACATTGCACGCATGGGTGAGGAGGTTACTGCGATATTAACTTGAAATCTTTCTCCTTTAGTGGTAGTGAGTTCTATGGTACCTCTACCACATGCTATAACGGCCTTTGCCTTTCTTAGCCATGACATACCAAGGATCAAATCTATACTGCTTGACTCCAATATTATAGCAGTAGCTCCAAATTCTCTACCCATAATGGTTAATGTCAATCTACGTGTCATTTGATTCGCCTCAACAGGCCCTTTAGGTGTAATTACTATCATGGGTTTTCTCATATTTAGCAGTGGTATTTCATTTGTGTTGGCATATCTAGTAGACATGAATGAATGTGTAGCACCAGAATCAAATAATATGGTTGCAGGAATTGCATTAACATAAAACATACCAATTACGAGGTCCCCTCCATCCGGAGTAGCATCAACGCTGACTTGATTAACCTTGGCAATAGAATATCCCTTGCCAGAACTTGGAGTTTGCTGCCTGTTCTGAACTGGAGTAGCAGCAATTCTCTGTGGGCAGACATTTGCATAGTGACCAGTCTTCCCACACTTGAAACACGTAGTGCCTGGACTCTGTCCTGCAAACTTCGTCGGAGTGCCAGTAGGGGTAGCCTGTCGAGGAGGTGGAGTCCTCAGTGGTGATTGCTGAACTGGGCGTGGTCCTCCTGGTCGAGTCGGTGTACCCTGTGGTGAGCTGTAGCGAGGACGAACACTGCTGCTTCCTTGTCCTTGAGATATTGCCTTTCTCTTCAAATCTTCCAGCTGAACACGCTTGTGTTCAATAGCCAGTGCCTTATCAAGCAGCCTCTGAAATGATGGAAATGTGTGTGCCACTAGAGCATACTGCAGTGGTCCATTAAGTCCTTCAATGAAATGCTCTTGCTTCCTCTCGTCTTCAGCAACTTCTTCAGGGGCATATCTGGATAACTGAATAAACTTGTCGCGGTACTCGCTGACTGACATACTTCCTTGCTTCAGCGACAGAAATTCCTTCTTCTTGATCTTTATCATACCAGCGGGAATATGGTAGTTCCTGAATTGTGTACTGAACTCTGCCCAAGTAATAGTATCCGCAGCATCATGGGCAGCAGTATAAGAATCCCACCAGTCAGCAGCAGGACCTGTCAGACGTCCAGAAGCATATAAAACCTTCTCCCGATCAGTGCATTGTGCAATATTCAACATCTTCTCAACGGACTTCAGCCAATCATCCGCGTCCAGTGGATCAGGTGAGCTAGCGAATGTAGGTGGCTTATGACTCATGAACTCCCGGTGCTTATCACGAGGTGGAACTGGTGGTGGTGGTGGAGGCAGTGGTACTTGTTGCTGCTGTTGCTGCTGTTGTTGCTGTTGCATTTGTTGTTGCAGCTGCTGTTGTTGTGCCCTCCTTTCCTGGCGTATCTCATCTCGCTCCTGGCGCAACTCCTGTCGTATATCTTCTCTTTCCTGACGCATCTCCTGGCGTTCTTGCTGCATCTGAGCACGCATATCAGCCATAGTGTCTGCCATTTGCTGCATCACCGCCATCTGAGCAGCAACCAGTGGGTCAACTCCGCCTGGTGGAGGATTGGGAGGATTCATCTCTGCAGGCTGTGGCTGAGGTTGTCTATATATCCTTCGAGGGTGTTGGTTAGGAGGCAAGTCAATTCCACCACCCCGCCTGGTATTGACCATCTGAGTTAGATACATATGGTAAGAGAATAGCAGACAAGGCAGGTATTTACAAATCAGGTTACTTTGGGAATTTTATTAGCTAAGCAGATTAATATTTTACCTATCCTAGCTAATTCAATACCTTATGGTGGTACATACTAAGATGTCCATAGTTCAATCAATCAAAGAAGCAAATCAGGCATTTTAGCATCAGCACAATCAAACAACATTTTTAAATAGAGAAAATAGTTTTAATTTTGTCTTAGGTTCCCTATCTCTTAGAAAGATCATAGTCATAGGATTCCAAGGTGTAAAATCCATCTTGTCTTAGAGTAGAAAAGATAAGAGTGATCAGAGTAGAATAGCAAAAAGGTGAGACGAGATCAAGATGAGATGAGTATAGAATGAGTCAGAGTAAGGTAAGTAGGAGAGGGTTTGTCCATTTCTATCTAGGTCTCGTCCTACAGTCAACGTTCCTCTGATACCACTCCTGTCACACCCGGCTTTAAGGAACAAAGCCAGGTGCATCTCATACATGCGCCAAGAAGACAACATATATAATAACAGAGTGTATAGAGATAAATGTCATAAAACATCAGAGTATTTATTACATAGCGGAAGACTTATTACAAAATAAAGTAATGAAGATAAAACGAACTAAGGATCATCGGCGCCAATGTCGACTGGGAAACGCCACCTAGATCAGATCGAACTCCTCAGTGTTAGGCGGCTCCTCCTGAACTACCTGATCTTCTCCTGTGGGGGGGTGTGAGGCAGCAAGGGTGAGCTCACACATGATCATAGCTCAACAAGTTGTGGGGAACCAGTGGACATAAACTCACAAAGGTGTGAGTTCATGTGATGTGTAAGGCTAATCAAAGATAGGGGTTTAAAGCTAAGCATTGCTTTTAAGTAGTGGGTCAAAATTTTATTAGCAATTACTAAGTGTAAGTAAATACCAAACCATAAGTAAAGTAATAGAACAAAATTAATAATAAACCCATGCAATGCAAATGACAAAATTGAATTTAAGTTCCATAATTTAAACATCAGAGAGTCCTGAGCTGCTCATGACCGCGAGCACGGCTAGTATACCAGTTTTACACTCTGCAGAGGTTGTACCCTTTACCCACAAGTCATGTTACCCATCTGCCAAGGGATCGCGACTTCCCATACACCTCTACCGAGGAGGCGAGGCAGGGTAACACTACGAGGCCTTTACAAAGTTCCACTAGCTTCCGAAAACCCGCTACAGTTTATAGGAAGTTCCAATGCAGGGTTCCTGGCTGACCGCCATCGCAGCAAAATCAACCAGGGACCTCCCTACACTGACCACTCCCCTACTGCCCTTGCCCCTTTCGGGTAAGGTAGTCTTCTACTAGCTTTCCTAATTAGTCAGCCAAGGGCGTCCCATTAAACCCTTGTGGTGGCACGTGTTACTCAAGTTAAGCTCTATGTTCCAATTAACATTAATGATCTCAACATGAACATAAATAGAATAACAAAAAGAATTGGAACATAGAGGTAATAACTGATTATCCCAAAACCATGTAAAGCAATAGCAAACTACCCAAGTGATTCAGGGGTAAACAAGGTAATGAGATAAACAAATCTAGGGTGACCTATTGGGTCCCATCAAAATTAACCTATGCATGAATAAATGATATTAAAGAACATTATTGGGTAAAAAGTGGTCAAGGGCACAACTTGCCTTCAATGAGCTCCTGCTCAGCTACTTCAACTGGTTGAACCTCAGATTCCACAGTGGCTTGCTCGTCTATTCGCATCAACACAATACATACATAGTATAGCCAAAATGAACATCACACCAAACAGATGAATAAAATATACAGTAAAAATCTATACATTAAAATGAGATCATAGGAACTGGAATCACTAAATTTGGAGTTATATATTTTAAGTTATGGATTTTCAAAGGTTTTATGTGCTTTAAATAGTATTAAGTGAGAAATAAATTTCTTACTGTTTTCATGACAAAACAGAGGTTCTAGGTGATAGAGAATAAAAATACAAAATTTTAGGAAGTGGAATGAAGTAATTTGGAGTTCATATGTATTTTCTATGAATTATCAAAGTTCTAGTATTTATTTTGTATTAAAAAGTAATTTCTATAATTAAATAACTGAATTTAAAGAGTTATGGACTGGGCCTCAATTTCTGGGAAACGCAGGGGCAAAACCAAAATTTTTCCCAAGGCACAGATCACTGGCGCTTGGAGTGCGGGTTGATTTCTTTTAATCACAGGGTCTATTTAGCAAAAGTTGAAGGCCGAAGGGGTACGGGGCTCTCACAGCCGCCCGATCTAAACGGAGCGCTCAGATTGAAACGCGCAGCGGAATAACCCTGATCTAATTGTCGGGGACCATAATTAGGGGTACCCTCAAGACGCCTAATTCTCAGCTGGTAACCCCCATCAGCATAAAGCTGCAGAGGCCTGATGGGTTTGATTAAGTCAGGGATCAGTCCATACGAGTGACTTGACCACGCCACGCCCGGGCCTAGCCTCGGGCGAGGGCAGCCGACCCTAAGATGACTCCGTCTCGCCTGAGGCCTCCTCTTTCACGGCAGACGCATCTCCGGCTCGCCCTAGGCCCCGCCTTCGATAAGAAGAAACCCTGACTAAATCACCGCGCCAACCGACCGAGTCATCGGGGCGATTAACGCAAAAGGTAAGACCGACGGGCGACCAGACTTCGCCAGAGGTGCCATAGGAGGCTCCGCTCCGCCCAAGGGCTCGGACTCGGGCTAAGGCCCCGGAAGACGGCGAACTCCGCTCCGCCCGACCCAAGGGCTCGGACTCGGGCTAAGGCCCCGGAAGACGGCGAACTCCGCTCCGCCCGACCCTAGGGCTCGGACTCGGGCTAAGGCCCCGGAAGACGGCGAACTCCGCTCCGCCCGACCCCAGGGCTCGGACTCGGGCTAAGGCCCCGGAAGACGACGAACTCCGCCTCGCCCGACCCAGGGCTCGGACTCCGCCTCGGCCTCTGACCGAACGATCTCCACGACGCCCGACCTAGGACACGAGACCGCCACGTCAACAGGAAGCGCCATCATCACCCTGCCCTGAGCCGACTTGGGTCGCAGGGGACAAGACCGGCGTCCCATCTGGCCAGCCACGCCAGATAGGCAAATGATGGCGCCCCGCTAGACCATGACGACGGCGACTCTCAGCTCCCTTACGAAAGCAGGAGGACGTCAGCAAGGGCCCAGCCACTCCGACAGCTGTCTCCCCGTCCGGCTCCGTTACTCCTCCAACAGCCACGACGCCACACCAACAGGGTGCCAAGACCTCTCCGGCTGCCACCTTGGCATGTACTTAGGCGCTAGCTCTCCCTCGCTAGACACGTAGCACCTTGCTACACCCCCATTCTGTACACCTGGACCCTCTCCTTGCGACTATAAAAGGAAGGACCAGGGCCTTCTTAGAGAAGGTTGGCCTCGCGGGGACGAAGGGCAGGGGCAGGCGCTCTCTCTCTTGGGGCCGCTCGCTTCCCCTCACCTCGCGCGGACGCTTGTAACCCCCTACTGCAAGCGCACCCGACCTGGGCGCGGGACGAACACGAAGGCCGCGGGAATTCACCGACTCCCTCACGACCCGGCTCCGGCCACCGACCTCTCTCTCTGTTCCCCCCTTCGCGCTCGCTCCACGCGCTCGACCCATCTGGGCTGGGGCACGCGGCACTCTCACTCGTCGGCTCGAGGACCCCCCGGTCTCGGAACGCCGACAGTTGGCGCGCCAGGTAGGGGCCTGCTGCGTGTTGACGTTCGATTTCCCGTCAAGCTCCAGATGGGCAGTCTCCGACGACCTCTTCAACCCGGGACGGTGCTCCGTTTCGGGAACCTCGAGTTCATGTCGCTCGACGGCAACTACGACATGGTACTCCTTCCACCGCCGCGCGGCAGCGACAATGGTGGCGGACAGCCCGCCCGCCGGCGGCGGAATCGACGACGCCTTTCCCGCGTAGGGGAAGGACAACTTTCGAGCTCGCCCCATCCTCTCCCTCGCCATCGGAGGAGGAGGAGGTGGGGCAACCGGGGCCAAGCGGGAGATCGCGCTCCGACGGCTGTCGAGCAAATCGACATCCCCGGCGCCTCAACGGAGGACACGCCAAGCGTCGCCCTCGCGTTCAAGGCAAACGCGAGCGCCATCCCCCCGCAACACGTCGACTCCGAGCAAGTGGACGACGCCAGCACGCTCACGGAGGGCCTGCAGGACGTCGCCCTCGTACCCAAGACGACGGCGCGGTCAGCCCCCGACGTGACTTCATCGCCCTTCGTCGACAAAAAGGTACCGACTGCTACCCATCTTTCGTCATTTCGACTCGGCCTCAGCCCGCCTGGCGATCTCGCTTTGGCGGGCGCTCACATTGAGGCGAGTGCAACCTCTCTGGGGTTTTGTGTGCGGTCGCCTTGGGACCGTTTGACGGGTGTCTCGACCTACGGACCCTCTGGGTCCGAGGAAGATGACTACCCCAGCATCAGCTGGGATTTCTCCGGATCTGGCAACCCTAGTGCCATGCGGGACTTCATGACCGCATGTGACTACTGCCTCTCCGACTGTTCCGACGGCAGCCACAGCCTTGGCAACAAGGACTGCGGCCCGAGTCGCGAATGTTTCCACATCGAGTTAGGGGATCCCTCCGGAGGCGGCTGTCTCGGCACGCCGGAGGATGGTGATCCCCCTAGGCCAGCGCCTCGCGCCGACATCCCGCGGGAGCTAGCTGTGGTCCCCGTTCCGACGGGGGGTCACGACCCACAGCTCGAGCAAGTCCGCGGGGCGCAGGCCGGGCTCGATGAGGGAGCAGGAGCGCTCGGGGCAATCCGCCAGAACATCGGGCAGGTATGGGCGAGCCAGCCCCCGGCCGGAGGAATACGTCACCTGCCCCAAGGTCTCCAGCACCGCATCGCCAACGATGCCAGGGACAGACCGCCTCCCGCATCCGGCGGAACCGGTCAGGACCTGGCCGCTGCAGCGATGCTCCTCCGCGCGATGCCGGAGTCATCAACCACCGAGGGTCGGCGGATCCAGGGAGAACTCAAGCATCTCCTGGAAGGCGCTGCGGCCCGGCGGGCCGAGAGCTCTGCCTCCCGAAGGCAGGGATACCCCTCGGAACCTCGTGCCGCGACTTCCCGACTCACGCGGGAAGCCTCGGTCTACACCGGGCGCACGCGCAACACCGCGCCTGCGGCCCCGGGCCACCTCGGCGACGAGCACCCTCATCGTGACCGTCGGGCACGCCTCGACGAAAGGGTGCGCCGAGGCTATCACCCCAGGCGTGGGGGACGCTACGACAGCGGGGAGGATCGGAGCCCCTCGCCCGAACCACCCGGTCCACAGGTCTTTAGCCGAGCCATTCGGCGGGCGCCGTTTCCGCCCCGATTCCGACCCCCGACTACTATCACGAAGTACTCGGGGGAGACGAGACCGGAATTGTGGCTTGCGGACTACCGCCTGGCCTGTCAACTGGGTGGGACGGACGATGACAACCTCATCATCCGAAACCTCCCCCTGTTTCTCTCCGACACCGCTCGTGCCTGGTTGGAGCACCTGCCTCCGGGGCAGATTTCCAACTGGGAAGATTTGGTCCAGGCTTTCGCCGGGAACTTCCAGGGCACGTACGTGCGCCCCGGGAATTCCTGGGACCTCCGGAGCTGTCGGCAACTGCCGGGAGAGTCTCTCCGAGACTACATCCGGCGGTTCTCGAAGCAGCGCACTGAGCTACCCAACATCACCGACTCCGATGTCATCGGCGCGTTCCTCGCCGGCACCACCTGCCGCGACCTGGTGAGCAAGCTGGGTCGCAAGACCCCCACCAGGGCGAGCGAGCTGATGGACATCGCCACCAAGTTCGCCTCCGGCCAGGAGGCGGTAGAGGCCATCTTCCGAAAGGACAAGCAGCCCCAGGGCCGCCCGTCGGAAGATGCTCCCGAGGCGTCTGCTCCGCGCGGCGCCAAGAAGAAAGGCAGGAGGAAGTCGCAAGCGAAACGCGACGTTCCCGATGCAGACCTTGTCGCCGCCACCGAGCACAAGAACCCTCGGAAGCCCCCCGGAGGTGCTAACCTCTTCGACAAGGCACTCAAGGAGACGTGCCCCTACCATCAGGGGCCCGTCAAGCACACCCTCGAGGAGTGCGTCATGCTTCGGCGCCACTTCCACAGGGCCGGGCCACCCGCAGAGGGTGGCAAGGCCCGCGACGACGACAAAAGGGAGGATCGCCAAGCAGGAGAGTTCCCAGAGGTCCGCGATTGCTTCATGATCTACGGAGGGCATGCGGCAAACGCCTCGGCTCGGCATCGTAAGCAAGAGCGTCGGGAGGTCTGCTCGGTCAAGGTGGTGGCGCCAGTCTACCTAGACTGGTCCGACAAGCCCATCACCTTCGACCGGGACGACCACCCCGACCACGTGCCGAGCCCAGGGAAGTACCCGCTCGTCGTCGATCCCGTCATCGGCGACGTCAGGCTCACCAAGGTCCTGATGGATGGAGGCAGCTGCCTCAACATCATCTACGCCGAGACCCTCAGGCTCCTGCGCGTCGATCTGTCATCCGTCCGAGCAGGCGCTGCGCCCTTCCACGGGATCATTCCCGGGAAGCGCGTCCAGCCCCTCGGACAGCTCGACCTCCCTGTCTGCTTCGGAACACCCTCCAACTTCCGAAGGGAGACTTTGACGTTCGAGGTGGTCGGGTTCCGAGGAACCTACCACGCAGTGTTGGGAAGGCCATGCTACGCGAAGTTCATGGCCATCCCCAACTACACCTACCTGAAGCTCAAGATGCCGGGCCCCAACGGGGTCATCACCGTCGGCCCCACGTACAAACACGCATTCGAATGCGACGTGGAGTGCGTGGAGTACGCCGAGGCCCTCGCCAAGTCCGAGGCCCTCATAGCCGACCTGGAAAGCCTCTCCCGAGAGGTGCCGGACGTGAAGCGGCGTGCCGGCAACTTCGAGCCAGCGGAGACGGTTAAGGCCGTCCCCCTCGACCCCAGTGGCGACACCTCCAAGCAGATCCGGATCGGTTCCGGGCTCGACCCCAAATAGGAAGCAGTGCTCGTCGACTTTCTCCGCGCAAACGCCGACGTTTTCGCGTGGAGTCCCTCGGACATGCCTGGCATACCGAGGGATGTCGCCGAGCACTCGCTGGATATTCGGGCCGGAGCCCGGCCGGTCAGACAGCCTCTGCGCCGATTCGACGAGGAAAGGCGCAGGGTGATAGGCGAGGAGGTCCACAAGCTGATGGCAGCAGGGTTCATTAAAGAGGTATTCCATCCCGAATGGCTTGCCAACCCTGTACTTGTGAGGAAAAAAGGGGGGAAGTGGCAGATGTGTGTAGACTACACAGGTCTCAACAAAGCATGTCCGAAGGTCCCCTACCCTCTACCTCGCATCGACCAAATTGTGGACTCCACTGCAGGGTGCGAAACCCTGTCTTTCCTCGATGCCTACTCAGGGTATCATCAAATCAAGATGAAAGAGTCCGACCAGCTCGCGACTTCTTTCATCACGCCCTTCGGCATGTACTGTTATGTCACAATGCCGTTCGGGTTGAGAAACGCGGGTGCAACGTACCAGCGGTGCATGAACCATGTGTTCGGCGAACACATTGGTCGCACGGTCGAGGCCTACGTCGATGACATCGTAGTCAAGACGAGGAAAGCCTCTGACCTTCTCTCCGACCTCGAACTGACATTCCGGTGTCTCAAGGCGAAGGGCGTCAAGCTCAATCCCGAGAAGTGCGTCTTCGGGGTGCCCCGAGGCATGCTCTTGGGGTTCATCGTCTCCGAGCGGGGCATCGAAGCCAACCCGGAGAAGATCGCAGCGATCACAAACATGGGGCCCATCAAGGACTTAAAAGGCGTACAGAGGGTCATGGGATGCCTCGCGGCCTTGAGCCGCTTCATCTCGCGCCTCGGCGAAAGAGGCCTGCCCCTGTACCGCCTCTTAAGGAAGGCCGAGTGCTTCACTTGGACCCCCGAGGCCGAGGAAGCCCTCGGGAACCTGAAGGCGCTCCTCACCCAGGCACCCATCTTGGTACCCCCAGCTGATGGAGAAACCCTCCTGGTCTACGTCGCCGCAACCACTCAGGTGGTCAGCGCCGCGATCGTAGTCAAAAGGCAGGAAGAGGGGCATGCATTGCCCATTCAGAGGCCAGTCTACTTCGTCAGCGAAGTGCTGTCCGAAACCAAGATCCGCTACCCACAAGTCCAGAAGCTGCTATACGCAGTGATCCTGACGAGGCGAAAGCTGCGACATTACTTCGAGTCCCATCCGGTGACTGTGGTGTCATCCTTCCCCCTGGGGGAGATCATCCAGTGCCGGGAAGCCTCAGGACGGATCGCGAAGTGGGCAGTGGAAATCATGGGTGAGGCAATCTCGTTTGCCCCTCGGAAGGCCATCAAGTCCCAGGTACTGGCGGATTTCGTAGCCGAATGGGTCGATACCCAGTTACCAACGGCTCCGATCCAACCAGAGCTCTGGACCATGTTTTTCGACGGGTCGCTGATGAAGACGGGAGCTGGCGCGGGCCTGCTTTTCGTCTCGCCCCTCGGAAAACACCTACGCTACGTGCTTCGCCTCCATTTCCCGGCGTCCAACAATGTGGCTGAGTACGAGGCTCTGATCAACGGATTGCGAATCGCCATCGAGCTAGGGGTCCGACGCCTCGACGCACGCGGCGACTCGCAGCTCGTCATCGACCAAGTCATGAAGAACTCCCTCTGCCGCGACCCGAAGATGGAGGCCTACTGTGAGGAGGTTCGACGCCTGGAAGACAAGTTCTACGGGCTCGAGCTTAACCACATCGCCCGGCGCTACAACGAGACTGCGGACGAGCTGGCGAAGATAGCCTCGGGGCGAACGAGGGTTCCCCCGGACGTCTTCTCCCGAGATCTGCACCAACCCTCCGTCAAGATAGATGACGTGCCCGAGCCCGAGGCACCCTCAGCTTCGTCCGAGGTGACCTCGGCCCAGCCCGAGCCATCCTCGGCTCAACCCGAGGAACCCTCGGAGCCCGAGGGCGAGGCACTGCGCATTGAGGAGGAGCAGAACGGGGTCGTGCCAGATCAAGATTGGCGGACCCCGTACCTGCAATATCTCCGCCAAGGAGAACTGCCCCTCGACCGCGCCGAGGCTCGGCGGGTAGCGCGACGTGCCAAATCGTTCGTCTTGCTGGGCGATGAGAAGGAGCTCTACCACCGCAGCCCCTCGGGCATCCTCCAGCGATGCATCTCCATCGCCGAGGGTCAGGAACTCCTACAGGAAATACACTCGGGGGCTTGCGGTCATCATGCAGCACCCCGAACCCTCGTCGGGAACGCTTTCCGCCAAGGTTTCTACTGGCCAACGGCGGTGACTGACGCCACTAGAATTGTCCGCGCCTGCGAAGGGTGCCAATTCTATGCGAAGCAGACCCACCTGCCCGCTCAGGCTCTGCAGACGATACCCATCACCTGGCCCTTCGCTGTGTGGGGTCTGGACCTCGTCGGCCCTCTGCAGAAGGCGCCCGGGGGCTACACGCACCTGCTGGTCGCCATCGACAAATTCTCCAAGTGGATCGAGGTCCGACCCCTGAACAGCATCAGGTCCGAGCAGGCGGTGGCGTTCTTCACCAACATCATCCATCGCTTCGGGGTCCCGAACTCCATCATCACCGACAATGGCACCCAGTTCACCGGCAAAAAATTCTTGGATTTTTGCGAGGATCACAACATCCGGGTGGACTGGGCCGCCGTAGCTCATCCCATGTCGAATGGGCAAGTAGAGCGTGCCAATGGCATGATCCTACAAGGGCTCAAGCCTCGGATCTACAACAACCTCAACAAGTTCGGCAAGCGGTGGATGAAGGAACTCCCCTCGGTGGTCTGGAGCCTGAGGACGACGCCAAGCCGGGCCACGGGTTTCACGCCGTTTTTTCTGGTCTACGGGGCCGAGGCCATCCTGCCCACGGACCTGGAATACGGCTCCCCGAGGACGAGGGCCTACAACGAAGAAAGCAACCAAGCTAGCCGAGAAGACTCGCTGGACTAGCTGGACGAGGCTCGGGACAGGGCCTTACTACACTCGGCGCGGTATCAGCAGTCCCTGCGACGCTACCACGCCCGAGGGGTCCGACCCCGAGATCTCCAGGTGGGCGATCTGGTGCTTCGGCTGCGGCAAGACGCCCGAGGGAGGCACAAGCTCACGCCCCCCTGGGAGGGGCCGTTCGTCATCGCCAAAGTTCTAAAGCCCGGAACGTACAAGCTGGCCAACAGTCAAGGCGAGGTCTACGGCAACGCTTGGAACATCCAACAGCTACGTCGCTTCTACCCTTAAGATGTTTCCAAGTTGTTTATATGCCTCGCACCCACGCAAAAGTTTAGTCAACAAGGAAGGGTCAGCCTCGCCTCGGCAGAGCCCGACCCTCCCTCGGGGGCTAAAAGGGGGGAAACCCCCTCTGCGTCAAAATTTTCCTCGAACAAAAAATCTCTTTTACCAGAACATCTTTCGTGCTTTTTGACTACTTCGAAAAGCGGGTCCTGAAACGACGGGGTACACGTAAGCAGTCAAGGCTGACCGAGCCGAGGGACTCCTACGCCTCCGGGATACGGATACCTCACTCATCACCTTCTGCGATAAGTAACTCGCGCTCGGATAAGGCGAATCCGCGGATCGAACGAGTCTTTACGTACGGGAGCTCTTCTGTCGAAGCGATTCTTCGAGCCTTCTCGACCAAGTCGGTGACAGGGCTTCATGGGCGGGTAAAAGTACGCGTAAGCGGCAAGGCCGACCGAGCCGAGGGACTCCCACGCCTCCGGGATACGGATACCTCACTCATCGCCTTCCGCGAGAAGCAATTCTTGCTCGCACTAACATCCCTGCTACCGACAAAAAGTCCAGATACTCGAAACGAGAGGAAAAGAGACGCAGCTTTATAACGCAACAAGGGTATGTGCTCTGGCCTCAACGGCCGCGCAAGGCCCACGCTACAAGACGATTTGACCCTGCAGGCTCGGATCTTGACGCTGGAAGAGGGCGAAGACACCCTCGGCATCAACAGCACCTTCGGCAAGGCCCGACCTAGCCTCGGACGGCGACGCGGTCCGAGGGCCTCCGCTCCGAAGGGCGACGTCATCACCACGCTCGAGCAATCTCTGCCAGGGACTTCTCCGAGAACCAGGCCCGAGCGGACGGCTCGGCCGGCCACCTCCGGGGCCTCGGCTGACCTCCTTCCGAGGGCGCCAGCTCGGTCCGAAGCCTCGGCCGAACAGCTCCGACGTCGATCCTGCCAACAAACAACCCGGCTAGGCTCCGGCCAACCAGGTTTCGTTTCCGAGCCAACTCCGCCTCTGCTCGTGCTGACATCGCTACCCCTGGCCTCGGCTCGTCGAAGAGCGGCCGAGGGGTCTCTTTAACTAAGCAAGAGGAGCCTCGGACAACAGGTCCGACCGAGCCGAGGGATTCCTACGCCTCCGGGATACGGATACCTCACTCGTCACCTTGACACGGGGCGACTCACGCTTGGTGAAGCGATTCAGGCAAACAACAGGCGAGTCTTAGTGCTCGGAAATGAGGAAAAAACGCGGCTCTGTGCCGTAAGTTACATACATGTTCAGGCCCCGAAAGCCGAAATGAACAAAAAACCCGGCACTCGAAGTGCCATCACAAACGGAACTCCGGTTCCGCCCCCGCGGGTACGGGCAACCTCCCCGCCAGGGAAGCCCGCGGAGCGACGAGCTCTGGGCGAATCACCAGCAAACGCGGGACGCCTCTAAGCACCCCGGCAGATCCTCGCAGCCGTCCTCGCCACGAATGCGAGGAGGAAGACGGAATGTTGCATCCTAGCTGGGCAGCAACAGTTCTCCTTCCCCGGCATGATTGGAGGATGTCTCCGCCGTGGGGCTAAAAGGCGATTGCCACCACCAGAAGCTGGAAGATGAGGTGGCCCGCCGACCCGCGTAGAAGGTGCGGCCCCGGCTCGCCTCGCTCCCTGCCCCGGCGAGGATGACGAACACCCTCAACACTGAGGGCGGGGCCGGGACCGCAGCCCGGCTCGCTTTCCCCCACCATCAAGCCGGAGGTCGCCCTCTTGGGTGACCGCCGGTGGAGGGGTGCAGCCGGGCTGCATGATGAAAATCCTTGAAGCCGAACGATGGCTGAAAGGTACCAACTCCCGCGGAGTTGCGTTCCTCCGGCGATGGAGCGAAAGGACGGCGGTTTCCCCCCATCCGGGGGCTTGGAAGATGGAGAGACACAATGCATTGGGGAGAAAGGAGACACGGTCACCTTGCGAAAGGGGCCGCCCTCCTTTTAAAGGCAACTCCCCCTGCTTGCGCCCTCAACCGTCACGGGCTGAGTCTTCTCCAACACGCCTCCAAAGCCCTTCCCTGCGGCGCGGGGGCTGGGACCCGCCTGTCATGCAGACCGGCTCTGAGCGGAAGAAGCCGAACCGCCGCGCACGGCGCACGCAACCACCCAGCGGTTACAAGTAACCCTCTACTTTTGCCCGGACCAGCGGGCGAAAGGGGCAGGCGGCCATGCAGGCGGCATGCAACCGCGCCAAGTGGACGCGCCTCTCCGACTCCTGACAAGCCAGCGTGACGGCTCAAGCCCACGCGTCGTGCAACTGGCGCGCCGGGCGCTGCATGCGGACCGCCATGCCACTCGCTCCACCACTGCACCTCCTCGATTGCGGAACCGATGCCGCGATTCGAGGCGACCCAGCCCGCGACCCAGCGGCGCCAGCCTGGCGCAGCGGTCAAAAGCGGTCAAAAATGGGCCGGCAGTAATGACGGTGGCAGGCGCGCAAGGGCAGCGGTCACGCCATCTGCCAAGCTCATGTCCCATCCGGAGGCAGCAAGAGAACCCCCTCTCACGGTGTGAAGACGACGCACCCGTGACCCGTACCTCGAACGGCCCGCGCACGCAACGGCAGCTTCGCCGACCGTTTACCCCGGCACATTAACTCCGCGGCGGAACAGGTGACGTTTCTGGCAGGGGCAGCTGGCGACGCTTCGCCTCCGCCAAAACGACCACGCCGAAAGAGGTACGCCACGACGTTCGATTTCGAATCCTTTTTCCCTTTCCCTTCTTTCTCTATCTCTTGCAACAGGGACCGAGAAGGGGGATAACCCCAAAGGGATCCTTCCCCGTGAAGGAACTAGGCTCCGAGCCTCCCTACTGATCAGGGGTTCGAAGGCTGGCCCCCCGAGGGGTTCAACAGCCGCCTCAGATCGCGTGGGCCCGACACCCACTACTGGTCAGGGGTTCGAAGGTCGGCCCCCGAAAGGTTCCATGACCGCCTCAGGCTATTCGGGCTCCGTGCCCCCTACTGATCAGGGGTTCGAAGGCTGGCCTGTCGAAGGGTTCACAGCCGCCTCAGACGCCGAGCGAGGGATGACCAGGGGTACGTTCGATACATAACCAAGGCTCGGGCTGCGCTCCCGAGGTACCCTAGGACATTTCCGAGACCAGCGGGAACGACTCTGTAACGGAATCCCATCGGAGGGAGGCAACGAGCCCTCGGACCCCGTCGCTAGGGGACCGGGTCCGGCAGATCACCCGCAGGTACTTTTGGGCGTGCCTCCGGGCCCCTAGCCGACCCCCAACGAACGGGGCACGGACGTCCACTCGGATTACCCGATTGCAGCTCACCGGAGACACCATGTTCGGTGCCCATCGAGGGTAACATGGCGCACTCCCCCCCTCCTCCTTGCGGAAAGGCGATGTAGGGGCGTATATAAAAAGTCGAGTCTGTCCCTGATCGTCCTCTCGCTCCGTGCGAAGGCTCGGGGGCTGCTCTCGCAAACCCGGCTCCGGCCGAACAGTTGACAGCGTCAACATACCAGCCCGAGAACTTGGGCCCCGACAGTGCACCTGGGTTACGCCCTGCTCGCATGAGGGAACCGCTAGTCCAGCCGAAGCATTGCGCAAGGCATTAAGACCTCGAAGGAGTGAAACCACTCCTCCGAGGCCTCGGGGGCTACACCCGGCGGGTGCGCTCGCGCGCACCCACCGGAACAAAGTACCTCCGAGAAAGGCTGGTCCCCTTGCAAAAAAGTGCGACGCAAGCCTCCAAGCGAGTGTTAACACTCTCTTCGAGGCTCGGGGGCTACTGTCGGGGACCATAATTAGGGGTACCCTCAAGACGCCTAATTCTCAGCTGGTAACCCCCATCAGCATAAAGCTGTAGAGGCCTGATGGGTTTGATTAAGTCAGGGATCAGTCCATACGAGTGACTTGACCACGCCACGCCCGGGCCTAGCCTCGGGCGAGGGCAGCCGACCCTAAGATGACTCCGTCTCGCCTGAGGCCTCCTCTTTCACGGCAGACGCATCTCCGGCTCGCCCTAGGCCCCGCCTTCGATAAGAAGAAACCCTGACTAAATCACCGCGCCAACCGACCGAGTCATCGGGGCGATTAACGCAAAAGGTAAGACCGACGGGCGACCAGACTTCGCCAGAGGTGCCATAGGAGGCTCCGCTCCGCCCAAGGGCTCGGACTCGGGCTAAGGCCCCGGAAGACGGCGAACTCCGCTCCGCCCGACCCAAGGGCTCGGACTCGGGCTAAGGCCCCGGAAGACGGCGAACTCCGCTCCGCCCGACCCCAGGGCTCGGACTCGGGCTAAGGCCCCGGAAGACGGCGAACTCCGCTCCGCCCGACCCCAGGGCTCGGACTCGGGCTAAGGCCCCGGAAGACGACGAACTCCGCCTCGCCCGACCCAGGGCTCGGACTCCGCCTCGGCCTCTGACCGAACGATCTCCACGACGCCCGACCTAGGACACGAGACCGCCACATCAACAGGAAGCGCCATCATCACCCTGCCCTGAGCCGACTTGGGTCGCAGGGGACAAGACCGGCGTCCCATCTGGCCAGCCACGCCAGATAGGCAAATGATGGCGCCCCGCTAGACCATGACGACGGCGACTCTCAGCTCCCTTACGAAAGCAGGAGGACGTCAGCAAGGGCCCAGCCACTCCGACAGCTGTCTCCCCGTCCGGCTCCGTTACTCCTCCAACAGCCACGACGCCACACCAACAGGGTGCCAAGACCTCTCCGGCTGCCACCTTGGCATGTACTTAGGCGCTAGCTCTCCCTCGCTAGACACGTAGCACCTTGCTACACCCCCATTCTGTACACCTGGACCCTCTCCTTGCGACTATAAAAGGAAGGACCAGGGCCTTCTTAGAGAAGGTTGGCCTCGCGGGGACGAAGGGCAGGGGCAGGCGCTCTCTCTCTTGGGGCCGCTCGCTTCCCCTCACCTCGCGCGGACGCTTGTAACCCCCTACTGCAAGCGCACCCGACCTGGGCGCGGGACGAACACGAAGGCCGCGGGAATTCACCGACTCCCTCACGACCCGGCTCCGGCCACCGACCTCTCTCTCTGTTCCCCCCTTCGCGCTCGCTCCACGCGCTCGACCCATCTGGGCTAGGGCACGCGGCACTCTCACTCGTCGGCTCGAGGACCCCCCGGTCTCGGAACGCCGACACTAATCACGACCACCCATCCTATATCCAACGGCGCGGCCCCATCCGAGCGAAGAGGTACACAACATCCAATCTCAGCCGTTCCCGCGACATCTGATGGCCAGGGGCCTCCTTCCTACGAACCCGAGCTGCGCGGCGGCGCCATGCCCCCAAGCGGCCAAGCTCGCCGGAGCGCAGGTGACACGAGGCCCAGGCGCACTGAATCAAGTCTGGCTGGGTGCTACGCGTAGAGGGTGTGAGGGCGAGTTCGCTGGTGCCAAAAATCCCACGAATCAGCCATCGCCAGAGCCTGCCCACGACAGCGCACCATCCGCGGTGATGCGCCATGACCGGAGCAGCCCAATCCGCCCCCACGATGCGTCGTTTGCTAAATTAGTTGGCGCAAAATGAAATTGGAGCGATGGCGGACCAAGGAAGGAGGAATCTTACAGGGGTGATGCCACGCCTGGCCCTGTCCACGGCGCGCGGCAAATTCGTGACGACGGTGATGGATTGAGGCGCCCAGATCGCTCCCCCCCCAGATTCCGCCGCGGATGTGATACTGGTGACCCGGCGGAACACCCCGACTGCACCCCGAGTACACGCCGGCGATGTTTTCAAACGATGGCTGTTCCCTTCCTTCACGGCGATCCGCGCGGACGACGCAGTGGTGCCGAGGGGATTCACGAGGTGTAGAGAAGCTAACAAGAAGAGGCGAGGGAGGAAGCCACAACGATCTGGCCTATATGGCCGTGAAGTCGTGCGCGCCGCGGAGCAACGGAGCTCCGGGTCGAACGGCATATTGCGCCATGGCCGGAATCCATTGAGGCGAGATCGCGGGACGGTTGAGGCGACTGACACATGGGCCCGATTTGCCAGCGAGAACGTGCCAGCGCTGGTCAGTCCGACGCAGGGGCCCCACTCGTCAGCGAGAAAGAAAGCCGAGTGCCGAATGACGCGGGCGCGGGTGAAGTCTGGACCGCGCGCGTGCCAGCGTGGGGAAGGGATATTGGGCCAAATAGGTTTTCAGCAGCCCAGTTAGGTGTCCTTAGTCTTTTTTCTTTTATTTTCCTTTTTCCTATTTGATTCATTTTCTTTTTATTTGAATTCCTAATTTGAATTTGAGTCTTGTTAAGAAATTCACTTTTGAGTCAAATGTATAAACTCAAATCTCTGTAGGAATAATATTTATATATATATATTTTTATACTTATTTTTATTCCTCATAATGTTCATTTGCTTCTTTTCTTCTAAATTCTAGGATCTCTTTTTTTTTTATTTTTTTCAATTCTATTTGGGGAATTTAATATATTTCTTCTTCAAATTATTTTATGTTGTCCCAAAGTGCACACAAAATAAAATCCCCGCATGATGCATAATTTGTTTGAGTGCCTTTTATTATTCATTTGTATAAATGAGGTGTCCACATGGAATGATCAGTAGAGTCAACACACACATAAATTATAGAAAATGTCTTTTCCCCCTTCTATTATGTAATACAAACTGGGTGTTACAACCTCATGCCGCGACTTCCCGATTCATGCGGGAAGCCTCGGTCTACACCGGGCGCACGCGCAACACCGTGCCTGCGGCCCCGGGCCACCTCGGCAACGAGCACCATCATCGCGACCGTCGGGCCCACCTCGACGAGAGGGAGCGCCGAGGCTATCACCCCAGGCGTGGGGGACGCTACGACAGCGGGGAGGATCGGAGTCCCTCGCCCGAACCACCCGGTCCGCAGGCCTTCAGCCGGGCCATCCGGCGGGCACCGTTCCCGACCCGGTTCCGACCCCCGACTACTATCACAAAGTACTCGGGGGAAACGAGACCGGAATTGTGGCTCGCGGACTACCGCCTGGCCTGCCAGCTGGGTGGAACGGACGACGACAACCTCATCATCCGCAACCTCCCCCTGTTCCTCTCCGACACCGCTCGCGCCTGGTTGGAGCACCTGCCTCCGGGGCAGATCTCCAACTGGGATGACTTGGTCCAAGCCTTCGCCGGCAATTTCCAGGGCACATATGTGCGCCTCGGGAATTCCTGGGACCTCCGAAGCTGCCGACAGCAGCCGGGAGAGTCTCTCCGGGACTACATCCGGCGATTCTCGAAGCAGCGCACCGAGCTGCCCAACATCACCGACTCGGATGTCATCAGCGCGTTCCTTGCCGGCACCACCTGCCGCGACCTGGTGAGCAAGTTGGGTCGCAAGACCCCCACCAGGGCGAGCGAGCTGATGGACATCGCCACCAAGTTCGCCTCTGGCCAGGAGGCGGTCGAGGCTATCTTCCGAAAGGACAAGCAGCCCTAGGGCCGCCCACCGGAAGATGCTCCCGAGGCGTCTACTCAGCGCGGCGCCAAGAAGAAAGGCAAGAAGAAGTCGCAAGCGAAACGCGACGCCGCCGACGCGGACCTTGTCGCCGCCGCCGAGCACAAGAACCCTCGGAAGCCCCCCGGAGGTGCCAACCTCTTCGACAAGATGCTCAAGGAGCCGTGCCCCTATCATCAGGGGCCCGTCAAGCACACCCTTGAGGAGTGCGTCATGCTTCGGCGCCACTTCCACAGGGTCGGGCCACCCACGGAGGGTGGCAGGGCCCGCGACGACGACAAGAAGGAAGATCACCAAGCAGGAGAGTTCCCCGAGGTCCGCGACTGCTTCATGATCTACGGTGGGCAAGCGGCGAATGCCTCGGCTCGGCACCGCAAGCAAGAGCGTCGGGAGGTCTGCTCGGTCAAGGTGGCGGCGCCGGTCTATCTAGACTGGTCCGACAAGCCCATCACCTTCGACCAAGACGATCACCCCGACCACGTGCCGAGCCCGGGGAAATACCCGCTCGTCGTCGACCCCGTCATTGGCGACGTCAGGCTCACCAAGGTCCTTATGGACGGGGGCAGCAGCCTCAACATCATCTACACCGAGACCCTCAGGCTCCTGCGCGTCGATCTGTCCTCCGTCCGAGCAGGCGCTGCGCCCTTCCACGGGATCATTCCCGGGAAGCGCGTCTAGCCCCTCGGACGACTCGACCTTCCTGTCTGCTTCGGGACGCCCTCCAACTTCCGAAGGGAGACTCTGACGTTCGAGGTGGTCGGGTTCCGAGGAACCTACCACGCGGTACTGGGGAGGCCATGCTACGCGAAGTTCATGGCCGTCCCCAACTACACCTACCTGAAGCTCAAGATGCCGGGCCCCAACGGGGTCATCACCGTCGGCCCCACGTACAGACACGCGTTCGAATGCGACGTGGAGTGCGTGGAGTACGCCGAGGCCCTCGCCGAATCCGAGGCCCTCATCGCCGACCTGGAAAGCCTCTCCAAAGAGGTGCCAGACGTGAAGCGTCATGCCGACAACTTTGAGCCAGTGGAGACGGTTAAGGCCGTCCCCCTCGACCCCAGTGGCGACGCCTTCAAGCAGATCCAGATCGGTCCCGGGCTCGACCCCAAATAGGAAGCAGTGCTCGTCGACTTTCTCCGTGCAAACGCCGACGTCTTTGCGTGGAGTCCCTCGGACATGCCCGACATACCGAGGGATGTCGCCGAGCACTCGTTGGATATTCAGGCCGGAGCCCGACCCGTCAAATAGCCTCTGCGCTGATTCAACGGGGAGAAGCGCAGAGCGATAGGCGAGGAGATCCACAAGCTAAAAGAAGCGAAAGGCGTTAAGCTCAACCCTGAAAGGTGGGTCCTCGGGGCGCCCCAGGGCATGGTCTTGGAGTTCGTTATCTCCAAACGGGGCATCGAAGCCAACCAGGAGAAGACCCCGACCATCGCACAGCACCCCGAGCCCTTGCTGGGAGTACCCGGGGGCTGCACGCACCCCCGGGAAAGGTCGCTTGTCACCACCGACGTTCTGGAGCCCAGAACGTACAAGCTGGCCGGCGGTTAGGGCGAGGTCTACGGCAACGCTTGGAACGTCCGACAGCTACGTCGCTTCTACCCTTAAGATGTTTTCAAGCTATTCGTATTCCTCGCTCCCACACAAGTCTCAGTCGTCAAGGGAGGATCGGCCTCGCCTCGGCAGAGCCCGACCTTCCCTCGGGGGCTAAAAAGGGGGAACCCCTCTGCGTCAAGATTGGGTGTACCTCTCCGCATCCAAAATTTTCGATCAAAAAGGCTTTTGCGTTCTCCCGGCTATGTCAGAAGCAGGGCCCTGAGGAGCGAACGTGGGTGCATGTAAATTGTAAGGTCGACTGAGCCGAGGAACTCCTATGCCTCCAGGTTAGGGACACCTCACTCATCACCCGCCACGAAAAATGACCCTACTCGGGAAGCCACCCTATTGTTGACAGGCTAAGCCGGACAAGCAAAATAAAAGGAAGAAGAGTGCGACTTCATGTAATGAAAACAAAGTGTTCAGGCCTCAGCGGCCGCAGTAGGACACACGCACATCCAACAGAAACTGTTCCAACAAGAGTTAGCCGTCGCCTCGGGAAGGAGCCGCGCCTTCAGCTCCGTCCCCGCCTTCGGTAAGGTCCATCTCAGCTTCCGGCGTCGGCGCAGGGGGAAGGATCTCCGCCTCAAAGGTGGTCGCCAGCACTGCGCTCGGACCCGCGGCGACTGCGTCGAGCCACTGAACTTCTGCCAGGGCTGCTTCGTCTTCATCAGGAAGACAATACCCCTCGCTAACCCGCTCCAGGTCCACAACGTAGTGGGAAGCGAGCACGGCGAAGGCCCGCCTGACGCCGTGGTGTAGCGCCTCGCGGACTCTGCCGCGCGCGTGATCACCCAAGGCTTGAAGGCGGCTTTGAGGGGAGCTTCCTGAAGGGACATCGCTGGAGCCAAGGATCCGATAAACGTCCGAGACGACCTCGGACATGGCTGCGAGATCGGCCTCCCGCTGCTCGGCAGCTCCGGCAAGCGCCTCGGCAAGCGCCTTGGCGGACTCGTCACGGGCGGACTCGAGCTCTACGAACAGCCAGAAGAAAGATCTCAAACACAAGCAGAGGAAACAGACAAGAACAAGAACCAAGGACGGCCAAGGCGTACCTCCGGCTCGGGCACGTTGCTCCGAGGCCGCGACCTGGGCTGCGGCTAAGTCGGCCACGAGGGTTTCAGCCCGGCTTTCGGCCTCGGCAGCCCGGCTCCGAGATTGGTCCCGCTCCTCGACGACCTGGACGAACTCCGACCGCTGTCGTTGCACCTCTGCGCGTGCCGCTGCCGCCTCCGCGCGCGCCGCTGCCGCCTCGGCTCTCAGGTCAGTGCAGAGCAACTGGAGGTCCGCTACCTTGGCATCCTGCTGAGAAAGGCGCGCAGTAGCCCCGGCGAGCGAGGTCCTCAGGGATCGCAGCGAGCCCCAGACATCGGCCTCGCGGCGGATGAACGACGACTTGGCGGCGCTCCGATCCGTCAGATCCTGGGGAAAGGAAACGGGGCGTCACGAAGAACGCCTCATTCACAGAAAAGAAAAGGTATGCCTAAAACCGTTACCTGGAGGATTTTGGGGACGTCCCTGCAGAAAACCTCCAGCGACGACCGGAGCGACCCCACCGTTGCTTCAGCACACTCGCGGAGCTCATCCCAGGACTGGTCCTCCTGTTCATCGTCGAGAATGAAAACAGGGTCCGAGGCCTCGCGGGTCCGAAACCGGAGCAACTGGCGCCGGGCCCCGGGGCTCCACCGCACAGCGATGAGGCTGCCGCCCGGCGGGACGGATCGCGCCTCCACGCCCACCTCTTCCGAGGCACTGGGCGCCGACGCATCAGCCGTCTCGACACCGGCAGCAACCGGTCGCTCCCCGACTGGGATGGCGGCGACTTCGGTAGCGGCAGGCGCCGGCATGGCCAGCACGTCAGGTGGGCTCGGGACCACGCCAGCGTCACCCACCTCCCCTATCACGATGGCCGCCTCGGCAGAAGAGCCAGCCTCGGGAACCTGCTCCACAGCGACAGGTGCCGCCCGAGCCCCCTGCGGCGGGATGCCTTGCGAGAGGGTCGGCTGAACGACAAGGCCCGGAGCGGCGCTGGCCGCACAGGCCGGCGCCATCTTAAGGGCCTTCCGGGGTGCCAGGTCGGTCTGGCCATGGCTCCGCTTGCTGAAGAAAGAAGGAAAATCACGGCCGAGACATATGAATGGAAAGCCAGGACGAAGACATTTCGAGCTACCTACCCGCTCCGGGCCATGATCCACCGCGCCTGGGGGGAAGTCTCCTGGATCCAAGCTCCCGGAACAGCCGCCGAGGTCCGCTTCGCCGGCAACTTCGGCGCCACCCTTGCTTTGGATACCCGGGGAGCAGATTGCTCAGGCACTGTCACGGTGACTTGAGAGTCACCTCCATGCGCTGCTGGAGCGAGCGGCGGCTCTCGGAGAGCAGACGCCCTGGCCTGGCCCCCCGGAGTCACCTCAGCTCCTCCAGCCGAGGGGTCAGGTGCCCTCTCGGGTTGCCCTCGTACCTCGGGCCGGGACCCCGACACCCCGACTCCGGGGACTGATGGCGTCGGCCCGCTCGGGGGCTGGCTCGACGACTCCTGGCCACACCCCAAGCCGGGGCTGAGGCCGAGGCGGGCAGCCATGTCGTCCTCCTCATCATCATCATCGTCGTCGTCATCGTCGTCGGGCGTTTCTGGCGACAGCTCCCTCGGGAGTCCCTCCCTCTCCTGCTGGCGACGGCGCTTTTCCAAGGCGTCTCGAGCCCGCCTCCGCTCACGGGCCTGGGCCTTTCCCGCGTCCTTCTTCCTCTTCTTCTCCTCCGCGGCGACCCGCCGCGCTGCTCGGGCCACCGCATCCTGCGGAACCCGTGGCAGGGAAGGCTTGTGCCACCCCACCTCCTGAAGAAGGGGGGAAGGAAACCCGATCGTAAGAACCAGAAGCAACCCAATGTATGAAGAAGGAGGGAGCGAACACTCACCAGAGTCACGCACCCCTGGTCGGGGCGCATCAGAAGCTGGGAGAAGGCGTGGAGGTCCGGCTTCCCCAACGCAGCCGACACCCGCCATTGGAGGGCGTCGAAGGGAAGAGGATCAGGGGACATCCGCGAGCCCTCCCAGTCGGCCTCCGGGGTCATTTCCCAAAGCGACAGCCGTCGCTCCGCCAAGGGAAGCACCCTCCGACGGTGGATGGCGGCAATCACTCCCGCAGCGGTGAGTCCCCCCTCCCGCAACGCCTCCAAGGCCTAAAGAAGGGGTTCGAGGTTCTTCTGTCTCTCGTGCGGGGTCCCGTGGCGCCAAGCGTCGGTGGCGGTGGTGACTACTCGCTGGGAGAACGGCGGAAGCAACTCACCGTCATTCCGGAGGTAGAACCACCGGCGCTGCCACCCCTTGTTCGAGGACGCGAGGATGGTAGGAATATACTGCGACGCCCGTGACTGCCTCAGCAGGAGGGTGCAGCCGCCGGCCCGCACCATCGCGTAGACCTTCCTCTCCCCCGTCGGCGAGGCAAAAAGCTCCACGAAAAAGAGATGGGTCCACAAATCCCAATGGGGGGCGATCCCCAAATACCCCTCGCACACCGCTACGAAGATAGCGGCCTGCGAGATGGAGTTGGGGGTGAGGTTGTGCAACTCCACCCCATAGTGGTATAGGATCGCTCGCATAAAGCGGCCCGCTGGCACACCGAATCCCCGCTCGTGGAAGGAGACGAAGCTCACGACGTACCCTGGCGGAGGGGATGGAGCGGCTCCGCCCACGGGAGGTATCCATTCTGGTCGCTGCTCATCGGTGAGTGGGCGAAGCAAACCCTCGCCGACCAGATCCTCCAGATCGCTCGCCGTCACCGTGGAAGAGGGCCATGGATCGCGCGGCGAGATGATGGTCACCCGGTCGGCCATCACTAGACGGAAGGGATGGCGGCGCAAGGGGCTGGAAGGACGGTTTTCTCTTCTCTGGCTAAAGTCTCTCGGGTTGCGAAAACCCAAGAAGGAGGCAGGAAGCAGAGCGAAGAACCGTCACCGAACCCTCTCCTAGGTATATAAAGACCAAGGCGAGGCCGTTTCCGATGTTCCGCCCGGACCGGATGCGGGATTCAAAAAACGCGAAGCGAAACAACCGTTCCTCGAACGGCTCGCGCATGCGCAACGGCCGCCCTGCCAACAACTCGCCCCGTCGCATTAACTCCACGGAGGGACAGACGGCGCTTCTGGCAGGAGAAGCGGGCGACGCTTCGCCTTCGCCGTAAAAAACCGCGCCAAAAAAGGTACGCCACGTCGTTCGATTTCGTATCCTTTTCCTTTTTTCCTCTTTCTCTATCTCTTGTAACAGGGACCGGGAAAGGGGGATACCCCGAAAAGGATCCTTCCCCGTGAAGGAACCAGGCTCCGAGCCTCCCTACTGATCAGAGGTTCGAAGGCTGGCCCCCCGAGGGGTTCAACAGCCGCCTCAGATCGCGTGGGCCCTACACCCACTACTGGTCAGAGGTTCGAAGGCCGGCCCCCCAAAGGGTTCCACGGCCGCCTCAGGCTACTCGGGCTCCGCGCCCATTACTGATCAGGGGTTCGAAGGCTGGCCCCCGAAGGGTTCACAGCCGCCTCAGACGCCGAGCGAGGGATGACCAGGGGTACGTTCGATACATAACCAAGGCTTGGGCTGCGCTCTCGAGGTACCCTAGGACATTTCCGAGACCAGCGGGAGCGATCTTGTAACGGAATCCCATCAGAGGGAGGCATCGAGCCCTCGGACCCCGTCGCCAGGGGACCGGGTCCGGCAGATCACCCGCAAATACTTTTGGGCGTGCCTCTGGGCCCCTAGTCGACCCCTAACGAACGGGGCACGGACGTCCACTTGGATTACCCGCTTGCAGCTCACCGGAGACACCATGTTCGGCGCCCATCGAGGGTAACATGGCGCTTTCCCCCCCTCCTCCTTGCGGAAAGGCGACGCAGGGGCGTATGTAAAAAAGCCGAGTCTGTCCCTGATCGCCCTCTCGCCCTGTGCGGAGGCTCGGGGGCTGCTCTCGCAAACCCGGCTCCGGCCGAACCGTTGACAGCGTCAACATACCAGCCCGAGAGCTTGGGCCCCGACCGTACACCCGGGCTACGGCCAGTTCGCATGAGGGAACAACCAGACCAGCCGAAGCATTACGCGAGGCATTAAGACCTCGAAGGAGTGAAACCACTCCTCCGAGGCCTCGGGGGCTACACCCGGCGGGTGCGCTCGCGCGCACCCACCGGAACAAAATGCAACCGAGAAAGGCTGGTCCCCTTGCAAAAAAGTGCGACGAAAGCCTCCAAGCGAGTGCTAACACTCCCTTCGAGGCTCGGGGGCTACTGTCGGGGACCATAATTAGGGGTACCCTCAAGAGTCAAGACTCCTAATTCTCAGCTGGTAACCCCCATCAGCATAAAGCTGCTAAGGCCTGATGGGTGCGATTAAGTCAGGGATCAGTCCATTCGAGCGACTCGATCACGCCTGGCCCGAGCTTAGCCTCGGACAAGGGCAGCCGACCCCGGAGGATTTCCGTCTCACCCGAGGCCCCCCTCCAACGGCGGACATATTTCTGGCTCGCCCGAGGCCCTGCCTTCGCTAAGAAGCAACCCTGACTAAATCGCCGCACCGACCGACCAAGTCGCAGGAGCATTTAATGCAAAGGTGACCTGACACCTTTGTCCTGACGCATGCCCCCCGGCAGAGCCGAAGTGACCGCCGTCACTTCACCGCTCCACTGACCGGCCTGACAGAAGGACAGCGCCGCCTGCGCCACTCTGACTGCAGTGCCGCTTGACAGAGTGAGACTGACAGGCAGTCAGGCCCTGCCAAAGGCACCATAGGAAGCTCCGCCCGACCCAGGGCTCGGACTCGGGCTAAGTCCCGGAAGACGGCGAACTCCGCTCCGCCCGACCCAGGGCTCGGACTCGGGCTAAGTCCCGGAAGACGGCGAACTCCGCTCCGCCCGACCCAGGGCTCGGACTCGGGCTAAGTCCCGGAAGACGGCGAACTCCACTCCGCCCGACCCAGGGCTCGGACTCGGGCTAAGTCCCGGAAGACGGCGAACTCCGCTCCGCCCGACCCAGGGCTCGGACTCGGGCTAAGTCCTGGAAGACGACGAACTCCGCTTCGCCCGACCCCAGGGCTCGGACTCCGCCCTGGCCTCTGCCGAACGACCTCCGCCTCGCCCGACCCAGGGGCTCGGACTCGGCCTCGGCCATGGAAGACAGACTCGGCCTCGGCTTCGGAGGAGCCTCCACGTCACCCAACCTAGGGCGCAGGCCAGCCACGTCAACAGGAAGCGCCATCATCACCCTACCCCGAGCTGACTCGGGCCGCAGAGAACAAGACCGGTGTCCCATCTGGCTAGCTCCACCGGATAGGCAGTGATGGCGCCCCGCATGCTCTGTGACGACGACGGCTCTCAGCTCTCTTACGGAAGCAGGAGGACGTCAGCAAGGACTCAACCGCTCCGACAGCTGTCCCTCCGCCAGGCTCCGTCGCTCCTCCGACGGCCATGACATCACACCAGCTGGGTGCCAAAATCTCTCCGGCTGCCACATCGGCATGTACTTAGGGCGCTAGCTCTCCCCCGCTAGACACGTAGCACTCTGCTACACCCCCATTGTACACCTGGATCCTCTCCTTACGCCTATAAAAGGAAGGACCAGGGCCCTCTTAGAGAAGGTTGGCCGCGCGGGGACGAGGACGGGACATGCGCTCTCTTGGGGCCGCTCGCTTCCCTCTCCCGCGTGGACGCTTGTAACCCCCTACTGCAAGCGCACCCGACCTGGGCGCGGGACGAACACGAAGGCCGCGGGATTTCCACCTCTCTCACGCCCATCTCCGGCCACCTCACTTCCCCCCCTTCGCGCTCGGCCTCGCGTCGACCCATCTGGGCTGGGGCACGCGGCGACATTCACTCGTCGGCTTAGGGACCCCCCGGTCTCGAAACGCCGACAGATGGATCACAACTTATGAATTAAGCAAATAGAAATTTTACAGCATAATAGAATACTTACAATAAGGACATGTATGATTATGCAAGGGCTCCTATACTTCAACACTACTTTACTTCTATGTTGCCCTTGAATGTGTATGGATGGGAGTGGGATGGTATGTCATGGCAAGAGGGGGCAAATCCTTATATAGGCACCTAGGAGCCATGGATGAGTGACACCTCACCATGCATGTGCCACCTCCACCTTACATGAGGGGACACCTCACCATGACACATCACCTTAGTTCTAGAGAGGTCTAAAAATATCTAGGCTTCAAGACTTATCATGATTAGTGTAGGGAATTCTAGAAGGCTATGTACATCATGGTTATCCATAATTGTTCCTAGAAAGTTGTGTTGCTTATGACTAAGGTTTATCATGAATATTGTAGAAACTTCTAGAAACTTGGTTATGCTTATTATATGACAATTGTTTAAGCGAGGTTTTCCTTGCATATTTTCAATGGGCAAGTGATGGCCATGGGGAAAGCTGTCTTAATCGATGCTAAGGTCATAACTTCTATAGTTTAAGAATGACTTCGAGGGAGTGAGAGGTTGAAGATCATGGCATGCTCAACTATGGTTCAAATCGACGGTGATGGCTTATTCTCTGGTTTGAAGAGTAAGGCATGCTTTGTTTGGATGTGGGGGTGACAATGAGATGGTGGCTGGACTATGAGGTTCCGTGGCAAGGGTATCAATATTTATAGGTGGAGGAACGACGATTTAATATGGAGGGAGTTTTGACTGGCGTACTGTGAGTGGTGATGTTGCCACAGTGCAGTCATAACATCCTGAGGTTGGTAAGGTAACTTGGCTCATGGTGGGGCATTCATTTAATTGTGATTGTGACAAGTGACTAGCATGTGCTCAGGCGGGTGCACGAGTCTTGCCGGAGTGGCTTTCTGCACTGAGGTATCACTTCAAGGTATGCAACTCGACACTTTAATATAATGGCTCGGCGTGCACGACAAGGTTGTCTCAGGGCAGAGGGTATAGGTGGGGCTTGCCAGGATGCACAAACGCCAAGGCAGCTAGAGGCAGGCTTACGATTTCTTTACGCATGTGTTTTGCCACAGGTGGTTGTGGGCTCCCTCTGTCTAGCGTGTGTTATGGCAGACGGGCATCAGACGTTTTCAAGAATTTACCACGATGAAAGACAAGCTTAGTCTATAATTTAGAAGAATATCAAGGAATAGCCGATAGAGGCCTTAGTTTGCATAGTTTGGATTAGGCTAACATAGCAATCAATAATTTTAAATAAGCTTTATTCCATAGTTGAAAATTGGGATGTTACACCGTGGTAGCATTGAGCAAGTTCGTCTGGGCAACGACTACCTTTGGTGGGGCCCAAATGCAGAGGTCTTCACAAAGTATTCCTACCTACATTGGCAAAAATGGTCTTCTGGTGTTGGTATTGATCAGTTTGGGAGTTGCACCTTTACCCCGAAGACTGGGGAAACAAATGAGAAGGTTGTGGAAGTAGTCCCCTACGCAAAAAAGTGGGGGCGGGGTGGATGGATAATTGGTTTTGTGTGCGATGCCTAGAAGACGAAGGGTGTCCACTTGCGAGTACACTTAGCTCGTTTCAGTTTGAAAGTTTCCCTCGCTTCGCAGTCAAGGAGGGGGATCGCTGCGTCTGGGCCTTCAGATGCACCGTTGTTACCTGCAGCGGCCGTGATCTGGTCGAGGAATACCTGGTGTGCGGGATCTAGCCGCTTAGCCGAGGCTGGACTGTGGGTCCGGTTACTCGTAGGGACTATGAAGGCTTCGAGAGGCAGATGTTGAGTCCTGCCTTCGCTATCACATGCTTTTGAGCGGTGATCTTGTTGATATTGAATTTGTTACTTGCATATCTCATCAACACAATTCAAACACCTGGGTTCATATTCTCATGAATGAACCATATGACACCACTATGAAGAATAAACCATACAAGTAGTAATGGTGGAATATGAACTCAAACTATTAGCTTTTTAATGAATGTTCTAGTGTTCACCATTAATGTCTATATGCACTTGAAACATCTAGTTAGGTATGAAATGATCATGCATAAGAAAATTTAACTTTGCTTCAGTTAGAGTAGAGGTTATTCACATAGATTGTGCTTTTCAATTGGTGTTAGAGAAGTCAAGATGTTCAATTCATTTCTTAATTTGCAAAACCATGTTTCGTCAAGTGGCTTGGTGGATGTCAGCTAGTTGATTTTCGATGTACTTACTCTTAACTATGACATCCCTTTGGCTTGATGGTCTCTAGTGAAGTAATGGCTAATATCAATGTGATTGTTCTTGATTGTTGGACCGAGTTGGTGGCTATCTTCATGACACTATCATCATCACATGTTAATAGCTATTCATAAAATTTGATTACATAATCCAACAAAGTTGGTCTCGTCTATAACAATTGTTCACAACAACTTTCTTTGGATATGTAATCTTCCTTGGACATTGATAATGCACCTAATTTTGCTTAATTGAGGACCATGTCACAAGTGACCGTCTAATAAGTTGACATGTTCCTAATGTACTCTTTCTATCCACCTTACATCCTATATAATACAACTCTGAGTACACAACTAACTTAAAATTTGATCCTTTAGGATACCATAATCCAATAAGATCCTATTAATTGTGGTCAAGTGACTATCTTTGAGTGAGGCTTGAAACCTTGAACACATACACACACACACACACACTAAATAACATATTTGGTCTAGACATGACCAAATAAAGTTTGGTTTTGTAGTTGATAAAACTAGTGGACTAACTGTTTGATGAATGTTTTATTATGGTAGGTTAGGTCCACACAAAGATGGACACCAAGCTCTCACTTATAAAAGAAGAAAGAGAACAAAATCTAAGTTATGGAGGCAAAGGTATAAATAGAGATTCTGTTTTATTGATTAAGAAATAATAGAGTGTGGGATCAGATTTAGAATATGGTTATACTATTAAGAGGGTAACTCTAAAGCCAAATCGAAATACTATTAAGAAATAATAAAGCAATACAAATATTGTTTTTAAATTTAAATAACTAATTAAATTTTTAAAATTTTTTTGAAAAAATAAAGATGTAAGATTAATATATAGACTATTAGGTGTTATCTAGGAGCCGCCTTTTGGCCAACTGGTAGGGCTTCTAGTCTCTTAGGTTAACACAACAGACCTTACACCATTTCTACAAACCTCAAAAGGTTAAAGTTGGCTCAGGCTTATAAGGTGGCGCACCCCAACGTAAACTAGTAAGGTGGTATTAAAATATTTTTACAAGCGGTTGGTTTAGATGGACCACTTGTAAAAATGGTTATTACAGATGGCACACATAAGTTACTTACTTCATCCTTAAAGAGTCAAGGAAACGTAGGCTTATATGCCAGCTCAAACCACTATAAACGAGCAAGGTGGGACTGAAGATTGTGGCTGTTGCCATGCAAAGTAATTTTTTGTAAACAACTTCTTAAGTGGGTCACATGCAAAGTACAGATTTTTATAAACAGGCTACATGCAGAGTAAACAAAATACCTTTTTTGATGAAGGGGCAGAGCCCCTATTTCATTAAGAAATAGGATAAGAGTTATTACATGCAGAACGATGAGCCACAACCCATCAACAAAAGAGAATCTAGTGATGCTAGCAACCTTACACTATCAACCTAGATAAGCAAGGATCAGCAACCACTAAAAACTATCCACACATGACCAGAGTTTTTAAGCAAGGCTTATTACAACGACAGACACTAAAAGCGAAGCAACGAAGCTAACAAACCAGTTTTAACTAGATCACCAGAAGAACAACCCAGAGTTGAGTGACAGCCAACCACGGAAATGAGCCAAAATCACCATTCATCCAGAAATGCGACGATCTCTCGGACACCACCCAAACGACCGACACATCACTTGCTATCTTTCTGATTAGCCTGCTTCCTTGAACCACCATCTTTTTTTCTTCTCTCTCTGACGAATAGCCCAAGAATCCAACCAAAAGCAGCAGAGAAATATTAGTTAGCAGGATCAAGGAGAATTTTATCACCAAAAAACCAATCATTTCTGGTTCTCCAAATAGCCCAAAAACAGCTCCACAACCAAATATCATTAAATTGGAGATCCTGTCTTTAGAATTGTTCAACCATCTGTCACATAACTCCTCGATGCTTTTTGGAATGAAATCAAGATTTAAGGCAATTTGAATCACTCTCCACACAAATCTAGCAATGAAGCATTTAAAGAACAAATGTTCAATCGATTCAAGACCCCCACAAAAACAGCACTCACTAGAACCATGCCAATTTCTTTTTTAGATTATATTTTGTAAGAATTTTATTTCTTACAACCAGCCAGATGAAGACTTTGATTTTTTGTGGTAACATTGATTTCCACAAGAACCTATAAGGAACATCCACCTGATCAATTGTATTTTTCTTATATAAAGAATTAACAGTGAAGCCTTTGTTGCCAACACACCACCTTACTCTGTCCTCTTGACCTGACAAATTATGATGAGCACACAAATCAACTAATTCCTCATAAAACACTTGAAGATTACCCACCATTCTTCTTCTAAAGGAAAGAGCATCAAAATTTGAGGTCAAGACCTTATTTACCGAAATGTCTTTATCAAGAGCCAAGTCAAACAGAACATGGAATTTAACTGCCAAAGGACAATCACCTATCCAAAGATTCTTCCAGAAACTAGTTTTATAACCATTACCAACAACAACTTTACAATATTTAAAGAAAACTTCTCTGAGACTTAGAAGTTTTTTCCAAAACTGAGAGTCATTTTGTCTTTGCTTAACTGAGATAAGAGGTTTTCCCTTAATATATTTTTTCGAAATAATTTGTTGCCATAAACCATTTGAATTCTCAATATTCCAAAGCCATTTCATCAACAAGGCATCATTCATATAAACCAGATTCAAAACCCCTAAGCCACCTTGACTTTTATGCGTGCAGACAGAATTCCAGTTAACCAGATGAATTTTCTTTGATTGAAAGCCTCCTTGCCATAAAAGTCTCTTCTTGTACAAATCCGGTTTCCTAATAATAGATTTAGGAGCCGGATAAACCGATAACATGAAAAGAGGAACATTAGAAAGACAACTATTTAATAACGTCAATCTACCCCCCAAGCTCAAAAATCTTCCTTGCCAATCAGCAAGCCTTTTATCCATCTTTTCCATCATAGGACACCAAAGAGACTTACTGATTTTTTTATTATCAATTGGGACACCAAGATATTTCATCGGAAGATGCCCCACAGGACAAGTAAAAATATCAGCATACACATTTTCAAATTCTTTAGCATCCCCTAAGCAGAAAATTTCACTTTTGTGAAAATTAATTTTCAATCCAGACATGTGCTCGAAAAGATAAAGCATAAATTTAAGATTTCTAGCACCTTCCAAACAATCTTGAATTAAGAAAATAGTATCATCAGCGTATTGAAGACAACAACATCCATTTTGAATGATATGAGGAATTAAGCCATGGATCAGACCTCTTTCTTGAGCTTTCTGAATAATACAAGCCAAGCCATCTGCAATAAGATTGAACAAGAGGGGCGAGAAAGGATCTCCCTGTCTAACGCCTTTATGAGTAGAAAAATAAGGGCCCACAACATCATTAGTTTTGATGGCAACTTTACCACCTCTGTCAGTTCTCATAACCCAATCACGCCATATATCTCCAAAACCTTTTTTTCCATCATGTAATGAAGAAATTGCCAATTCACTTTATCATAAGCTTTTTCAAAGTCAATTTTGAGAATCACACCACTTTGTTTTTTCTGTCTCACTTCATGAAGAATTTCATTAAGGAAAACCACACCATCCATAATGTACCTCCCTTTAATAAAATCATATTGATACTCACTGATCACTTTAGTAATGCAAGTAGCAAGTCTATTAGTCAACACTTTGGTAATGATCTTATAACAGACATCAAAGAGACAAATAGGTCTGAAATTTTTCATTTCAACATGGTTATCCACTTTAGGTAAAAGAGTCACTAACCCAAAGTTAAGTCTTTTAATATCAAGCAAACCTTCATGAAAATCCTTGAATAAATTCCACAGATCAATATGGATAAGATCCCAGAAATCTTGAAAAATTCTGCTGGAAAACCATCAGGACCAGGGGCGCTATTGTGTTTTAGACCAAACACAACCTTCTTGATTTCCTCGATAGTAAAAGGACTAGTGAGCAAAGCTCGATCCTCATCATTTAATTTATTCATATGTAAATTCGACATATTAATACTTGTCGGTGTTTTGGACCTGGGGGGTCCCTTGGATCGACGAGTGAAATCGCTGCGTGCCCCTGCCCAGATGGGTTGGCGCGGGATGGAACACAAGATGTGGGGCAAGCCTTGTATTATCCTGCACCAGGGGTGCTGCTCGTAGTAGGGGTTACAAGCGCATCGCGAGAGTGAGAGAGAGAGAGAGTTCGTCCGCTCCTTCCCTCGCGCGAACCCCCCTCAGGGTGGCCCTGGACCTCCCTTTTATAGACGCAAGGAGACGGTCTAGACGTACAACGGGGGGTGTAGCTATGCACTAACGTGCCCGGCAGAGGAGTGCCTAAGCCTTGTGTACATGCCAACGTGACCGTTGGGGGAGAGCTTGAGCCCTGTACACGTGATAGCGTGGCCGTCGAAGGAGCGCCTGAGTCCTGTAGGAGCACAGCTGACAGTGCAGCAAGGGTCCAGCTGACGTCTCCTTGCTGCCGTAAGAGGCTGAGAGCCACCGGCGTCATGGTGCACGCGGGGCACCATCATTACCCGTCGCCGGGGTAAGCCAGACGGGACGCCGGTCTTGTTCCTTTTAGCCTGAGCAGGCTAGGAATAGGGTAATGATGTATCCCCTGTTGGCGCGGTCGGTCCGAGCCCAAGGTCGGGCGAGGTGGAGACTTCTCTTGAGGCCAAGGCCGGGGTCGGGCGAGGACGCGATTCCTCCCGAGACCGAGGTCGAGGCCGAGTCCGGGGGTCGGGCGAGATGGAGACCTCCTCCCGAGGCCGGAGCCTGAGGTCGAGGCCGAGTCCAGGGGTCGGGCGAGGCGGAGACCTCCTCCCGAGGCCGGAGCCTGAGGTCGGGCGAGGTGGAGCTTCATGTTGCGCCCAGGGCCGAACTCGGTGGTTGATCGTGACTTGTTGTCAGCCTTCGCCTGGGTGGTTGGCACGGTAGTCGGAGCAGGGCGAGCAGCGCTGTTTTCCTGTCATATCGAACAGTAAAAGAGAGGGGCGAAGTGACTGCGGTCACTTCGGCCTGGCCGACTGAGGCGCGTGTGTTAGGATACGGCGTAAGGCATCCCCTACATTGAATGCGCCTGCGAAGCGGTCGGTTGGTGAGGCGGTCTGGCCAAGGTTGCTTCACAACGAAGCCTACCCGAGCCGGGCTTCGAGAGAGCCGAGGGGGCGCTAGCTGCCTGAGGAGGCCCTCGGGCGAGGCGTGAACTCGTCTGGGACTACTGCTCCAGCCCGAGGCTGGGCTCGGGTGAGATCGCGTCCCTTGGGTAGACGAAGCCTTGACTTGAACCGCACCCGTCAGTTGGTCTGAGGGTGTTTACCAGCCGTGATTAGGAGTGTTGGGGGTACCCCTAATTATGGTACCCGACAGTAGCCCCCGAGCCTCTAAGGGAGTGTTGGTACTCGCTTGGAGGCTTTTGCCACATTTTCGATGAGGGGACCGGCCTTTCTCGGTTTTGCTTTGTTCTAGTGGGTGCGCGCGAGCGCACCCGCCAGGTGTAGCCCCCGAGGCCTCAGAGGAGTGGTTTGACTCCTCTGAGGTCTGAATGCTTTTCGTGGTGCTTCAACCGGTCTGATTGTTCCCTCATGTGGCCTGGCCGTAGCCCGGGTGCGTGGTCAGGTTCCAAGTTATCAAGCTGGTTTGTTGACGCTGTCAATAGTTTTGGCCGTAGCCGGGTGCGAGAGCAGCCCCCGAGCCTCTGCACGGAGCGAGAGGACGATCAAGGACTTTCCCGACTTTTATCATACGCCCCTGCGTCGCCTTTCCGCAAGGAGGAGGGGGGGGGGAAGCGCCATGTTGCCCTCGGAGGGCGCCGAACATGGTTTTTCCAGTGAGTTGCTAACGGGTGATCCGAGTGACGCTCGTGCCCCATTCGTTAGGGGTCGGCTGGTGGCCCAGAGGCGCGCTCCAAAAGTACTTGTGGGTGATTCGCCGGACCCAGACCCCTTCGACAGGGTCCGAGGGCTCGATGCCTCCCTCCGGTGGGATTCCGTTACAAATCGTTCCCGTCGGTCTCGGAAATGTCCTAGGGTACCTCGGGAGCGTAGCCCGAGCCTCGGCCATGTATCGGATGTACCCAGAGTCATCCCTCACTCTGCATGCTCTGGGGCGACTGTCGAACCCTTCTGACGGGCCAGCTTATGAACCCCTGATTAGTAATGGGCACGGAGCCCGAGCGCTCTAGGGTGGCTGTCGAACCCTTCCAAGGGGCCAGCCTTCGAACCCCTGATCAGTAATGGGCTTGAAGTCCGAGTGCTCTGTGGCGGCTGTCGAAACCCTTCCGAGGGGCTAGCCTTCGAACCCCTGATCAGTAGGAGGGCTCGGGGCCCGCTTCCTTCGCCGAGAAGGATCCTTTCCACAACATCCCCTTTCCCGGTCCCTGTAGCAAGAGAGAGAGGAGGAGGAGGGGAAGGATATGGATTTAAATAAGGTGGCGCACCTTTTTTGACACGGTCATTATGGCGAAGGCGAAGCGACGCCCGCTTCGCCTGCCAGAGGTGTCGGCTGCTCCGCCGGGGAGTTAATGCGACGAGACGGGCGATTCGCGTGGCGCCCGTTGCGCGTGCGAGCCGTTCGAGGAACGGGAAGATCGCTTTATCTTCGAGTTTTGAATTTTGCGGCGAGTTCGGGCGAAGTTTTGAACGGTTCTTGCCCGGGCCTTTATATACTCGGAAGGGGGGCCGGCGGTGGTTCGTCACTCTGCCATTTGCGCCTGCCTCTTGCTCTGGTTTTCGCAACCTAAGAGAGTAGCCAGGGAAAAGGAAACCGCACACCTCATCTCCTCCGCCTCCACCACCTCCGTTCGGTGATGGCTGACAGGGTGATCATTGTCCCGCCGCGCGACCCGTGGCCCTCCTCCACCGTCGTCGCGAAGGATCTAGAGGCCCTCGTCGCTGATGGTCTGCTCCGTCCCCTCTCTGGTGGGGCGCAGCCGGAGTGGATGGCCCCGAGCGAGGCCGTCCCTTCCCCGCCACCGGGGTACGTGGTTAGCTTCATCGCCTTCCATGAGCGGGGGTTTGGAGTGCCAGCGAGCCGCTTTATGCAGGCGCTCCTACACCACTACGGGGTGGAGCTGCACAACCTCAACCCCAACTCCATTATGCAAGTGGCCATCTTCGCGGCGGTTTGTGAGGGTTTTCTGGGGATCGAGGTTCACTGGGATCTGTGGACCCACCTCTTCTCCGTGGAGCTCTTCGCCTTGACGATGGATCTGAAGAAGGTCCGTATGGCGGTGCGGGCCGGTGGCTGCACCCTCTAGCTGAGGCAGGGGTGCGCGCAGCAGTACATCCCTGCCATCCTTGTGTCTTCGAACAAGGGGTGGCAGCGCCGATGGTTTTACCTCCGGAACGACGACGGGAGGTTTCCGTCGTTTTCTCAACGAGTGGTGACCGCTGCCGGCAGCAACTGGCGCTGGGGTGCCACGCACGAGAGACAGGAGAAGCTCCAGCCTATTCTGTAGGCTTTGCAGAAGTTACGAGATGGGGGCCTTAGCACTGCGGGGGTTGTCGCCGCCATCCATCGCCGGAGGGTGCTCCCTTTGGCAGAGCGGAGGTTGCAGCTCTCGGAGATGAGACCGGGGGTCGATCTGGAGGGCTCGCAGATGTCCTCGGCCCCCCTCCCCGAAGACAACCTCTGCAGGCGGGTAGCGGGTATGGTAGGGAGGCTGGAGGCCGGTGCCCTTACCCAGCCTACGATGCGTCCCGACCATGGGTATGTTTCCCAGGTAAGTATCCGACCCTTCTTTCGTACTGCGCCGAGTCGCCTCCGATTCCCACTGTTGGGATCTTTGCTCTTCCAGGGGTTAAGTTTTTATAAACCCGCCCCACCGCGGGTCCTGGAGTACGCGGTGGACCGAGCCGCACGGAGGGTCACCGCGGAGAAGAAGAAGAAGGAGAAGGACGCGGAGAAGGTTGGGGCTCGTGAGCGGATGCGAGCTCGGGACGCCTTGGAGAAGCGCCGTCGGAGGCAAGAGAGGGACAGACTCCCGAGGGAGCCATCGCCGGAGACGCCCGACGACGATGATGATGACGAGGACAACGACATGGCGACCCGTCTTGGCCTCAGCCCGGACCCGGGGCCGGGCCAGGGGATGCCGTGTCAGCCTCCAAGCGGGCTGGTACCGTCAGTGCCCAAGGCCGGGACATCGGGATCCCAGTCCGAGGAGCAGAGGCAGGCCGAGGGGGCACCTGACCCCTTGGCCAAGGTAGCTGCGTTGACTCCGGGGGGTCTGGCCGACCCCTCTGTCTTCCAGGGGCAAGCGCCCGTGCCGGATATGCAGGAGGTCGATCCTCTGGCCGCCGCGGCGACGCTTAGGCAGGCCACTCCTTCGGTGCCTCGGGCGCCCGAGGTAGGAGCGGCGCCAAAGTCGGCAGCGGGGCAACCCTTGGTAGCGCCTGCGAGGGCCGAGGCCTGAGGGGCCTCCCCGTAGGCACGATTGGCCTTGGTCCGGAGCGGGTAAGTGTCTGAGAATGCCTCTGTCTTGGCTTCTTTCGTCGCGTGTCTTGAACTTGCTTTCTCTCTTCCCTTCAGCAAGCGGAGGCAGGGTCTAACCGGCCTGACCCCCACGAAGGCCCTTAAGACGGTGCCGACGTCTGCAGCTGGTGCCGTGGCGCGCCATGCCGGTTGGGTCGCCTCCGCACAGGATGCTCTCGAGCGGGGGGGGGGGGGGGGGGCAGGCAACACGATCTGCCATGGAGCAAGCCTCCAACGCCGACCCCTCTGTCGGGGCGGTCGTCGTGCCGGGGGAGGCTACCGACGCGGCCGTGGCCCCGAGCCCGCCTGACGTGTCGTTGGTGCTGGCGTCGACTCCTGCCGCGGTCGTTGCTGATTCGCCCGCGGAGCTGTCCACCGCCTCCGACGTTGTGATGGTTGGGGCGTCGCTGCTCGTGGCCGTCCCCGACCTCCCCGTTCCTGGCCCTGAGGAGGGGGTGGACGCTGTCGCCGAGGTCGGCGACCGGAAACCTGCCACCTCAGCCGAGGGGGAGCCCAGCGCGTCGATGGCGATGGTGCCCGACGTGTTGACTGCAAGGGAGCCTGACGCCTTGGTTGAGGGGCGCATAACACCACGGCCCATCTCGGGGGGCAGTGTCCTCATCCCCGCGCAGCGCAACCCTAATGAGTGGTGTGGGCAGGCGTTTCGGTTCTGGAGCCGCGGCGCCTCGAAACCCCTCCTTATCCTCAACAATGAGCAGGAGGAGCAGTCTCAGGATGAGCTCCACGAGTACGCCGAGGCGGCGATGGGGTCGCTTCGGTCGACCATGGAGATCCTTTCCAGGGACGTTCCCAGGGTCCTCCAGGTAAGGATTTCAGTCGCGTACCTTGCGTGGCCAAGGCATTCTTTGTAATATCTTGTCTTCCTTACTCACGAACTTGCGGATGTAAGCACCGCCAAGTCGCTGTTCATCCACCGCGAGAGCGGCGTCTGGGGTTCGCTGCGGTCCTAGAGGGCCGCGCTTGCCCAGGCTAATGAGCGCCTTGCCCGACAGAGCACCGAGCTGGCGGACCTTCGACTGCTTTGTGATGATCTGAAGGCAGAGGCAGCGGCGGCGCGGGTAGAGGTGGCGTTGGCACAGACGGAGGCATAGCAGCGGCAGCTGGAGCTTGGCCAGGCCATCGACAAGCGAGACCAATCTCGGAACCAGGCTGCCCAGGCCACGGACCGAGCGAAGGCCCTTGAGGGTCAGCTGGCCAAGGTGTCTGCTCGGGCCGGGGTCCATGCGGTGGACCTGGCTGTGGCCGTCGGATCTGCCCAGTTGGCCCAAGTCGTGGCCTCACAGGAGCGTGCCCGGGCTGAAGGTATGTCTCGCCTGCTTTGCGACTTCAATTCCGCTTCACTCTTCAACTCATGTCTGAAGAACTTTGATTGGCTATCTGCAGAGCTTGAGAGGACTCTTAATGAGTCCGCCAAGGCGCACGCCCGGGCGGCTAAGCATAATGAGGCCGACCGTGTGGCTATGTCCGAGGCTATCTCGGGCTTTTGTCGAGCCTTTGACCTCGACGACGTCCCCACGGGTAGCTCCCCCCAGATTCATCTGCGGGCCTTGGGCGGCCATGTGCGCAGCAGACTCCGCGGGGCGCTGCATCATGGCGTTAGGCGGGCCTTCGTCGTGCTCGCTTCCCACTACGATGTGGACTTGGAGCGGGTCAGCGAGGGGTACTGTCTACCCGACAATGACGAGGCCGCCTTAGCCGAGGTCCAGAGGCCTGACGCGGTCGCTGAGGGCCCAAGCGCGGTGTTGGCCTCCTCCTTCGAGGTGGAGATCCTTCCGCCCACGTCGTCGTCTGAGGCTGGGCCAGACCTCGCCGAAGGCAGGAACGGCGCCGAGGGCGCAGCTTCTTCCCCTGCCGATGCCTAACCCTGCTGGAGCAGTTTATTTGTAGCAAGCGTTTGTTCTTTGCGGCCGCCGAGGCCTAAACACTTTCATCGTCGTATCATAAAGCTACGCTTTCTTTTCCTCTTGTTTCCTGCGCCATGACTTGTTTGTTGGTAGCAGAACCACTTGTCCGAACGAGAGTTACTTTTCGCGGAAGGTGACGAGTGGGGTATCCGTATCCCGGAGGCGTAGGAATCCCTCGGCTCGGTCGGCCTTGCCGCTTACGTGTACTCTCGTCATTTTTAGGATCCCGCTATCGAGACAGAAGTCGAAGGCACGAAAGGTCGTTTCGGTAGAAAATTTTTTCGAGGAAAATTTTGACGCAGAGGGGTTCCCCCCTTCTAGCCCCCGTGGGAGGGTCGGGCTTTGCTGAGGCAAGGCCGACCCTTCCTTGACGGTTAGACTTTATGTATGTAAACGAGGTACATGAACGACTTAAAACATCTTAAGGGTAGAAGCGACGTAGCTGTTGGATGTTCCAAGCGTTACCGTAGACCTCGCCTTGATCGTTGGCTAGCTTGTATGTTCCGGGCTTCAAAATTTTGGCAATGATGAAGGGCCCTTCCCAGGGAGGGGTGAGCTTGTGGCGCCCTCGGGCGTCCTGTCGTAGACAAAGCACCAAGTCTCCTACTTGGAAGCCTCGGGGCCGGACGCTTCGGGCGTGGTAGCGTCGCAGCGACTGCTGGTACCGTGCCGAATGTAGTAAGGTGACGTCCCGTGCCTCCTCGAGCTGGTCCAGTGAGTCCTCTCGGCTGGTCTGGTGGCTTCGGTCGTCGTACGCCCTGGTCCTCGGGGAGCCGTATTCTAAGTCCGTGGGGAGGACGGCCTCGGCCCCATAGACTAGAAAAAACGACGAGAATCCCGTGGCGCGGCTCGGCGTCGTCCTCAGACTCCAGACTACCGAGGGTAGCTCTTTCATCCACTGCTTGCCGAACTTGTTGAGGTCGTTGTAGATCCTCGGTTTGAGTCCCTGCAAAATCATACCGTTGGCACGCTCCACCTGCCCATTCGTCATGGGATGAGCTACGGCGGCCCAGTCCACACGGATGTGGTGGTCGTCGCAGAAGTCCAGGAACTTTTTTCTGGTGAACTGCGTGCCATTGTCAGTGATGATGGAGTTTGGGACCCCGAATCGATGGATGATGCTGGTGAAGAACGCCACCGCCTGCTCGGACCTGATGCTGGTCAAGGGTCGAACCTCGATCCACTTGGAGAATTTGTCGATGGCGACCAGTAGGTGCAAGAAGCCCCCGGGTGCCTTCTGCAAGGGACCGATGAGGTCTAGACCCCACACAGCAAACGGCCAGGTGATGGGCATCGTCTGCAAGGCCTAAGCGGGCAGATGCGTCTGCTTTGCGTAGAATTGACACCCCCGGCAGGAGCGCACAATCCTAGTGGCGTCGGCCACCGCGGTTGGCCAGTAGAAACCTTGTCGGAAGGCATTTCCCACGAGGGCTCGAGGTGCTGCATGGTGGCCGCAAGCCCCCGAGTGTATTTCTTGCAACAACCCTTGTCCTTGGGCGATAGATATGCATCGTTGGAGGATGCCCGAGGGGCTGTGGTGATAGAGCTCTTTTTCATCACCCAGCAAGATGAATGACTTGGCGCGCCGAGCCAGCCACCGAGCTTTGGTCTTGTCGAGGGGAAGCTCTCCTCGGAGGAGATATTCCAGGTACAGGGTCTGCCAGTTCGGATCTGGCGTGACCCCATTCTGTTCCTCCTCGACGGGCAAGGCCTCTTCCTCGATGGCCGAGGGTGCCTCGGGTTCGGCCGAGGGTACCTCGGGCTGGGCCGAGGCTTCCTCAGGCTCGGGCACGTCGTCGATCTCGACGGATGGTTGATGTAGGTCTCTGGAGAAGACATCTAGGGGAACCGTCGTTCGCCCCGAGGCTATCTTCGCCAGTTCGTCCGCAGTCTCATTGTACCGTCGGGCGATGTAGTTGAGCTCCAGCCCATAGAACTTGTCTTCCAGGCGCCAGACTTCGTCGCAGTAGGCTTCCATCCTCCGGTCGCGGCAGTGGGAGTTCTTCATGACTTGGTCGATGACAAGCTGTGAGTCACCACGAGCGTCGAGGCGCCGGACCCCTAGCTCGATGGCGATGTGCAGCCCGTTAACCACAGCCTCGTACTCGGCCACGTTGTTTGATGCCGGAAAATGGAGGCGAATGACGTAGCGGTGATGCTTTCCGAGGGGTGAAACGAAGAGCAAGCCAGCGCCCGCTCCTGTTTTCATGAGTGACCCATCGAAGTACATGGTCCAGAGCTCGGGTTGGATTGGAGTTGTCGGTAACTGGGTGTCAGTCCACTCAGCCAGGAAGTCTGCCAAGACCAGGGATTTTATGGCCTTCCGAGGAGCGAATGATAGCGTTTCGCCCATAAGTTCCACCACCCACTTTGCTATCCTACTCGAGGCCTCACGGCACTGGACGATCTCCCCCAGGGGAAGGATGACACCACAGTCACCGGATGAGACTCGAAGTAGTGTCGCAACTTTCGTCGTGTCAGAATCACTGCCTAGAGCAGCTTCTAGATCTGTGGGTAGCGGACTTTGGTCTCGGAAAGCACTTCGCTGATGAAGTAGACTGGCCTCTGGATGGGCAGTGCATGCCCTTATTCTTGTCTCTCGACTACGATCGTGGCGCTGACCACCTGAGTGGTCGCGGCTACGTAGATCAAGAGGGCTTCTCCTGCTGTGGGGGGCACCAGGATGGGTGTATTTGTAAGGACCGTCTTAAGGTTTCCGTGGGCTTCCTCGGCCTCGGTGGTCCAAGTGAAGCTCTCTGCCTTCCTTAAGAGGTGGTACAGAGGCAAGCCTTTCTCGCCAAGGCGTGAGATGAAGCGGCTCAGAGCCGCAAGGCATCCCATGACCCTCTGTACTCCTTTCAAATCTTTGATTGGTCCCATGTTGGTGATGGCCGCGATTTTCTTCGGATTGGCCTCGATGCCCCGCTCGGAGACGATGAATCCAAGGAGCATGCCTCGGGGGACTTCGAAGACACACTTCTCGGGGTTGAGTTTCACGCCTTTCGCTCTCAGACACTTGAATGTCGTTTCAAGGTCAAAGAGGAGGTCGGAGGCTCTCTTTGTCTTGACAACGATGCAATCGACGTAAGCCTCGACCGTTCTGCTGATGTGTTCTCCGAACACGTGGTTCATGCACCTCTGGTAAGTGGCGCCTGCATTCCTCAAACCAAATGGCATTGTAGTGTAACAGTACATGCCAAAAGGTGTGATGAATGAAGTCGCGAGCTGGTCGGACTCTTTCATCTTGATTTGGTGATAGCCTGAGTAGGCATCGAGGAATGACAGGGTTTCGCACCCAGCAGTGGAGTCCACGATTTGATCGATGCGAGGTAGAGGATAGGGAACTTTCGTACATGCTTTGTTTAGACCAGTGTAGTCTACACACATCCTCCATTTCCCATCCTTCTTCCTTACAAGAACAGGGTTAGCTAACCATTCGGGATGGAATACCTCTTTGATAAACCCTGCCGCAAGTAGCTTGTGGATCTCCTCGCCTATGGCCCTGCGCTTTTCTTCATCGAAACGGTGCAGGGTTTGCTTCACGGGTCGGGCTCTAGCTCTGATGTCCAGTGAGTGCTCGGCGACATCCCTCAGTATGCTGGGCATGTCCGAGGGACTCCACGCAAAGACTTCGGCGTTTGCGCGGAGAAAGTCGACGAGCACTGCTTCCTATTTGGGGTCGAGCTCGGAGCCGATCTAAACTTTCTTGCTGGCGTCGTTGCTGGGGTCGAGAGAGACGGACTTTACCGCCTCAACTGGTTCGAAGTTGCCGGCATGCCGCTTCGCGTCGGGCGCCTCCTTGGAGAGGCGTTCTAGGTCTGCGATGAGGGCCTCGGACTCGGCGAGAACCTCAGCGTACTCCACGCACTCCACGTCGCATTCGTACGCGTGGCGGTACGTGGATCCGACGGTGATGATCCCGTTCGGGCCCGACATCTTGAGCTGAGGTAGGTGTAGTTGGGGACGGCCATGAGCTTGGCATAGCATGGTCTTCCCAATACCGCATGGTAGGTTCCTCGGAACCCGATGACCTCAAAGGTGAGAGCTTCCTTTCGGAAGTTAGAGGGAGTTTTGAAGCAGACGGGTAAGTCGATCCGTCCGAGGGGTAGGATTCGCTTCCCGGGCGTGATCCCATGGAAGGGTGCCGCACCGGCCCGGACCTCGGACCGATCAACCCCTAAGAGTTCCAGGGTCTCGGCGTAGATGATGTTTAGGCTGCTACCTCCGTCCATGAGGACCTTGGAGAGCCAAACGTTGTCGATGATCGGATCGACGACGAGCGGGTACCTTCCTGGGCTTGGCACGAAGTCGGGGTGGTCACCTCGGTCGAAGGTGATAGGCTTGTCGGACCAGTCTAGGTAGACGGGTGCTGCCACCTTCACCAAGCAGACCTCCCGGCGCTCCTGCTTGTGGTGCCGAGCCGAGACGTCCGCCGCCTGCCCGCCGTAGATCATGAAGCAGTTATGGACTTCCGGGAACCCCTCTTCCTTGCCGCCATCCTTCTTGTCGTTGTCATGGCCCTTGCCATCTTCCGCCGGGGGCCCGGTCTTATGGAAGTAGCGCCGGAGCATGACACATTCTTCGAGGGTGTGCTTGACAGGCCCCTGGTGATAGGGGCACGACTCCTTGAGCATCTTGTCGAACGCGCTGGCCCCTCCAGGAGGTTTCCGAGGGTTCCTGTGCTCGGCCACAGCGACGAGATTCGCGTCAGCGGCGTCGCGCTTCACTTGCGACTTGTTTTTGGCCTTCTTCTTCATGCCCTGCTGGGCGGACGCCTCGGGGGCGTCTGTCTTCGGCTCTCCCTGAGGCTGCTTGTCCTTTCGGAAGATGGCTTCGACCGCCTCTTGACCCGAGGCGAACTTGGTGGTGACGTCCATCAGTTCACTCACACGGGTGGGAGTCTTGCGCCCCAGTTTGCTCACCAGGTCTCGGCAAGTGGTGCCAGCGAGGAAAGCCCCGATGACATCAGAGTCGGTGACGTTGGGCAGCTCGGTGCGCTGCTTCGAAAACCACCGGATGTACTCTTGGAGGGACTCCCCTCGCTGCTGGCGGCAGCTTCGGAGGTCCCACAAGTTCCCATGGCGCACGTACGTGCCTTGGAAGTTTCTCGTGAAAGCTTTGACCAAATCGTCCTAGTCGGAGATCTGCGCAGGAGGCAGATGCTCCAGCTAGGCTCGGGCGGCGTCGGAGAGGAAAAGGGGTAGATTACGGATGATGAGGTTGTCATCATCCGCCCCTCCCAACTGGCATGCCAGTCAGTAGTCCGCGAGCCACAGCTCCAGCCTCGTCTCCCCTGAGTACTTGGTGATGGTAGTCGGGGCTCGGAAACGGGCAGGGAACGGCGCTCGTCGTATGGCCCGGCTGAAGACCCGCGGACCGGGTGGTTCGAGCGAAAGACTGCGATCCTCCTCACTGTTGCAGCGTCCCCCATGCCTGGGATGGTAGCCTCGGCGCACCTTCTCGTCGAGGCAGGCTCGATGGTCGAGATGGTGGTGCTCGTTGCCGAGGCATTCCTGGGCGGCAGGCGCCTCGTCCCGCGTGCGCTCGGGATGGACCGAGGCTTCCCGAATGCATCAGGAGGACACCGCGTGATGCTCTGAGGGGTCAGCTCGCCTCCGGGAGGTGGAGCTCTCGGCTCATCGAACTGCGGCGCCTTCCAAGAGATCCTTGAGTTTGCCCTGGATACGTCGTCCCTCGGTGGTGGATGGCTCTGGCATGGCTCGAAGTAGCATCGCCGTTGCAGCTAGGTCCTGACTAGACCCGCTGACGGTCGGGGGCAGCACTGCCCTGGCATTGTCGACGATGCGGCGCCGGATGTCTTGGGCCCGATGACAGGCTTCTCCGGTGAGTGTTCGGCCTGCCCACTCCTGCTCGATGTTCTGTCGGAGCTGCACAAGTCGGCCTGCTTCCCCGTCGACCTGGGCCTGCATCTCGCGGATTTGCTCGAGCTGTATATCCTGACCCCCCGCAGGGACTGGGACCACAGCTAGCTCCCGCAGGATGTCAACGCGAGATGCGGGCCTAGGGGGATCGTCAACCTCCGGCATACCGAGGTGGTTGCCTTTGTTGTGATCTCCCAGATCGACGTGGAAACATTCGCGACTTGGGCCGTAACCCTCGTAGTCAAGGTCATGGCCATCGTCAGAACAACCGGAGAGGCAGTGGTCACATGCGGACATGAAGTCCCGCATGGCACTGGGGTCATTGAGGCCAGAGAAATCCCAATTCGAGTCGGGGTCGTCCTCTTCCTTAGAACCCGCCGGTCCGAAGGTTGAGACGGCTGTCAGTCGGTCCCAGGTCGACCACATGTGGTACCCCGGAAGGTTTGGATACGCCTTTACGAAGGCGCTCACCGTAGCGGGGTCGCTAGGTGGATCGAAGCTGAACCAAAAAGGTACGGGATGGAAAACGGACGGTACCTCTTGGTCGATGGACGGTGGTGAAGCCGCGTCGGGGCCGGAGCACACCGTCATCTCAGGTACGAGAGTAATGCCCAGCAGGTCCTTTGCGAGGGTGCTGGCGTCATTAGTCCACTTGGGGCTGACACGTCACGGGGAAGTGACACCCTCCGTCGTCTCAGGTGTGAGGACAATGCCCGACATGTCCCCCGGGGGAGTGCCGGCGTCGTCGACTCGCTCTGGTGCGACAGCCGTCAAGGTGCCGCCTCCTGCGTGGCCATGGTTGCCCCGTCTCCACCTCCTCCAGCGAGGAGGGTGGCGAGGACGACCGGAGCGCTCCTCTTCTGCCACGGGGAGATGCTGTCGTAGAGCTCGCCGCCGCCGGGCGAGTCGAAGACCGTCGTTGTCGTCGCGCCGCGGGGGGAGGAGTACCATGTCGTAGCTGCCGTCGAGGGACATGAACTCGAGACTCCCAAAGCGAAGCACCGTCCCGGACTGAAGAGGTTGCTGAAGACTCCCCATCTGGAACTCAACGGGAAGGTGTTCGTTAACACGCAGCAGGCCCCTACCTGGCGCACCAACTGTCGTCGTTTCAGACCCGGAGGGTCCCTTGGACCGACGAGTGAAATCGCTGCGTGCCCCTGCCCAGATGGGTTGGCGCGGGATAGAACACAAGATGTGGGACAAGCCTTGTATTATCCTGCACCAGGGGTGCCGCTCGTAGTAGGGGTTACAAGCACGTCGCGAGAGGGAGAGAGAGAGAGAGTTCGTTCGCTCCTTCCCTCACGTGAACCCCCCTCAGGGTGACCCTGGACCTCCCTTTTATAGACGCAAGGAGAGGGTCCAGACATACAACGGGGGGTGTAGCTATGCGCTAACGTGCCCGACAGAGGAGTGCCTAAGCCTTGTGTACATGCCAACGTGGCCATTGGGGGAGAGCTTGAGCCCTATACACGTGATAGCGTGGCCGTCGGAGGAGCACCTGAGTCCTGTAGGAGCACAGCTGGCAGTGCAGCAAGGGTCCTGCTGACGTATCCTTGCTGCCGTAAGGGGCTGAGAGCCACCGGCGTCATGGTGCATGCGGGGCACCATCATTACCCGTCGCCGGGGTAAGCCAGATGGGACGCCGGTCTTGTTTCTTGTAGCCTGAGCAGGCTAGGAATAGGGTAATGATGTATCCCCTGTTGGCGCGGTCGGTCCGAGCCCAAGGTCGGGCGAGGCGGAGACTTCTCTTGAGGCCGAGGCCAGGGTCGGCCGAGGACACGATTCCTCCCGAGACCGAGGTCGAGGCCGATTCCGGGGGTCGGGCGAGGCAGAGACCTCCTCCCGAGGCTGGAGCCTGAGGTCGAGGCCGAGTCCGGGGGTCGGGCGAGGCAGAGACCTCCTCCCGAGGCTGGAGCCTGAGGTCGGGCGAGGTGGAGCTTCGTGTTGCGCCCAGGGCCGAACTCGGTGGTTGATCGTGACTTGTTGTTAGCCTTCGCCTGGATGGTTGGCACGGTAGTCGGAGCAGGGCGAGCGGCGCTGTTTTCTGTCACACCCGGTTTTGGAAGGCAAACCGAATGCGAACTATGTACGTGCCAGGATCAGAACTCACGTACACAGCGATTACATAAATGAACATCATCGCACAATGCTCGAATAATAACATAAAAGGGTATGAAATTATTACATCACAGAGTCATAGACATCCACATAGTCATCAACTTAACAGATAAATCAAAGTGCTAGCGAAACGCAGTAAAGATAAGGCCTTCAAAGGCAGCTGACTGGGGGTTGCCGCCAACCCACACCTAGAATTCGTCGTAGTCTTGAAACTCCTGGAAGTCTCCTTCCACGGCTTCGCCTTCTCCTGAGCAGTGGTTACAATGCGGACAACCTGGTGTTTTGTGGTAAAGCAAGGATGAGTACACATCAACGTACTCAGCAAATGTCCCGTTTGGCTGAAGTGGACTAGCTTTATGTGGGGTTAGGCTCAAGCAGTTGCTTTTAGTTGGTCAGGTATTTATCATTAGTAGAAGCCAGATTTTAGCATTAACCAACCCATGAACCATTTCCTCATCGAGGAACAACATCATCATATTCGAACCAAAACCATAACATAATCCTTGCATCTCGAACCATCTGTATCTCTAATCAAAGAGGATCCCAAGGCTGCTCTTAACCGTGAGCACGGCTGATATATCAGTTTCACTACCCTCTGCAGAGGTCGCACACTTTACCCATGAGCCGTGATGCCCTTTCTGCCCGGGGAGAGCTAATCCCCGTTGACCACTACCTAGGTGGTCCGGTAGGGTATCACTACGTAGCTGTTACAAAGATTCCCTAGAGATCGTAGCCGCCCGTTAGGTTTCTCCAGTTTGATAAACACAGTACTCCTCCCCATAGGAGAGTGACTAACAAAAGCAAAACGAAAGAACCTCGGCACTCAGCCTCGGCAGAGCAAGCACTGTGCCTGGACCCCATTGACGGCACGACGGCGAAGCAACTACACCTCTAGTTCCTCTAATTAATTAGCTAAGGGCGCCCCATTTCACCCTCATGGTTGCACTGTTATCCCGGGTTGTCACTCAACGAACAGGTCCTTACGGAGAGGTACTCAGGAAACAGCCTGAGCCCCCTAGAGTATCACAAGATCATCAACATCATCAGGGTAACAGTATCATAAATAGTCACATCATGTTCATTGATTAAGTTAAGGCAATAGCAGAATGCTAACCATAAGGTCATCAAGGATAAAGTAAAGTGTAAAGCTAGTCAATCCTTAGGTTTCAAGTAAGTAATGCGGGGTAGTAAGTTATAAATGAATAGGACATAATGGGTCAGAGGACACTTGCCTTCACCAAACTGTTGCTCAGGGACTTCCTCTGCAACTTCCTCGGGAAACACAGACTGCTCGTTGTCTACGTAAAGTAATCATTCACACTATGCACTTGGGAAGATAACAAACAAAAGCAACATACCAAACATATGCAGCAAAGAGATCACAAGTTCATAGTAGTAAAGGGATAGGCACTCTGGTGTTCTCTAGGTCTGGGGTAGAGGACTATACAAAGTGAGTCATTATCCACTAATCAGGTTTAAGTCAGTGGTGGGATTAAATCATTATCTGGTTTTAAGTTCCTAAACTTAGGTGTTTAAGTCCATAAACTTAAGTGCTCCAACTTTTATTAAAGTCTACTACCTTTTATTTATCTCAAATAGGGTTCCAATAACCTTAATCCTATCCTAATGATTAACCATTAATTGGAACATGGAAACAGCAGGGAAACAGTGCATAAACAGATAGATAATAATTTTATGAACATTTTGCAATTTGAAGCACCTAATTTGGAGTTCATATGGCAAAGTTATGAATTTTACAAGTTTAGGGGTTAAAAATATGCCCTAAGGACCTATTTTGAATTAAATAACAGGGCTGAGGACTTAACCGCGAGAAACCAGGGACGGCGGGCGCAAAATCCAGAAAACCGAGGGGTTCTTTAAGAAAAAGCGCGGGCGAAGGGGTATCGGGCGCTTACAGCCGTTGGATCTCAGGTCAACGGCCAGGATTAGATCCTGCGGACGAGCGCGCGGGCGCGCGGCGGCTCGGGGTGGCTGACAGGCGGGGCCAGCGGGCAGCGCGAGCGCGGGCGCGGCGACTGACAAGCGGGGCCAGCGGGCAGCGCGGGCGCGGGCGCGGCGACTGACAAGCGGGGCCAGCGGGCAGCGCGGGCGCGCGGGCAGGCGGGGCCCAGCGGCAGAGAGCGCGCGGGCGGGCTGACAGGCGGGCCCAGCTGCAGAGAGGCGGGACGCGGGCGAAAGCGGCCCTGGGCCGTTGGATCTTGGGCGGACGGCTACGATCGGACTTGGCCTAATTAAAACGGGATCGTCCGATCTGAGATGGACGACGGGGATGGGACGGCTGGCTGCTGTCTTCTTCGGCTAGCTGGGGCGGCGGCGCGCGCCCCCGCGGCGAAAGAGCTCGCCGGAGACGAGGGGAGCGGGGGCCCTGCGGGTTCCTGGGGCGACCTGAGTGGCCGGGGAGGTTGGGGAGGGCACGGGAAACCTATTGGCGGGGTCTGGGTCGGGGTAGGGGCGCCGGAGGAGGGCGGTTCACGGCGAAGCGGCTCGGCGGCGGCGCTAAACTACTCCGGCGAGAAATCAAGCGCGCTAGAGTGCAAGACCAGGGCCAATCGGGGCGGGAGAGGTTCCTTACCTCAAGGCGAACTCCCGGGACTCCTCGGCGGCGACGGAGGCGCGACGATGGCCCGGGTCGACGGTGGCGGCTGCACGGCGGACGGTGGGTGAGCGCGGGCAGAGAGAAATAGGGAGGGGGAGAGGGAATTGGGGCGCGTCCCGGGTTGTGGACGTCGGGGCGGAGCTCACCGTGGCAAGGGACGCGGCGGAGCTCCAACGGCGACGGAGGAACAAGCTCGGGCGGCGGCGGTTCGCGGCGATGGCGATTTGGCGTGCGCGCAGCGAGGGAGAGGGCGAGAGAGGGGGCCGGTTGGTGCGCAAATGAGGGAGGGGGAGATGGCGAGCAAGGCTCGGGGCTCAAGTGGCCGTGGGCGAGGTGGGGCGAGCTCCCCACGCGCGACGTGGGCGCGGAGAAGGCAGGCGCGCGCGGCTCGGCGGCGGTTACGCGAGAACGGCGAAGCTGACAGCCGGGGCCCGCGACGCAGAGAGAGAGAAGAAAACGGGCGCGGGCGCGAGGGAAGCGGGGCTGACCGAAGGGGCCCACGGGCAGAGAGAGAGCGAGGGAGATGGCGCATGCGCAGTGAAGCAGGAGCGCCGACAGGTGGGACCCACTGCGCAGAGAGAGGAGGGGCGGGAGGGAGAGCGCGCGCGCGGGCGCGCGGGTTGGGCCTGGTGGGCCGAAAGGCCGAGCGGGCTGAGGTAACGGGCTGCTTTTCCTTTTCTTTTTATTTTGTAATTTCCTTTCTCTTTTCTTTTTATTTTCTCCATTTGATTCAAATTCAAATGTGCCACAAATTCAAATTAGACCTTTTGAGAATTATGCACCAAACAAAAGTGAAATCTAGGGTTCAATATGATGCAACAATTCATACCCCCTTAGGGCATACCCCCTTAGGGTTTAACCTATCACACTATTATTACAAATAAAATAAGCACTCTTCTCCTATAGAAATGAGAAAGAAAAGATTGGGGAAGGATGAGAAAAGAAAAGTAACACCTGAATTTGTGAATATGAGCAAAGAAATTTTATACCCCCAAATTCAGGGTGTTACAAACCTATCCCCCTTAAAAGAATCTCGCCCCCGAGATTCAGGGTTGGTCAGCAAAGAGTTCAGGATATTTGGTTTTCAGATCATCTTCTCGTTCCCAGGTTGCTTCTTCCTCCGAGTGGTGACCCCATCTGACTTTGCACATTCTGATGGTATTCCTCCGGGTGACTCTGTCTGCAAACTCCAGAATCTGCGTTGGCTTCTCTATGTAGGTCAGATCCTCCTGGACTCCCAAACCCTCCACTGGCAACTGCTCTTCTGGTACTCGCAGACACTTCTTCAATTGCGACACGTGGAACACGTTGTGCACTGCCGACAAACTTTCTGGTAGGTTGAGTTGGTAAGCCACTTCTCCACGCTTTGCTTGGATCTGATATGGTCCAACGTACCGGGGTGCTAACTTTCCTTTAACTCCGAACCTTCTGACTCCCCTGATAGGTGACACCTTCAGGTAGACGAAATCCCCCACTTCAAAACTCAGTTCTCTTCTCCTTCGGTCCGCATAGCTTCGCTGTCTTGACTGGGCTATTTTCAAGTTCTCCCGAACCATTTTGATATTCTCTTCGGCTTCAAGCAGGATGTCAGGGCCAAACACCTGTCTCTCTCCAGGCTGGTCCCAGTGCAGCGGAGTCCTACAACTCCGTCCATAGAGTGCCTGAAACGGTGACATCTTCAAGCTGGCCTGGTAGCTATTGTTATAGGAGAATTCTGCATAAGGTAACCTTTTGTCCCATCCTGACTTGTCTTGCAACGCACAGGCTCTCAGCATATCTTCTAGGATCTGATTAGTTCTTTCCGTCTGACCGTCTGTCTGCGGGTGATAAGCCGAGCTGAAGTTCAAATGGGTGCCCAAAGCTTCTTGTAGTTGCTGCCAAAAATGAGAGGTGAACTGCGTTCCTCGATCTGACACTATCTTCTTCGGCACACCATGAAAGCAAACTATCCGTGACATGTATAACTCAGCTAACGTTGCTCCGGTATATGTGGTCTTCACAGGTATGAAATGGGCCACCTTTGTTAAGCGGTCCACAACCACCCAGATGGAATCATAACCGGCCCGGGTACGAGGTAGGCCAACTATAAAATCCATCCCGATCTCATCCCACTTCCACTGAGGAATCCGCAATGGCTGCAACAATCCGGCTGGCCTTTGATGCTCTGCTTTGGTTCTTTGACAGCTATCACAGATGGCGACATATTCTGCGATTTCTCTTTTCATGCCATTCCACCAAAACCTCCTTTTTAAATCCTGGTACATCTTTTCGCTTCCCGGGTGTATGGAGTAGGCTGTCTCATGAGCTTCCTTTAGGATCAGTTCCCGAATAGGTTTGAGGTCGGGGACACACAATCGGTCCTTGAACCATATTACTCCCTCTTCATCCTCTCGAAAGTCTTTGCCTCTTCCTTCTAAGATTAGCTGCCGGATCTTGTTGATACTTTCATCATCCTTCTGCCCTTCTTTGATTTCTCGCTCTAGGGTGGGCTCTAATTCCACTGTTACTCCTTGCGTACTGTTCAGGAAACCGAGACTCAATCTGTCGAACTCCTTGGCTAACTCATATGGCATTGGGTACGTGGCCATCATATTGACTTGACTCTTCCTGCTCAGAGCGTCTGCAACAACATTGGCCTTGCCTGGATGGTAATGTATCTCCAACTCATAATCTTTGATCAATTCCAACCATCTTCGCTGTCTCATGTTTAACTCTGACTGGGTGAATATGTACTTCAGACTTTTATGATCTGTGTAGATATCACACTTCTGCCCATACAGGTAATGTCTCCAGGTCTTCAAAGCATGAACTACTGCTGCCAACTCCAGGTCATGTGTGGGATAATTTTTCTCATGGATCTTCAGCTGTCGAGATGAATATGCTACCACCCTTCCTTCTTGCATTAGCACACATCCCAATCCGATGTAAGAAGCATCGCAATACACTGAGAATGGCTTGTGAACATCAGGCAGGACTAACACCGGAGCTGTAGTCAATCTATTTTTCAGTTCTTCAAATGCTTCCTGACACTTTTGGGTCCACTTGAACTCAACTTTCTTTGCTAGCAACGCTGTCATTGGTCTAGCGATCTTTGAGAAGCCTTCGATGAAACGCCTGTAATACCCAGCCATTCCAATGAAGCTCTTGATCCCACGAACATCCTTTGGTGCTTTCCAGTTTAGGATATCTGCTACTTTCTTTGGATCCACTGCCAACCCATCTTGATTTATGATGTGACCCAGAAACAGGACTTCATGAATCCAGAACTCGCATTTGCTCAGCTTGGCATACAGCTGATGCTCTCGAAGTCTTTGCAATACCATCTTTAAATGCTCTACATGATCTTCTTCACTCCGAGAGTATATGAGAATATCATCGATAAACACTACCACAAACTTGTCTAGATAATCCATGAACACACTGTTCATCAGGTACATAAAGAAGGCTGGCGCATTTGTCAAACCAAAGGACATAACTGTGAATTCATATAACCCGTACTTGGTGATGAATGCCGTCTTCGGTATGTCCGAGGGTTGGATTCTGAGTTGATGGTAACCTGATCTCAGATCTATCTTCGAGAATACGCTGGAACCTCTGAGCTGGTCGAACAAATCTTCTATTCTTGGCAGGGGGTACTTGTTCTTGACAGTGACTTCATTCAAGGCCCAGTCTATGCACATCCTTTTGGTACCATCTTTCTTCTCTACAAACAACACCGGAGCGGCCCAAGGCGAGGTACTTGGTCTGATGTAACCCTTCTCTAACATCTCATCTATCTTCTTCTTGAGTTCCACCAATTCTGGTCCAGACACTCGATAGGCTCTTTTGGAAATGGGGGCGGTACCAGGGATAAGCTCTATGGCAAATTCAACTTTTCTCTCGGGTGGCATGCCCGTTAGCTCCTCAGGAAATACGTCCGGAAAGTCCGACACAACCTTGATAGTCTCGAGCGGGTTGGGCTCCTTACTATCAACTGAAATCTGGTGACAGACACCCTCCGCTGATTTAGGCATCCTTAGCTCGGCCACTACCTCTTCTCCTGACGGGGACTTCAATGTTACGGTCCTCTTGTCACAGCTAATATTCGCTTCATACTTCATTAACCAATTCATCCCTAGAATAATATCTATCCCAGGGGTGTCTATTACTATTAGATCACTGGGGAACCCTATCCCCCTTATTTCCACCCTTATATTTGAGCATATTTTATCTGTTTGCACCTTGCCACCAACCGAATTAATCCTCATGGGCGGCATCATTGCCTCTACTGAGATGTTATGCAATTCTACCCAGGTTGCAGTGACAAATGAATGAGTTGCACTAGTATCAAATAGCACTTTCGTGGGATGAGATTCGACTGAGAACATACCTACTGCCACATCTGGTGCATCCTGGATCGCTTCGGCCTCCAAGTGGTTCACCTTTCCACGGTTGTACGCTTGGTTACGATTGCCTGTTGTCGGCTGCAGTACACCTTGCCTTGTTGGAGCATTGGGGTTGGTCTGCTGCTGCGCTGCCTTCTTCGGGCACTGCATCGCCCAGTGGCCTTGTTCTCCACAGTGGAAACATCCTCTGCCTCCTCCTTGTGCTGGGGCTGCTTGGTTGCTCTGGTTTGCTGCTGGGGCAGGAAGGCGAGGTGCCTGGCTGTTCTGCTTCTGATACTGATTACCTCCTTGCTGGCTATGCTGACGATACTGCTGCTGCTGCTGATACTGCCTCTGAAACTGCTGCTGATGCGGACGCTGGTTCTGATTCTGATATCCCCGTGGGTGACCGGGCCTGCCTTGCTGAGATGAACTGTCTGAGAAACGTGGACGGCTGATGCTTCCGGACTGGGGTCCACTCATCTTGCGCTTCCGATCTTCCATATCCTTGCGCTTTCTCTCGGTCATAACTGCCCTATCGATCAGGTGCTGGAAGGTGGGGAAGGTGTGATTCATCAGCTGGTAATGCAGGGGATCCACCAAACCCCTCATGAACCTGTACTGCCTTTTAGCATCAGTGTTGACATCCTCAGGTGCATACCGAGATAGCTGCAGAAACTTGTCTCTATATTCACTAACAGACAGGGGTCCCTGCTTCAGAGCCAGAAACTCCTCCTTCTTCACGATCATCAGTCCCTCCGGCACATGGTACCTGCGGAAACTCTCGCTGAATTCTTCCCAGGTGATGGCTTCGGGGTCAGCATGTGTGGCGAGGTAGGACTCCCACCAGGACTGGGCTGCTCCCCTTAGCTGACGGGGACCATACAGAACCTTCTCCCTGTCGTTGCATTGGGCAGTGCGCAGTTCTCTTTCCACTGCGCGCAGCCAGTCTTCTGCATCCATGGGGTCGGCAGAATGGGCAAAAGTAGGAGGGTGCCCTCTCATGAACTCACCACGTTTATCTCGTGGCATCTAGGGCATCTGCACTTGTAACTGGGGTTGAGGTTGATGTTGAGCCTGCTGCATGGCTGCCAGAGTCTGCCCAATGGCCTGCACTGCCTGGGTCTGCATCAAGAACATCTGCTCCACTATCATCGGGGGTGGCGGGGGAGGCTGCCTCTGTTGTTCCTCCTGCGGGTCATGCTGCTCTTGCTGAGCACGCCTGTTGCATCGGCGCCTGTTGTCAGACATCTGTGGAAGACATTCATACATCAGTGTTGATCTTACAACCCTCCAGCATAAGAAAAGAGAATACAGAATTCTTCACGACACTGAGTGAACAAAGAGCTTCACTGATCCTCATTATGATTCAACACAGCTCCTCAGATAAGAAGGAAAGTAGAAGTAAATGGCTTCCCAACTAAATAACTGACTTTATTAACATTATAGCTAGGCCAAACTGCAGGAGAAACCCACAGGTTGGCAACAGTCATTACAAAGATTCAAATTCAGCACAAGTTCATCATAACAAGCATGCAAGCGACTGATAAGCAAACTAAGCTAATTGGAAGCAACTGATAAGCAAACTGAACTAACTATTTAAGACTGAGAAATCTGACTTAAGGATTATTACAAACTTCGACGCTAACGATCTAAGGATCCAGATCTATCCTGGTCTTACAGGCAGGGGAACCATAAGTGTGGTGACCACGTGGCGGCGAGCGGTATGGGTGCTGAGTCCCAACAGGAGCGGGAGAACCACCCTCCTGGTGATGGCGCTCTGCCAGCTCAGCACGCAACTCCGCAATCTCCGTTCGAGCCCTGCTCAGCTCGTCCAGAGAATGATCCAGCTCAGTGTTAAGCACTGCGACTAGGTTGACTGTGCTGCTCAACCTAGGGTTAGCCTCACCAACAGGTGAGACAACCACACTCTCTGTGCTGCCAGTAGGGCGGCGGGGGTAGTACCGAAGGTTAAGACCGTCGGCCACGCCACCGAACAAAGAACAGTACTGGGAGAGTGCACGTCGTGCTGCATCCTGCATAGCCGCCTCTGCAGTGTCCCTCTCGGAGATGGAATAGTGCTCCGAAACGGCCTCCGCACCCCGGAGGTCATCCTCCGGACGGCGAACTAGGCAGGTAGCCTCCCAGCGGTCCGGGTACCTCCCGCGACTGTGCTGATAGACTACACAACGATACTCGATCGACCAGGTGTGCCGGTCAAAAGCCTGGCGCAACAAGGTGTCGAGTGCGTCGTGGAAGTGACAACCGCGAGCGGCGTCACGGGTGATGGGTCGGGCGACCCATCCTTCCGCCTCCTGCGGCTCAGAAGACTTCGTGCTGTGGTCTGAGTCGTCGTCGTCGGGGTCTCCTCCGGTAGCTCCTCCAGTAGCTCCTCTAACAGCCGGGACGTCCCGCGGTGGTGCAGGGGGCGCCTCCAGCTGGGCAACAGAGGAACGGGGCCTCACGGACTCCACCTCTTGCTGGGATGAGGAGGAAGAGCCCTGCTGCTCTCTGTGCTGGCGCCGGCGTTCCTGCTCCTCACGCAGGCGGTGGTGCAGTCTCTCCAGGTGACTCGACTGACCGGACACGGTGCGGTGCAGAGGATGCTCCGCAAGTCGAGACGGCAGGAAAGGAATCACCGACTTACGTGCAGTGTGTCTAAGACGAGCCATCTACAAAAGACACCGTAAGCATAAGAGTAAGAGCAGAACTAATATGACAAGTGAATAAACCATAGACAGAATAAGATGAAAATTTCAACAAGGTATAATATAGTATATATATGTAGTAAAACATAGGGTTGGTCGAGGTGACCGATTTTTGAAGTAACATCAGAGGTCAAGGTGAGAGGGAAGGTCAATAGTCCTTAGTACGACCAGTGCTACTCTAGGTCAGCGATCCTACAGTCAGCACGGCTTTGATACCACTTATGTCACACCCGGTTTTGGAAGGCAAACCGAATGCGAACTATGTACGTGCCAGGATCAGAACTCACGTACACAGCGATTACATAAATGAACATCATCGCACAATGCTCGAATAATAACATAAAAGGGTATGAACTTATTACATCACAGAGTCATAGACATCCACATAGTCATCAACTTAACAGATAAATCAAAGTGCTAGCGAAACGCAGTAAAGATAAGGCCTTCACAGGCAGCTGACTGGGGGTTGCCGCCAACCCACACCTAGAATTCGTCGTAGTCTTGAAACTCCTGAAAGTCTCCTTCCACGGCTTCGCCTTCTCCTGAGCAGTGGTTACAATGCGGACAACCTGGTGTTTTGTGGTAAAGCAAGGATGAGTACACATCAACGTACTCAGCAAATGTCCCGTTTGGCTGAAGTGGACTAGCTTTATGTGGGGTTAGGCTCAAGCAGTTGCTTTTAGTTGGTCAGGTATTTATCATTAGTAGAAGCCAGATTTTAGCATTAACCAACCCATGAACCATTTCCTCATCGAGGAACAACATCATCATATTCGAACCAAAACCATAACATAATCCTTGCATCTCGAACCATCTGTATCTCTAATCAAAGAGGATCCCAAGGCTGCTCTTAACCGTGAGCACGGCTGATATATCAGTTTCACTACCCTCTGCAGAGGTCGCACACTTTACCCATGAGCTGTGATGCCCTTTCTGCCCGGGGAGAGCTAATCCCCGTTGACCACTACCTAGGTGGTCCGGCAGGGTATCACTACGTAGCTGTTACAAAGATTCCCTAGAGATCGTAGCCGCCCGTTAGGTTTCTCCAGTTTGATAAACACAGTACTCCTCCCCGCAGGAGAGAGACTAACAAAAGCAAAACGAAAGAACCTCGGCACTCAGCCTCGGCAGAGCAAGCACTGTGCCTGGACCCCATTGACGGCACAACGGCGAAGCAACTACACCTCTAGTTCCTCTAATTAATTAGCTAAGGGCGCCCCATTTCACCCTCATGGTTGCACTGTTATCCCGGGTTGTCACTCAACGAACAGGTCCTTACGGAGAGGTACTCAGGAAACAGCCTGAGCCCCCTAGAGTATCACAAGATCATCAACATCATCAGGGTAACAGTATCATAAATAGTCACATCATGTTCATTGATTAAGTTAAGGCAATAGCAGAATGCTAACCATAAGGTCATCAAGGATAAAGTAAAGTGTAAAGCTAGTCAATCCTTAGGTTTCAAGTAAGTAATGCGGGGTAGTAAGTTATAAATGAATAGGACATAATGGGTCAGAGGACACTTGCCTTCACCAAACTGTTGCTCAGGGACTTCCTCTGCAACTTCCTCGGGAAACACAGACTGCTCGTTGTCTACGTAAAGTAATCATTCACACTATGCACTTGGGAAGATAACAAACAAAAGCAACATACCAAACATATGCAGCAAAGAGATCACAAGTTCATAGTAGTAAAGGGATAGGCACTCTGGTGTTCTCTAGGTCTGGGGTAGAGGACTATACAAAGTGAGTCATTATCCACTAATCAGGTTTAAGTCAGTGGTGGGATTAAATCATTATCTGGTTTTAAGTTCCTAAACTTAGGTGTTTAAGTCCATAAACTTAAGTGCTCCAACTTTTATTAAAGTCTACTACCTTTTATTTATCTCAAATAGGGTTCCAATAACCTTAATCCTATCCTAATGATTAACCATTAATTGGAACATGGAAACAGCAGGGAAACAGTGCATAAACAGATAGATAATAATTTTATGAACATTTTGCAATTTGAAGCACCTAATTTGGAGTTCATATGGCAAAGTTATGAATTTTACAAGTTTAGGGGTTAAAAATATGCCCTAAGGACCTATTTTGAATTAAATATCAGGGCTGAGGACTTAACCGCGAGAAACCAGGGACGGCGGGCGCAAAATCCAGAAAACCGAGGGGTTCTTTAAGAAAAAGCGCGGGCGAAGGGGTATCGGGCGCTTACAGCCGTTGGATCTCAGGTCAACGGCCAGGATTAGATCCTGCGGACGAGCGCGCGGGCGCGCGGCGGCTCGGGGTGGCTGACAGGCGGGGCCAGCGGGCAGCGCGAGCGCGGGCGCGGCGACTGACAAGCGGGGCCAGCGGGCAGCGCGGGCGCGGGCGCGGCGACTGACAAGCGGGGCCAGCGGGCAGCGCGGGCGCGCGGGCAGGCGGGGCCCAGCGGCAGAGAGCGCGCGGGCGGGCTGACAGGCGGGCCCAGCTGCAGAGAGGCGGGACGCGGGCGAAAGCGGCCCTGGGCCGTTGGATCTTGGGCGGACGGCTACGATCGGACTTGGCCTAATTAAAACGGGATCGTCCGATCTGAGATGGACGACGGGGATGGGACGGCTGGCTGCTGTCTTCTTCGGCTAGCTGGGGCGGCGGCGCTCGCCCCCGCGGCGAAAGAGCTCGCCGGAGACGAGGGGAGCGGGGGCCCTGCGGGTTCCTGGGGCGACCTGAGTGGCCGGGGAGGTTGGGGAGGGCACGGGAAACCTATTGGCGGGGTCTGGGTCGGGGTAGGGGCGCCGGAGGAGGGCGGTTCACGGCGAAGCGGCTCGGCGGCGGCGCTAAACTACTCCGGCGAGAAATCAAGCGCGCTAGAGTGCAAGACCAGGGCCAATCGGGGCGGGAGAGGTTCCTTACCTCAAGGCGAACTCCCGGGACTCCTCGGCGGCGACGGAGGCGCGCCGATGGCCCGGGTCGACGGTGGCGGCTGCACGGCGGACGGCGGGTGAGCGCGGGCAGAGAGAAATAGGGAGGGGGAGAGGGAATTGGGGCGCGTCCCGGGTTGTGGACGTCGGGGCGTTGCTCACCGTGGCAAGGGACACGGCGGAGCTCCAACGGCGACGGAGGAACAAGCTCGGGCGGCGGCGGTTCGCGGCGATGGCGATTTGGCGTGCGCGCAGCGAGGGAGAGGGCGAGAGAGGGGGCCGGTTGGTGCGCAAATGAGGGAGGGGGAGATGGCGAGCAAGGCTCGGGGCTCAAGTGGCCGTGGCCGAGGTGGGGCGAGCTCCCCACGCGCGACGTGGGCGCGGAGAAGGCGGGCGCGCGCGGCTCGGCGGCGGTTACGCGAGAACGGCGAAGCTGACAGCCGGGGCCCGCGACGCAGAGAGAGAGAAGAAAACGGGCGCGGGCGCGAGGGAAGCGGGGCTGACCGAAGGGGCCCACGGGCAGAGAGAGAGCGAGGGAGATGGCGCATGCGCGGTGAAGCAGGAGCGCCGACAGGTGGGACCCGCTGCGCAGAGAGAGGAGGGGCGGGAGGGAGAGCGCGCGCGCGGGCGCGCGGGTTGGGCCTGGTGGGCCGAAAGGCCGAGCGGGCTGAGGTAACGGGCTGCTTTTCCTTTTCTTTTTATTTTGTAATTTCCTTTCTCTTTTCTTTTTATTTTCTCCATTTGATTCAAATTCAAATGTGCCACAAATTCAAATTAGACCTTTTGAGAATTATGCACCAAACAAAAGTGAAATCTAGGGTTCAATATGATGCAACAATTCATACCCCCTTAGGGCATACCCCCTTAGGGTTTAACCTATCACACTATTATTACAAATAAAATAAGCACTCTTCTCCTATAGAAATGAGAAAGAAAAGATTGGGGAAGGATGAGAAAAAGAAAAGTAACACCTGAATTTGTGAATATGAGCAAAGAAATTTTATACCCCCAAATTCAGGGTGTTACATTTTCCTGTCATATCGAACAGTAAAAGAGAGGGGCGAAGTGACTGCGGTCACTTCGGCCTGGCCGACTGAGGCGCGTGTGTTAGGATACGGCGTCAGGCATCCCCTACATTGAATGCGCCTGCAAAGCGGTCGGTTGGTGAGGCGGTCTGGCCAAGGTTGCTTCACAACGAAGCCTACCCGAGCCGAGCTTCGAGAGAGCCGAGGGGGCGCCAGCTGCCTGAGGAGGCCCTCGGGCGAGGCGTGAACTCGTCTGGGACTATTGCTCCAGCCCGAGGCTGGGCTCGGGTGAGATCGCGTCCCTTGGGTAGACGAAGCCTTGACTTGAACTGCACCCGTCAGTTGGTCTGAGGGTGTTTACCAGCCGTGATTAGGAGTGTTGGGGGTACCCCTAATTATGGTACCCGATAGTACTAGAAGGAACAGTTGGACCAAAGAGATCTTTATAAAAAGCAGTAGCAACTCTATTAATACCATTGTCATCAACCACAGTGTCCTCCTCATGAACTAAGGAAAGAATTTTAACTCTTCTTCTTTTCCCTTTGGCAATAAGATGAAAGTATCTAGAATTCTCATCACCCTCATTAATAAATTTTTCTCTCGCCATTTGTTTTCTTTTACAACCTTCTTCCGCCATCATATTTTTTAAATTCCATTCCATATCAAGCTTTTCAAGTCTTTCCGAGACCGAAATACCAATACTTTCACTTTTTTTATCTAAACTATCAATTTTTTGCAATAAAATACCTGTAAAGACTATTTCTCTAGTAGTGCCTTGTTGTGAAAATTTAGATCTAATGACTTTATGTAGCCTCAAAAAGTCACTTATCTGTAACCAATGGGACAAGGGAGCACAATGTTGTTTATCAGTTAGAGCATGTTCCGAATGCCGTTTTGGGGGGGGGGGATCCGTGCTGTGACATCATCTTTACAAATCCCTGAGTTCCAGACGCCCTCCTAGCAACGAGACATATGCATATATAGGTGTAAATTTGGGCCGGGCCTGACGGGCCGGTCCGAAGCACGGAAAAAAAGCACGGCCCAGGCACGGCACGACTCGAAATAATTTAGTGCCGGGCCGGCACGGCCCGTTATATCGGGTCAGGTTTGGGCCGAGGTCACGGCCCATGGGCGGGCACGAGCACAGCCCGTTTAAGGCAGGCACGAAATGGCCCATATAGACGCACGAAAAGGCCCATATATTTATTAAAACCACACTTCATTCCACACTTTCATATACTTGATAAAGAACACAAAGCTAGAGATAATGCTAGTTAGATGTTTTTGTAGCTTTGAATTAGAGTGTGTGATGTAATTTTGCTTTTGTTATGAATATTAGACAATAAACTGAACTTACGAACTTTGTATAGAGCTGATTATACTCTTTTTCCTTCTAACAAAATGATTTATAAACGAGGTAGTCATTGCATAGTTGTGGTAACTTTAATACAAATATTAAGTTTGATTTTGTTCAAATTTATTTGTCTTATCTTTTATTTGTTTTATTATTTTTTTTGAATTTAGGGCTCTAATGTGAATTTCGGGCCAAAAACTGAATTTCGGGCCCTAATGTGAATTTCGGGCTTTTATAATTTCGGGCCGCCCAAAATGAGCCCGGCACGTTTAACCAATTACAGGCCGGGCCGTGGGCCGAGGGCTAAGCCCACGGGCCGGCCCGGCACGGCCCAAAATTCAAATACGAGCCTTTTCAGGCTTGGGCCGGGCCGGGCCGGGCGGCCCGAATGTACACCTATATATGCATACATATAAATCGTATTCCCTTTTGTGTAGGATAAACAGAGTAAGTTCTGCTCGGCATCCATAGTTCTTCTGTTTTTTTTAAAAAAAAAAATCAACTTCTGGCTATGCCTGCCTTGACAGAGCTTTTGTCCAAGTAGAGTAGTTCTCTATAGGAGCCGAAGCCAAAAAGATGACAAAGCAGCAATAATTTGCGTCTCTTTCTCCATAAAAGAATGACTCTACCTCTTCTCTCCTCCCCACCCCCACACACAATGATATCGATGTGTTTGGTGTGTCTCATCTAATCAAAATAGAACATGTCTAAGTATATAATTAGAAGTAGATCTATTCTAAGATAAATGGATACACAACTGGAATTTGATTTATTTTCTTTGGAAAGGATGAAGTAAATGCATAAGCGTCCATTGGTTAAACTATAAGACAAGAGAAGACAAAATTCCACATGTGGAAGCGATATTTAAGGTGTGTTTGGTTCAGCTTTAGATATTTAAAAATCTGATTCTAGCTGCGAGAGAAAGCTTTAGTGAATTGATGACTGTGAGAAGGCTAAGAGTTATTTGGTTGAAACAACTGTCAACCGTAGATTTAGTAAAAATATGATGGCTTGGCAACATGAAATGAGGGGCATCATCGTGGCCTCTCGAACAAGCTGATTTGACAACATGTCATTGCTACGCCATGCAATAGGGGCCCTATACTCACAACGTTAGGCCCAAACATCATAGTTGTAGTCATGTAAGTCCAATGCATACATGCCACCCTTTGTGACGACAACAACTAAAGCGAAGCTGTTGTGTCATCGTTTTTTTATAGAGATGGAGTCTCGTAGTCACCGAACATCAAAGTGGGAGCAATAGAGGTACTGAAGGGGGCAACGCTAGGTGTGGATGGCGGCGTGGATGGCAGCGTGGGTGTTAGACAATGAGCAATGTTGAAAGTTCGATGAGAAAGAGGTACAATGGTTTAGGGATGGCTAAACCATGTAATCAACCTTTGGAGTCGGGCACAGGGAAGTGGTGGCAACTCTATCCACCGTAGGGAGGCGATGTCGGGTGAGAATTGAGCGACAAGTCGGGTGCATACCTCTGAATAGAAAATAAAATGATTTGGTCCTATAAAGTGTGGGAATTGGACAATATTTTCAAAAATCTAATTAAAAATCTGAGTTAAAATAGATTTTAGATTGAACTAGGATAATTTGTAGAGTTTCATAAATCTATTTAGCTTCAATGAGAAGCTAGATTTTTAACCGCTTAAGGAGGTGTTTGATTCTTTTGACTAAAGTTCAGTCCATGTCATATCAAATATTTAAATATCAATTATGAGTATTAAATATAGTCTAATTATAAAACTAATTATACATGTGAAGGCTAAACGATAAATTTATTAAACTTAATTAATCCATGATTAGTAAACATTTACTGTAGTAGCATATGAGCGAATTGTAGACTAATTAGGCATAATATAATTGTCTTGTTGTTTAGTTCTTATCTATAATTTATTTTATAATTAAACTATATTTAATATATCTAATTAACATCTAAAATTTGATATGACACGATCGACTAAAATTTAGGCCCATTTGGTTTGAGGGACTAAAGATTAGTCTCACCATTTTAGTCTTATTTAGTCTCTAAATTGCCAAACGGTGGGACTAAAACAGGTCCCTTAAGGGGTGACTAAAAAGAACTAAACCATATAAATTCTACTTTTTGTCCCTCCTTTATTTCAATTGCATTAATAGTGGGAGAATGCTAAGAAATATTTTAATCCTCATATAATTTATTTAATATGTTTTTAATAATTTTAGTCTCTTAAATTAAAAAGGGTAGAGACTAAACTTTAGTCTTGTAACAACTTTAGTCCTTACACTAAAGAACCAAACGGCCTTAGTCATTGGGATCCAAAAGTCTCGTAAGCAAACCAGCTAGCTAGTGGGCCAGCTGTATTTCGGTAGCGTACTCACACTCACATGGTACAGTTCACGCCCATCTTGTGAGTTCCATCCAAGTCGCAAAGAACAAAACAGCCGTCTCCAGCTCGATTTTAAAAGATCCGAAATGTACGGTATCCCCCTGCATATCTTGAGTAGCTATAGTTCGACGACAAAATTGAGCGCTACCTGCTGTTTATTATATATACACTGGCATACAAGTGTATATGGTTAATGCTGACTGCTTGCTAGGCTTTATATTGAAGCATATATATATATATATATATATATATATATATATATATATATATATTGTCGGCGTTTCGAGATCGGGGGTCCCTAAGCTGACGAGTGAATGTCGCCGCGTGCCCCAGCCCATATGGGTCGACGCGAGGCCGAGCGCGAAGGGGGGAAGTGAGGTGGCCGGAGATGGGCGTGAGAGAGGTGGAAATGCCGCGGCCTTCGTGTTCGTCCCGCGCCCAGGTCGGGTGCGCTTGCAGTAGGGGGTTACAAACGTCCACGCGGGAGAGGGAAGCGAGCGGCCCCAAGAGAGCGCCAGTCCCGTCCTCGTCCCCGCGCGGCCAACCTTCTCTAAGAGGGCCCTGGTCCTTCCTTTTATAGGCGTAAGGAGAGGATCCAGGTGTACAATGGGGGTGTAGCAGAGTGCTACATGTCTAGTGGGGGAGAGCTAGCGCCCTAAGTACATGCCGATGTGGCAGCCGGAGAGACTTTGGCACCCAGCTGGTGTGATGTCGTGGCCGTCGGAGGAGCGACGGAGCCTGGCGGAGGGACAGCTGTCGGAGCGGTTGAGTCCTTGCTGACGTCCTCCTGCTTCCGTAAGAGAGCTGAGAGCCGTCGTCGTCACAGAGCATGCGGGACGCCATCATTGCCTATCTGGCGGAGCTAGCCAGATGGGACACCGGTCTTGTTCTCTGTGGCCCAAGTCAGCTCGGGGTAGGGTGATGATGGCGCTTACTGTTGACGTGGCTGGCCTGCGCCCTAGGTTGGGCGACGTGGAGGCTCCTCCGAAGCCGAGGTCGAGTCTGTCTTTCATGGCCGAGGCCGAGTCCGAGCCCCTGGGTCGGGCGAGGCGGAGGTCGTTCGGCAGAGGCCAGGGCGGAGTCCGAGCCCTGGGGTCGGGCGAAGCGGAGTTCGTCGTCTTCTGGGGCTGAGCCCGAGTCCGAGCCCTGGGGTCGGGCGAAGCGGAGTTCGTCGTCTTCTGGAACTTAGCCCGAGTCCGAGCCCTGGGTCGGGCGGAGCGGAGTTCGCCGTCTTCCGGGACTTAGCCCGAGTCCGAGCCCTGGGTCGGGCGGAGCGGAGTTCGCCGTCTTCCGGGACTTAGCCCGAGTCCGAGCCCTGGGTCGGGCGGAGCGGAGTTCGCCGTCTTCTGGGGCTTAGCCCGAGTCCGAGCCCTGGGTCGGGCGGAGCGGAGTTCGCCGTCTTCCGGGGCTTAGCCCGAGTCCGAGCCGTGGGTCGGGCGGAGCTTCCTATGGTGCCTTTGGCAGGGCCTGACTGCCTGTCATTCTCACTCTGTCAAGCGGCACTGCGGTCGGAGTGGCGCAGGCGGCGCTGTCCTTCTGTCAGGCCGGTCAGTGGAGCGGTGAAGTGACTGCGGTCACTTCGGCTCTGCCGGGGGGTGTGCGTCAGGACAAAGGTGTCAGGTCACCTTTGCATTAAATGCTCCTGCGACTTGGTCGGTCGGTGCGGCGATTTAGTCAGGGTTGCTTCTTAGCGAAGGCAGGGCCCCGGGCGAGCCGGAAATATGTCCGCCGTTGGAGGGGGGCCTCGGGCGAGGCGGAAATCCTCCGGGGTCGGCTGCCCTTGTCCGAGGCTAGGCTCGGGCGAGGCGTGATCGAGTCGCTCGAATGGACTGATCCCTGACTTAATCGCACCCATCAGGCCTTAGCAGCTTTATGCTGATGGGGGTTACCAGCTGAGAATTAGGAGTCTTGAGGGTACCCCTAATTATGGTCCCCGACAGTAGCCCCCGAGCCTCGAAGGGAGTGTTAGCACTCGCTTGGAGGCTTTCGTCGCACTTTTTTGCAAGGGGACCAGCCTTTCTCGGTTGCATTTTGTTCCGGTGGGTGCGCGCGAGCGCACCCGCCGGGTGTAGCCCCCGAGGCCTCGGAGGAGTGGTTTCACTCCTTCGAGGTCTTAATGCCTCGTGTAATGCTTCGGCTGGTCTGGTTGTTCCCTCATGCGAACTGGCCGTAGCCCGGGTGTACGGTCGGGGCCCAAGCTCTCGGGCTGGTATGTTGACGCTGTCAACGGTTCGGCCGGAGCCGGGTTTGCGAGAGCAGCCCCCGAGCCTCCGCACAGGGCGAGAGGGCGATCAGGGACAGACTCGGCTTTTTCACATATGCCCCTGCGTCGCCTTTCCGCAAGGAGGAGGGGGGGAAAGCGCCATGTTACCCTCGATGGGCGTCGAACATGGTGTCTCCGGTGAGCTGCAAGCGGGTAATCCGAGTGGACGTTCGTGCCCCGTTCGTTAGGGGTCGGCTAGGGGCCCAGAGGCACGCCCAAAAGTACCTGCGGGTGATCTGCCGGACCCGGTCCCCTGGCGACGGGGTCCGAGGGCTCGATGCCTCCCTCTGATGGGATTCCGTTACAAGATCGCTCCCGCTGGTCTCGGAAATGTCCTAGGGTACCTCGGGAGCGCAGCCCGAGCCTTGGTTATGTATCGAACGTACCCCTAGTCATCCCTCGCTCGGCGTCTGAGGCGGCTGTGAACCCTTCGGGGGCCAGCCTTCGAACCCCTGATCAGTAATGGGCGTGGAGCCCGAGTAGCCTGAGGCGGCCGTGGAACCCTTCGGGGGGCCGGCCTTCGAACCTTTGACCAGTAGTGGGTGTAGGGCCCACGCGATCTGAGGCGGCTGTTGAACCCCTCGGGGGGCCAGCCTTCGAACCTCTAATCGGTAGGGAGGCTCGGAGCCTGGTTCCTTCACGGGGAAGGATCCTTTTCGGGGTATCCCCCTTTCCCGGTCCCTGTTGCAAGAGATAGAGAAAGAGGAAAAAAGGAAAAGGATACGAAATCGAACGACGTGGCGTACCATTTTTGGCGCGGTTTTTACGGCGAAGGCGAAGCGTCGCCCGCTTCTCCTGCCAGAAGCGCCGTCTGTCCCTCTGCGGAGTTAATGCGACGGGGCGAGTTGTTGGCAGGGCGGCCGTTGCGCGTGCGCGAGCCGTTCGAGGAACGGCTGTTTCGCTTCGCGTTTTTTTGAATCCCGCATCCGGTCCGGGCGGAACGTCAGAAACGGCCTCGCCTTGGCTGTTGGCCAGCTTGTACGTTTCGGGCTTCAGAACTTTGGCGATGACGAATGGCCCCTCCCAGGGGGGCGTGAGCTTGTGCCTCCCTCGGGCGTCTTGCTGTAGCCGAAGCACCAGGTCGCCCACCTGGAGGTCTCGGGGCCGGACCCCTCGGGCGTGGTAGCGTCGCAGGGACTGCTGGTACCGCGCCGAGTGTAGCAAGGCCTTGTCCCGAGCCTCTTCCAGCTGGTCCAGCGAGTCTTCTCGGCTAGCTTGGTTGCTTTGATCGCTGTAGGCCCTCGTCCTCGGGGAGCCGTACTCCAGGTCAGTGGGCAAGACGGCCTCGGCCCCGTAGACCAGGAAGAACGGCGTGAAACCCGTGGCCCGGCTCGGCGTTGTCCTCAAGCTCCAGACCACCGAGGGGAGTTCCTTCATCCATCGCTTGCCGAACTTGTTGAGGTCGTTGTAGATCCGAGGCTTGAGCCCTTGTAGAATCATGTCGTTGGCACGCTCTACTTGCCCATTCGACATGGGATGAGCCACGGCGGCCCAGTCCACCCGGATGTGGTGATCCTCGCAGAAGTCCAAGAATTTTCTGCCGGTGAACTGGGTACCGTTGTCGGTGATGATGGAGTTCAGGACCCCGAAGCGATGGATGATGTTGGTGAAGAACGTCACCGCCTGCTCGGACCTGATGCAGTTCAGAGGTCGGACCTCGACCCACTTGGAGAATTTGTCGATGGCGACCAGCAGGTGCGTGTAGCCCCCGGGCGCCTTCTACAAGGGGCCGACGAGGTCCAGCCCCCACACATCAAAGGGCTAGGTGATGGGTATCGTCTGCAGAGCCTGAGCGGGCAGGTGGGTTTGCTTCGCATAGAATTGACACCCTTCGCAGGTGCGGACAATTCTAGTGGCGTCAGCCACCGCCGTTGGCCAGTAGAAGCCTTGCCGGAAAGCATTCCCGACAAGGGCTCAAGGCGCTGTGTGATGGCCGCAAGCCCCCGAGTGTATCTCTTGCAGGAGTTCCTGACCTTCGGCGCCGGAGATGCATCGCTAGAGAATGCCCGAGGGGCTGCGGTGGTAGAGCTCCTCCTCATCGCCCAGCAAGACGAACGACTTGGCGCGTCGCGCTACCCGCCGAGCCTCGGCTCGGTCGAGGGGTAGCTCTCCTTGGCGGAGATATTGCAGGTACGGGGTCTGCCAATTTCGATCAGGCGTGGCCCCGCTCCGCTCCTCCTCGATGCGCAGTGCCTCACCCTCGGAGGCCGAGGGTACCTCGGGTTGAACCGAGGCCGCCTCGGGCCGAGCTGAGGGTGCCTCCGGCTGTGCCGAGGGCACCTCGGGCTGGACCGAGGGCGCCTCAGGCTCGGGCGCGTCGTCGATCTTGACGGAGGGTTGATGCAGATCCCGGGAGAAGACGTCCGGGGGAACCGGTGTTCGCCCCGAGGCTATTTTTGCTAGCTCGTCCGCAGTCTCGTTGTAGCGCCGAGCGATGTGGTTAAGCTCGAGCCCGTAGAACTTGTCTTCTAGGCGCCGAACCTCATCGCAGTAGGCCTCCATCTTCGGGTCGCGGCAGTGGGAGTTCTTCATGACTTGGTCGATGACGAGCTGCGAGTCACCGCGAGCGTCGAGGCGCCTGACCCCTAGCTCGATGGCGATCCGCAACCCGTTGACCAGAGCCTTGTACTCAGCCACATTGTTGGACGCCGGGAAGTGGAGGCGTAGGACATAGCGTAGGTGTTTCTCGAGGGGCGAGATGAAGAGTAGACCCCTGTGCTGGCTCCCGTCTTCATCAGCGACCCATCGAAAAACATGGTCCAGAGCTCAGGTTGGATCGGAGCCGTCGGTAGCTGGGTGTCGACCCATTCGGCTACGAAGTCCGCCAAGACTTGGGACTTGATGGCCTTCCGAGGGGCGAACGAGATTGTCTCGTCCATGATTTCCACTGCCCACTTTGCAATCCTGCCCGAGGCCTCTCGGCACTGGATGATCTCCCCCAGGGGGAAGGATGACACCACAGTTACCGGATGAGACTCGAAGTAGTGTCGCAACTTCCGCCGCGTCAGGATCACTGCATAAAGCAGCTTCTGAACTTGTGGGTAGCAGATCTTGGTTTCGGACAGTACCTCGCTGACGAAGTAAACTGGCCTCTGAACGGGCAATGCATGCCCCTCTTCTTGCCTCTCGACCACAATCGCGGCGCTAACCACCTGGGTGGTCGCGGCGACGTAGACAAAGAGGGCTTCTCCGTCAGCTGGGGGCACCAAGATAGGCGCCTTTGTGAGGAGCGCCTTCATGTTGCCGAGAGCTTCCTCGGCCTCAGGGGTCCAAGTGAAGCGCTCGGCCTTCCTTAAGAGGCGGTACAGAGGCAGGCCTCTTTCGCCGAGGCGTGAGATGAAGCGGCTCAGAGCCGCGAGACATCCCATGACCCTCTGTACGCCCTTTAAGTCCTTGATGGGACCCATGCTGGTGATGGCTGCGATCTTCTCGGGGTTGGCTTCGATGCCCCGCTCGGAGACGATGAACCCCAAGAGCATGCCCCAGGGCACCCCGAAGACACACTTCTCGGGATTGAGCTTGACGCCTTTTGCCTTGAGACATCGGAATGTCACTTCAAGGTCGGAGAGGAGGTCGGAAGCTTTCCTCGTCTTGACTACGATGTCATCGACGTAGGCTTCGACCGTGCGACCGATGTGTTCGCCGAACACATGGTTCATGCACCGCTGGTACGTCGCGCCCGCATTCCTCAAACCGAACGGCATGGTGACATAGCAGTACATGCCGAAGGGTGTGATGAAAGAAGTTGCGAGCTGGTCGGACTCTTTCATCCTGATTTGGTGATACCCTGAGTAGGCGTCGAGGAAAGACAGGGCTTCGCACCCAGCAGTGGAATCCACGATTTGATCGATGCGAGGTAGAGGGTAGGGAACCTTCGGACATGCTTTGTTGAGACAAGTGTAGTCCACACACATCCGCCATTTCCCCCCTTTCTTTCTCACAAGCACAGGGTTGGCAAGCCATTCGGGATGGAATACCTCTTTGATGAACCCGACTGCCATTAGCTTGTGGATCTCCTCGCCTATCGCTCTGCGCTTCTCCTCGTCGAATCGGCGCAGAGGCTGCTTGACGGGTCGGGCTCCGGCCCGAATATCCAGTGAGTGCTCGGCGACATCCCTCGGTATGTCGGGCATGTCCGAGGGACTCCACGCGAAGACGTCGGCGTTCGCACGGAGAAAGTCGACGAGCACTGTTTCCTATTTGGGGTCGAGCCCGGAACCGATCCGGATCTGCTTGGAGGCGTCGCCACTGGGGTCGAGGGGGACGGCCTTAACCGTCTCCACTGGCTCGAAGTTGCCGGCATGACGCTTCACGTCTGGCACCTCTTTAGAGAGGCTTTCCAGGTCGGCGATGAGGGCCTCAGATTCGGCGAGGGCCTTGGCGTACTCCACGCACTCCACGTCGCATTCGAACGTGTGTCTGTACGTGGGGCTGACAGTGATGACCCCGTTGGGGCCCGACATCTTGAGCTTCAGGTAGGTGTAGTTGGGGACGGCCATGAACTTCGCGTAGCATGGCCTCCCTAGTACCGCGTGGTAGGTTCCTCGGAACCCGACCACCTCGAACGTCAGAGTCTCCCTTCGGAAGTTGGAGTGCGTTCCGAAGCAGACGGGAAGGTCGAGTCGTCCGAGGGGCTGGACGCGCTTCCCGGGAATGATCCCGTGGAAGGGCGCAGCGCCTGCTCGGACGGAGGACAGATTGACACGCAGGAGCCTGAGGGTCTCGGCGTAGATGATGTTGAGGCTGCTGCCCCCGTCCATAAGGACCTTGGTGAGCCTGACGTCGCCGATGACGGGGTCGACGACGAGCGGGTATTTCCCCGGGCTCGGCACGTGGTCGGGGTGATCGTCTTGGTCGAAGGTGATGGGCTTGTCGGACCAGTCTAGATAGACCGACGCCGCCACCTTGACCGAGCAGACCTCCCGGCGCTCTTGCTTGCGGTGCCGAGCCGAGGCATTCGCCGCTTGCCCACCGTAGATCATGAAGCAGTCGCGGACCTCGGGGAACTCTCCTGCTTGGTGATCTTCCTTCTTGTCGTTGTCGTGGGCCCTGCCACCCTCCGCGGGTGGCCCGGCCCTGTGGAAGTGGCGCCGAAGCATGACGCACTCCTCAAGGGTGTGCTTGACGGGCCCCTGATGATAGGGGCACGGCTCCTTGAGCATCTTGTCGAAGAGGTTGGCACCTCCGGGGGGCTTCCGAGGGTTCTTGTGCTCGGCGGCGACAAGGTCCGCGTCGGCGGCGTCGCGTTTCGCTTGCGACTTCTTCTTGCCTTTCTTCTTGGCGCCGCGCTGAGTAGACGCCTCGGGAGCATCTTCCGGTGGGCGGCCCTGGGGCTGCTTGTCCTTTCGGAAGATAGCGTCGACCGCCTCCTGGCCAGAGGCGAACTTGGTGGCGATGTCCATCAGCTCGCTCGCCTTGGTGGGGGTCTTGCGACCCAACTTGCTCACCAGGTCGCGGCAGGTGGTGCCGGCAAGGAACGCGCCGATGACATCCGAGTCGGTGATGTTGGGCAGCTCGGTGCGCTGCTTCGAGAATCACCGGATGTAGTCCCGGAGAGACTCTCCCGGCTGCTGTCGGCAGCTTCGGAGGTCCCAGGAATTCCCGGGGCGCACATATGTGCCCTGGAAATTGCCGGCGAAGGCTTGGACCAAGTCATCCCAGTTGGAGATCTGCCCCGGAGGCAGGTGCTCCAACCAGGCGCGAGCGGTGTCGGAGAGGAACAGGGGGAGGTTGCGGATGATGAGGTTGTCGTCGTCCGTTCCACCCAGCTGGCAGGCCAGGCGGTAGTCCGCGAGCCACAATTTCGGTCTCGTTTCCCCGAGTACTTTGTGATAGTAGTCGGGGGTCAGAACCGGGTCGTGAACGGTGCCCACCGGATGGCCCGGCTGAAGGCCTGCGGACCGGGTGGTTCGGGCGAGGGACTCCGATCCTCCCCGCTGTCGTAGCGTCCCCCACGCCTGGGGTGATAGCCTCGGCGCACCCTCTCGTCGAGGTGGGCCCGACGGTCGCGATGATGGTGCTCGTTGCCGAGGTGGCCCGGGGCCGCAGGCGCGGTGTTGCGCGTGCGCCCGGTGTAGACCGAGGCTTCCCGCATGAATCGGGAAGTCATGGCATGAGGTTCCGAGGGGTATCCTTGCCTTCGGGAGGCAGAGCTCTCGGCCCGTCGGACCGCAGCGCCTTCCAGGAGATTCTTGAGCTCTCCTTGGATTCGCCGACCCTCGGTGGTTGATGGCTCCGGCATTGCGCGGAGAAGCATCGCTGCTGCAGCCAGGTTTTGACCGACCCCACTGGATGCGGGTGGCGGCCTGACCCTGACGTCGTTGGCGACGCGGAGCGGGAGACCCTGGGGCAGGTGACGTATTTCTCCGGCCGGGGGTTGGCCCGCCCATGCCTGCCCGACGTCCCGGCGGATCGGCTCAAGCGCTCCTGCTCCCTCGTCGAGCCTGGCCTGCGCCCCGCGGACTTGCTCGAGCTGTGGGTCGTGACCCCCCGCCGGAACGGGGACCACAGCTAGCTCCCGCGGGATGTCAGCGCGGGGCACCGGCCTAGGGAGATCACCGTCCTCTGGCACGCCGAGATGATTGCCTTCGGAGGGACCCCCTAGATCGACGTGGAAACATTCGCGGCTTGGGCCGCAGTCCTCGTTGTCGAGGCTACGGCTACCGTCGGAACAGTCAGAGAGGCAGTAGTCACATGCGGTCATGAAGTCCCGCATGGCACTAGGGTTGCCAAGTCCAGAGAAATCCCAACAGATGTTGTGGTCGTCGTCTTCCTCGGACCCGGAGGGCCCATAGGTCGAGACGTCCGTTAGCCGGTCCCAAGGCGACCGCGTGCGAAACCCCAGAGGGTTTGAACTCGCCTCTACGAGAGTGCCCGCCAAAGCAAGGTCGCTAGGCGGGTTGAGGCTGAATCTAAATGACATAGGATGGGAATCGGTCGGTACCTTTTGGTCGACGAACGGCGATGAAGTCGCGTCGGGGACTGACTGCACCGTCATCTCAGGTACGAGGGTGACGCCCAGCAAACCTTCCGCGAGTGTGCTGGCGTCGTCCGCTTGCTCGGGATTGGCGTGTCGCGGGGAGACGGCGCTCGCCTTCGTCTCAAACGCGAGGTCGATGCCCGACGCGCCCCCCGTTGGGGCGCTAGGGATGTCGATTCGCTCGACAGCCGACGAGGCGCGGCCTCCCGCTTGGCCTTGGTTGCCCCGCCTCCTCCTCCGTTGGCGGGGGAGAGGATGGGGCGAGCTCAAATGTTGTTCTTCCACCACGCGGGGGAGACGTCGTCGATTCCGCCGCCGGCGGGCGGGCTGTCGGCCGCCATTGTCGTCGTCGCGCGGCGGTGGAAGGAGTATCATGTCGTAGCTGCCGTCGAAGGACATGAACTCAAGACTCCCGAAACGGAGCACCGTCCCGGGTTGGAGAGGTTGCTGGAGACTGCCCATCTGGAGCTTGACGGGAAGCTGTTCGTCAACACGCAGCAGGCCCCTACCTGGCGCGCCAACTGTCGGCGTTTCGAGACTGGGGGGTCCCTAAGCCGATGAGTGAATGTCGCCGCGTGCCCCAGCCCAGATGGGTCGACGCGAGGCCGAGCGCGAAGGGGGGAAGTGAGGTGGCCGGAGATGGGCGTGAGAGAGGTGGAAATCCCGCTGCCTTCGTGTTCGTCCCGCGCCCAGGTCGGGTGCGCTTGCAGTAGGGGGTTACAAGCATCCACGTGGGAGAGGGAAGCGAGCGGCCCCAAGAGAGCGCCTGTCCCGTCCTCGTCCCCACGCGGCCAACCTTCTCTAAGAGGGCCCTGGTCCTTCCTTTTATAGGCGTAAGGAGAGGATCCAGGTGTACAATGGGGGTGTAGCAGAGTGCTACGTGTCTAGCGGGGGAGAGCTAGCGCCCTAAGTACATGCCGATGTGGCAGCCGGAGAGATTTTGGCACCCAGCTGGTGTGATGTCGTGGTCGTCGGAGGAGCGATGGAGCCTAGCGGAGGGACAGCTGTCGGAGCGGTTGAGTCCTTGCTGACGTCCTCCTGCTTCCGTAAGAGAGCTGAGAGCTGTCGTCGTCACAGAGCATGCGGGGCGCCATCATTGCCTATCCGGTGGAGCTAGCCAGATGGGACACCGGTCTTGTTCTCTGCGGCCCGAGTCAGCTCGGGGTAGGGTGATGATGGCGCTTCCTGTTGACGTGGCTGGCCTGCGCCCTAGGTTGGGCGACGTGGAGGCTCCTCCGAAGCTGAGGTCGAGTCTGTCTTCCATGGCTGAGGCCGAGTCCGAGCCCCTGGGTCGGGCGAGGCGGAGGTCGTTCGGTAGAGGCCAGGGCGGAGTCCGAGCCCTGGGGTCGGGCGAAGCGGAGTTCGTCGTCTTCTGGGGCTGAGCCCGAGTCCGAGCCCTGGGGTCGGGCGAAGCGGAGTTCGTCGTCTTCTGGGACTTAGCCCGAGTCCGAGCCCTGGGTCGGGCGGAGCGGAGTTCGCCGTCTTCCGGGACTTAGCCCGAGTCCGAGCCCTGGGTCGGGCGGAGCGGAGTTCGCCGTCTTCCGGGACTTAGCCCGAGTCCGAGCCCTCGGTCGGGCGGAGCGGAGTTCGCCGTCTTCCGGGACTTAGCCCGAGTCCGAGCCTTGGGTCGAGCGGAGCGGAGTTCGCCGTCTTCCGGGGCTTAGCCCGAGTCCGAGCCCTGGGTCGGGCGGAGCGGAGTTCGCCGTCTTCCGGGGCTTAGCCCGAGTCCGAGCCCTGGGTCGGGCGGAGCTTCCTATGGTGCCTTTGGCAGGGCCTGACTGCCTGTCAGTCTCACTCTTTCAAGCGGCACTGCGGTCGGAGTGGCGCAGGCGGCGCTGTCCTTCTGTCAGGCCGATCAGTGGAGCGGTGAAGTGACGGCGGTCACTTCGGCTCTGCCGGGGGGCGCGCGTCAGGACAAAGGTGTCAGGTCACCTTTGCATTAAATGCTCCTGCGACTTGGTCGGTCGGTGCGGTGATTTAGTCAGGGTTGCTTCTTACGAAGGCAGGGCCCCGGGCGAGCCGGAAATATGTCCGCCGTTGGAGGGAGGCCTCGGGCGAGGCGGAAATCCTCCGGGGTCGGCTGCCCTTGTCCGAGGCTAGGCTCGGGCGAGGCGTGATCGAGTCGCTCGAATGGACTGATCCCTGACTTAATCGCACCCATCAGGCCTTAGCAGCTTTATGCTGATGGGGGTTACCAGCTGAGAATTAGGAGTCTTGAGGGTACCCCTAATTATGGTCCCCGACATATATATATATATATATATATATATATATATATATATATATATATAGTATTCACGTTTGGAGCACTGGGCTTCCAATAATTAGAGGAAGCTCTGATCCGTATCATCCGATTCAGTCGCAGCAGGTGCAGACGACTATAAAAAGATTTTCAGGCTGCCAGGGATTAGATTTTAGCGAGGTGACGGTTCCCTCGGGTGAGCGAGCGACAACGACGGTTTCCTCGGACGTGCGAGCGATAGCGATCCTGGGGGCTAGCGGCTGTGGCGCGCCGAAGCGGGCGACCGGCGGCGACGCTCCTATGGCAGAAGGGCAAGCACCGACGGCGCTCCCGAACCAGACGAGTGGTGGCGGTTCCTCGGGCATGCGAGCGGCGGCGATCCTGGGGGCTAGCAGTTGTTGCACGCCGAGGCAGGCGACCGGCGGCAACGCTCCTATGGCGGGCGGGCGAGCACCGACGACGCTCCCGAACCGGACGAGCGGCGGCGGCGCACCCTAGGCCCGGTGGTGACGGTGGTAGCGTGAGGCGCAGTAGGCTTCAGCAGCAGCGGCCGCGGATCTTGGAGGAGCGCACACGGTGGCGAATCCTGGAGGCACGCGCCGTGGAGTGGCGCTCGCTGGTGTCCCCCCTCTCGCGACGACGCCGGCCTTCCCTAGGCACGAGTGACGACGACGGACTTCCCTAGGCGGCGAGCGGTGGCGGATCGACGACCCTGTTTTTATGCTATTTTGTATACATATTTATGCCAACGTCAATAGTTTTAATGATATTTCCATTCACATTTTATGTAAACATTTGTTGATTTTGTGTAGTATACTGCAATGCATAAATATCTTCGACATGTAGCATAATTAGTATCAGTATATATCATAAACTGGTTCTAACGAGCCTAACTACATGGCTGTTGGAGAGATCCTATATTTATGGACAAAATAAAACATTAAAATTAGATTTTTGTTTTCATGCGTGTCAATCCATTTCCGTTCAACTCACATTCTTGTCATTCTAAATTTATGTGTACGCAATAGTAAACAGATTTTGTACTCAGTGTATCGCATTACATAAATACCTTTGACGTGTAGAATAATTAGTCTCAGCGTATATCATAAACTGGTTCTAACGAGCCTAGATGCACGACTGTTGGAGAGATACTATATTTATGGAGGAAATTAAGCATTTAAATGAGATTTTTTGTTTTCATGTATGCCAATCTATTCCTTTCAACGCACATTCTTGCCATCATAAATTTGTGCGCATGCAGTAGAAAACATATTTTTTTTGCGTTGTACCGCAGTGCATAAATATCTAAATCATGTAGCATAATTAGGCCCTGTTTGTTTCAGATTATAATCTCTCCAGATTATATAATTCAGCGCAAATAATCCAGTAGGTAAACAAACACCTAGATTATGGGTTCAGATTATATAATCTAAACCGCAGATTATGATAATCTCATAATCTCCTCAAAAATAGCTTATTTGAGATTATTTTGGTAAAAGACCCTACCCATGGTTATGTAAATATAAATTACAATATATGCCATTCTTTTTTTCTCACCTCAAATAAATAAATAAGGGTATTATTGTCTTTGTGAATAATCTACATGTGTATAATCTAAACTACCAAACAACTACATATAGATTATAATATATCTAGATTATAATCTGGATTATATAATTTAGATTATAATCTAGATTATATAATCTATAAGCTGAAACAAACATGCTCTTAGTGTCAGTATATATCATAAACCGGTTCCCACGATCCTATCTGTATGGCTGTTGTCAAGATCCTACTTTTATGGACAAAATAAAGCATTTAAATCAGTTTTTTTGTTTCCATGTATGTCAATCTATTTTCTTTCAACCCGCATTCTTATTATCCTAAATTTGTGCGCATGCAACAGGAAACATATTTTTACGTGGTGTACCAAACTGCATAAATATCTACACAGTGTAGCATAGTTAGTATCAGTATACGTCATAAACTGGTCCAATGGGCCTAACTACATTGCTGTTGTAGAGATCCTATTTTTATGGACAAAATAAAGCATTAAAAATTAGATTTTTTTGTTTCCATGCATGTCAATCCATTTTCTCTCAACGCACATTATTGTCATCTTAAATTTGTGCACATACAGCAGAAAACTGATTTTTTATGCAGCGTACCATATTGCATAAATAACTACATTGTGTAGCTTAGTTAGTAGCAGTATATTTTATAAAATGTTTTCAATGAGTTTAGCTACATGGTTGTTATTGAGATCCTATATTTATGGAAGGAATAAAGTATTTAAATCAGTTTTTTTCCATACATGCAGTAGTTAACAGATACACTTTCTAATTTCTCGCGCATGCAATTGAAAACAAATTGTGCGCATGCAAGAAATGAACGCATATGAAAGGTGGGCTGACGGACACGCTGCGGTAGTGCATGGCTGGCTAGCTGGGGCTTCCTGTATGCTATGGAAGCATAGGGCTCCCAATAGTCTTACCCTCTCTCTATATATAAAAGCATCTCTAAATAAGTGCTTAAAAATAATTCCCTAAAATTAAAATACTACTCCCACATCCCAAAATATAGTTTTTACTCTTTTTTCGATCCACATTCGAATGAATGATAATAAATATAGATATACACATAAACTATATTTATAGGTTGATTATTGAATGTATATTTAGTCTAAAACGAGTTATATTTTAGGACAGATAGTATATCATTTAACATGTTTAGGGTACTAAAAACAAATTGAGTTCCAACAGTTAGGCTATAAATTATGTACTTTAAGAAGTAATTATATTGTTAGAAATGAAAATCTTAAGATCGATGTAGAAAATAAGGATAAAACACCAATTTGAGGTGTAGTATATTTTTGTCACTTTATGGTATGCCCAACATTTTTTATAAAAATTTGTAAAATAAAGTATTGTTGGAGCTCTTTTTTATGAGTTGGATCCTATATATCAAGATAGAGACATTGTTTGAGATGGTCTAATATAATACACCAAAAGGTTAGCAAAAAGCTATCTGTCAGGTAACACATTAGGATTTGGAGCAGTCTAAGTCGCAGCAGCAACATGTAAGTCTTACATTCAAACAGTGAGTATGAGTACATGTCCTGCTTAGTGTACCATGGCGAAGTCTTCTGTTCAACAGACTTTTCGAAAATCTGGCATGTCCACCGGATAAGAACTTGTTATGCATGCAGTATTGCAGTTGTAGTGCCACTGCCAAATCGCGTGTCCATGTCATCTCATCCCCGCGTGGGCTGGAGGTTGGTGGGTTTGGGTCAGGGTTCACCGAACCGTTCTATGGGAAAAAACCGCCCTCGACGGTAACGGTAACCGACGTTTTATTGGTAATAAAACCGACCGGTTTGACCAAATCAAACTAAAAAATAGTTCTACTGGTTTACCGCTGCAAAACTGCTGGTAATCGTCCAATACCGTTGGTTTTTGACCAAAGTGAACCAGGTTTTTATGTTTTTCAAAAAAATGAAAAAATATAGAGTTTATTTGTAATTTGCTTAATTCACATTGCACAGTCATAATAATTGATCCACATAATATTTGTTCATCAAAATGACATACAACAACATATACAACTAGAAATTGCAATTATCATGAAACAAACAACATATTGAATTTCACAATAGTCAAATACATGTTTATTTAGAGTTCTCTCATGCCATAAATGTCCACACAACTAGGAACTGCAATTGCCCTGCAACAAACAAAAAATAAAAATATCCACATGTTTAGCTCGAGTCATAATAGTGAGGCACGATGGAAGGATCCGGATATGTGTGCATTCCATATACATATTTTATATAAAGTTATGAAATAAAACTAGATAAATAATATAAATCATATAGTTAGTAATACCAAAAAATGAATAGTGGTAGAACTTCAGCCGGAGGTCCTTGCCATCCATAAGTGTTGAGGTTTTGGTGTGGATAATCGTAACTGGAGTCGACTAAGCTCTGGCTTCCATCACAAAAGGCACGCAGACCAAATGGCGTTGGACGCTTCTCATCTCCCGTTGCGAATGAGGTGCAACATGATCTGTACCTTGTGTGAACTCACTCTCTCTGGTAAATCTATAAACTGCCATCCCACTCCACCCTGCACCACTCCAACCAGTAGAACATATAATGCAGCACTACCTCCTCCATCACCATGGTTGTCATCGTCATCATCTCCATGATGTTATGAATCAATACGACACAAAGTAGATCAAACACAGAGAAGACACAGATTTAATCTGGAAAACCTCTCCAAGGTAAAGGGGAAAAACCACGGGAGCCGGCCAGCAACAATCTCACTATTTTCAGGTGGTTACAGATCGCAGGAGACTTACAATGAGATAACTATCTCCCGCGGATTACAAGTGTTGAGAGCACCTAGAGGGGGTGAATAGGTGATCCTGTAAAAATCAAATACTAATAGCCACAAAACTTGGTTAAGTGTTAGTACGATAAAACCAAGTGGCTATAGAGCGAGCTCTTGCGAATCACAATAATCACACAGAAAGACAATCACAAGAGACACAGTGTTTTATCCCGTGGTTTGGCCAGTGCAAAACTTGCCTACTTCCACGTTGTGGCGTCCCAATGGACGAGGGTTTCACTCAACCCCTTTTAAGTGATCCAATGATCAACTTGAATACCACGATGTTCTTCTTTCTTATACTTTCTCCCGTTTGCGAGGAATCTCCACAACTTGGAGCCTCTCGCCCTTACAATTGATGATCACAAAGAAGCACGGAAGTAAGGGAGGGAAAGCAACACACACAAATCCGCAGCAACACACACACTATAGGAAACACATAAATTTTCGTGGGCCGGGTTATTTTCATCGGCCGGCCAACGAAAATACGGAAGTTATTTTCGTCGGCCTCGTGACCGACGAAAATGTGGCGTATTTTTGTGGGCCAGGGAATATTTTCGTGGGCAGGCCCACGAAAATACGGAAGTTATTTTCGTCGGCCTCTAGACCGATGAAAATGTGGCGTATTTTTGTCGGCCTCAGCCCAGCCGACGAAAATAAGTCATTGACCGACCACTATTTTCGTCGGCCTCAGTGAGGCCGACGAAAATAGAGGACCTAAATCGTCCATCTCGGCCTCAGCCCGCACCTTCTCGCTCCCGCCGCGCCGCACCTTCTCGTCCATCTCGTCTCAATCCCGCAGCACCGCCGCACTCGCGCTCGCCCGCCCTCGCCGTGCCGCCCGCGCCCCGCCTCGCCGTGCCGCACGCGCCCCACCACACTCGCGCCCGCCCGCCCTCGCCGCGCCGCGCCGCCGCACGCGCCCCGCCCGCGCCCCGCCCGCCGCACGCGCCCCACCGTCCGAGGCACCCTGCCCGCCCCTCGCCGCGCCGTCGCCCCGCCCGAGGCGCCCATCGCGAAGGCCTCCCCGCCCGCCTCGCCGTCGCCTGCCTCGCCCCGCCCGCATTTTCGCCATCAGGCAAGTATAATCGTCGAGGCCCCAAGGTCATTAATTTATATTAGTCATCTTGTCGTGTTGTGATTAGTTTACTTTTGATTGCTTTAATTCAAATTCATATTTGTCTCCGAGTTATTTTTAATGTTTAGAGTTTAGTTTTAATCGTTAACCGTATGCGTCACCCGTTCGGGAACGGCGAACATCACATTGGCTTGTGAGGTTCGCCGTTCTGGAATTGTCCACGTATTTTGGACAGCCTGAGAGTGTAGGCCGATGCTTGTGATTTGTGACATGTGCCTTACGATTGACGGGGAACTTCGGTTGTGTAACCCAGTTGTTCTCCAACACACCATGTTTAGGCGTGTGCTTGGAGAGCAGCGGGGTTATGCTGCCGAAATTTCGCAGCAATTGTAGGCTACACGTCACAAATCACAAGCATCGGCCTACACTCTTAGGTGGGTTTAGGGCCTTTACCTAATAGGGAGTTCACCTAAGCCACGGACGATCGTTGATGTTATTTGTCTTTTGTTTAATTAGCCTTTGAAATGGACGGTGATCGGAGGGTGATGTATGACGGGTGGAGAAAGGATGGGGCACATTCGAATGAATGGATGGTTGTAACAAAGGCTTTTCTTGAGCACGCTTTCAAAGATGCAACTGGTCGTTTAGTGAAGTGTCCTTGCAATCGCTGTGAGAACAAGTGGCCTCAGAAGAAGGAAGAAATGGAGAAACACCTTTGCAAAAGTGGGTTTATGCCGAACTACCTTGTATGGTACTGGCATGGAGAGTCTATTAGACACGTTGACGCGGAGGTGGAACTTGATGACGATTATGATAGGATGGACGACATGTTGCATGATCTTGGTAGGGAGGTTGAAATGAACGCTGAGGAGCCGGGGCAGCTTCCACGTGATGCTCAGAAATTCTTCCGACTACTCGCCGCGAGAGAAGAGAGACTGCACGAGCACACTCAGATGTCAATTCTTGGGACTCTCACAAGACGAATTGCGATAAAGTCGAAGCACAACATTTCAAACAGTGCTTACAACGACATCGTCCAACTAATAGGCGAGGTTCTCCCGGAGAATCATAAGTTGCCAAAGAATATGTACTTCGCAAAGAAGATGTTGGCTGGTCTTGGGATGACATATGAGAAGATCGACATGTGTCCCAACAGTTGCATGCTATTCTTTGAGGAGGATGACAAGCTGGACCGTTGTAAGCATTGTGAAGCTTCTAGATATGTCGAGGTGACAAATGATGAGGGTGAATTGATAGTTACGAAGGTCATAGCTAAGCAACTTCGTCGGTTGCCCATCATTCCTCGGCTTTCAAGGTTGTTCCTCAACAAGGAAATAGCTCTGCATATGACATGGCCAAAGAATGGTGTACGTCTCGTCACTAATCCAGACATAATGGTCCATCCGTCGGACGGTGATGCGTGGAAGGCATTTGACGAGTTTGATCCCAAATTTGCAAACGACCCTAGGAGTGTACGGCTTGGTCTATCGATGGACGGATTCACACCTTTGAATAGCAGTGCAAGCCCTTACTCGTGTTGGCCTATCTTCATTGTGCCATATAATCTTCCTCCTGAGTTGGTCAATAAAGAAGAGTTCATGTTCCTTGCACTAGTCATCCCAGGCCCCGATCATCCAGGGCCAAAGCTGAATATGTTTGTTCGCCCTTTAATTGAAGAGCTGAAACAATTGTGGAGAGGTGTGAAGGCTTATGACAGCCATACTGAAAAGGAGTTTACCATGCGCGCTGCTTATTTGTGGTCAGTGCATGATCTGCTGGCGTATGGAGATTGGTCTGGATGGTGTGTTCATGGTCGGTTGTGCTGTCCCATATGTATGAATGATATGGATGCATTCAGATTGAAGCATGGTGGGAAAGTGTCATTCTTTGATGCTCATCGACGTTGGACTCCATTCAAGCATGATTTCAGGAGTTCGCTTACTGCATTCAGAAGTGGAGCCAAAATCAGAAATGGGCCACCAAAGAGGCAAACTGCACCGCAGATAATGGCATGGCATGCTTGTCTGAAGCAAGGAGAAAATGATAGGTTCCAAGGCTACGGGGAGGACCACAAATGGACCCATATTTCATCAATATGGGAGCTTCCGTATGCAAAAGCCTTGATCATGCCGCACAACATAGACTTGATGCGCCAAGAGCGTAACGTTGTTGAAAGCATCATAAGCACATGTTTCGATGTGACTGATAAAACGAAAGATAATATGAAGGCAAGAAAAGACATGGCTGAAATTTGTAAGAGGCCGATGCTCGAGTTGAAAGTAAGCGATAAAGGGCATGAGAGTAGGCCATGAGCTGATTACTGCCTCAAGCCGGATGAAAGGAAAGAAATATTTAAGTGGTTGAAGAATCTGAAGACCGGTAAATTGATCGGTTTGAAAAGCCATGACTACCATATTATTATGGAGAGGCTGATGCCCGTGATGTTTCGAGGCTATTTTAAGGATGAGCTTTGGAGCATATTTGTAGAGCTGAGTTACTTCTATAGGGAAGTATGCGCAAAGACGGTATCGAAGAGGTTGATGCAGAAATTTGAGAAAGAAATTCCAATTCTGATTTGTAAATTTGAAAAGGTTTTCCCACCAGGATTCTTCAATGTGATGCAACATCTAATTGTGCATTTGGCTTGGGAAGCTTTGGTAGGCAGACCAGTGCAATTCAGGTGGATGTATCCTATAGAAAGGGCGTTGAAAAAAGCTCAGGGCGTCTGTTCACAACAAGGCTAGAGTCGAAGGGTGTATTGCGGAGGCTTTTGCCCTTAAGGAGATATCTCAATTCTCAACCAGGTATTTTGCTCAAGCCAACAATGTGTTTGCGCCTTCAGTGCGACTTCATGTCAAAAATGAATCACCCCAAAGCACCCTTCAAATTTTTGTGAATCCGGGTAAAGCAGTTGGAAAAGGGAGTGTACGTCACATTGAAGCATCAGATTTGAACACGCTAATGCTATATATGTATAACAATATTGACAGCACACAGGAGGCGTTCGAGTAAGTTTTCCTCATAGTTACGTCCATTTTCTCATCTCATAATTTCTATAGTGTGTAATCTCCATGTTTCTAATATGTCCAGCATGTTTGATGAAGAATGTTGGAAATCTACTAGTAAACCTACGGCCATCCAATTAGAAAATCTTCGACGTGATGGGTTGAAAGGTGGCCCAAACTTCGGGCAGTGGTTTCGTAATTATGTTAGTAATTGTCGTTCTCTCATTTTCCATACTTAATCTTTGAATTTTGGACTTGGAAGATATAATGCATATATATACTAATTCCTTGTATAGGTTTCCAAAAACTCTGTGCACCCGGACTTGCAACAAATGGCACAAACCTCTGTGTCCGTCAGGAACTATACTCGCTATGATGTAAATGGATATCGCTTCCGAACCGCGAAATTAGAGAAGAGTCGACCATTGGCAGCCACCATCAATACTGGTGTGTTGGCAAGTTCATATGTTGACGATGACAAAGTAGTGGACTATTATGATGTTCTTCAAAACAATGTAGAGTTGATTTTAGATGGCCCCAAGGAACTTAAAGTCGTGTTTTTCGAGTGCGACTGGTTTGATGCTAATAGTGGGACTCGTGTCGACAAGTATGGTAATGTCGAGGTGAAGCATAGCTCTAGGATTCCGAGCAGTATGAGCGATGTTGTCCTTGCAAATCAGGCAAAACAGGTGTACTACCTGCCATATCCTCACCCAAGCCTTAGGGCTTGGTGGGTTGCAATCAAAGTCAACCCACAAGTCTTTGCTCCAGAGAGTGCTTACTACGTGAGTACGAGCAGGGACAACGATGATGCTGTTTTTTAACCAGAAGCGGCGTCGAATCAAGACATAGCTCACCGATTCCATGTGACCAATGGAGAAGGTCTTGAAAATCTCTGTACCAATTCAAGCGACTTAATTGAAGAACCTAGCTCAAAGCGCAAATGACCTGTCGTCGTTAGAAGATCAGTAAGGATCCAACGAAATCAAGAGCGTATGAATAAACAACGAGCCGAAGAAGCATCATCGGATGCGGATGTCTTTTGATTAGTATGTTTCTTTTAGCTAATCAATTAAGCTATGTATTGCAATTTTCACATTATTAATTTTCATATTATTTGTTTCATATACTATGGTTTGACATTAATTTTCATATTAATCTACAGTTGAACATGTTCAAGCATAGGAGATCAAGGAGGAGTGGGGGCAGCGCGGCCAGCGAGGACAGCTCGGGCAGTGGGCTTTTTCAGGGCACCTCACAGAGCCCTCAGAGGCAGCATCAGCTTCTCGACTGTCTAGACGAAGTGCAGGGTGAGGAGGGTGAGCAGGAGGCTCATGTGCAGGATGAGGAGGTTGACCCTATGGGGGCAGGCGGCGCGGGCGACGCGTCAGATGGTTCTACGTCCTTCAGGTATTATTAATTAATGTTGATTCAACTTACTTATGCATATTAGTTTTTAATCATTTCATCATATTGAATTTACTTGTATATACTTAGGTATAAGAAGAGCAATGCGCTTGGTCCGAGACCTGCCGAGAGGAGGCTCATCCAGCCGCATGGAGAATGGTGGGGCTTATTTCTGTTGTGTTAATTTTTTAATGTGAACGTGATTGCACTGGTTTACTTGTTTTATTAATGTTTGTAGGTCATGGGAAGACTTGACTTGGGACAATACAGGCAGATGTCCCAAGGTGAACGCGGTGTTGGGTAGCCTCTATCGCTTCTACTACCCTGGCATGGTGGAGCTCAATGGCGAGAGGTTTGCGGCTATGCAGTGGGCCGACTGGGGTCTGAAGGACTATGTCCAGCTAGGGGAAAGCAGTAGTGGAGGGGGAAGTTCGAAACAAAGACGAAGGACTTGTCAGGTGGCTGTGTGGGATGAGTTCTAGGTGAGTTTACTTTCGTATATAAGCAATTCACTGAATTATTGCTTCTCCTAATCTTACTTTAACTTAACATCTCCGTTGATATGTAGGAGAGGTTCCAATTGCCGAATGAGATCGAGGAGGATCAGGCTCAGTGGGCACGTGTGAAGAGGCACTTTCGGAAGTGCGCTGATAAGGTCATCAAGGATGCCATGTACAATGCTTGCATCGCGGCCGTCAACTACTACTACAAGAAGATAAAGGGGCAGAACATGAGCAAATTATTAGGGGCCAATGATGTAACACCCCTGGTGTTACTATAACTAAAACTTGAGCATGACATCATAACATTGGCATTGTATATGTTTCATACACCTAGAGTGCATTCACTAGGCAAAAATTTCAAACAAGTTGTATTGTTTTAAGTGTTTTTGCAAATAGCACCCTGGTTTAGGAACTTAACCCTAAATAGAGGTTAAAGGGGTAAAACTTCACTTAAGATGAGAAAACCTAAAGACTTTAGGGAAAGAGTCATAAAATGACCCCAACAACAAAGTTGAGTCACATACCCTAGGTACCAAAAATCTCAAATAGAACCCTAGAAAACCCTAAAACTAAACCCTAGGGACCTATGTGCAAAATTAGTCCACTTTTGGACTAAAGTGCAAAAACCAAGCCAAATAGGTATCATAAGCTCCTTGGTTCACAAATGTGTGGACTTGAAAGCCAAATGTTGAGTTTTGGACTCAAATGCAAAAAGGACCACAATTGAGATTTCTCTAAGTCTGAATTTTAGATTAGTAAGCTCAACTTTGGAGCATTGGATCTTCCAAATTTTTGAGAATTTGTCCTAAGTAACCACATCAAAGTTGAAGACTAAACTTAGGAGAACAACTTTGTTTAAGGATTCAAGCCATGATCTTATGTGAAAATTGGAGAAAAACCCAAGCAAAGATGGACTGTCAGACTGATTCAGTCAGAAATTCAGATTAACAGTGCTGTGAGATCAACTTTGAGCTCGATTTTGGTAGGGATCCAATGACTTTTTATGAGTACACATTATAGAAAAGACATAGATGGATTATAGCACTACAACTTTGCTATAGATCACTGGGTGTGTTGCCATTTGAAAATCAGAGAAATAATGGCCCAAACATTGACTGTCAGGCGCCATACACTGAATGTCCCATGGTACAGTAAAGGATAACTGAAGAAGATCCCGTTCCCTCCTCACTGCCGGTGGTCCATCACCGTTGATCACCGCTCGCTGTGATTCGTGCGTCGTGGTCATCGGTTAAGCATAGCTCGGTAAAGATCCTTACCGCCGGTGAGCTGGCCACCACTCCGACGACCCCCCCCCCCCTGTCTTCCTTTCTGCTTTGCGGCTGGCACGATAAGTTCACCGTCGACCGCCGCTTCCCGACCGTGCGCCGCGTGGCCTAGCCGTTTCACAGCACCGCCGTGACGCCCTATGACTGTCCCATCATCGCCGGGGAGGTTGCCACGGCGGTGGACACGTATTCACCACGCCCAGTATTCTTCCTCACCTCCGGCCACCGCGTTGCTCGTCCAAAATTCGCGGCCACCGCTCGCTCCGCCTATAAATTGAGCCCTCCTCTAGCTGCATAACATCATCACCCCCTCGGCCACCAACAATCGCTAGCAATCGTGCCTCCAAGAGCCTGAATTTTGGTTTTGCCCCAAATCCACCTTCCGCCATCGTGAAAATCCGTTCGTCGTGATCAGCTCAATTCGGGTCAGCTCCTCCCCTCTGCTCCCTTGTTTACGCCTTTGCATACGTCTGTGATACTCGCCAACCCATCCAATTGAATTAGGAATCCTCTGGTCGTCGGGAACGCGACTGCCTAGCTGCCATGCTCACGGTTGCCGTGGTCAGGGCAAAATAGGGCACCATTCTTTAAATTAACCTAGGGGAAACATTCGCTAGGTTGTGAATTTGGTTTAGGACGAAGCTGAGCACCGGTCATGGCCCCGCTCGGCCGGTCTACACGCTCGCCGGAGCTCCTCCGCGCGCTGCCGTCGTCGGGGACCTCACCTGTGGAGAAATAGAACCTCAGGGACCCCGGTGCAAGTTGTCAGTGACTGATACAAATAGTAACTGAACTCGTTCACATTTAGCCAGAAACCCGAGGCCCTTTCTGCAAAGCCACCAGGGCGCGGGCGCGCGCGCGTGTTTTCCCCTCTGGACTGGGCCGTCTGGGCTGATTTCAGCCCATTACTATTGAAGCTTTTTCCTTTTCCTTTTTCCACAGAGCTTTAGAAATCTGTTAAAAATGGTAGAAAAATGGTAAAATTGTGAAACCAATTTTCCTAGGCTTGTTATTTTCCCTAGTATTTAGTAAAAATAGTTTTGTGATTTTTAGTGGAAATAAGAAATTTTTAGGGTATTTAAAGTGGTTAAAAGTAATAGTTATGGATTTTTAGAAAATAAGTAATAAGCCCAAAAATGCCCAAACTTTTTATGGGCACTTAAACCAATATTTAAAAGCCTTGGGTAGAATTTGGGTTGATTTGGACCTTGTTTGATCACTGAACCCAAAACCACCCCCCTGCCCAATGAACTCCTTTACTGACTCCGGAAACCCTAGGTTCTCGGAGTACCGTGAAGGAAAGTTGTACTCAAGACTTAGATAATAAGTTTATATTATTTTTGCATCCTCATGAGCACCCCATGGCATCCATTCTTATGCATATATATGGTTATGTTAGAACACGAAGAAGAAGAAGAAGTCACTGAAGAGGGGATACCACCATCCTCAGATCCTGAAGCAGGCAACTGCTTTTATTTCGATATTTGTGGATCCGAGCAGGACTCACCTGATAACAAAGGCAAGCCCCAGTGCATTTGCCACCCTCCTTGTCGTTTTTAAAAATCTTTCTCACTTGCTTGATGCATTAAGTGATAGGAGTTGATTGATAAAACAATTCCTGCATTACCTTCCTTGAATTTGATTACCTTCCTTGATCCCCTGTTTTACAAAAGATTTTGATGCTTAGTCTTGCTTCAGAAAAACAAAATGTTTTGTTTTTACAAAAGTTGATGTGGCAAAAGTGGGTGGGATGTTTTCGAAAATAAAACTTGATGGGGAATCCATCATGGCCATGATGGATTCAACATCGAAAAAGATGTACCTCTGTCAGGTACCAAGTTTTTGGGTAAAAAAAAGATTAAGCTGAGACCGGGCGGGTGACTTGCACGAGAAGAGAGTCTCGGTGTAGTGTCTCCGTCTGAGTCGATTAAGGACCATCTCGATGTAGGCTTGATGATCGAGGACCCTTTAACTGGTCACATGCCTCGTCATGGGTAAGCCTTGCCTCGGGCAGACTAAGGCCGGAATAAGATAACACGAAATGGGCGTGGAGCGGTGGCGAGAGTAGCGTGTACCCTCCGTGGCAAGAGGCTGGACGGTGGTGTATCTGTGCTCTCGGTTTGCGTGAACCTGATCCGGTCTTAAGAACCCCGGTGGCGGGTTGACATATGCAAGGGTTAAGTGCTACATATGTCGTGTGATTGGAGATCCTCAGCTGAGTATAATCGATTCGGATCGCCGTACCTTCGCGGTTATGAAGACTTGGTCACTGCCCTACACGTAGCATTCCACTAAAGATGATGGGTTTTTTGTTAAGAAACTGGCTAGTGCAGGACCAGTGATTGAACTAGGGTAGAAAAGAACTCTAGTTGCAGGTAATTGAACCTAACCTGACAAATAAAATTGGATTTTTAAGGATCCACTGTAGTAAGCATTTCTGCAAAACAGAGTCTTTGCTTATTGAAAAGCCTTACCTTGACTCCCTAAAAGCCAGCATACCCTTGAGAGTCTTTTCTTTAGTCGGGTAAGTCTTGCTGAGTAATTCCATACTCAGGGTTTATCCCCTTGTTGTTTTTAGGTGAGGAAGTAGCAGACTTTTGCTGCTTCTGTGCCAAGGTGGTTCCCAAAGAAGAAAAACAAGACTGAAGTGCGGGAGGACTCGGTCCTCCACATAGGATCTTTTGCTTATAGCTTATCGGGAGAAGTTTGTGCCTCCCTTGGTTTATATAATATTACTTCTATGCACTCACTTTTAGTCTGGTCTGTAATAAAACAACTTGAGCTTGCTTTTAAAATTAAATGGGAATTATGTAATCGCTTCCGCAATTCTTCATCTCCGATGTTCTGTAATGACTGCAAGACGGGTGAATCGTTCCTGGTAAGGTAAGGAAAGATACCGAACTTATCAAGTAGTTCAGGGGCACCTACAGGGTTGTCTGAGGTCCGTTGGACAAGGACAACTGTAGGTGGGCCTAATTACTTGGGAGGTTCCGTCACAGCTGGTATCGGAGCGTAGCCCTTCTTTGCAGATATTATGAGGCATCTTCAAAAGGATTTTCGAAAGTCTTACCTAAAAATTCTTTTCTCTTCTTACCTAAGTACTCTGAAGAGTTTATCTTAAAGACCAGATAGGAAGAGTGCAATGTAGGTTGATTCTGTACTTATTCATGCATCATGCTAAGAATTATGCTAATAAATTTTCCCCCTTAGAAAGATGCCGCCACGCACAAGGCTAACGGCACGTAAGTCAACGGGACCAATTGGAGTACCCCGGCATCAATTAGCCCCTCGACACGAAAGCAGTAGCAGTGGAAGTAATGACCCCATAGGAGACCTTGAAGCCCAAGTGAGTCGACTTCAAGCTACGCTGCAACACAGGACCAATGCTTGGATTGCAGACGGAGATAGAATCAATGAACTAAGAAGGGACATCTGTCACCTGCAGGATCAGCTGGCTGATCGGGACTTAGCACTTGACTGGGCAGTACAGTCTCATATGTTGGCATGTGCTAAGGAAGCAAGGGCTCAGGCCCGAATTAAAGAACTTAGTTCAGCCGTCAACAACCTGCAGGTCTACTGCAATACGTTGCATGAGGAAGTCCATGTGCTATACTCACAATTACACCCTAGTGTGCCTGCACACTCTGCTGAGGCGGAAGCCGGACCCTCTCACGTTGCGGGACGCGCGCTGGGTGGGGAGTTAGACCTTTTTGAACCCCCTCCTTCTTTGAGGTTGGTTGACGTCTGGACTCCCACACCTGACGATGAGGCCGCCAAAAGTAACGGAAAGCAGGACTAATGGTGTAAAAAAAATAGAGTAGTGTATTGTAGGGTGTACTATTGTATAATAGGTTGAACTTTTGTAAAATGGGTAATGTATCCTGTTATGTAGTATCGAGTCTGTATCATTACTCTTTATAGTAATGTAAAATGGAAGGTTTTCTTTGGCACATTATGTTTATTCAAATGTTTTTGCCTCAGATGCCGACCAGGACTCGCGGACAGGACGCAGCCGAAACTTCTGGGGGTCGGGATGTCACCCCAAATCCACCTCCGGTTCCACCCACGCTAGCCGAGGCAATTGCTGCCTTGGTAAATGCCACCGCAGACAATACCCGCTTCCTTAGGGAAATGGCGGGTCAGCAGCAGTTCCAGCAGCAGGCAGGAAGAGGTTTTCAGCAAGGTCCCCGTGAAACTACTTATCTGGACTTCTCCGAAACTCGTCCACCTCTATTCACCAAAGCAGAAGACCCGTTAGAAGCCGACGAGTGGATACGAGTTATTGAACAAAAGTTTGGCCTCCTTCGTTGTTCGGAAACACAGAAGCCATTGTTTGCGGCACAGCAACTCCGTGGCCCTGCTAGTACTTGGTGGGGAAATTTTGTGGCTATCCAACCTAACAACCATCAAATCACTTGGGAAGAATTTAAAGCAGCCTTCCGTGAGCATTACATACCGGAAGGGGTGCTGCATATGAAACAAGAGGAATTCATGAAGCTAAAACAAGGAGGAGACACCATCAATCAGTATCTTAACAAGTTTAATCACCTGTCGCAGTATGCCATCGACCAGGTGAATACTGATTTGAAGAAAAAGAACTGTTTTATGAGAGGTCTAAATGACCGGTTGCAGCGAAAGATGGCCACATGTATTGATCTCACATATGGAAAGGCTGTCAGTACAACCTTATCTGTGGAAGCAAAATACGCAAGTGCTGGGAAGAATAAGGGATTCAGTGGTGAGAGGCCTAATCAGGGCCAGGCAAAGAGGCAACGGTTCGTCATCCGGCCTTCTAGCCAAAACCGTACTTTTTCTCGTCCACCAGCATTCCCTTTCAAACAGCCCATTATTATCCGCCCCAACAATACCTCCACTTCCCCAAATCAGCCGGGTGCCCCAGGCACTCGATTCCCCGCCTTGCCCAGCTCTTCAACTGGGTGTTTCAACTGCGGCAAGTCGGGACATTTTATCAAAGACTGCCCGTACCCCAAGCAAAATCAATCCAATGCTCAGCAAGGAACTGGGAAGTCCACTCAGCCCAAGGGAAATGCTGTGGGGAGGAATACCAAGAAGACGGGGCGTGTATATTACACCCAAGTGGCCACTACACCGGAGGGAGAGCCGGTGATGATGGGTACGTTTCCCGTGGCCAGTCACCCTGCAATTATTCTTTTTGATTCTGGTGCTTCGCATACCTTCATTAGCAAGAAATTTGTGGAGCAACATCACATTGCATGTCATGAATCAAAAGAGGGATTTAAAATTCATTCACCTGGGGGACATATTTTTACTAGAGAAGTGGCCTATGAAGTGCCAGTAACCATGGCCGGAAGGAACTTTCCTGCTAACATGATTGTTCTGAAAGGCCAGGATATAGATGTAATTTTGGGTATGAATTGGTTAACTCAACACAAGGCAATTCTCAACACTGAACTCAGAACCGTCAGGTTGAGCTATAATCAAGAAGAGATTCTTTTGACTCTCCCCAAAACCAATCCAGCCAAAGCTTCTGGTAGAATATTTGAAGCCATTGTACCGGAGATCAAGAACATTCCGGTAGTATGTGAGTTTCCAGATGTATTTCCGGAAGATTTGCCTGGACTACCCCCTGAAAGAGATGTAGAATTCGTAATTGAGCTAAAGCCCGGTACGGCTCCCATCTCTCGAAGATCGTACCGTATGCCCCCTAATGAGTTGGCGGAATTGAAGATTCAATTACAAGATCTGCTGAATAAGGGATTCATCCGGCCAAGCTCGTCCCCATGGGGTTGCCCCGCCATTTTTGTTAAGAAGAAGGATCAAACCTTGCGCATGTGCGTGGATTATCGGCCCCTGAATGAGGTCACTATCAAGAATAAGTACCCCCTTCCAAGGATCGATATCTTATTTGATCAACTGACCGGGGCGAGGGTATTTTCTAAAATTGATCTCAGGTCGGGCTATCATCAAATCCGTATTCGGCCCGAGGATATACCAAAGACCGCGTTTACTACGCGGTATGGATTGTTTGAATACCTGGTAATGTCTTTCGGGCTCACAAATGCTCCCGCCCACTTCACCTATTTGATGAACTCGGTGTTCATGCCCGAGTTGGACAAGTTCGTGGTGGTCTTCATCGACGATATTTTGATATACTCTAAAAATGAAGAGGAGCATGCTCAGCATCTACGGATTGTATTGACGCGCCTGAGGGAACATCAGCTATATGCCAAGTTCAGCAAGTGCGCGTTCTGGCTGGAGGAAATTCAATTTTTGGGGCACGTGTTATCAGCTAAAGGAATTGCGGTAGATCCTAGCAAGGTCAAAGATATTCTGGAGTGGAAACCCCCAACAACTGTTCACCAAGTCCGGAGTTTTCTTGGACTAGCTGGGTATTATCGCAGATTCATACCCGATTTTTCTAAGCTTGTGAAGCCAATCACAAGTTTATTGAAAAATGATATTAAGTTCAATTGGTCTTCTAAGTGTAACGAAGCCTTTGAGCAATTGAAGACATTATTAACCACTGCTCCAGTATTGGCTCAACCGGACATCACTAAGCCTTTTGATGTATATTGTGATGCATCTGGCAGTGGGCTCGGCTGTGTGCTGATGCAAGAAGGCCGAGTAATTGCATATGCTTCAAGGCAGTTGCGCCGACATGAGGAGCATTATCTAACTCATGATCTGGAGCTAGCTGCTGTGGTTCATGCCCTAAAAATATGGCGTCACTATCTGCTGGGAAATATTTGTCACATATATACAGATCATAAAAGTTTGAAGTACATCTTTACCCAGTCAGAGTTAAATATGAGGCAAAGACGATGGCTTGAGCTCATTAAAGACTATGAACTAGAGATCTATTATCACCCAGGCAAGGCCAATGTGGTGGCAGATGCATTGAGTCGTAAGACTTCCTACCACTGTCTTATGGCAAAGACCTCTGAGAGCACTTTATGTCAAGACATGGAGAAGCTAAACCTGGGGATAATCCAGCACGGGACTCTAAATCAGTTAAAGCTTGAGTCAATCATTCTGCAAAAGATAATTGATGCTCAAAAGGATAATTTGGGTATGAAGCACATACGAGAGAAGATAAGGGCTGGAACAGCCAAATGTTTCAAGGAAGATGATCAAGGTGTGTTATGGTTTAACAACCGCATAGTAGTGCCAAAGAATGAAGAACTCCGCCAGCAAATCTTAGATGAAGCGCATCTTAGTTGCTATTCTATTCATCCGGGAAGCACTAAGATGTACCATGATCTAAAGCAGTACTACTGGTGGACGAAGATGAAAATTGAAATTGCACGCTATGTGGCTAAGTGTGACACTTGCAGACGTGTCAAGGCCATACACATGAAAACTGCCGGTCCATTGCGGTCATTACCAATACCAACATGGAAATAGGAAGACATAAGCATGGACTTCATCGTGGGATTGCCCAGGACCGCAAAAGGATATGACTCTATTTGGGTTATCATTGATCGACTTACCAAGATCGCCCACTTCCTCCCTGTCAAAGTAAAATATCCCGTCATTACCTATGCGGAGTTGTACATTGCCCGTATTCTCAGTTTGCATGGTGTTCCAAAGACCATAGTGTCGGATCGTGGACCACAATTTGTATCTAAATTTTGGGAAGAACTTCATAAATTCCTGGGTACTAAACTGCTCCACAGTTCGGCCTATCATCCTCAAACCAGTGGACAAACTGAGAGAGTGAATCAGATACTTGAAGATATGCTGCGGGCATGTGTCCTGGATTTCTCACAGAAATGGGATGAATGTTTACCTTTGGCGGAGTTTTCATATAATAATAGCTATCAAGACAGTATCCAGATGGCACCCTTTGAAGCTTTATATGGACGACGGTGTCGGACTCCGCTAAACTGGTCTGAACCTGGCGAGAGGTGCTTCTTTAGACCTGATCTGGTGAAAGAAGCCGAGAATAAGGTTCAGAAAATTATTCGTAATATGAAGAAAGCACAAGCTCGTCAGAAGAGTTATGCAGACACACGGCGAATGCCCTTATATTTCTTGGAAGGAGACTATGTTTATCTGAAAGTCTCACCAATGAAAGGGGTATCGCGTTTTGGGGTTAAAGGGAAGCTTGCACCCAGGTACATTGGTCCATTTCCTATTCTCAAAAGATATGGGCCAGTGGCGTATCAACTTCAACTTCCCGAAACATTGTCTGCTGTGCATAATGTGTTCCATGTATCACAATTGAAGAAGTGTCTACGGGTTCCCGATCGAACCATTGAAGAGACAGATGTTGTCCTGGAACCAGACTTAACATACTCGGAACATCCTATTCGAGTTCTGGATCAAAAGGACAGGGTTACCCGGAGCAAGATTCTCAAATTCTACAAGGTACAATGGAACCAGCATTCTGAGGAAGAGGCTACGTGGGAGACTCAAGACTTCTTGAATAAGAATTTCCCAGGCTTTCTAGCCTCATGTAATTTGTAAAGTGTATATAGTTATTGCAATAAAGGAATAAACCCCCACACCACCTTGCCTTGTACCAGAAATAAGGAAATAAAAATGTGACACATTTCCTTTTCCATTACTCACCCTAGGACTTTAAATCTCGGGACGAGATTCTTTTATGGGGGGAAGGATGTAACACCCCTGGTGTTACTATAACTAAAACTTGAGCATGACATCATAACATTGGCATTGTATATGTTTCATACACCTAGAGTGCATTCACTAGGCAAAAATTTCAAACAAGTTGTATTGTTTTAAGTGTTTTTGCAAATAGCACCCTGGTTTAGGAACTTAACCCTAAATAGAGGTTAAAGGGGTAAAACTTCACTTAAGATGAGAAAACCTAAAGACTTTAGGGAAAGAGTCATAAAATGACCCCAACAACAAAGTTGAGTCACATTTATACCCTAGGTACCAAAAATCTCAAATAGAACCCTGGAAAACCCTAAAACTAAACCCTAGGGACCTATGTGCAAAATTAGTCCACTTTTGGACTAAAGTGCAAAAACCAAGCCAAATAGGTATCATAAGCTCCTTGGTTCACAAATGTGTGGACTTGAAAGCCAAATGTTGAGTTTTGGACTCAAATGCAAAAAGGACCCCAATTGAGATTTCTCTAAGTCTGAATTTTAGATTAGTAAGCTCAACTTTGGAGCATTGGATCTTCCAAATTTTTGAGAATTTGTCCTAAGTCACCACATCAAAGTTGAAGACTAAACTTAGGAGAACAACTTTGTTTAAGGATTCAAGCCATGATCTTATGTGAAAATTGGAGAAAAACCCAAGCAAAGATGGACTGTCAGACTGATTCAGTCAGAAATTCAGATTAACAGTGCTGTGAGATCAACTTTGAGCTCGATTTTGGTAGGGATCCAATGACTTTTTATGAGTACACATTATAGAAAAGACATAGATGGATTATAGCACTACAACTTTGCTATAGATCACTGGGTGTGTTGCCATTTGAAAATCAGAGAAATAATGGCCCAAACATTGACTGTCAGGCGCCATACACTGAATGTCCCATGGTACAGTAAAGGATAACTGAAGAAGATCCCGTTCCCTGCTCACCGCCGGTGGTCCATCACCGTTGATCACCGCTCGTCGTGATTCGTGCGTCGTGGTCATCGGTTAAGCATAGCTCGGTAAAGATCCTTACCGCCGGTGAGCTGGCCACCACTCCGACGACCCCCCTGTCTTCCTTTCTGCTTTGCGGCTGGCACGATAAGTTCACCGTCGACCGCCGCTTCCCGACCGTGCGCCGCGTGGCCTAGCCGTTTCACAGCACCGCCGTGACGCCCTATGACTGTCCCATCATCACCGGGGAGGTTGCCACGGCGGTGGACACGTATTCACCACGCCCAGTATTCTTCCTCACCTCCGGCCACCGCGTTGCTCGTCCAAAATTCGCGGCCACCGCTCGCTCCGCCTATAAATTGAGCCCTCCTCTAGCTGCATAACATCATCACCCCCTCGGCCACCAACAATCGCTAGCAATCGTGCCTCCAAGAGCCTGAATTTTGGTTTTGCCCCAAATCCACCTTCCGCCATCGTGAAAATCCGTTCGTCGTGATCAGCTCAATTCGGGTCAGCTCCTCCCCTCTGCTCCCTTGTTTACGCCTTTGCATATGTCTGTGATACTCGCCAACCCATCCAATTGAATTAGGAATCCTCTGGTCGTCGGGAACGCGACTGCCTAGCTGCCATGCTCACGGTTGCCGTGGTCAGGGCAAAATAGGGCACCATTCTTTAAATTAACCTAGGGGAAACATTCGCTAGGTTGTGAATTTGGTTTAGGCCGAAGCTGAGCACCGGTCATGGCCCCGCTCGACCGGTCTACACGCTCGCCGGAGCTACTCCGCGCGCTGCCGTCGTCGGGGACCTCACCTGTGGAGAAATAGAACCTCAGGGACCCCGGTGCAAGTTGTCAGTGACTGATACAAATAGTAACTGAACTCGTTCACATTTAGCCAGAAACCCGAGGCCCTTTCTGCAAAGCCACCAGGGCGCGGGCGCGCGCGCGCGTTTTCCCCTCTGGACTGGGCCGTCTGGGCTGATTTCAGCCCATTACTATTGAAGCTTTTTCCTTTTTCTTTTTCTACAGAGCTTTAGAAATCTGTTAAAAATGGTAGAAAAATGGTAAAATTGTGAAACCAATTTTCCTAGTCTTGTTATTTTCCCTAGTATTTAGTAAAAATAGTTTTGTGATTTTTAGTGGAAATAAGAAATTTTTAGGGTATTTAAAGTGGTTAAAAGTAATAGTTATGGATTTTTAGAAAATAAGTAATAAGCCCAAAAATGCCCAAACTTTTTATGGGCACTTAAACCAATATTTAAAAGCCTTGGGTAGAATTTGGGTTGATTTGGACCTTGTTTGATCACTGAACCCAAAACCACCCCCCTGCCCTATGAACTCCTTTACTGACTCCGGAAACCCTAGGTTCTCGGAGTACCGTGAAGGAAAGTTGTACTCAAGACTTAGATAATAAGTTTATATTATTTTTGCATCCTCATGAGCACCCCATGGCATCCATTCTTATGCATATATATGGTTATGTTAGAACACGAAGAAGAAGAAGCCACTGAAGAGGGGATACCACCATCCTCAGATCCTGAAGCAGGCAACTGCTTTTATTTCGATATTTGTGGATCCGAGCAGGACTCACCTGATAACAAAGGCAAGCCCCGGTGCATTTGCCACCCTCCTTGTCGTTTTTAAAAATCTTTCTCACTTGCTTGATGCATTAAGTGATAGGAGTTGATTGATAAAACAATTCCTGCATTACCTTCCTTGAATTTGATTACCTTCCTTGATCCCCTGTTTTACAAAAGATTTTGATGCTTAGTCTTGCTTTAGAAAAACAAAATGTTTTGTTTTTACAAAAGTTGATGTGGCAAAAGTGGGTGGGATGTTTTCGAAAATAAAACTTGATGGGGAATCCATCATGGCCATGATGGATTCAACATCGGAAAAGATGTACCTCTGTTAGGTACCAAGTTTTTGGGTAAAAAAAAGATTAAGCTGAGACCGGGCGGGTGACTTGCACGAGAAGAGAGTCTCGGTGTAGTGTCTCCGTCTGAGTCGATTAAGGACCGTCTCGATGTAGGCTTGATGATCGAGGACCCTTTAACTGGTCACATGCCTCGTCATGGGTAAGCCTTGCCTCGGGCAGACTAAGGCCGGAATAAGATAACACGAAATGGGCGTGGAGCGGTGGCGAGAGTAGCGTGTACCCTCCGTGGCAAGAGGCTGGACGGTGGTGTATCTGTGCTCTCGGTTTGCGTGAACCTGATCCGGTCTTAAGAACCCCGGTGGCGGGTTGACATATGCAAGGGTTAAGTGCTACATATGTCGTGTGATTGGAGATCCTCAGCTGAGTATAATCGATTCGGATCGCCGTACCTTCGCGGTTATGAAGACTTGGTCACTGCCCTACACGTAGCATTCCACTAAAGATGATGGGTTTTTGTTAAGAAACTGGCTAGTGCAGGACCAGTGATTGAACTAGGGTAGAAAAGAACTCTAGTTGCAGGTAATTGAACCTAACCTGACAAATAAAATTGGATTTTTAAGGATCCACTGTAGTAAGCATTTCTGCAAAACAGAGTCTTTGCTTATTGAAAAGCCTTACCTTGACTCCCTAAAAGCCAGCATACCCTTGAGAGTCTTTTCTTTAGTCGGGTAAGTCTTGCTGAGTAATTCCATACTCAGGGTTTATCCCCTTGTTGTTTTTAGGTGAGGAAGTAGCAGACTTTTGCTGCTTCTGTGCCAAGGTGGTTCCCAAAGAAGAAAAACAAGACTGAAGTGCGGGAGGACTCGGTCCTCCACATAGGATCTTTTGCTTATAGCTTATCGGGAGAAGTTTGTGCCTCCCTTGGTTTGTATAATATTACTTCTATGCACTCACTTTTAGTCTGGTCTGTAATAAAACAACTTGAGCTTGCTTTTAAAATTAAATGGGAATTATGTAATCGCTTCTGCAATTCTTCATCTCCGATGTTCTGTAATGACTGCAAGACGGGTGAATCGTTCCTGGTAAGGTAAGGAAAGATACCGAACTTATCAAGTAGTTCAGGGGCACCTACAGGGTTGTCTGAGGTCCGTTGGACAAGGACAACTGTAGGTGGGCCTAATTACTTGGGAGGTTCCGTCACAAATGAGATCTACCTCACAGAGGAGCAGTACCTGGAGAGCGTTGTGGATTGGCTTGCGAAGGACATGGAAGCCTGGAGGTGGTTGGCTAAGAGATGGGCGTCGCCTGAGTGGATTGCAGAGTCCCAGAAGCACCGTGCCAACCGTGGCACTGAAGGACCGGGGCACAGGTATGGCGCCGATGGACACCTTGGTACCACACGCCGCATGGTAAGTACATAAATCAAACTTGTATGTTACATCTATGAAAATTCTATGGTTTAACTCTTCTTTTTCATGCAGGAAGCTGAAAGTGGAGTTGCTCCAAGTTTTATGGAGGTTTACATCCGTGGTCAGTGTGGCCCTGATCCGGCGAACCCTGATGTGCTATGCAGCGAGGCGGCAAGGGAGAAAATGGTAAACAAGTTTGTATTTACGAATTAAATTGCATGTTTTATGTCTAATTCCAACTCTAACTTTCTTTGTAGAATGCATATGGGGAGGAAATGACTCAACGCCATGGGCCAGACTTCGACTGGATGCATTCGGACATAGATGTCTTGGCGTTGTACCACAGTGGTGGGGGTAGAAAGCATGGCAGGTGAGGTGTTTGTGTTTGATTCGACAATTTCATTAACAAGAATGTGTCCACTTAATGGCTCAGCTATGTGTATCATGCAGGTTTGCCTTTGGCACCGGCGTTGTGGAGTATAACAGGACAATAGGTCAAGGGAAGGCATCGTCTTTGGTAAGGAGTTCTCTCTCCTCCAGGTCTGCTCGAGAGGCTCAGCTGGAGGAGGAGACTCGGGCAGCACAGGAGCAGGCTCGAGCAGCACAGGAGCAGGCTCGAGCGCTTTCGCAGGAGCAGGTCGGACAGCTGATGCAGTATATGGCTTCTTATTTTCAGTTAATTCGTCTATCTCATCACGTGTCATTGAATTCAAAGTATAATGTTGCAATTCTAATGTTTCATCCATTTGCAGGAAATGACTACTCGACTCGGCCCTGAGATGAACTTGCCCGCTTTTCGCCCTCCCAGGTAACACTATCTGAACACTTCAATTCCATAGCAACTCTTTTTTTATTATCAAAAATGGCTCGCAGGCACAAGGATGGGGACGGTGGCCAGGACAAGCTCCAGCTCGCAGCCACTATGGACCGCTATTGGGTGGACGCAGGCACCTCCAGGCACTTGGACGGCTCCACCACCCCAAGGATCTCAGCCATTTCAAGCGTGGGTGGCACCGCCACCGACGGGGTGGGTGCCACCACCTCAGGGGTGGCCAATACAACAGTATTCGTGGATGCATGCACAACCTTCTCATCACCATGGATCACAGGTGACGTTCCATGTTTAGTTTTATGCAAATAGTGACCAAACATAGCAATGTATATGTATAGGGATAGCAAAACACAGCCTTATTTGAATGATTGATGAATTGCAGGGTTCAGCGTCACATGCTTAGGGATCGGAGGGTGCTGTCAACGTCCAAGACTTCCTCGTCCATGGTTCTGGAGGGAGTGGCCAAAACTCCCACAGCCTACAGAAGTGAGTAGTGAGTTTGTTTATGGACTATGTATGGACTATGTATAGACTATGTATAGACTTTATTATGGATGTGATTATGGTATTGAAACTATGTATGGACTATGGACTATGTATGGACTATGGACTATGTATATGGTATTGCTTGTGAATGTGGTTTGTGAAATCTGTATTGCTTGTGAAATATGTATTTGTGATATTGTGGATTATGTGTATTTTGCTGTGAATTAAAAGGTGCAGAAAAATCTGTACATAAATCTGTATATGTGATATTTTGCACTTGGAGCCTCTCGCCCTTACAATTGATGATCACAAAGAAGTGCGGAAGTAAGGGAGGGAAAGAAACACAAACAAATCCGCAGCAACACACACGCACACAAGCCAAGACTTGAGCTCAAAATGAAGCACAACAAGTTCACAACTAGAACAGAGCTCAAATCACTAACACAGTCGATCAAGTGCGCGGAGACGGAGTGTGGAAGACTTAGAATGCTTAGAGTATGCTTAGGTGACTCCTCCATGTGCCTAGGGGTCCCTTTATAGCCCCAAGGCAGCTAGGAGCCGTTGGAGGCATTCTTGGAAGGCTAATATTGCCTTCTGTCGCGTGGCGCACCAGACAGTCCGATGCGCCACCGGACAGTCACTGAAGCTGTCCGGTGCGCGATCTCCATCCTTTTCTGGCGCATCCGACCTTTGCAGATTCGTGGTAGTTGGCGCACCGGACATTGTCCGGTGCACACCAGACACTGTCCGGTGCACATCGGACAGTCCGGTGCCCCGTGCCGACCGTTGGCGTGCCCACGCATCGCGCGAAGATTGCGTGACCGACCGTTGGCTCATCGGACAGTCCGGTGAACCACCAGACAGTCCGGTGAATTTTAGCCGTACGCCGTTGAGCTTTTCCCGAGAGCGACGACTTCGCCGTGGATGACTCACCGGACAGTCCGGTGCACCACCGAACAGTTCGGTGATTTGTAGTAGTACGCCGTCATCGAGTCCCGAGAGCGGCCTGTTCACCGGGACTGGTCCTGGCGCACCGGACACTGTCCGGTGCACCGCTGGACAGTCCGGTGCACCCAGACCGAGCAGGAGTTGGTTGTACAAAGCCAACTCTTTTCCAATTGCTTTTCTCCTGTTTCTAGCACTTAGACACAATACATTAGTACCCAAATCAATGTACTAAGTCTAGAAACATACCTTGTAATATGATTTGCACTCCTTCACTCTTTGGCACAAATTAGTACTTAGAGAAAATGTGTTGGGCACTTAATCACCAAAACACTTTAGAAATGGCCCAAGGACACATTTCCCTTTCAATCTCCTCCTTTTTGGTGATTTATGCCAACACATCAAAAAGCAACCAAGAGAAGTGCAACATCAATGCAATTGAGAACAAGAATTGTTTTTGATTCAAATTTGGCATATTTGGATCATTCTTTGCCACCACTTGGTTTGTTTTTGCAAATCAAATTCAATTTCCTATCTCTAAGTCAAAACACTTGTTTAGGCATAAAGAGAGATATCCCAAGAGTGAAATTGATCAAAGATCCAAAAACTCCCCCTTTTTCCCATAATCGTAAATTCTCCCCATAAGAGGCCAAATTTTGACAATAAGAGTATTTTGACAAATCAAAAGTTCTAACTCTACTCTTTTCGAAATTTCACAAGTGGTAGCTGATCCATTTTCTTTGGCCTTAATTTCTCCCCCTTTGGCATTAAGCACCAAAACGGGATCATTCTTGGCCCTTTAACCCCATTGCCTCACCAAAATTTTCAATTACGAGCAAAAAGACAATAAGAGCATAGATATGAACTTGGAGTGAATACCGGAGTGCAGTGGAAGTCTTTGCATGGTCCAAGTTCACCTTTCCCTTTCAATTCACTTTTGAGACTAAAACAAGTAAACTCAAACACAAGATTAGTCTCAAAGGGTCAAGTTGTAGCATGCCTCCCCCTAAATAAGTGCATCACTTGCAAATGGACTTGTGAGGTCCGAGGATCATGTGTACAACTTGAGCACCACAAATGAACAAAAATAGATTTAAATGCATAAATTAACATGATCAAAGGCATAAAACACATGTATGCTATAGATCAATCCAAGTTACACGAATCTAAGACATTTAGCTCACTATGCAACCTGCAAAACCTTTTCTCATCTAAAGGCTTGGTGAAGATATCGGCTAGCTGGTTTTCGGTGTTAATGTGGTCACCTCGATATCCCCCTTTTGCTGGTGGTCTCTTAGGAAGTGATGTCGGATGTCTATGTGCTTAGTGTGGCTGCGTTCAATAGGATTATCCGCCATGCGGATTGCACTCTCATTGTCACATAGGAGTGGGACTTTGCTCAGATTGTAGCCAAAGTCCCGGAGGGTTTGCCTCATCCAAAGTAGTTGCGCGCAACACTGTCCTGCGGCAACATACTCGGCCTCAGCGGTGGATAGGGCAACAGAAGTTTGTTTCTTTGAGCTCCATGACACCAGAGACCTTCCTAGGAATTGGCACGTCCCTGATGTACTCTTCCTATCAACCTTGCACCCGGAATAATCGGAGTCTGAATATCAAATCAAGTCAAAGGTAGACCCCTTTGGATACCAGATCCTGAAGCAACGCTAGCAACTAAATATCTAAGAATCCGCTTAACGGCCACAAGGTGACATTCCCTTGGGTCGATTGATATCTAGCACACATGCAAACGCTAAGCATAATATCCAGTCTACTAGCACATAAATAAAGTAATGACCCTATCATAGACCGGTATGCCTTTTGATCAACGGACTTACCTCCTTTGTTGAGGTCGACATGTCCGTCGGTTCCCATTGGTGTCTTTGCGGGCTTGGCGTCCTTCATCCCAAACCGCTTAAGAAGGTCTTGCGTGTACTTCATTTGTGAGATGAAGGTTCCGTCCTTGAGTTGCTTCACTTGGAACCCAAGGAAGTAGTTCAACTCGCCCATCATCGACATCTCAAATTTCTGTGTCATCATCCTGCTAAACTCCTCACAAGACTTTTGGTTAGTAGAACCAAATATTATGTCATCGACATAAATTTGGCACACAAATAGGTCACCATCACAAGTCTTAGTGAAAAGAGTTGGATTGGCTTTCCCAACCTTGAAAGCATTAGCAATTAGGAAATCTCTAAGGCATTCATACCATGCTCTTAGGGCTTGCTTAAGTCCATAGAGCGCCTTAGAGAGCTTACACACATGGTCGGGGTACCGTTCATCCTCAAAGCCAGGGGGTTGCTCCATGTACACCTCCTCCTTGATTGGCCCGTTGAGGAAAGCGCTCTTCACATCCATTTGGAACAACCTGAAAGAGTGATGAGCGGCATAGGCTAATAGAATGCAAATAGACTCTAGCCTAGCCACAGGAGCAAAAGTCTCCTCGAAATCCAAACCTGCGACTTGGGCATAACCTTTTGCCACAAGTCGAGCCTTGTTTCGTGTCACCACCCCGTGCTCGTCTTGCTTGTTGCGGAACACCCACTTGGTTCCCACAACGTTTTGCTTTGGACGTGGCACCAGGCTCCAAACTTCATTCCTCTTGAAGTTGTTGAGCTCTTCCTGCATAGCCAACACCCAGTCCGGATCTTGCAAGGCCTCTTCTACCTTGAAAGGCTCAATAGAAGAGACAAACGAGTAATGCTCACAAAAGTTAGCTAGTCTTGAGCGAGTAGTTACTCCCTTGCTTATATCACCCAGAATCTGGTCGATGGGATGATTCCTCTGAATCGTCGCTCGGACTTGAGTTAGAGGGGCTCGTGGTGCCTCTTTCTCCATAGCTGGGTCTTCTTGTGCTCCCCCTTGATCATGTGCCTCCTCTTGAGGAACCTGTTCATCATCTTGAGTTGGGGGATGCATCATCATTGAGGAAGAAGGTTGATCTTGTTCTTAGTGTTCCTGTGGTCGCACATCTCCAATCGCCATGGTGCGAATTGCGTCCGTTGGAACATCATCTTCATCTACATCATCAAGATCAACTTGCTCTCTTGGAGAGCTATTAGTTTCATCAAATACAACGTCGCTAGAGACTTCAACCAAACCCGATGATTTGTTGAAGACTCTATACGCCTTTGTATTTGAGTCAAAACCTAGCAAAAACCCTTCTACAGCTTTGGGAGCAAATTTGGAATTTCTACCTTTCTTTACTAGAATATAACATTTACTCCCAAATACATGAAAGTATGACACGTTAGGTTTGTTACCGGTTAGAAGTTCATACGAGGTCTTCTTGAGGAGGCGATGAAGGTAGACCCGGTTTATGGCGTGGCAAGCTTTGTTCACAGCTTTCGACCAAAACCGCTCGGGCGTCTTGAATTCTCCAAGCATCGTCCTTGCCATGTCGATAAGCGTCCTGTTCTTCCTCTCTACCACACCATTTTGTTGTGGTGTGTAGCGAGCAGAGAACTCGTGCTTGATTCCTTCCTCCTCAAGGTACTCCTCCACTTGTAAGTTCTTGAATTCGGACCCATTGTCGCTTCTTATCTTCTTCACCTTGAGCTCAAATTCATTTTGAGCTCTCCTTAGAAAGTGCTTTAGGGTCCCTTGGGTTTCTGATTTATCCTGCAAAAAAGAATACCCAAGTGAAGCGGGAAAAATCATCAACAATAACAATAAAAAGAATAGCTCAAGAGGTATTGATGTGGTCATCACATTCTTGCTGTGATGAGTGCTTCCCACTTGTTTACCTGCTTGACAAGCTGCACAAGGTCTATCTTTTTCGAAAAATACATTGGTTAGACCTAACACATGTTCTCCCTTTAGAAGTTTATGAAGGTTCTTCATCCCAACATGTGCTAGACGGCGATGCCACAGCCAGCCCATGCTAGTCTTAGCAATTAAGCATGCATCTAGGTCGGCCTCCTCTTTCGAAAAATCGACTAAGTAGAGTTTGCCGTCTAGTACACCCTTAGAAGCTAATGAACCATCACTCCTTCAAAAGACAGACACATCTACATTGGTAAATAGACAATTATAACCCATGTTACATAATTGACTTATAGACAATAAATTGTACCCGAGCGATTTAACTAGGAACACATTTGAGATAGAATGCTCGGATGAAATGGCTATTTTTCCTAGTCTTTTAACCTTGCCTTGGTTCCCATCTCCAAAGATGATCGAATCTTGGGAATCTTTGTTCTTGACGTAGGAGGTGAACATCTTCTTTTGCCTCGTCATGTGGTTTGTGCATCCGCTGTCGATAATCCAGCTTGAGCCCCCGGATGCATAAACCTGCAAGGCAAATTAGGCTTGGGTTTTAGGTACCCAACTCTTGTTGGGTCCTACAACGTAAGTTACAATAGCTTTTGGGACCCAAATGCAAGTCTTGTCTCCCTTGCATTTGGACCCCAACTTTCTAGCAACCACTTTTTCATTTTTACATGAAAGTACATATGTAGTGTTGCAAGCATGAAAGACAGAGGTAGGTTTATTACACATCTTCCTAGGAGCATGAGACACAAAATTTCTCCTAGGCCTACCATTAAAATTGGAACTTGAAGCAATCATAGCATGTGAATCAAAAGCATTATAACTCCTATTATAATGAGAACTTCTAGAAAATTTTCTATCATTATACATGAAAGCATGATTCTTTTGATTACTACTAGCCATAGGGGCCTTCCCTTTCTCCTTGTTGGGAATGGGAGCCCTTTGGCTTGTTAAGTTCTTGGCTTCCTTTCGAAAGCCAAGTCCATCCTTAATTGAGGGATGTCTACCAACGGTGTAGGCATCCCTAGCAAATTTTAACTTATCAAAGTCATTTTTGCAAGTCTTAAGTTGGGCATTAAGACTTGCCACTTCACCATTTAATTTTGTAATAGAAGTAAGGTGCTCAACACATGCATCAACATCAAAATCCTTACACCTATTACAAATGACAACATGCTCTACACAAGAACTAGATTTATTAACTACTTCTAGCTTAGCATTTAAATCATCATTAATACTCTTTAAGCTAGACACAGTTTCATGACAAGCAGATAATTCAGAAGAAAGCATTTCATTCCTTTTAACCTCTAAAGCAAGAGATTTTTGCACACTAATAAACTTGTCATGCTCTTCATATAAAATATCTTCTTGCTTCTCTAACAATCTATTCTTTTCATTTAAAGCATCAATCAATTCATTGATTTTATCTACTTTAGTTCTATCTAAACCTTTGAATAAGCTTGTGTAATCTACTTCATCATCACTAGAGTCATCATCACTTGAAGTAGTACACTTAGGGGTATCTCGAGCGCTTACCTTTTTCTCCTTTGCCATGAGGCAAGTATGTCGCTCGTTGGGGAAGAGAGACGACTTGTCGAAGGCTGAGGCAGCGAGTCCTTCGTCATCGGAGTCGGAAGAAGAGCAATCCGAATCCCATTCTTTGCCAAGGTGCGCCTCGCCCTTCGCCTTCTTGTAGGCCTTCTTCTTCTCCCTCTTCCCGCTCTTTTCTTGTTCCTGGTCATTAGCATTATCGGGACAATTTGCTATGAAATGACCAGTCTTACCGCATTTAAAACAGGAGCGCTTTCCCTTTGCTTTGCTCTTGTTGGGATGCTCCTTGCGTCCTTTTAGTGCAGTCTTGAAGCGCTTGATGATGAGGGCCATCTCATCTTCATTTAGCCCTGCAGCCTCAACTTGTGCCACCTTGCTAGGTAGCGCCTCCCTGCTGCTGCTTGTTTCCTTGAGTGCAACGGGCTGGTGCTCATAGATGGGCATTGGGCCGTTCAATGCATCATCAACATATCTTGCTTCCTTGACCATCATTCGCCCACTAACAAACTTTCCGAGTATCTCCTTGGGCGTCATCTTTGTGTACCTGGGATTTTCACGTATGAGGTTCATAAGATGAGGGTCAATAACAGTGAAAGACCTAAGCATAAGTCGGACGACGTCGTGGTCTGTCCATCTCGTGCTTCCATAGCTCCTGATCTTGTTGACCAGGGTCTTGAGCCTGTTGTATGTTTGAGTTGGCTCCTCTCCCCTGATCATGACAAACCTTCCTAGCTCGCCTTCCACTAACTCCATTTTGGTGATCATGGTGGCGTCGTTCCCCTCATGTGATATCTTGAGGGTGTCCCATATTTGCTTGGCGTTGTCCAAGCCGCTCACCTTGTTGTATTCATCCCTGCACAACGATGCTAACAAAACAGTTGTAGCTTGTGCATTCTTATGAATTTGTTCGTTAATGAAGACAGGGTTATCTGTACTATCAAATTGCATTCCATTCTCAACTATCTCCCAAATACTAGGATGAAGAGAGAAAAGGTGACTACGCATTTTGTGACTCCAAAAAGCATTGTCCTCTCCATCAAAGTGTGGGGGTTTACCAAGAGGAATAGAAAGCAAATGAGCATTGGAATTATAAGGAATACGAGAATAATCAAATGAAAATTTTGAATTGACCGGTTTCTTTTTCTCGTCATCGTCTCTTGGGGAAGAAGAAGACTCGTCGCTGTCGTAGTAGACGATCTTCTTGATGCGCCTCTTCTTCTTCCCGTCCTTCTTCTTATGACTCGAGCCAGAGTCAGTGGGCTTGTGCAACATCCCAAAATCCCAACCAAGGTTTGAAACCCTAACCTCCTAATCCCCCCCCTTATTTTATTTTCCCCCTTAAACTCTACCCTTAGAACCCCTTCTCATGTGCATACACTTGAAATATATAGAGCACCTCACATAGACTATATTTACCACTCAAGATCACTTAAAAAATATTTTTGGTTTCAAAGGAAAAAGAAACAAAAAGAAACAAAAATAGAAAAAGGAAAAGAAAGGAATTAGAATTAGAAAAAGAAAAACTCCCCCCTCCCTCGGCTGGGCCGAATCCGGCCCAACCAGCCCCGCGCGCCCGCGCTCCCCTCCTCTCTCCCCGGCCCAGGTGGCCCAGCTCCGCGCGCCGCTCCCTCTCGCTGACATCCGGGCCCCGCCCGTCAGCGTCTCGTCCCCCAGCTCTCGCGCCGCTTCCTCTTGCTGGCAGCCAGGGCCCGTCTGTCAGCTTCGTCCCTCTCGCCCATCCCTCACCGGCGCATCCGCCGCCGAGCCCCCCCTCGCCCTGTCGCCTTGCCATTAAGGCTCGCCCAACCTCCGCCACAGCTCCGGCCATCTCCACTGCCTTCCTCCCCGAGCCTATCGAGCTAGCGCCGTCGTGCTCCCTTCGTCGCTCCGGTGAGCTCCCTTCCCCCTCTCTAGCGATCCTCTATCCAATTAAGCTATGCTCGAAGCTCCGCCACGCTCTCACGGTCACAGGGCGCCACTTCCCCCCCCCCCTATTGTGGCCGGCAACCGCACCGGCGGCATCACCGCCGCGGACACCCGCCACCGTGCCGCGGACCGGCCGCCATGGGCCACCGCCGGTCCAATTCGCCTCACCCCCGTGACCGCCATCACCCACCCGTGCTTCGCCACCACCTCCCCGCCGTAGAACCGGACCAGCGGCGGAGAACCGCCGTGGGGCTCGCCGTCGGCCGGACCCCGGTCAAGCCCCCTCCCCTCCCTCCGTTGCCGTCAACGCCGTCAGCCACCCCCTCTCCCTGGCGTGTGGGCCCCGCGCCACGGCGCCGTCCCCCGCCGTCGCCCCGCGCAGCTGGGCCAACTGGGCCGAAAGCGCGCCCGCCCGCGCGCGCTCGCGCCTGCTGGGCCGAAATCTCCCCCCCCCCCGGCCCAGCTGGCTGGAAATCCCTTCTTCTTTTTCTTTTCTCTTTTCTTTTTCCCATTTTCACATATATATTTAGATGCTAATATTTTATGCACCAAAAATAGTCTAAATAAATTATAGGGCACAAAAATAATAAAGTATAAGAACTTGCACACCCCACAAAAGTCACTATGTTTGATGTATTGTTATTATCTATGTTTGATTAGCGGAAGAGGGATCCGATCCTCCAGAACTTATAGCTCCGGAAGAAGGGAAAGAACCCGACCCCTCCGAGATAAACCTCTTGTGCGAGGAAAGCTTCGACGAAGGCAAGTCCATCCTTCCCTTGATGCATTATTTTCCTATTTCTCTCTACCACTGCCTAAGCCTGTAATATGGGATGGGAATTGAATTGCATGGTGAGCATGAGAGAGCCCGCATTAACTATTACCCTTGATTACAAGATATGGGATAAATACAAGGGTGCAAGTAACATGTTTTTCAAAAGTGTGCGATGAAGGGTATTCGCCCTCATTACCTGGTGAGTAGGATGATCAGGGACTCCCTGGTTTAGGGGAGGGCCTAAGGTGTTGGCTCAGCTGGTTTAGGCGTGAGCAGAAGGATTGTCCTCTCGTATAAGGACCGGTTTGTCATCTTTCATTACCTATACTCATAAAAGTACAACCACTCGAGGCTGTGTAGACAGTCACTCGATCTGAACTCGTACGATCCAACCCCAGGGTTATGAAGGCTGGGGAGCACCGGGAGGATAAGGAGGGGGAAAGTTATGAACGGTTTGGACATGGCGGTGGCCTGACTCCTTCCAGTATAACCGTTAAGGTTAGGACGTGCAAGGAAGGAAAGAGTTTCGGATTCGGATCTCATTGGCCATGAGATCGCAGAGCCGGACTAGTGGGTAAAGTGTACCCCTCTGCGCAGAGTCTAAACCTATTCGAATAGTCCGTGTCCACTGGTATGGACGAGTCTGGTTTGGTATGACAATTAGTGTTTCTACTACAACCGGGAACAGGGGAATGTGTGTGTATGTTCTGGAAAGAAAATGGTGCCACGGGAGCAGGAAGCTCAGTGGTGGTCAAGTAAGTGTTATTTCTATTGTCTTGGGAAAACCTTAAACAAAGAGTACTGCCTTTTTTTGAAAAAGCATGAGTGACTTCAACTCCACCATTTAAAGCATGTACAATATAGGTCACTTTCTCTTTACGGGAGCCGGGTGGGCTTGCGGAATACCTAGTGTATTCACCCAGATTTATTTATGTTTTTTAGCAGCTGAAGACTTCTTTTCTGCTATGCTTGATTGATGGGGCTGTGTCTTCACCTAGTTCTGCCTGTGGCCTGGGCTATTTTACCTTTCACTACGCTTTATGATTTTCGGCTCACTCTCGAGCTTGTATCCCCCCGATATTGTAATAACATTATTCAGACTCTGTAACTATTTGAAGTAATGAATGTGGTTACTAGCCTCCTGGGACTAGTAATTGTATCACATTTGAGTCCCAAAGGATCGGGACACTTCAGGTGGTATCAAAGCCTATAGGACTGGCCGTAGACCGCAACCCTGACCTTAAAAGTTGCCTTAACAAGAAAAACACCTCTTACCCCCCAAGAAACACTCTCCCTCCTTTCCTCGATATTAACAGACCCTTCTTTTCTTCTACCAGATGGAAGGCCCCTGGGTTATTAGGACATCCTATTGCTTAGAGGAGGAAGGCTTTCCTCACCTTCTACGAAGTTGCGCGCTACGCATGGGGATCCACAAGAAGCCTGAATATGTCTGGAAGGAATACCGCGAAAATGGAATAGAAAAGTGCTCTATGGCAGTCTACCTGGGAGAAAGCCGAAACTACCCAAACCACCCTCCCTTCCAAGTCACCTTCATCGGGCACCGCTTTCTAGACACTTGCCAGAGTGTTGCCCGAAAAGCCCTTAAACAGCTATGCCAAAACTACAGCCGAGAGATCTCTGAGACCCCCCTTCGATATTTTCCACCCAGCAACAAAAATACCCCCACCTGGAGGAAAAGACTCCAGGCTCTGTCAGGAGGAGACCCCACAGAAGATGGCCCTACCATCGTCTACATGGTCGGATACCTCCACACCCTCGACAACCACTACGATGAGCTCTCCTCCCACTGCACCCACCTACACTCCCGAGTGGAAAGCCTAGAGCAGCAGGTCAAAGAGCTTAAGCAAGAGAAGGCATCTCTCTAGGAGAGTCTCGACATAGCAGAAGGCGAGGAAGCCAACACCCGTGAGGCCTATCGAACCTTAAAGATGGACTATGACAAGAAGCTAAGGAAGCTCGCTCCCAAGAAGAAAATCCAGAAGAAGACCACCAACCAAGGATGTCAAACAGAGAAGAAGAAGAAGACCCCTCCAGCCCCACCTCCCCCCAGAATAGATGATTGGTCCGACGCCGAGGATATATCCCTAGCGAGCCTTGATGATCTTCTCAAGGAATTTGGGGATACCTTAGAGAAAGAGTTCGGTAGCACCTCGAGGAACGCTCTCATGTAGTTCCACCTGTAGTAGTCTTATGCTTGTAATGTGCTGATGTAATGAATAAAATAACTTGGTTGAAAACAAATTGCATGTGCATAATAGTGACTCTCTCCCCTGGCAGATGGCTTCGGATAAAACCACGCCTACCGCCTCCAGGATTGGAGCAGGGTTTCCCCTGAGAGCTGAAGGGGAAGCCATTAGAGAGGAAAGTGAAACCCACCTCCCGGCACCTCCACAACTACCCTTAGACCTAGCCCAAGTTCTAGCCAATCAAACCCGACTCATCGAGGTCCTCACTCGAAGTCTGGAAAATCAACGGCCAAATGGTGGAAGACCGCAAGACAGAATGGGGGATTTCCTGAGACTCAAACCTCCCACGTTCGCCGGATCAAGCAACCCCCTCGATGTAGACGATTGGATGCGCACGATCAAAAGAAAGCTGGAAGCCATTGGTTGCCCAGAAAATCAGCGTGTTCAACTGGCTGCCCACCAACTTTCTGGGATGGCCTTAGCCTGGTGGGACACCTTCAACGTCACCATCAGAGATGCTACCTGGGTGGAATTTGAAGCAGCTTTCCGGGAGCACCATGTGCCCCAAGGACTTGTACAGCTTAAGGAGGACGAGTTCCGAGAACTGACTCAAGACGGAAGATCTGTCAGCGAATATGTGCACAAGTTCACAGAGTTAGCCCGCTACGTGCCAGATGATGTCAGTACCGAGGGCAAGAAGATGGCCCGTTTCCTGAAGGGACTCAGGCCAGAACTCAAGACAATTCTGGCTAGCCAAGACTTCCTCAATTTCTCTCACCTTTCCAACAAAGCCATGCAAGTTGAAAGGGCAAAGGAGGAAGAAAAAGGGCATCTCAAAAGAAAGTTCCAGGTTCTCCGGGCACAGCAGCAGGACAGGCACTAGAAGACTCGATCATTTGGTTTCCACCCAAGGGGCCAAACTTCAGTAGGCCAGCTGGACCCACCCCGTCACGGTTCAGCCAGCAGAGTCAGAGCTCTTTCCATACCCCCTCAGTGGCAAGCAACCAACCCCCGGCGAATGCATGTTGGCACTGCGGTGATCCTAGTCACTTCAAGAACAATTGTCCGCAGCTGAAGCCACCAGGACCCGCCTACTCCAACTCGGTGAATGGCCCCAAGAATACCTCGGCATCCGCCCCCAAGGCGCCCTCCTCTGTCAGCCAGCAAAACAAGACCCCGTACCAAGGAAGGGCACGAGTGAATCATGTCGATGCCCAGGAGGCTCAACAAGCTCCAGGAGTAGTGCTCGGTGAGTTCCTTGTTGAATTTACTCCCGCTACCGTACTTTTCGATTCTAGAGTATCCCACTCATTCATAGCCACTAGTTTTGTGGAAAAGCATGGCATTCCCTCTACTCCTCTAGAGATCCCCTTGGTCACCCAAACCCCAGGGTCAGACCTTCTATGCCAGCTCAAATGCTCCCAAGTCAGAATCCTTTTAAGTGGGGTAGTATTCCTGGCAGACTTAACCGTCTTGCCATCCAAAGGAATTGATGTGATCCTAGGAATGGATTGGCTAACTAATCACAAAGGCATCATCAGTTGCGCAGACAAGACAGTCCTCCTCACCGACCAGCAGGGAAAGTCAGTCTCTTGTCAGGCACAGCCACCCGCCAGTGACCCAATGATGTTCAATCTAGCAACAGAAAGTATATCAGTGGTAGAAGAATTCATGGATGTGTTTCCAGAAGAGTTACCAGGAATGCCACCAGAAAGAGAAGTGGAGTTCTACATAGATCTGATCCCTGGAACGGCACCCATCGCGAAGAGACCATACCAGATGGCTCCGACCGAGTTAGCAGAACTGAAGCTTCATATCGCAGATCTTCAGCAAAAGGGATACATTCGTCCTAGCTCATCACCTTGGGGAGCACCAGTCCTGTTCGTCTCTAAGAAAGATGGAAGCATGAGAATGTGTATTGATTACCGATCGTTGAATGAAGTCACCATCAAGAACAAGTATCCACTGCCTCGGATTGACGACCTCTTCGATCAGCTTCAAGGAGCCAAGTACTTCTCCAAGATAGACCTAAGGTCTGGTTACCACCAACTGAGGATCAAGGAAGCAGACATCCAAAAGACTGCATTTGTCACCCGGTACGGGCAATATGAATTCACGGTGATGCCGTTCGGACTGACAAACGCACCGCCTTTTTCATGAACCTCATGAACAAAGTATTTATGGAAGAACTAGATAAGTTTGTCGTAGTCTTCATTGACAACATCCTTATCTACTCCAGGAACCGCGAAGACCATAAGCGTCACCTTCGGATCGTCCTCGGAAAACTCAGAGCACACCAACTTTATGCTAAACTCAGTAAATGTGAATTCTGGTTGGAAAAGATAGCCTTCCTTGGGCATATCTTAACCGCAGAAGGGATAGAAGTGGACCCTTCCAAGGTGGAAGCAATATCAAAATGGAGGCAACCGACCAACGTCAGTGAAGTTCGGAGCTTTCTCGGAATGGCAGGATATTACCGCCGCTTCATCAAAGGATTCTCCAGCATAGCAAGACCAATGACAGAACTTCTCAAGAAAGACCATAAATTTGTGTGGACCCCAAAATGTGAAGGAAGTTTCTAGATCATAAAGGAGAAACTCACAACAGCACCTGTTTTGTCACTACCAGATATTCATCAAGATTTTGTCGTCTTCTGTGATGCCTCAAGGCAAGGCTTAGGGTGTGTGCTAATGCAAAACGAGAGAGTCATTGCTTATGCATCACGCCTACTCAAGCCGCACGAACAAAATTACCCCACCCATGATTTGGAATTGGCAGCCATAGTGCATGCTTTGAAGATATGGAGGCATTACCTAATCAGGAACAAATGCCACATTTTCACCGATCACAAGAGTCTGAGGTATATATTCACTCAACCGGATCTCAACCTCCGACAGCGAAGATGGTTAGAGCTGATCAAGGATTATGACCTGGAAATTCATTATCACCTCGAGAAGGCCAACATGGTAGGAGACGCCCTCAGTCGAAAACCATTCGGCATAAAGGGGACCAACTTTTTAGAGGATTGGAAGAAAGAATCAGCTCAACTAAATACATGTCTGGGAAACAGCGACAGTCTCGAAGTCAAACCAATGCTGGAAGACCTCATATGCAAAACTCAACGTCTAGACCCAGAGACAGCAAGACTTGTGGAGAAAGCCCGCAAGGAACAACTCTCAGACTTCAGGACAGATGAACGAGGAGTCCTTTGGTTCAAAAATCGTCTGTGTGTACCAAAAGGAGAGGCCCGAGAAGTCCTGCTCAAAGAAGCCCACAACTCGGCCTACTCCATCCACCTAGGGACTACCAAGATGTACCTAGACCTCAAAACTAGATGCTGGTGGAGAGGGATGAAGAAAGAAATAGCTCAGTATGTGGCCCGATGTGACATCTGCCAATGAACGAAGGCCGAGCATCAAAAACCTACAGGCCTATTGCAAACCCTCCCGATACCTGAATGGAACTGGGAAGAAATAGGCATGGACTTCGTAACCGGACTGCCCCGGATGCAAAAAGGGAATGATTCCATCTGGGTAATAATAGATCGCCTCACCAAGGTAGCCCATTTCATCCCAGTAAAAACTACCTTTGGAGGAGCCACCCTTGCCCGAATTTATCTCAAGGAGATAGTCAGACTCCATGGCATCCCAAGAAAGATAGTGTCAGATAGGGGAACCCAGTTCACATCCAAATTTTGGACAAGCCTTCTGAAAGCTATGGGCACCAAGCTGGATTTCAGTACCGCTTATCACCCTCAGACAGATGGGCAGACAGAAAGAGTCAACAAAGTCCTCGAAGATCTATTAAGAGCATGTGTGCTAGCATTTGATAGAAGTTGGGAATCCAGTCTACCCTACGCAGAGTTCTCATACAACAATAGCTATCAGGCCAGCATCAAGATGTCGCCATTCGAAGCACTGTTTGGACGGAAATGCCAAACCCCTCTCATGTGGTCCAACGTAGGGGAAAAAGCACTAGAAGGACCTGCCTTTGTCAAAGAGGCGGAAGAGAAGGTTGCACTGATCCGCATAAGGTTACTCGAAGCTCAGAGTCGGCAGAAGAGTTATGCAGACAACAGGCGGAGGGAACTCATATTTGAGGAAGGAGACTTCTTCTACCTCAAGGTTTCTCCAATGCGTGGTGTCAGGAGGTTCTAAGTAAAAGGAAAGCTAGCACCGCGATTCATAGGTCCCTATCCCATCATTGGCAGGGTAGGACCCGCAGCATACCGTCTGGAATTACCGGAATCCATGTCCGACATCCACAATGTGTTTCACGTATCCCCACTCCGCAAATGCCTGCAAGCACCAGAAAGTCACCTCGAAGAAGAGATAGTGCAGATTCAGAAAGACCTTTAGTACCATGAGAAGCCAGTGAAGATTCTTGATTCAGCAGTCAGAAAGACCCGCACCTCAGAGGTAAAGCTCTGTAAAGTTCAGTGGAGCAGAGAAGGAGAAGAGGAAGCTACCTGGGAGAGTGAGGACTCCTTGAGGAGGGAATACCCTTATCTTTTCTCAAATCCAGTCTAAATCTCGAGGGCGAGATTCCTTTAAGTGGGGTAGGTTTGTAACATCCCAAAATCCCAACCAAGGTTTGAAACCCTAACCTCCTAATCCCCCCCTTATTTTATTTTTCCCCCTTAAACTCTACCCTTAGAACCCCTTCTCATGTGCATACACTTGAAATAATTAGAGCACCTCACATAGACTATATTTACCACTTAAGATCACTTAAAAAATATTTTTGGTTTCAAAGGAAAAAGAAACAAAAATAGAAAAAGGAAAAGAAAGGAATTAGAATTAGAAAAAGAAAAACTCCCCCCCTCCCTCGGCTGGGCCGAATCCGGCCCAACCAGCCCCGCGCGCCCGCGCTCCCCTCCTCTCTCCCCGGCCCAGGCGGCCCAGCTCCGCGCGCTGCTCCCTCTCGCTGACATCCAGGCCCCGCCCATCAGCGTCTCGTCCCCCAGCTCTCGCGCCGCTTCCTCTCGCTGGCAGCCAGGGCCCGCCTGTCAGCTTCATCCCTCTCGCCCATCCCTCACCGGCGCATCCGCCGCCGATCCCCCCTCGCCCCGTCGCCTCGCCATTAAGGCTCGTCCAACCTCCGCGACAACCCCGCCACTATACTCGAGCAGTCCCCTCACCCCCCGCCTGCCCGAGCCATCTCAATCGGCGTTAACGCCATTCCCGCCATCATGGCGAGCTCGCCGATGCTCGCCGTCTCCTCCATCCCCCTCCCTTCCCTGGGCGCCTATAAAAGGACCCGCCCGAGCCCGTCTTCACCACACAGCTCCGGCCATCTCCACTGCCTTCCTCCCCGAGCATATCGAGCTAGCGCCGCTGTGCTCCCTTTGTCGCTCCGGTGAGCTCCCTTCCCCCTCTCTAGCGATCCTCTGTCCAATTAAGCTATGCTCGAAGCTCCGCCACGCTCTCACGGTCACAGGGCGCCACTTTTCCCCCCTATTGTGGCCGACAACCGCACCGGCGGCATCACCGCCGCGGACACCCGCCACCGTGTCGCGGACCGGCCGCCATGGGCCACCGCTAGTCCAATTCGCCCCACCCCCGTGACCCCCATCACCCGCCCGTGCTTCGCCACCACCTCTTCGCCGTAGAACCGGACCAGCGGCGGAGAACCGCCGCGGGGCTCGCCGCCGCCCGGACGCCGGTCGAGCCCCCTCCCCTCCCTCTGTTGCTGTCAACGCCGTCAGCCACCCCCTCTCCCTGGCGTGTGGGCCCCGCGCCACGGCGCCGTCCCCCGCCGTCGCCCCGCGCAGCTGGGCCAACTGGGCCGAAAGCGCGCCCGCCCGCGCGCGCTCGCGCCTACTGGGCCGAAATCTCCCCCCCGGCCCAGCTGGCTGGAAATCCCTTCTTCTTTTTCTTTTCTCTTTTCTTTTTCCCATTTTCACATATATATTTAGATGCTAATATTTTATGCACCAAAAATAGTCTAAATAAATTATAGGGCACAAAAATAATAAAGTATAAGAACTTGCACACCCCACAAAAGTCACTATGTTTGATGTATTGTTATTATCTGTGTTTGATTAGCGGAAGAGGGATCCGATCCTCCGGAACTTATAGCTCCGGAAGAAGGGCAAGAACCCGACCTCTCTGAGATAAACCTCTTGTGCCAGGAAAGCTTCGACGAAGGCAAGTCCATCCTTCCCTTGATGCATTATTTACCTATTTTTCTCTACCACTGCCTAAGCCTAGAATATGGGATGGGAATCGAATTGCATGGTGAGCATGAGAGAGCCCGCATTAACTATTACCCTTGATTACAAGATATGGGATAAATACAAGGGTGCAAGTAACATGTTTTTCAAAAGTGTGCGATGAAGGGTATTCACCCTCATTACCTGGTGAGTAGGATGATCAGGGACTCCCTGGTTTAGGGGAGGGCCTAAGGTGTTGGCTCAGCTGGTTTAGGCGTGAGCAGAAGGATTGTCCTCTCGTATAAGGACCGGTTTGTCATCTTTTATTACCTGTACTCATAAAAGTATAACCACTCGAGGCTGTGTGGGCAGTCACTCGATCTGAACTCGTACGATCCAACCCCAGGGAGGCTGGGGAGCACCGGGAGGATAAGGAGGGGGAAAGTTTTGTCCGGTTTGGACATGGCGGTGGCCTGACTCCTTCCAGTATAACCGTTAAGGTTAGGACGTGCAAGGAAGGAAAGAGTTTCGGATTCGGATCTCATTGGCCATGAGATCGCAGAGCCGGACTAGTGGGTAAAGTGTACCCCTCTGCGCAGAGTCTAAACCTATTCGAATAGTCCGTGTCCTTTGGTATGGACGAGTCTGGTATGGTATGACAATTAGTGTTTCTACTACAACCGGGAACAGGGGAATGTGTGTGTATGTTCTGGAAAGAAAATGGTGCCACGGGAGCAGGAAGCTCAGTGGTGGTCAAGTAAGTGTTATTTCTATTGTCTTGGGAAAACCTTAAACAAAGAGTACTGCCTTTTTCTAAAAAAGCATGAGTGACTTCAACTCCACCATATAAAGCATGTACAATATAGGTTACTTTCTCTTTACGGGAGCCGGGTGGGCTTGCGGAATACCTAGTGTATTCACCCAGATTTATTTATGTTTTTCAGCAGCTGAAGACTTCTTTTCTACTATGCTTGATTGATGGGGCTGTGTCTTCACCCAGTTCTGCCTGTGGCCTGGGCTATTTTACCTTTCACTACGCTTTATGATTTTCGGCTCACTCTCGAGCTTGTATCCCCCTGTATTGTAATAACATTATTCAGACTCTACAACTATTTGAAGTAATGAATGTGGTTACTAGCCTCCTGGGACTAGTAATTGTATCACATTTGAGTCCCAAAGGATCGGGACGCTTCAGCTTGTCGTCCCTTGGCTCATTGAAGATGGACTCCTTCTCCTTATCATTGACCACCATCCCCTTTCCCTTGGGACCCATCTCTTCGGGCGATTAGTCCCTTTCGTGAAGAGAACGGCTCTGATACCAATTGAGAGCACCTAGATGGGGGGGGGTGAATAGGTGATCCTGTAAAAATCAAATACTAATAGCCACAAAACTTGGTTAATTGTTAGTACGATAAAACCAAGTGGCTATAGAGCGAGCTCTTGCGAATCACAATAATCACACAGAAAGACAATCACAAGAGACACAGTGTTTTATCCTTTGGTTCGGCCAAGTGCAAAACTTGCCTACTTTCACGTTGTGACGTCCCAATGGGCAAGGGTTTCACTCAACCCCTTTCAAGTGATCCAATGATCAACTTGAATACCACGGTGTTCTTCTTTCTTATACTTTCTCCCGTTTGCGAGGAATCTCCACAACTTGGAGCCTCTCGCCCTTATAATTGATGATCACAAAGAAGCACGGAAGTAAGGGAGGGAAAGCAACACACACAAATCCGCAGCAACACACACGCACACAAGCCAAGACTTGAGCTCAAAATGAAGCACAACGAGTTTACAACTAGAACGGAGCTCAAATCACTAACACAGTCGATCAAGTGCGCGGAGACGGAGTGTGGAAGACTTAGAATGCTTAGAGTATGCTTGGGTGACTCCTCCATGCGTCTAGGGGTCCCTTTTATAGCCCCAAGGCAGCTAGGAGCCGTTGGAGGCATTCTTGGAAGGCTAATCTTGCCTTCTGTCGGGTGGCGCACCGGACAGTCCGGTGCGCCACCGGACAGTCACTGTAGCTATCCGGTGCGCGATCTCCTTACTTTTCTGGCGCATCCGACCGTTGCAGATTCATGGCAGTTGGCGCACCGGACACTGTCCGGTGCACACCGGACAGTCCGGTGCCCCCTGCCGACCGTTGGCGCACCCACGCGTCGTGCGAAGATTGCTCGGTCGACCGTTGGCGTAGTCGACTGTTGGCTTACCGGATAGTCCGGTGAACCACCGGACAGTCCGGTGAATTTTAGTCGTACGCCATTGAGCTTTTCCCAAGAGCGACGACTTCGCCGCGGACGACTCACCGGATAGTCCGGTGCACCACCGGACAGTCCTGTGATTTGTAGTCGTACGCCGTCGTCGAGTCCCGAGAGCGGCTTGTTCACCGAGACTGGTCCTGGCGCACCGGACACTGTCCGGTGCACCACCGAACAGTCCGGTGCACCTAGACCGAGTAGGAGCAGCCAACTCTTTTCCAATTGCTTTTCTCCTGTTTCTAGCACTTAGACACAATACATTAGTACCCAAATCAATGTACTAAGTCTAGAAACGTACCTTGTAATATGATTTACACTTCTTCACTCTTTGGCACAAATTAGCACTTAGAGAAAATGTGTTGGGCACTTAATCACCAAAACACTTTAGAAATGGCCCAAGGGCACATTTCCCTTTCAAGTGTATTTATAGAGGTGAAACCCTAAATTGAGTAGGGAACATGCTTCGCTCGCCAATTTGGTCGCCTTCTTCACAATTTGGATCACAAACTCAATAAACTCCACCTTAAGAAAAATTACATGTAGCATCATAATAGCAAACTCCACCTCAAAATAATGCATCATCATATTGTCAGCGCCAAGATCAACTAGGGGCTAATTTGTAATACCAGCTAAGCTTGAGTATATCTCAAACTTAGCAACAGGAACATGCTTCGTCATCATATCAGCAGGATTATCATGAGTACTGATCTTGCATACCTTCACCAAACCTTTCTAAATGATATCACAAACGAACTGATAACAAATATCAAGAAGCTTGGATTTCTCAGTAACCATCTGATCTTTGGTGAGATAAATAGCAGTCTATACTATCACAATGAATGGTAATGCAAGACTTAATTCCACATAGCTTTGAATATATACCTTTTAACCATAAGGCTTCCTTAGTAACTTTTGCAATCGCCATATACTCAACTTTTGTGGTAGATAAAGCAACAGTATCCTGTAAACGAGCTTTTCAACTCACAACACAATCTCCAATAGTAAATCTGAGTAATAAATATATATAACATATATAAATCTAAAATATATTATTGATACTAAATCTGAAACTCTAAACACCACGAAACTAAATCTGAGTAATAAATATATAGTATAGAAGTATAACTAAATATCGTTACTAAATTCGGTTGCTCTCGATGCAGTTTACCTTGCTTTTAGACACGGTCCCTATGTTTTTCTAATTTTTTTAATAAACTAAATTAAATTAAATTAGATATCTTGTATACCAGATTACTCACTAGAAGTCTTAAACATGTAGTTTTCTGTTATTATTTTTTTTTTCATTTTTCCATTTTGTAAAAAATTTTAAACTTAAGTAAATTTTGAAAAAAAAACCAGGCGCTAAACTCCGCGACGGTTTCGGTCACCGATAATCGAGGGTTTTAAAATCCTTGACTTGGGGTGTGTGTGTGCCTATCTCCGCGGGGCCGCTGAGATAAAAACCCAACCGTCCCAAGACCCAACGACCTCCCGCCACTCTCCCCGATTCCTCTGCGAGCAGCCAGATCAGCACGGGCGCGGCGGCAGATTGGATCGGGGTCGGGGACCAAGCCGCCGCTCCGTCCTTTGTTTAATCTTCAGTTACCTGGCCCCGGGCCGTTGAATAGTGCACGGAGCACGCATTACCGTGCTGCCGCCGCCGACTCTTCCGAGCTGGTCCAAGAAAGAAACAGGGGAGGTACAGTTTCTTCTGCGCAGCGATCCCCCTTGTCAGTTTCTTTGACTGGCCTCTGTTGACTTGTGTGCGCTCTCTTCGCCTCACTGATTTGGTTTCTGTTTCATCTCCTTCCTTCCCCTCCCCTCCCCTCCCCTCCCTTCCCCTGCCCTGCCTATTTCATTCCTCCCCTCCCCTCCCCTCCCCTCCCCTCCCCTGCCTATTTCATTCTTTGTTTGTTTCAGCCTTTCACGGAAGAGGGGCGGAGTACGTAAGGTGAACCCGGTCGTCTGAAGAGAAGCGAGGACGACGTAGGAGAGGGGAGGACAGCGAGATGGCCGGCGGGTTTGGCGGCGGCGGGGCAGCCGCCGGGAGGGCCGAGCTCTACGAGGGCAAGATCACCGGCTACTTCATCCTCGCTTGCATCGTCGGCTCCTTCGGCGGATCCCTCTTCGGCTATGACCTCGGAGTCTCCAGTCAGTATCCCTTGCCGATTCTCCACCCATACCCTGTTCCTCTCAGTAGCTCGTTCGTTTTGTTGGATGCAATTGCAATTCCCGTTACCTGAAATTGATCATGTCGTCTTACGTACAAATGCAATTCTTGTCTGCGATGATTCTCTGCGCAGTTTTTTTTAATCTCTGAATTGTACTCATTTTCAGTACGGATATATACTCCGTTTCGTCGAGTACAGGTCATCTCAATCCTCACTTCTAAAGAAGCAGAGCATTGTGAAATGAAATGAAATGCATCCATGGTTGCAGGCGGCGTGACTTCCATGGACGACTTCCTGGTGAAGTTCTTCCCGGACGTGTACCGGCGGAAGCAGGCGCACCTCCACGAGACGGACTACTGCAAGTACGACAACCAGCTGCTGACGCTCTTCACCTCGTCGCTCTACTTCGCGGGCCTCGTCTCCACCTTCGGCGCCTCCTACGTGACCAAGCGCCACGGCCGGCGCGCCAGCATCATGGTGGGCGCCGCCAGCTTCTTCCTCGGCGGCGCCATCAACGCGGCCGCCATGAACATCGCCATGCTCATCGTCGGCCGCGTGCTCCTCGGCGTCGGCATCGGCTTCGGCAACCAGGCCGTGCCGCTCTACCTCTCGGAGATCGCGCCCTACCGCATCCGCGGCGCCGTGAACCAGCTCTTCCAGCTCACCACCTGCCTCGGCATCCTCGTCGCCGACGTCATCAACTACTTCACCGACCGCCTGCACCCCTGGGGGTGGCGCCTCTCGCTGGGGCTCGCCATGGGCCCCGCCACCGCCATCTTCGTCGGCGCGCTATTCCTCCCCGAGACGCCCAACAGCCTCGTGGAGCGCGGGCACCTGGAGGAGGCCCGCCGCGTGCTGGAGAAGGTGCGCGGCACGCACAAGGTGGACGCCGAGTTCGAGGACCTCAAGGAGGCCAGCCAGGCCGCGCGCGCCGTCACGGGCACGTTCCGGAACCTGCTCGCCGTGCGCAACCGCCCGCAGCTCATCATCGGCGCGCTCGGCATCCCGGCGTTCCAGCAGCTGTCGGGCATGAACTCCATCCTCTTCTACTCGCCCGTCATCTTCCAGAGCCTTGGGTTCGGCTCCTCCGCGGCGCTCTACTCCTCCATCATCACCGGCTCCATGCTCGTCGTCGGCGCGCTCATCTCCATGGTCACCGTCGACCGCCTCGGCCGCCGCTTCCTCTTCATCGAGGCGGGCATTCAGATGATCTCCTCCATGGTCAGTCAGTATCATACAGGAACATGCCATGGCTGATGGCTCTGACCAGCGGCGGAAGTTCTTGATTATTGTTGTTGCTGTTGCAGGTCGTGGTGGCTGTGATCCTTGCCCTTAAGTTCGGAAAAGGCGAGGAGCTGAGCAAGGGCGTGAGCACGGTGCTGGTGGTGGCCATCTGCCTCTTCGTGGTGGCCTACGGATGGTCCTGGGGGCCCCTGGGATGGCTGGTGCCGAGCGAGCTGTTCCCGCTGGAGATGCGGTCGGCGGGGCAGAGCGTGGTGGTGTGCGTCAACCTCTTCTGGACGGCTGCCGTGGCGCAGTGCTTCCTCGCCGCGCTGTGCCACCTCCGGTGGGGCGTCTTCGTGCTCTTCGCCGCGCTCATCGTCGTCATGTCCATCTTCATCATACTCCTGCTGCCGGAGACCAAGCAGGTGCCCATCGAGGAGATATGGATGCTCTTTGACAGGCACTGGTACTGGAAGCGCATCGTCCGCAGGGACCCAAAATACCAGGGCAACCTCCACCAGCAGCAGGAGATGTCCAGAATATGAACATGGTTAATTAGCGATGTGGTTTAATAAGTTTTCTATCCCTAAACATATAGGATATGATGATTACTACTAGATTATTAAGACGAATATGGTGTGATCCTTGATGCAATCCAAAGAGGAGTTACGATTGGTGTTCTTGCTTGCATTGCATTGTGCCTTCGTCCATGGTTGCATTGTGGGTCCATGGTGTGCTTTCATGTTATTGTTAGTTCAGACTTGCAAAGAGCTTTGTCCTAATTATTGATTATATATCCAAGAGATAACTATAATCTATTAAAACAGAGTGGCATACGAGAAGACCGATATATTATAGCCGTGGATGCCTCTCTCCCTGTGGTTGTGGGCGCCTAAGCCGCCATAACCCAATTTCACAATGTTCCATCTCCTCCTAGCGTTTATCAACAATGAATGTGTTGGAGACATTGCTGCTATTGTTGCGGTTAGGGCTGGAAAAAAAGCTCGAGCTCGACGAGTTGGCTCAGGCTTGCAGCAGCTCGGATCGGCTCGACGCTTAGAACGAGCTCGAGTTGAGCCTATTTTTTTGGCTCGTGAAAAGAGCGAGTTAGCTCGGTGCAGCTCGCGAGCTGGCTCGTGGCTCGACCCAACAACAATTTGTTACATAAAATCTTAATTAGCATATAATATTAGTAACGAGTAGACAATTAATTTATGTTATTTAAGGTTACTATACAAAATAATCTATTTTATATATTATATTAGTGATATATATATTTTACTAATTTAAAATATGTTATTTAAAATATTTTTAAGATTTTATATTATAATTTAGAGAGCAGATTGGCTCGGCGAGCCGGCTCGCGAGCTAAGAGCGAGTCGAGCCGAGTCGAGCCGTTTTTTCGAGCTCGCGAGATGAGTGAGCCGAGCCGAGCTCGGCTCGGCTTGTTTCCACCCCTAGTTGCAGTGTTTATCAACAATTATGGTGGTACAAATACATACGACTACTTTCACTATATTGTCACACTCGACATACGACTACTTTCACTATATTGCCGCGTTATTTTTCTGCTGCGCTTAGAGTTGGACATTCGGTCTATTAGGGTAATTCAGTTCGGACTATTCGGGTTTGTGAAATTTCGGGTTCTAAAAAATAAGAACCAAAATTTTCAAAATAATTTTAGGAACCGAACCCGAATAGACTCACAATTTCGGTTCGGTCTATTCGGTCCACCGAATAGGCCCGAATAGTAGAGAGGCTATTATCTTTTGTTAAAATATATACAATAATTAATTAATTGAAAGTACTATTATTACAACAAGTGACTATAAAAAATAGCATACGTAGATATATATACTATGATTAAGATGATATTATTATTTTTGGCTAATAAGTTCAGAAATCATATAATAATACCATCACATATTAAGAGATTTTTATATTTTGGGGTATTCGGTCTATTCGGGGTTTAAAGGTTAGGAACCGAACCCGAAAACCCAAATAAGCCAACAATTCAGTCTATTCGGGTTCGGTTCAGATTCGGGTTCGATTTTCAGTTTTAAAATGTTTACCCCTAGCTGCGCTGCACATCTAATGGTAAGGTATATGTGCAATTTTTAATCTAGATGGTTTGTATAGTGGCACGTAACTTTTAGGCTGAAAAAAGTAACCATTTCGACATGGGTGTACTATTAACATTGAACCTCACGCCATTGTCACTATAATTGACGGTGAAAATAGATGTATTTGGAATATCTTAGGAATCAATTTGATTTGATCAATCCAATGAGATTTTCACAGATTGTCTCAGGACCGCCATTTGCATATAACACATATATTATTTAGACAACCTTTTCACATCATGCAGTAGTATCTGGTTCTTCGTCTAACTTGGTTTTTTTTAGAAAATACTGTGAATTGTATAGCCAAAATGTATATTTGGTTTAATGTTTCATATAATTCTTTTACTAGCTAGTGATAGCATAATTCTTGATGTTATCATGTAGGACTCAAGCGTGAAGGCACGAAGGATGAGAACTTGGTAATTGAGACAAAAGGTCATACTATCTCACATTTAGTATAATTATCTACTTTATTTTCTGTCATACTATTAGGTCACATATTAAATGTTATACAATAGCGTGCCTTAGAAAAATTAAGAGTTCACTTTAATGCTCTTCCAACTACCGCATCTATAAATGTTATAATCATCGTTTGGTAAGTACGTTAAAGCAGAGTGACATCTGTTTTCTCGATCTTAATAGGGTGGATGTCAAACATTTATATGCATAATGTTGATTTGCTTGATGATGCTATCAAATCGGATTTGGGACTTAGGCATGATATTGGGATCCATGGCGTTAGATGCCACCTAACAACAAGAGTGACATAGGATATGATTAGAAAATATTGCTTACCTATGTCATTATGTTTCTAGTGGTGATGGCAAAGCTCATAAGAATTTAGTGAACATGGATCTTGTCCACTATATTGCATTAGAGACAAGATGATTGCAAAACATATAGTGGGAGAGTCTTTTGTTAAATTATTTAACAAACTATTAAAGTAAATAGTTCTAGACTTTGCTTTTATTTTGTTGTAAATGGCACCTAAAAGCTCCTACCGATTTTAATTTGTGATCAATTCTTGGCAAAGAAAAACCCACTGGAATAAAATTTATTGATTGGTGCCATAACTTGAGAAATGTTCTCAAGCAAGAGAAAAAGGAGTATGTACTTGACAAAGTAAATAGCTATCTCATACTTGCCACCATGTCCTTTGAGCTTCAGAAGCAATATGAGGATGCAAATGCTCACACTATGATTATGAGACTTTATGTCATGTTTATGAACCAAGCAAGGTGCAAGATATGACATCTCCATATACATATTTTTATTATTAGCTAACTAAAGGAAGTCTAGTTAGTCTTCATGCAATCAATATGATGGGTTACACTAAGAGCCTTGGCACGCTTGGTTTTGCTCTCCTTGATGAGTTGGTTACGAATGTGATCCTCTAGAATCTCTCTCCAAGCTATGACCCTCATATTGACATTTCACATGAATAGCATGAAGACCTTGGTTGTGTCGCAGGGATACTCAATATAGTCGAGGAGAGCATTAAAAAGAACTCTAATCATGTGATGATGGTCCAAAAGGATATCAAGAAGTGGAAATATTTTATAAAGGGTAAGGCTAAAGATAAGATATCAAAGCCAAATGCAAAACTTGAAAGGGTCTAGATGGTTAGAGGGGGTGAAAAGCCTAGAGCTAATTTAAATGAATATGTGGAAGCAGTTACCTGTTCTGACTATTTCCCTAAACAAATGAATAGCTTGTGAAATATATGTATGGTTATGACAAGCTATGTGCTAAACAAGAGAAGCAAAACAGATAATAGAAATGCAACGAACAAATGAACTAATAACAAGTATATGTAATTGTAAGGATAATTTAGAGAGCAAATCACACAAGGCAAGAGATGACATAATATTTATCCCTGAGGTTCGATTGCTTGTTAGCAACCTACATCCTCATCGTGGCAAGTCCAAACTAGGTGATTCATGCACTAATTGGCATAACAAGCCAAGCCCATATATAATAAGAGGATCGTAAGAATCACACTAGAGTAGAACTCCAACAAGCTAATATTTGACTAGAGTTGCTCTTAAGAATCTCCCACAGGAATAGACATAAGAACCCCACACAAGAATGATCTGAGTTGACAAGAATCACCAAAATCGCTCAACAATCCCACAATCATTGGGCCATCTAGGTAATGACAATCACCAAGAGTAATAGGTGTAGAATCGGTCCAACTCACTCAACTAGTGCCACAAGAAGCATGAACACTACACCATGCACTAGGAGTGTTCTAGTCTCACCTAAGTGATGAAGTACGTGTTCCAAGTGAGTGGAGTGTGTTTCTCAATCTTCAAGATGTGTATGCAAGGGCTAGAGGTCATGGGATGCCAGCCAAGGTCAGTCAAGAGGTGTATTTATAGCCCATCAAAGGAATCTAGCTATCACAACTCCACTCATAGAAATCAGGTGCATTGGACATGTCTGGTGCTAAGTCAGGTGCTACATGGGACACACTGGGGCCCTTCCAACTACTTCTCCAATGGCTATAAACTACTCCCTCCATCTCAAAATAGTAGTCATTTTAGCTTTAGATTTTTATGTCCATGTTCATATGGATGGTTATGAACCTAGACATATATAGAACACATACATTAATTATTGTATGAATCCAGTAAAAAGGTAAAACAAATTTTAATTTGGGATGGAGGGAGTAGATGGCAACCCTGTTAGACATCCAATGTGAGCACTAGACAAGTACCAAACATGTTTGAGGAGTTATACACCGAACTGAGTACCTTTACAAGCTCTATAATTTTCCTGTCTATTATGGTATCTTATGCCACACTAGACACAACCGTTGAGTTTTAGAGTCGATGTGCATACTTGGGAACCTCACCCTCTCCCAACCAGCTTGTATCCTACTACAAGCACTTAGGTGCAAGTAATATAAGTCTCATCCCCCTCTACTGGAAGTAGGGCCTTCTTTTGCCCAAACTAGGATAAAACTTGTGTCATCTTGCATCACCATCTGAGACTAGGCATGCAACACTAATTCACTAGTTGGTAGGATCCTCGGGTCAAAACACTACACTTTCATATTTAGATTATGTTTTTTAGTTGTGCGATTTACCTTCCTAACTTAGTTATAGGTTGCATAATTCTTTGCGGTTGAGTTAGCAGCACTTAATCAAAATTGTAGTTGTACATAAGATAGATTATTTATTGCATATGTTTTAGTAGGCAAAATAGAGGCCTCGATTTAGAGAAAAATTAGATTGCCTAATTCACCCCCACCCCACCGCTCCACTTAGGCATCATCGTTCCTTTTAGTTGGTATTAAAGATAGTGACTCAATTTAGAACTTTTGGCTTAATTGTCATTGAGGTGGCACTGCTTAGAGAGGGAAGGATGGATACTTCTAGCAAATCTCACTTGATGGTACTAACTTCCTCTATTGTAGTTGAAAGGAAAATAGGGTCAAACCTTTTCCATAATTAATTTTGGTGGTTGAATGCCCAACACAAATATTGGACTAACTAGTTTGCTCTAGAATACATGTTCTACAGGTGCATAAAGGTTCAACACAAACCAATAAAAGATTAAAGCTAGGGTTCAAATTCAAAGGAGCAAGAAACTTGAGTGTGCCTTGGTATGGCGCACCGGACTGTCCGGTGTGCCAACGGATAGTGTCTGGTGCACCAGGACCATACAGTCATGAACTGGCCACTCTCGGGTTTCTTAGAGCGCGCTCCACTATAATTCACCGGACCGTCCGGTGCACCAGCGGAGCAACAGCTACTCGGCGCAACGGTCGTCTGCAAAAGCTGGAGATTTAGAGCTACAGTGAAGAATAGTGCGCGCAGAGTCAGAGCCGCCTGTCAGAGGCGCACCGGACACTGAACAATGTCTGTCCGGTGTGGCATCGGACTGTCTGGTGCCCCAAAATGTCAACACTCCAACGATCAGAAGCTCCAGAACCCTAACGGTTGGGTGACGTAGCTGTGAAAGGGAAATGTGCCCTTGGGCCATTTCTATAAGATTTTGGTGATTAAGTGCTCCACACAAAAATGCTTTGAGTGATATTTGTGCCAAAGATTCAAGAAGTGCAAATCAAGATTAAAAGTATGTTTCTAGACTTAGTACATTGTTTTGAAGACTAATGTATTGTGTCTAAGTGCTAGAAACAGGAGAAATCGCTTTGAAGATAAGTTGGCTGTGTTCAGCCAAAAGGCTGCTCGGTCTGGGTGCACCGGACTGTCCGGTGGTGCACCGGACTGTGTCCGGTGTGCTAGGACCGGTCTAGATGAACAGCCTGCTCTCGGGTCTCGACGGCGACGTACGGCTATAAATCACCGGACTGTCCGGTGAGTCGTCTGCGGCGAAGTCGCCGCTCTCGGGAAACCAGTCAACTGCGTCCGACTAAAAATCTCCGGACTGTCCAGTGGTGCACCGGACTGTCCGGTGAGCCAATGGTCAGGCGCGCAATCCGCGGGTGACGTGTGGCCGAGCCAACGGTCGGATGGGGGCACCGGACTGTCCGGTGTGCACCAGACAGTGTCCGGTGCGCCAACGGCTCCAAATCTTCAACGGTCGGCTACGCCAGATTAGGAAAGCAATCCGCACCGGACAGTGTCCGGTGGTGCACCGCACTGTCCGGTGCGCCACCCGACTGAAGGCAAGATTTGCCTTCCTGGATTGCTTCCAACGGCTCCTAGCTGCCTTGGGGCTATAAAAGGGTCCCCTAGGCGCATGGAGGAGTACACCAAGCATTCTTTGATCAACTCTAAGAACCAAGACTCCATTTCTGCGCATTTGACTCTTTGTGATAGCAACTAGAGCTCCATTTGAGTAGAGAACTCTTTGAGTTGTGTTGCGAGCTCAAGTTGTGATTTGTGTGCGTGTTTGTGCTCTGATTTCGTGTCTTGTGTGCATTGCTCTCCCTCCCTTACTTCCATGTTTCTTTGTGATCATCATTTGTAAGGGCGAGAGGCTCCAAGTTGTGGAGATTCCTCACGAACGGGAGATAGTAAACGAAAGCAAAAACATCGTGGTATTCAAGTTGATCATTGGATCACTTGAGAGGGGTTGAGTGCAACCCTCGTCCGTTGGGATGCCACAACGTGGAGTAGGCAAGTATTGGACTTGGCCGAACCACGGGATAAACCATTGTGCCTCTCTGTGTTGATTTCTTTGTGGTTATCGTGTTTAGCAAGAACTCCTCTCTAGCCACTTGGCTTTATTGCTCTAACACTTAATCAAGTTTGTGGCTTTAAGTTTCAAGTTTTTACAGGATCACCTATTCACCCCCCTCTAGGTGCTCTCAATTGGTATCAGAGCCGTTCTCTTCACACAAGGGACTAACCGCTTGAAGAGATGGATCCTAAGGGAAAGGGGATGGTGGTCAACGATAAGGAGAAGGAGTCCACCTTCAATGAGCCAAGAGACGATAAGCCCACCGACTCTGGCTCGAGTCAAAAAAGAAAGACGGGAAGAAGAAGAGGCGCATCAAGAAGATAGTCTACTACGACAGCGATGAGTCTTCTTCTTCCCAAAAGGACGACGACGACTACGAGAAAAAGAAAACGGTCAACTCAAACTTTTCTTTTGATTACTCTCGTATTCCACATAATTCAAATGCACATTTGCTTTCCATTCCTCTTGGTAAACCTCCACACTTTGATGGAGAGGACTACGGATTTTGGAGTCACAAAATGCGTAGTCACTTGTTCTCTCTTCATCCAAGTATATGGGAGATAGTAGAGAATGGAATGCATTTTGATAGTTCGGATAATCCCATGTTTATAAATGAACAAATTCACAAAAGTGCACAAGCTACCACTGTTCTTTTAGCATCCTTGTGCAGGGAAGAGTACCATAAGGTGAGCGGTTTGGATAACGCCAAGCAGATTTGGGACACCCTCAAGATCTCGCATGAGGGAAATGATGTCACCATGCTCACCAAGATGGAGTTGGTGGAGCGCGAACTAGGAAGGTTTGCAATGATCAGGGGGGAGGAGCCAACCCAAACGTACAACAGGCTCAAGACCCTGGTCAACAAAATAAGGAGCTATGGAAGCACGAGATGGACGGACCACGACGTCGTCTGGCTTATGCTAAGGTCCTTCACTATCCTTGATCCTCATCTTGTAAACTCTATTCGTGAAAATCCTAGGTATACCAAGATGACGCCCGAGGAAATACTTGGGAAGTTTGTAAGCGGGCGAATGATGATCAAGGAGGCGAGATATGTTGATGAGGCGTTAAATGGCCTAATGACGATCCACGAGCCTCAAACTGTTGCCCTCAAAGCAACAAGTAGCAGGGAGGCGCTACCTAGCAAGGTGGCGCAAGTTGAGGCGGCGGGGCTTAACGAGGAAGAAATGACCCTCATCATCAAGCGCTTTAAGACGGTGCTTAAAGGAAGAAAGGAGCACCCAAACAAGAGCAAGACGAAGGGAAAGCGCTCCTGCTTCAAGTGTGGTAAGTATGGTCATTTTATAGCAAACTGTCCCGACAATACTAATGACCAGGAGCAAGAGAAAGGCAGGAAGAAGGAAAAGAAGAAGGCCTACAAGAAGGCGAAGGGCGAGGCACATCTCGGCAAAGAGTGGGACTCAGATTGTTCGTCGTCCGACTCCGACAACGAGGGACTCGCCGCCTCGGCCTTCAACAAATCGTCGCTCTTCCCCAACGAGCGCCACACGTGCCTAATGGCAAAAGAAAAGAAGGTAATCACTAGAGAAACTCCTAAGTACTCTACTTCTAGTGATGAGGACTCTAGTGATGATGAAATTGATTACACTAGCCTGTTTAAAGGATTAGATAGAGCAAAAGTAGAAAAGATCAATGAATTGATTGATGCTCTAAACGAAAAGGATAGACTTTTAGAAAAGCAAGAGGATCTTTTATATGAAGAACATGATAAATTTGTAAGTGTGCAAAAGTCTCTTGCTTTAGAAGTTAAAAGAAATGAAATGCTTTCATGTGAAATTTCTGCTTGTCATGAGACTATTTCTAGTTTAAAGAGCATTAATGATGATTTAAATGCTAAATTAGTAGAAGCAAATAAGACTAGTTCTCATGTGGAACATGTAGTAGTTTGCAATAGGTGTAAGGATTTTAATGTTGATGCTTGCAATGAACATTTAATTTCCATTTCTAAATTAAATGATGAAGTAGCTAGTCTTAATGCCCAACTTAAGACTAGCAAAGATGATTTTGATAAACTAAAATTTGCAAGGGATGCCTACACTAGTGGTAGACACCCCTCTATTAAGGATGGGCTTGGCTTTTGAAGGGAAGCTAAGAACTTAACAGGTCATAAGGCTCCCATCTCTGCTAAGGAGAAAGGGAAGGCCCCTATGGCTAATAGTGTTCATAAAAATCATGCTTTCTTGTATCATGATAGGAAATATTCTAGGAATGCACATCATAATAGGAGTTTTAATGCTTATGATTCACATGCCATGTTTGGTTCAAGTTCTTCCTTTGTGCATGGTAGAAATATGTCTAGGAACCATGTTGTTCATCATGTACCTAAGAAAATGCAAAATAAATCTGCTACTGTTTTTCATGCCTGCAACACTGATTTTGTACTTTCATGTAAAAATAAGAAAGTGGTTGCCAGGAAATTGGGGGCAAAATGCAAGGGAGATAAAACTTGCATTTGGGTCCCTAAGGCTATTGTTACTAACCTTGTAGGACCCAACAAGAGTTGGGTACCTAAAACCCAAGCCTAATTTGCCTTGCAGGTTTATGCATCCGGGGGCTCAAGCTGGATTATCGACAGCGAATGCACAAACCACATGACGGGGGGAAGAAGATGTTCACCTCCTACGTCAAGAACAAAGATTCCCAAGACTCAATCATATTCGGTGACAGGAATCAAGGCAAGGTTAAAGGTCTAGGAAAAATAGCTATTTCTTCCGAGCATTCCATTTCTAATGTGTTTTTAGTAGAATCGATCGGATATAACTTGTTGTCCGTTAGTCAATTATGTAATATGGGTTACAACTGCTTATTTACAAATGTAGATGTGTCTGTCTTTAGAAGGAGTGATGGTTCATTAGCCTTTAAGGGTGTACTAGACGACAAACTCTATTTAGTTAATTTTTTGAAGGAGGAGGCCGGTCTAGATGCATGCTTAATTGCTAAGACTAGCATGGGCTGGCTGTGGCATCGCCGTCTAGCACATGTTGGGATGAAGAACCTTCACAAACTTCTGAAGGGAGAACATGTGTTAGGTCTAACAAATGTGTATTTCGAAAAAGATAGACCTTGTGTAGCTTGTCAAGCAGGTAAATAGGTGGGAAGCGCTCATCACAACAAGAATGTGATGACTACATCAAGACCTCTGGAGCTACTGCATATGTCTCTTCGGACCCATCGCCTACCTTAGCATCGGGGGAAGTAAGTATGGTCTTGTTATTGTTGATGATTTTTCCCGCTTCACTTGGGTATTCTTTTTGCAGGATAAATCTGAAACCCAAGGGACCCTCAAGCGCTTCCGAAGGAGAGCTCAAAATGAATTTGAGCTCAAGGTGAAGAAGATAAGGAGCGACAACGGGTCCGAGTTCAAGAACCTGCAAGTGGAGGAGTTTCTTGAGGAGGAAGGAATCAAGCACGAGTTCTCCGCTCCCTACACACCACAGCAAAATGGTGTGGTAGAGAGGAAGAACAGGACGCTTATAGACATGGCGAGAACGATGCTTGGAGAATTCAAGATGCCCGAGCGGTTTTGGTCGGAAGCTGTGAACACAGCTTGCCACGCCATAAACCGAGTCTACCTTCATCGACTCCTCAAGAAGACGTCATACGAGCTTCTAATCGGTAACAAACCCAACGTTTCATATTTTCGAGTTTTTGGGAGTAAATGCTACATTCTGGTGAAGAAAGGTAGAAATTCAAAATTTGCTCCCAAAGCTGTAGAAGGGTTTTTGTTAGGTTATGACTCAAATACAAAGGCATATAGAGTCTTCAACAAATCATCAGGTTTGGTTGAAGTCTCTAGCGACGTTGTATTTGATGAGACTAATGGCTCTCCAAGAGAGCAAGTTGATCTTGATGATGTAGATGAGGATGATGTTCCAACGGACGCAATTCGTACCATGGCAATTGGAGACGTGCGACCATAGGAACACAAGGAGCAAGATCAACCTTCTTCCTCAACAACGGTGCACCCCCAACTCAAGATGACGAACAGGTCCCTCAAGAAGAGGCGTGTGATCAAGGGGAGCACAAGATGTCCAAGTTGAAGAGGAAGAAGCACCACAGGACCCTCCAACTCAAGTTCGAGCGATGATTCAAAGGAATCATCCCGTTGACCAGATTTTGGGTGATATTAGCAAGGGAGTAACTACTCGCTCTAGATTAGCTAATTTTTGTGAGCATTACTCTTTTGTCTCTTCTATTGAGCCTTTCAGGGTAGAAGAGGCCTTGCTAGATCCGGACTGGATGCTGGCCATGCAGGAAGAGTTCAATAACTTCAAGCGAAATGAAGTTTGGAAACTGGTGCCACGTCCCAAGCAAAACGTTGTGGGAACCAAGTGGGTGTTTCGTAACAAACAGGACGAGTACGGGGTGGTGACAAGGAACAAGGCTCGACTTGTGGCAAAAGGTTATGCCCAAGTCGCAGGTTTGGACTTTGAGGAGACTTTTGCTCCTGTGGCTAGGCTAGAGTTGATTCATATTTTGTTAGCCTATGCCGCTCGATTGGTGATCGACCATGGCAATTGAAGTTTGGAAACCGGTATGCGCTACTGGCCCTTCGATTGGTGATCGACGACCATGATTTTAAAAGCACGAGATCTAATCTCACTCGCAAATTTCGCATCGGACGGCTGAGAACCAAATCCAACCGGTACACAATGTTAGCCATTAGCTCGAGATCCAACGGCTGACAACACTCCCTGGTCGAGCGATCCCCAGACGTAATCTCCCCCGTCGCCTCAAAATCCGAGGGTCGCGAGCTCATCACCTACCCCAGGTGGTTTGACCACGGCGGCGCGTTGGAGTTACGGTGGTGTGCCCGCCGGAGTTGGTCAAAACCGTGACAGATGGCCACACCACCCAACCTGATTAGTGCAAAACAACGTGGAGGCGATCGCGAGACAGAAGGTGGGCTTACCTCCAAGGATTGTGGCGTTCAGAGCCCTGCCCACGGTGTGGCGCGGAATCACGGCGGCGCAGCGGCTCCGGTTAGCATTCATCGTTGCCCTGATGGTCGAACCCTGCCGCCAAGTCCACGAACAACCTCACCAACCACTCGCGATGCACCCTGACCCAAGAGGAGATTCCCAGGCACAAGGTCACCGGTGTCGGATACGAGTTTCTCTACCTATGGCGGTGCACAGTGGTCACGAGGCATGGCCCTTCCTTTATACGCATCGGGGAGGGCGATTTCCAGCCGAGGAGTCCGTGGCAGGCGGCGCGCGTCGTCGCAACAGATTTCCCAAAGAAGCGGAGGCGGATTTGGTGCGTGGATTTGCTCGAGGAGTCGCAGACACGCCGCAAGGTCCGAGGTTTGTTTGAAGGGGACGAAACTGACGATCCGGGCCCACTGGCAAGTGACACCATGAAAAAGAAAAAGAAAAGGGGGCGCAAGTGGGCCGGCGGGGAGGAAGCTGGGCCGAGGGCGCCAGAATCGACCCAGGTGCGTTTTTCCCATTTTGTTTTTTTTTCTTTTACTATTTTCTATTTCAATTCATGGATTTTAAACTAGATTCAAAACCAGTTCAAACTTTGACTCAGTTTTAAATGTGCACTTTAAAACCACAGTATGAAATGCAAGTTTAGTTTATTTTATTTATTATACTATTTAAACAAATGATTTTAAATATGAAATTCATACTCACTAAAATAGAAAATAGGTATTTTAAGAATTAAAATCTCTAGTTTATAAAATCCTTTTGAGAATAATTATAAATATTCATTTCAACCAAGGGTAATAAATTTATATAGAGATTATTTTATTTAAATCTTTATTAGGAACATGTTTATTTTAGGTGATGTTGCTTCCAATGTAACAAAATTCTTATTGGAAGGCATTCTAATATCAAAATCCTTGGAGAACTTTTTACTAAACTTTCACATTAAGATTTTTGGGTGTTACAAATCCTACCCCCTTAACAAAAATCTCGTCCTCGAGATTTCTAAGAAAAGGTGTATAACTATGTCATCTCAGAACATATGCACACACAAAAATCCCAGCATGATGCATACTTTATTAGCAACACATGGGTCAATTAGACCTTATTATTATTACTAAAATAGTAAAATACTACTACTAGCTAAACTAATATTTAGGTCTTACAAATAGTAAAATATGTATATATGTATCTATGTTTATGTTTTTCTCTATTCTTGTTGTTCGTTGACTTCTTCACCGACTACTTCATCTTCAACTAGCTCTTCTTCTTGAATTTCATGTTCACCCGGTTCAGCTTCTACTTCTGCATGATGGGCTTGTCCCCGGTTGATAGATAGGGGCTGACTCTTTCCTGCCGAGGCTTGTCCTTGCTTCATCGGAGCTGGTGTAGTGTAGGCAGCTCTGTTGGGACAGTAGTTGGCGTAGTGTCCCGGTTGTCCACACTTGAAGCATGCCCTGTTGGTGGTTGTGTTAGGAGCAACGGGTCCTGCTGGGGTGCTTGCTTGCGGAGGAGCAGTTGGTGCCCGTTGAGTTTGTTGCCCAGAACTGCCACTAGCTGGTGTACTTGGAGTGGTAGTATAGCGAGGACGGGAACTACTTCCAGCCTGCCCTTGGTTGGTCGCCCTTCTTTTCTCTCCATATATACTCCTCTTGTTTTCTACAGCTATAGCTTTGTCAAGTAGCCTTTGGAAGGATGGGAATGTGTGTGATACCAGTTGATATTGCAAGGGTCCAATCAAACCGTCCAGAAAAAGCTCCTGCTTTTGCTCATCATCCTCAACATCTCTAGGAGCATATCGAGATAACTGGATGAATTTGTCCCTATATTCACTCACGAACATACTTCCTTGCTTGAGAGATAGAAACTCCTTTCTCTTAATCTTCATGAGCCCAGCAGGAATATGGTAATTCCTGAATTGAGTGGAGAATTCTGCCTAAGTAATTGTATCGACAGCAGCATGAGCAGCGCAGTACGCATCCCACCAATCCGCAGCAGGACCAGCAAGACGGCCTGATGCATAGAGTACTTTCTCTCTATCCGAGCACTGAGCTATGTTGAGCATCTTCTCTATGGACTTTAACCAGTCATCTGCTTGTAGCGGATCTGCGGAGTTGGAGAAGGTTGGTGGTTTGTGGCTCATGAATTCCCGGTGCTTGTCCCGGGGTGGAACTGGTAGTGGAGGTGGAGGCAGTGGCGCTTGTTGCTGTTGCTGTTGCGCCCTTCTTTCTTGACGTATCTCCTCCCGCTCTTGGCGCATCTCCCGACGTGCATCCTCTCTTTCCTGGCGCATTTCCTGGCGTTCTTGCTGCATCTCAGCGCGCATATCTGCCATATTGTCCGCCATTTGCTGCATCATCCTCATCTGAGCTGCAATCAGTGGGTCAACTCCGCCTGGTAGAGGATTAGGAGGATTCATCTCTGCTGGCTGTGACTGGGGTTGTCTATATATCCACCGAGTGTGTCGAGGAGGCAAATCAATTCCACCACCCCGTTTGGTATTGACCATCTGAGTTAGATTCATATGGTAAGAGAATGGTAGACAAGGCAGGTATTTACAAATCAGGTTACTTTGGGCGATTTTATTAGCTAAGCAGATTAATATCTTACCTACCATAGCTAATTCAATATCTTATGGTGGTACATGCTAAGATGTCCATCTATAATAGTTTAATCAATCAAAGAAGCAAATCAGACAAGTGCCATAAGAACAAACATTCAAGCATACAAATATTTACGAAAATAGTTTTGATTTTGTTCCTAAGATTAGGTCTCCTATTCCTAAAAGTCACTTTAGGTACGGATTTCAAAGTGTGAAATCCACATTTGTCTTTAGAAAGAAAAGATAAGAATAATCAGAGTAAAGCGGAAATAGATGAGAAAAGATTAAGATAAGTTTTAAAAAAATCAGAGTAAGATAAGTATTTAATGGTTGTCCAGTTCTATCTAGGTTTCGTCCTACAGTCAACATTCCTCTGATACCACTTCTGTCACACCCGGATTTCGGGGCACCAAGACCCGGGTGCGAACAATCACCAGGTGCTGGGACCAAGTCTCACACATGATGAATCATGGCACAGGATCGAATGTCACATCTTTACTATATAATAGGAGTTCTGTACAAAATAAATAATTACATTATAAGGAGACAACGGTCCAACAACCCAAAGTTGACTGGGAGACGACGGCCTAGACCTCTCACGAACACATCGTGGCATCCTCCATGCGCCTCATCCTGTGGCACCTGTTCTTGACCTGTGGGGGGTGAGACAGCAAGAGTGAGCTCACATACGTTCATAGCTCAACAAGTTGTGGGGAATAATGTGCATGAACTCGCCAAAGGTGGGAGCTCATGTGAAGTGTAAGGCTTACCAAAGAGGATGGTTAGAGCTGAGCATTGCTTTTAAAGTTGGTCAAAATTTTATTAGCAGTTACTAAGTATAAGTAAATACCAACCCAATTAAATAGTAGAACAAAAGTAACAACATCACCTGCGATGCAATGCATATGACAAATTGAATTTAGTTCCATAAATTAATCATGTGAGGGTCCGAGCTGCTCATGACCGTGAGCACGGCTAGTATACCAGTTTTACACTCTGTAGAGGTTGCGCATCTTTACCCACAAGTCATGTTACCTATCTGCCAATGGATCGCGACTTCCCATACACCTCTACCGAGGAGGCGAGGCAGGGTAACACTACAAGGCCTTTACAAAGTTCCACTAGCTTCAGAAAACCCGCTACAGTTTATAGGAAGCTCCAATGCAGGGACCCCTCGCATGACCGCCATCGCAGCAAAATCATCCCAAGGGCCTCCCTACACTGACCACTCCCCTACTGCCCTTGCCCCTTTCGGGTAAGGTAGTCTTCCACTAGCTTTCCTAATTAATCAGCCAAGGGCGTCCCATTAAACCCTTGTGGTAGCACTATTTTCCCGGGTGGTCGCTCCATGTTCCAATTAATATAATGATCTTATCATGAACAGTAATAATAAACAGATGATAAAAATGTGATCATGAATAATGTATCTTCATAACCAAAACCACATAAAGCACTAGCAAGTACTACCCAAAAAGTTCAGTGGTAAACAAGGTATAAAAATAGACAAACTAGGGTAACCTATTGGGTCCCATCAAAATTAACCTATGCAGATCATTATGATTAATCAGAACATGGCTGGGTAAAAAGAAGTGATCAAGGGCACAACTTGCCTGGGACTTGAGATTCCAGGTACCAACTTGCTCTTCAGATGACACGTGTCCTCACTGCTAAACGTAGCAATACAAACAAATAGTGTACAGGCAAAATTAACATCACACCAAACATATAAACAAAATACACAGTAATAATCTACTTATTAACATAAAATCCTAGGAACAGGAATCATAATTTTTGGAGTTATAGATTTTAAGATATGAATTTTTAAAGGTTTTATGTGTTTGAAATGGAATTAAATGAGAAATAAATTTTCTTACTGTTTTCATAACAAAACAGAGGCTCTAAGTGATAGATAATAAAATTACAAAATTTTAGGAACTGGAATGGACTAATTTGGACTTAATATGAATTTTCTATGAATTAAACAAGTTTCTGGAATTATTTTTGTATTAAAAATCAATTTCCAAAATTAATTCTCTAATTTTACTACTCTCTGGACTGCGCGCCAATTTCTGGAAAGTGCAGGGGCTAGATCGCAAGTTTTCCTAGACTCAGGATTCCCCACAAAGTGGACTGCGGGTTGATTATGTAATTACTCGAGGTCATTTTTAGAAATTAGCTCGGCTGAAGGGGTATAGAGAGATTTGGGCCGTCCGATCCTGAATCTAGGGACCGGATTAGATCCCCCTTTATCCGAACCGGTATGCGCTACTGGCCCTTCGATTGGTGATCGACGACCGTGATTTTAAAAGCACGAGATCTAATCTCACTCGCACATTTCGCATCGGACGGCTGAGAACCAAATCCAACCGGTACACAATGTTAGCCATTAGCTCGAGATCCAACGGCTGACAACACTCCCTGGCCGAGTGATCCCCAGACCTAATCTCCCCCGTCGCCTCAAAATCCGAGGGCCGCGAGCTCATCACCTACCCCAGGTGGTTTGACCACGGCGGCGCGTTGGAGTTACGGTGGTGTGCCCGCCGGAGTTGGTCAAAACCGCGACAGATGGCCACACCACCCAACCTGACTAGTGCAAAACAACGTGGAGGCGATCGCGAGACAGAAGGTGGGCTTAGCTCCAAGGATTGTGGCGTTCGGAGCCCTGCCCACGGTGTGGCGCGGAATCATGGTGGCGCAGCGGATCCGGTTAGCATTCACCATTGCCCTGATGGTCGAACCCTGCCGCCGAGTCCACGAACGACCTCACCAACCACTCGCGATGCACCCTGACCCAAGAGGAGATTCCCAGGCATAAGGTCACCGGTGTCGGATACGAGTTTCTCTACCTATGGCGGTGCACAGTGGTCACGAGGCATGGCCCTTCCTTTATACGCATCGGGGAGGGCGATTTCCAGCCGAGGAGTCCGTGGCGGGCAGCGCGCGTTGTCGCAACAGATTTCCCCAAGAAGCGGAGGCGGATTTGGTGCGTGGATTTGCTCGAGGAGTCGCGGACACGCCGCAAGGTCCGCGGTTTGTTTGAAGGGGACGAAACTGACGATCCGGGCCCACTGACAAGTGACACCATGAAAAAGAAAAAGAAAAGGGGGCGCAAGTGGGCCGGTGGGGAGGAAGCTGGGCCGAGGGCGCCAGAATCGGCCCAGGTGCGTTTTTCCCATTTTGTTTTTTTTTCTTTTACTATTTTCTATTTCAATTCATGGATTTTAAACTAGATTCAAAACCAGTTCAAACTTTGACTCAGTTTTAAATGTGCACATTAAAACCACAGTATGAAATGTAAGTTTAGTTTATTTTATTTATTATACTATTTAAACAAATGATTTTAAATATGAAATTCATACTCACTAAAATAGAAAATAGGTATTTTAAGAATTAAAATCTCTAGTTTATAAAATCCTTTTGAGAATAATTATAAATATTCATTTCAACCAAGGGTAATAAATTCATATAGAGATTATTTTATTTAAATCTTTATTAGGAACATGTTTATTTTAGGTGATGTTGCTTCCAATGTAACAAAATTCTTATTGGAAGGCATTCTAATATCAAAATCCTTGGAGAACTTTTTACTAAACTTTCACATTAAGATTTTTGGGTGTTACAATGGCATACCTATATCGTGGAGATGGAGATCATCGTGATGGACAGATTATTGGAGATGGGGATCACCATGTGACAGCAAGCCATACCGAATCACAACTGTTGTGTGAATGCCATTCATAATGGTCTACTTGTTCATATTGCATATATGTCCTTGCGTGCGATGATATAAGTAGGACGATCCCTCATAAATGTTTAAGCTTAAATGCCTCTCCAAACCTTGCACTATCATAAGTCTTGTACAATTGGTGGTGGGTCTATGAAATTAGGGTGCCACCAGTTTTCCTTGACTAGATAGGTTTGTATCGGATAGGAACTGCAGAAAGGGTTGGTTAACTTAAACAAAGTCAGCTTAATGGTTAAGGACTTTGGGGCATAAGGTTGGGAGCCAAGACATAGAGATGTCACCCAACAACAGAAGTCATATATATGATATGATTAGCAAGGTGTTGCTTACCGATCTACCTTGTCTTCTAGCGGTGACGCTAAAGCTCACTAGTAGACTTGTTAGTTGTGGGTTCTGAATCACTAACTATCAATCGAGGGATATTGATTTTAGTGGGAGTAGACTATTAAATGTTTAATATGATTTACTCTGTCATGGATATTTTTGTCTTAGTATTTTGCATTGTTTTGTTGTAGATAAATGGCACCTAGCACACCAACATTTACTTTGCGATCAATTCTTGAAAAGGATAAGTTAAATGGAACAAACTATACGGATTGGATCCGTAACCTAAGAATTGTTCTCAGGACTGAAAAAAGGAAGACGTTCTAGACACCCCACTGCTAGAGGATCCTGGTGAAAATGCAACTGCTGCAGCTAAAACCGCTTACAAGAAAGCAATGGATGCTAATCTTGAAGTGAGTTTCCTAATGCTTGCTTGCATGGAGCCTGAGCTACAGATGCAGTTTGAGACAAACCATGAGGTGCACGATATGATCGTGGCACTCAAGGATATGTTCCAGACTCAGGCTAGGACTGAAAGGTTCAATGTGTCCAAAGCCTTTCTGGAAAGCAAGCTAGCAGAAGGCGCAGCAGTTGGGCCACACGTAATCAAAATGGTTGGTTACAGTCAGAGGTTGGAGAAGCTAGGCTTCCCAATAAGCCAAGAGTTGGCCACTGACTTCATTTTGGCATCTCTTCCGCCTAGCTATGGAAACTTCATTACGAACTACCATATGCATGGGGCGGAGAGGGGCCTCAATGAACTATGTGGCGTGCTAAAAACAGCAGAGGGGGACATAAAGAAAAGCGCTGGCAGCAGGGGCCATGTGATGGCAGTCCAAAACAAACCCAACTTTAAGAAGAAGGGTAAATCTCAAAAGAAGAAGGGCAAGGCAAAGGATACAGTATCCAAGCCAAATCAAAAGCCCAAGGCTGGACCAGCTGCAGATGCAGAGTGCTTTTATTGCAAAGAACTTGGTCACTGGAAAAGGAATTGCAAGCAGTACTTGGCCTCTATTAAGGATCGCGGCGGTAAGGGTACAGCCGCAGCAGGTACACTTGCTATTCACATTACAGAAATTTTTCTTACTGATTCTTATATTAATTCTTGGGTATTTGATACCGGATCGGTTGCCTATATTTGCAATTCGATGCAGGGAATGATAAGAAGTAGAAGCGTGAAAAGAGGAGAAGTTGATTTCCGGGTAGGCAATAATGCAAGAGTTGTTGCGTTGACCGTCGGGACGATGCAACTCCACCTCCCATCAGGATTTATTTTGGAGTTAAATAATTGTTATCTAGTTCCTAGTATGAGTCGAAACATTATGTCTCCTTCATGTTTGATGAAGGATGGTTATTCATTTGCGAGTGAAAACAATGGTTGTGTGATCTCTAAGAATGGCATGTTTGTGGCTTTTGCATCCATTATGAATGGGTTATTCATTTTAAATCTTGATGATGCACCTATCTGTAATATTAGTGCTAAAAGGCCTCGGCCTAATGATTTAAGTCCTACCTACATGTGGCACTGTCGTTTGGGTCATATAAGTGAGAATCGCATGAAGAAGCTTCATTCTGATGGGCTTTTAACTTCATTTGATTTTGAATCATACGAGACATGTGAAGCTTGCTTACTTGGTAAGATGACCAAGGCGCCCTTCACGGGTTTACCGGAGAGGACATTAGATTTATTGGAACTCATACATACTGATGTGTGCGGACCAATGAGTACGACAGCTAAGGGAGGATTCCAATACTTCATAACCTTCACTGATGATTTTAGTAGATATGGGTATGTCTACTTAATGAAACACAAGTCTGAATCCTTAGAAAAGTTCAAAGAGTTTCAGAATGAAGTAGAAAATCAGTGTGGCAAGAAAATTAAAGCACTGCGATCGGATCGTGGAGGTGAATATTTGAGTCATGAGTTTAGCAATCATCTAAGGAGTTGTGGAATTGCTCCACAGCTTACGCCGCCTGGAACGCCTCAGAGGAATGGCGTGTCTGAGCGACGTAATCGGACTTTATTGGGTATGGTTCGATCAATGATGAGCCAGTCGGACCTACCTTTGTCGTTTTGGGGATACGCTCTAGAAACAGCAGCTTTCACACTAAATAGGGTACCGTCTAAGTCTGTAGTTAAGACACCATATGAGATTTGGACTGGGAAGACTCCTAGTTTGTCTTTTCTGAAGATTTGGGGTTGTGAGGTTTACGTCAAGCAACTTCAGTCGGATAAAGTCACTCCAAAATCGGACAAGTGCATGTTCGTGGGATATCCAAAGGAAACTTTAGGATATTACTTTTACCACCGGTCAGAGGGCAAAGTGTTTGTCGCCCGGAATGGTGTGTTCTTAGAGAAAGAGTTTCTCAAAAGAGAGAAAAGTAAACAAAAGGTGTATCTTGAAGAAGTTCAGGATGAGCCAGTGGGACAAGATTCAACAAGTGATGCTAATGTAGCAGAACAAGTTGAGACGTCTATGGCAAGAGAATCACCACCACAACCACAAAGGTCAGCAAGGCTTCACGAGGCATGAGGAGAAGTGCTATTGTTGGGCAATGGGGAAGTGTTGTTGTTAGACAACGAAGAACCTGCAACATATGCAGAAGCGATGATGGACCCAGATTCCGAGAAATGGCAAGTCGCCATGAGATCCGAGATAGATTCCATGGGAGAAAATCAAGTTTGGAACTTGGTTGACCCGCCTGATGGTGTTAGACCCATAGAATGCAAATGGATCTATAAGAAGAAGAAAGACATGGATGGAAATGTTCACATCTATAAGGCTCGACTTGTTGCAAAAGGTTTTCGACAAGTTCAAGGAGTTGACTATGACGAGACATTCTCGCCAGTAGCAATGCTTAAATCTATTCGGATCATTCTAGCTATTGCCGCATATTTCGATTATGAGATTTGGCAAATGGATGTCAAAACAGCTTTCCTTAATGGAAACCTAGATGAGGACGTGTATATGATACAGCCCAAGGGTTTTGTCGATCCGATCAATGCTGGAAAGATATGCAAACTTCAGAAATCCATTTATGGGTTGAAGCAAGCATCTCGGAGTTGGAACATTCGTTTTGATGAAGTGGTCAAAGGGCTTGGTTTTCATCAGAATGAAAAAGAAGCTTGTGTTTACAAGAAGGAAAGTGGGAGCGCTGTTGTATTTCTGATCTTGTATGTGGATGACATATTATTGATTGGGAATGACATTCCTATGCTGGAGTCCGTCAATGCTTCACTGAAAAGAGTTTTTCTATGAAGGACTTAGGGGAAGCAGCATATATTTTGGGCATAAGGATCTATAGAGATAGGTCGAAGAGGCTTATAGGATTAATTCAAGATACATACATTGACAAGGTTTTGAAACGGTTCAACATGGAACAGTCCAAGAAAGGGTTCTTACCTATGTCACATGGTAAAACCCTTAGCCAGATGCCATGTCCTGCGATGGCTAATGAGCGGGAGCGCATGAGTAAGGTACCATACGCCTCAGCAATTGGATCAATCATGTATGCCATGATAAGTACACGCCCAGATGTTTCATACGCTATAAGTGCTACGAGTAGGTACCAGGCTGATCCAGGTGAGGGTCACTGGACAGCGGTAAAAGGCATTCTTAAGTACTTAAGAAGGACTAAAGATATGTTCCTAATATATGGGGGTAAGGAGGAGCTCGTTGTAACTGGTTACACCGATGCTAGCTTCCAAACTGACCCAGATGAGTTAAAATCGCAATCAGGTTTTGTGTTCACAATAAATGGTGGTGCTGTTAGTTGGAAGAGTTCTAAACAGGAGACTGTGACTGATTCTACAACAGAAGCCAAGTACATTGCAGCTTCTGATCTGCGAAGGAAGGTGTTTGGATAAGGAAGTTCCTCATCGAGCTTGGTGTGTTTCCAAATGCATCTAGTCCATTGAACCTCTACTGTGACAACAATGGGGCTATTGCGCAAGCTAAGGAGCCAAGGAACCACCAGAAAAACAAACACGTACTGCGGAAGTTTCACCTCATACGGGAATTCGTTAGGCGGGGTGAGATAAAGATATGCAAAATACATACGGATTTGAATGTTGCTGATCCTTTGACAAAACCTCTTCCACAACGTAAGTATGAGGCACACATGAGATCTATGGGTATTAGATATCTTCTAGATTAACTCTAGTGCAAGTGGGAGACTGTTAGAAATATGCCCTAGAGATAATCATAGAGATGAGCATATTTCTTTGTATCCATGATATATATATTGCTTAATTGAATATCCATGGAAGGCACCTTGTATTGATTAGCAATTATGTGAATTGTTTGTGAGATTCTTTACTTATATGGTTATTCTAAATGATGTCCCTAGTCAGAGTCGATGACTAGCACATGTATTAGTTGATGACTACATTTCACAAGTCATGAACATGGAGATGTTAAACTAATAATGTGGGCGCATGTATGACATGAGGCTGGACCGACCCAACGTGAGATATTGTAATATAGTTCTCTTTTTGCAACATGAATACTGTATCCTTAGACCTGAGATTGTCGCATGTTCTCAAGATGTGAATTGACTTACTTAGGGACTATCAAACGCTATTCCGTAACTGGGTAGTTATAAAGGTAGTTTTGGGTTTGTCAGGAAGCATGCTGTGAGGCATGGTCAGTCAAGATGGAATTTGTCCCTCTCTTTGTGAGAGAGATATCTCTGGGCCCCTCGAGTGATTGGATCAAGAAATGCATGGCCGTGCTAGGGTTAACAGTTAACCATTGAAAGGATTCCAATTCACAGTATCGAGAAAGAGAGGTCAGCTTAGAGCCAGACCAAATATCGTGAGACAAAGGGAACAACATGTACGTAATGTTGCAATGGTTCGTCTGATATGATCTTTACGTGCGCATAGGAGTTGACATGTCTTGCTAGAGGCCGCTGTCAATTATTGGGCCAAGTAAGAGTACTCGGGCTATGTCTATTTGTACGTGAACCTATAGGTCACACACTTAAGGGGAAGGAAGCCTAACTCGGATTAGATCTGAAATTAGACTGGGCTTTAGGGTTACTGATGGGCCTCGGTGTCAGAAGCCCACCATAACGCCTATATAATGAGGGGCGGGGGCGCGGTTAGGCTAACCCTAATTCACCACCAGAAAACGAGTAGCCGCTTGCCTCTCGCCCTCGCCAAGCCGCCGTCGCGAACCTAGCAGTTCGGTACGCGACGCTTCCTCCCTGTACGTGTGGATACCTCGGAGGTGCTGCATCTGGAGCACTAGGATGAATCGTGCGAGGACGTGAAGGACGCCGACGACTACACGGCACTGCTCGACGCGTTCGTCTACATCGAGACGTCTTCCACTGCTCTATGCGTCTAGTGGTAATTCCATGACCTATAACCGCAGTAGTTCTTGGTTTTATGGGGTTGAAAATTTTGTTTTGCGCTAGCGTAGCCTCCCCGTAATCCTACACCAAGAGCATGGTATGAATGCCTCAGAGACTTTTTAATTGCTAATGCTTTCATGGTTGGGAAAGCCGATCCAACTCTTTTGACTAAGACTTGTGACAGTGATCTATTTGTGTGCCAAATTTATGTCGATGACATAATATTTGGTTCTACTAACCAAAAGTCTTGTGAAGAGTTTAGCAGGGTGATGACATAGAAATTCGAGATGTCGATGATGGGCGAGTTGAACTACTTCCTTGGGTTCCAAGTGAAGCAACTCAAGGACGGCACCTTCATCTCTCAAACGAAGTACACGCAAGACTTGCTCAAGCGGTTTGGGATTGTGGGGGACAGATATGCCCCGGGTCCACTGGAAGGGTAAAAGACCTCACGAAAGGCCCAAGGGCCCAATAAATCGTAAGGTCATTCCTTCATGGGCCTAGGGAGGGGCAATCAGTAAAGCAGATCGACGTAAGGCCGGATCGGTGCAAGCCCGGATGGCCCCACAGCGTTGAGCAAGAAACCACAACAGAAGATCCAACTTTCCCGCGCTGGAGCCCCATGCAGCGGAACCAGGCGAGGATAGGTCGGCAGAATCATAGGAAGATAGACTCAAACAGTTCACTATCCTTTAGGTGCACGTTGTTATCATATCCACATGTATTGCCCCACGGTCGAATATATAAGGCCCGGGGGGCACCCCTTCACAACAATCAATCTCACTACTCAGCCATCCACCTCAACCCTCCACGTTCTTGCTTTAGAGAACCACCTTGTAACCCACTACATAAAGCATCCTCACCAGGACGTAGGGTGTTACGCATCTCTCAGCGGCCCGAACCTGTAAACACTATCCATTGTCCCTTGTGCATCTGGCACGAACCATTTAGCTACAGTCGGCGACACCGTCCTACTTCTAAAAACACCTCGAGGGGCAACCCCAGGTGTGCGATTGGACCCAAAACACCGACAGCTGGCGCGCCAGGTAGGGGGTGTGTCGACAATCTAAGCTAGCTCAATGGCCGTCACCATCCACAGCAAGATCACCTTCCGTCCCGGATCCATGTTCTACTTTGGAACGATCTCGTCCATAGCAGACGAAGAGGGAACTCTACACCGCATTGCAGATCCGCCGAGAAAGAAGTCTGCTCCAACAAACTCCGAAAATACCGGAGAAGCGCAACCTCCAGCTCTCCGAAAGAAGATCGCCATGATAGCCGCGCCATTCTACCCCGACGTTCTTTTCATCGGGAGAGTGGAGTCGCCTCCCGTCTCCGACGACGAGCCGACCGCGCCTGGGGAAGAACCACCTCAGCGGGAGTCCCGTCGACGAAGAAATCGGCGCCGAAACATCCGGCGACATCACCAAGCCGGAGAACGGGATCCGGAGCAGCCTGTCTCGCGAGACGAGGTCTCGGAGATGGGAGAAACTCCGGAAGAACGCGTCTTCAGGGAACGAAGGAACTCCCGACGGCGTGATCGTCGACGAGCTCAGGAACAAGCCGAGCAAGACGCAAGGCAGCGCCGGGAAAATCCACTCTTCGGTCGCAACCTGAACCCCGACTTCGCCTGAGCCATGAACACGCCGAGTGAAGTCGGAGGAGTACTAGCTCGGATAGCTGATGGACTCCCTCGGACTCCCGACGCCGAGGGCTATCGACGCCTATTCACCCAAGCAGCCAACCATCTTCTACCTCTCGCTCACCCGCCAAACGATTTGCGACACGCCAATAACAGTCGTCGAGACGCGCGAAGCTCCATCAACGCTTCGCGTGAACGACGGCATGAGAACGAGATCCGCCGCCGGGAAGAGTACGACAGGGATCATGGCATCCCAACTCGGAGTCAAGCCACCAGAGCCGAATCAACGACGGCCTCGACTGGCGGAACTACCCGGGGACGGTCGAGGAACCACAACAACTACTCCCCTCCCCGGGACAGACATCATCCCCGACGACAGGAGGACACATGTGGAGTGTCCGCCCTTACTCCACGCCTTAGGGCCATTCAGTGGCCCCCTAATTTCAAGGTATCCAATGTCGACAAGTATGAACCTAAGTAGGATCCAGGAGGCTGGTTAGCCATCTACACCACCGCCGCTCGAGCCGCCGGAGCATCCAAAGACGTGATGACTGCGTACTTACCCATTGTCCTCGAGCAAGACGCACTGCAATGGCTACGACATCTACCTCGACACTGCATCGACGACTAGAGCGACTTCAGTCGACGCTTCACCGCCAATTTTCAGTCCCTCTCCGACAAACCAGCGCAACCATGGGACCTCAAATCCATCAAGCAACGGGGGGACGAAACTCTCCGGTCGTACCTCAAAAGGTTCCAGACCATGAGAAATCGTATCCCCGAGGTCACGGAGGCGGCCGTGATCGAGGACTTCTACAGAGGATCCAATGACTCGGCCTTCGTTCGAGCCATATTACAGAAGGCACCAACTACCTCCGAGGAGCTGTTCTGGGAAGCCGACCTCTACATCACCACCGACGAGCGAGCCCAGGACCTCATCGGGGGAGCGAAGCCCGCACCGGCAGCACCACGACACGACGCGAACCAGCAACCTGACAAACGCTGGGAGAAGAGACCGCGCGAAGAGGTGCATGCCGCCAGACCACCTGCCTCTCGCGCCCGGGGAGGACCTCGCGGAGGCGAGTGCATGCTGGACGACATCCTCGACGCCCAGTGCCCGTACCACAAGGACATGCGCCACACTCTTCGGAACTGCCGGGACTTCAAGCACTCCGTCGGGCACGGCCGACCCTTCCAACCTCTACCTCCTCCTCCGCCGAGGGGAGGACCAGAAGAACCACGACAACCCCAGCAGCAGGAGGAGGGAGGAGGAGGAGCTTTCCCGCGCGTTGACAGGGAGGTCAACGTCATCTTCGGCGGACACGGGTCGCAGGAGAGCAAAAGACAGCAAAAGCTCAACGATCGCCAGATACTGGTGGCAACCACCGGTCCTCCCGCTCCGTACCGATGGTCGGAGCACCCGATCACCTTCACTCAGGCAGACCAATGGCTCAACTTCGACCACCCAGGCAAATACCCGCTCCTCGTCGATCCGGTGATCCGAGAAAGCAGGGTGAAGAAGGTGTTAGTGGACGGGGGGAGCAGCATCAATGTCACCTTCCCTCGGACGCTCCAAGGCTTGGGAGTTCACCTCAAAGAGCTCCGCGAGTCAGACACTCCTTTCTTCGGCGTCGTGCCGACCGAAGGGGAATACCCGCTGGGCCACATCTACATGCCCGTCACCTTCGGAACTCCGGAGAACTACAGAACCGAGTTCCTGAGGTTCGAGGTGGCGAATTTCGATTGCGGGTACAACGCCATCATCGGGAGGCCGGGATTGGCAAAATTCATGGCCATTCCGCATTACACGTACATGATATTGAAGATGCCGGGACCACAGGGAATCATAACTGTGTGTGCTGACCTCCAAGGCGCCGCAGAATGTTTCCGAGTGGCCATCCAAGCGGCCCTCACCATCAAACCATCGGTGACTTCTTCAGCGCAGGCGAACTCTAAGCCTGAGGAAGACCTTATGGCACCGGCGAACGAAGCTCAAGCCGCGTCCTCTATGCGGCCGACTGAGGAAACCAAAAGAATCAACCTTGGATTCGCTGATGAGCGCAAAACTGCCATCATCAGCTCCAGCCTGGACGATAAATAGGAAGGCGCGCTCGTCCGGTTCCTGCAAGACAACCGAGACGTATTCGCATGGCAACCTGCGGATATGCCGGGAGTCTCGAGAGAACTGGCCGAGCACAAACTGAAGGTCTATCCCCAGGCAAGGCCGATCCGGCAAAAACTACGTTGTTTCACGCCTGACAAGAGAGAGGCCATTCGCGCTGAGCTGGCCCGCTTGGTCGCGGCTGGGTTTATTAGAGAGGTGTTACATCCCGAGTGGCTGGCCAACCCTGTTCTTGTACTCAAAAAGAATAAAGTGGATTGGCGCATGTGCGTCGACTATACTGATCTCAACAAACATTGTCCAAAGGATCCCTTCGGGCTCCCAAGGATAGATCAGGTGGTAGACTCCACCGCTAGATGTTCTGTGCTGTCTTTCCTAGATTGCTATTCCGGATACCATCAGATCAGTCTGGCAAAGGAAGACGAGGAAAAGACAGCGTTCATCACTCCCTTCAGAGCTTTCTACTATACCTCCATGCCGTTTGGCCTCAAAAACGCTGGAGCGACGTATCAGAGAGCCATTCAAACATGCTTAGCCGATCACTGGGGCAAGCGTGTGGAAGCCTATGTAGATGATGTGGTAATCAAAATGGAGAACTCGGAAAACTTCATCGAAGACTTGCAGCTGGTTTTCAACAGTCTACGGCGGTATCGGTGGAAGCTTAACCCCGAAAAATGTGTTTTTGGGGTACCAGCAGGAAAGTTACTCGGATTTATTGTCAGCCACCGGGGAATTGAGGCTAATCCAGAAAAGATTGAAGCTATCATGAAAATGGAAGCTCCACGATCACAAAAGAAGGTTCAGCGACTTACCGGATGTATGGCAGCCCTGAGCAGATTTATATCCAGGCTGGGAGAAAAAGGTTTACCTTTTACAAGCTACTCAAGAAGGTGGACAAGTTTCAGTGGACTTCAGAAGCGCAGGAAGCCTTAGACGCACTGAAGAAATTCTTGACAACCCCACCAGTACTGAAACCACCACGGCGAGCCACATCGACTCAACCAGCTGAAGATCTACTGCTGTATATTTCTTGCACGACTCATGTGGTAAGCACCATGTTGGTAGTCGAGCGAGCAGAAGAAGGACATGCCTACCCTGTGCAACATCCTGTTTATTTCATCAGTGAAGTTCTGGGTCCCTCGAAGAAAAAGTATCCTCAAGTGCAGAAGCTATTATACACAGTACTTCTAACTGCCCGCAAGCTACGTCACTACTTTGATGACCACAAAGTCATAGTAGTCACCGGTTTTCCGATAGGGGATATTCTTCACAACAAGGAAGCCATTGGCCGAATATCCAAGTGGGCCTATGAACTGGGATCTCATGACATCGAATTTCGACCTCGTACTGCCATTAAAACCCAAGCATTGGTTGACTTCGTATCGGAATGGACTGAACAACAAGTACTAGAGAACCCAGAGACTGCAGAAGTATGGCGGATGTATTTTGACGGCTCGTTGAAGCTGCAGGGAGCAGGCGCGGGAATTCTCTTCTTCGCACCTGGAGGCGAACACCTCAAATATGCCCTCCAGTTGTTATTTCCAGCCTCTAACAACGCAGCCGAGTATGAAGCTCTGATCCATGGACTAAACATCGCCATATCATTAGGCATCAAGAGATTAATGGTATACAGAGATTCTCTGGTGGTCATAAGTCAGATAAACAAAGAATGGGACTGTTCGAATGATTCAATGGGAAAATACTGCACTGCCGTCCGGAAACTAGAAGATAAATTTGAAGGCCTAGAATTTCATCATGTAGAGAGAGATCGAAACACGGCAGCCGATGTATTGTCCAAGCTAGGATCCAGCCGAACTCAGGTCCCACCCGGAGTTTTTGTACAAGAAATACCACAACCAAGCATCTCAATGGATCAAGCAGAAGAGTGTAATATCGTGAATCAACTAGAGTCAGACTCTGATGACTGGAGAAGGCCGATCATCAGATATATAAAGAATGAAGAGGAACCAGATGACAAGAATGTAGCCGAGCGCAACGCCAGACAGTCAGCCCACTACACACTCATTGGGGAAACATTATACAGAAGGGGTGCATCAGGCGTCCTCATGAAGTGCATTCTCTCATCTACTAGGAAGCAACTTCTGGATGAGGTCCATGCTGGGCAATGCGGAATACACGCAGCATCCAAGACACTAGTCGGGAAGGTCTTCAGGTCAGGATTCTATTGGCCAACAGCAAAAAGCAATGCAGCCGAGTTAGTTCAGAGGTGCGAGGCTTTCCAGTACTTGTCAAAGCAACAACATCTACCAGCACAGCAATTGTAGACCATACCAGTAACTTGGCCCTTCGCATGCTGGGGACTGGATATGATTGGACCTTTCAAAAAAGCTCAAGGAGGATACACTCATGTATTGGTAGCAATTGACAAATTCACTAAATGGATAGAGTTCAAACCCATTGCTTCTTTAACCTCGGCTAAGGCCGTGGAATTCATACAAGACATAATATTCAGATTCGGAATACCAAACAATATCATAACTGCCTTAGGATCCAACTTCACAAGTTCAGAATTCTTCGATTTCTGCGAGCAAAAGGGCATTCAGATCAAGTATGCTTCGGTAGCACACCCGAGGGCCAACGGGCAGGTTGAGCGAGCTAACGGGATGATACTGGAGGCACTCAGGAAAAGGGTCTTCGAAAAGAATGAAAAGTTCGCAGGAAAGTGGATAAGGGAATTGCCCTATGTCGTTTGGAGCCTAAGAACCCAACCTAGCCGAGCTCTACATGGAAACACTCCTTTCTTCATGGTCTATAGGTCAGAGGCAGTATTACCCGCCGATCTCAAGTTCGGGGCACCGAGGTTGGTCTTCGAAAGCATAGCAGAAGCCGAAGCTACTAGGCTGGAGGACATTGATGTACTCGAAGAAGAACGGCTGAATGCAGTAATTCAATCAGCACGGTACCAGCAGACTCTGAGACGCTATCACGACAAGGTCGTGCGACAACGATCCCTCTCAGTGGGAGATCTCGTCCTCCGCCGAATTCTAACGGGGGAGGGATGGCACAAGTTGTCGCCCTTATGGGAAGGACCATTCATAGTAGCAGAAGTCACTCGGTCGGGGTCATATCGTCTAACTCAGATGGATGGCACAGAAATTGGGAACTCATGGAATATAGAACACCTAAAGAAGTTTTACCCCTAGCTGAATTTCAAAAGCTATCGGGACGACAATGTACTCAGTAAAACGGGAGATATGTCATCAATAAAGAAGGCTTCAAAGATACTCAATTTGTTCATGATTAACTAGCACTCTTACTTAACTCAGGGTGACCACTATGCCCTGCTAACGGAGCAATCGACTTAAGTCGGCAAAGACTTAAGACGGTGCAACATGCTCACGCTTGCTTAACTCGGGGTGACCACTATGCCCTACTAACGGAGCAATCGGCTTAAGTCGGCAAAGACTTAAGACGGTGCAACATGCTCACGCTTGCTTAACTCGGGGTGACCACTATGCCCTGCTAATGGAGCAATCGGCTTAAGTCGGCAAAGACTTAAGACGGTGCAACATGCTCACGCTTACTTAACTCGAGGTGACCACTATGCCCTGCTAACAGAGCAATCGACTTAAGTCGGCAAAGACTTAAGACAGTGCAACATGCTCACGCTTACTTAACTCGGGGTGACCACTATGCCCTGCTAACGGAGCAATCGGCTTAAGTCGGCAAAGACTTAAGACGGTGCAACATGCTCACGCTTACTTAACTCAGGGTGACCACTATGCCCTACTAACGGAGCAATCGGCTTAAGTTGACAACGACTTAAGGCGGTACGACATGCTCACGCTTACGTAACTCGGGGTGACCACTATGCCCTATAAACAGAAGCAATCGACTTAAGTCAGCAGCGATTTAAGGCGATCTGACGTGCTTATGACTACTCATATAGGGATGACTTCTATATCCCGTAAACAAGTTTCAAAACCATCACACAACCTTTTACTACTGCAAATTTATGTACTGTTGAATTCTAAAACAATAGGAGAGTAGCAATATCATTCAAATGCTAAACTGGTGTCCTCTAACAAATATATGACCGTGCTAACCGCACGCTCAAAGCACGCAAAATATTTCTCTATTTCTCGATGTCTTTCTCAGGAGCAACCGACGAGGAAGGGCGACTTGAGGAATCAGGAGCAGCATTCACATCAGCCCTTATATCTTCAGGAACAACTACACCGGGTCTCCTCATCAAGATTCGTCCCGCCCGAATGGTCTTATCCATGGCTCTGTCGCGCTGGGCTCTCAGAGTAATGGAAGTTTCTTCAGCAACCTTGGCAGCCAATTGAGCGGTTTCTAGCTCCTGGGCGAGGGATTTCTTGGAAGCATGGAGTTCTTTGATAGTAGCATCCTTAGCCGATATCAACTGCCTGAGATGGATCACGTCATCCGTGGATTCCTGCAGCCTACAGCGAAGATTATCTAACTCCTCCATGGAAAAGCGATGACTCCTCTCCAGGATGGTCAACGAATTGCTAGAGTCGCGATACAATCTATCAAGATTGTCGCGAGACGCAGCAAGGACACATTTTTCTTCCTGCAAACAAGAATCAACTCCTTTCAAACATCAAACAAGCAATAGGAACACAGCAATGCAAGATACAGTTTCATAAGTCACCTTTTCAGAATCAAGCTGAGTGCGAAGGGAAGAGCTCAGTGCATTGGCGTCATCTAGGGCAGCAGAAACCTGGGCTAGTTTAGTTTGGCTTTGAGAATACTTTTCTTCAAAATCAGAGCACCGCTGGACCAGTTTGACCTGATCTCGAGAATGTTTTTCTTCAAGAGTGGAAATTTGCCGAGTCATATCTAGCAGGAGACAATCAAACAAAAAAGGGTCAGAATGTAAGGCAGTTCAATAATGAAGATAAAGAGAAGCAGAAAAGCACTAACCAGCATTGGTCGCCTCCAAGTCAGAGACACGCTGCTGAAGTAACACCGGATTCCAACGTGCAAGAGACAAAGCTCCTTCTGGAACAGAAGCACCCTGCAACCTCAGCTGGCTAGCCATCCCGTCCACCAGAGCCTGATAAGGAGAACAGACGAATGTAATGACAGCAGTTCATACGGTACAAAAGTCAGGACAGAATATATAACAGTACCTGGAGATTGGAGAAGAACGAAGGGACTCCCAAATCATTAGAGATCAATTGACGACCGGGCGTAAGGTCGCCACCCGAAGCAGCTTGCAATAAACCAGCAGGAACCAACTCAATGCCATCAACAGAGCTCAAAACTTGGCCAGCGGGGACGCTGCCCTCTAAAGCGACTCCCTGGTCCAAAGCTTGGGCTACCACCATGCAGCCGGAGTGCGGAGGCGATCCCGCATGAACGTCCATGGAAGTACAAGAGGGAGACCCCGCTCGGACACCCTCGGGGGCTGGGTCATAGTTTGCGCTACCCACGTGAGCCGGATCATCTCCGGCAGTACCCTCGGGGGCTGGGCAGTGGCTTGCACTTCCCACCCGAGCCGAGTCACCCTCGGCAACACCCTCGGGGGCTGGGTAAGCGTCAACACCATCCTTGAGGGCCAGGTTCTCTGCAGTAGCCGCCTCTAAGACTGAAAGCCCTCAGTTACTTCCATGGGACCGAGATGATCCAAGTCAGTCTCCTGACCCTCAAGACCGCGCTCTAAGGTCGATGAGGCGCGGGATGACCTCAACCCAGCATCGAGCACATCAGCACAAACCTCCATCATGCCATCATCCGCTGGCTCTGATAAAAGGTCCTCTGGAACCATATCCTCTAGAGTCTGATCAAAGTTTGCCAGAGATAACTCCTGTAGACCAACGAGGGCTGATAGAGCAGGAGAAGGAACTCCACTACTCTCCCCACTGGCAATATACTGCCGACTGTTCTTCCGAGTCAGAGGGACCTCATCTTCTTCCTCCCTGTCGTTTTCATCAACAACATAAGCAACACACCCATTGGGATTAGCATCGGATGGGGCACCCCCATTGGGATCAGCAGCAGATGGAGCACACCCATTGGGGTCGGCGTCAGTAAAATCAGGCACGGAACCTCCTCAGCAGCAGGAACCGAAGGACCAGCGCCCCGATCCAAACTAGATACTCCTCCTCTGAGTATTCCGAGTCACCAAAGTCCTCGGACGGAGGAGTCGGCTCGCGCTTGCGTTTCTTGCCCATGGCGGAAATGCAAGGAGAGGAAGAAAGCAAGCAGTGGAGAACAGCAAGAGATGTGAAAAAACCAGAGAGGCAAAGGCACTATTTATAGAAGAAGAAGGCAACCGCTCACCTCCAACTGCGGTCACTGAACAGTCGCGAAGCATTCAATACACACTTCAACCCGTCTGAAGACGCGCGGCTGACGCCGTTTCACGCAATGCAACACCCATTGGGACTCCAGTCAACAGCGCGGAGGATATGATTACGCCCGCCGTCACATCACATTACTACTCAGAAGCAGCCGGCTAAAATGCTCAGCGTACCAAGCCGTCCCTTGTCCACACCCATTGGGGGGGGGGGGACGCCCAGGAATTATCAGTATATTTTTCAAAAACTGTCACATCCGTGCAGGGCGTGCAATGAACACCTCAAGACAAAAATGAGATATCAGTAAGGATCAAAGGAAAGCCAAATATAGCCGTTGAAGTACAAAATCTGACCGACGGAAGCGACGTGAAGACTAGCCAGGGAACGTCCATCAAATGTCCAATCAGTCGCAGAGCAAATAAATTGCACCACCTAGCAAGATATGGGCGAATCACGAACTCGGCTGCAAAAGACAAAATACATGCTGACCTCTGATGCATAATACTGATGACATAATGCTGACCTCTAAAGCATAATATGGATGACATAATGCCGACTTCTAAGGCATTCAAAAAAAATATGACTCTCGGCAAAAGGACATGAAGTAAAGACCTTTGAGAGGATTGTTTTCAAAAATCCACTCAAACCTCGGGGGCTACACCCATTGGGTGCACCTTTGGTGCACCCCATGGATCACCATTTCAAGCCAAGATAGTGCCGACTTCTAAGGCATAAGACAAGATTAAAAGACAAGGCTGGCCCTCAACCAAAGTACAAGAAGACAAGGCTCACCTTTGAGTAGATTATCTTCTAAAATCTACTCGAAGCTCGGGGGCTACACCCATTGGGTGCACCTCCGGTGCACCCAATGAAGTTCAGGGTCCTACAATATGAAATGCCGACTTCTAAGGCACAAGCATGAAACAAAGCTCCAGTGTACGAGTGATCACAGCAGAAGGAGACAGTAAGAAATCGTCTTTCTCCAAATTACCTGCAAGCTAGGCCTAGGATCTTTGGGCTGATTACCTCAAAATCAACCCAAAGATCGGGGGCTTGTGGGGGACAGATATCCCCCGGGTCCACTGGAAGGGTAAAAGACCTCACGAAAGGCCCAAGGGCCCAATAAATCGTAAGGTCATTCCTTCATGGGCCTGGGGAGGGACAATCAGTAAAGCAGATCGACGTAAGGCCGGATCGGTGCAAGCCCGAATGGCCCCACAGCATTGAGCAAGAAACCACAACAGAAGATCCGACTTTCCTGCGCTGGAGCCCCATGCAGCGGAACCAGGCGAGGATAGGTCGGCAGAATCATAGGAAGATAGACTCAAACAGTTCACTATCCTTTAGGTGCACGTTGTTATCATATCCACATGTATTGCCCCACGGTCGAATATATAAGGCCCGGGGGGCACCCCTTCAGAACAATCGATCTCACTACTCAGCCATCCACCTCAACCCTCCATGTTCTCGCTTTAGAGAACCACCTTGTAACCCACTACATAAAACATCCTCACCAGGACGTAGGGTGTTACGCATCTCTCAGCGGCCCGAACCTGTAAACACTGTCCATTGTCCCTCGTGCATCTGGCACGAACCATTTAGCTACAGTCGGCGACACCGTCCTACTTCTAAAAACACCTCGAGGGGCAACCCCAGGTGTGCGGTCGGACCCAAAACACCGACAGGGATGAAGGACACCAAGCCCGCAAAGACTCCAATGAGAACCGACGGACATGTCGACCTCAACAAAGGAGGTAAGTCCATCGATCAAAAGGCACACCGGTCTATGATAGGGTCTTTACTTTATTTTTGTGCTAGTAGACCGGACATTATGCTTAGCGTATGCATGTGTGCTAGATTTCAATCCGACCCAAGGGAGTGTCACCTTGTGGCCGTTAAGCGAATTCTTAGATATTTAGTTGCTACGCCTTGCTTCGGGATCTGGTATCCAAAGGGGTCTACCTTTGACTTAATTGGATATTCAGACTCCGATTATGCTGGATGTAAGGTCGATAGGAAGAGTACATCAGGGACGTGCCAATTCCTAGGAAGGTCCTTGGTGTCGTGGAGTTCTAAGAAACAAACTTCCGTTGCCCTATCCACCGCTGAGGCCGAGTACGTTGCCGCAGGACAGTGTTGCGTGCAACTACTTTGGATGAAGCAAACCCTCTGGGACTTTGGCTACAATCTGAGCAAAGTCCCACTCCTATGCGACAATGAGAGTGCAATCCGCATGGCGGACAATCCTGTTGAACACAGCCACACAAAGCACATAGACATCTGGCATCACTTTTTGAGAGACCAGCAGCAAAAGGGAGATATCGAAGTGTTTTATGTTAGCACCGAGAACCAGCTAGCCGATATCTTTACCAAGCCCTTAGATGAGAAGACCTTTTGCAGGCTGCGTAGTGAGCTAAATGTCTTAGATTCGCATAACTTGGATTGATATAGAGCATCCATGTGTTTTATGCCTTTGATCATGTTCCTTTATGCATTTTTATTTCTTATTTACGGTGCTCAAGTTGTGCAAGGGATCCCCGGACCTCACAAGTCCATGTGTGAATGATGCACATACTTAGGGGGAGAAATGCCACAACTTGACCCTTTGAGACTAACCGTGTGCTTGAGTTTTCTTAAATTAGTCTCAAAGGAGGATTGAAAGGGAAAAGGTGAACTTGGACCATGCAAGACTTCCACTACACTCCGATGAGAGGGTAATTTACTCCAAGTTCATCTCCGTGCTCTTATTGTCTTTTTACTCTTAATTGAAGATTTTGGTGAGGCAATGGGGTTTAAGGGCCAATAATGATCCCGTTTTGGTGCTTAATGCCAAAGGGGGAGAAATTAAGGCCAAAGCAAGAAATGGATCAGCTACCACTTGAGAATTTTGAAAATAGTAGAGTTAGAGCTTTTGTTTTGTCAAAATACTCTTATTGTCTCTTATTGTCAAAAGTTGGTCCCTTGTGGGGAGAATGGTTGATTATGGGAAAAAGGGGGAGTTTTTGAATCTTTGATCAATTTCTCTTGGAATACCTCTCTCTATGCCTCAATAAGTGAATTTGACTTAGAGATAGGAAATTGAGTTTGATTTGCAAAAACAAACCAAGTGGTGGCAAAGAATGATCCAAATATGCCAAATTTGAATCGAAAACAAATTTTTGTTTTCATTTGCATTGATGTTGCACTTCGTCTAGTTGCTTTTTGTTGTGTTGGCATAAATCACCAAAAAGGGGGAGATTGAAAGGGAAATGTGCCCTTGGGCCATTTCTATAAGATTTTGGTGATTAAGTGCTCCACACAAAAATGCCTTGAGTGATATTTGTGCCAAAGATTCAAGAAGTGCAAATCAAGATTAAAAGTATGTTTCTAGACTCAGTACATTGTTTTGAAGACTAATGTATCGTGTCTAAGTGCTAGAAACATGAGAAATCGCTTTGAAGATAAGTTGGCTGTGTTCAACCAAAAGGCTGCTCGGTCTGGGTGCACCGGGCTGTCCGGTGGTGCACCGGACAGTGTCCGGTGTGCTAGGACCGGTTTAGATGAACAACCTGCTCTCGGGTCTTGACGGCGGCGTACGACTATAAATCACCGGACTGTACGGTGAGTCGTCTGTGGCGAAGTCGTCGCTCTCGGGAAACCAGTCAACTGCGTCCGGCTAAAAATTACCGGACTGTCCGGTGGTGCACCGGACTGTCCGGTGAGCCAACGGTCGGGCGCGCCAACGGTCGGCCGCGCAATCCGCGCGTGATGCGTGGCCGAGCCAACGGTCGGATGGGGGCACCGGACAGTGTCCGGTGTGCCAACGGCTCCAAATCTTCAACGGTCGGCTACGCCAGATTAGGAAAGCAATCCGCACCGGACATTGTTCGGTGGTGCACCAGACTGTCCGGTGTGCCACCCGACTGAAGGCAAGATTTGCCTTCCTGGATTGCTTCCAACGGCTCCTAGCTGCCTTGGGGCTATAAAAGGGTCCCCTAGGCGCATGGAGGAGTACACCAAGCATTCTTTGATCAACTCTAAGCACCAAGACTCCATTTCTGCGCATTTGACTCTTTGTGATAGCAACTAGAGCTCCATTTGAGTAGAGAACTCTTTGAGTTGTGTTGCAAGCTCAAGTTGTGATTTGTGTGCGTGTTTGTGTTCTGATTTCGTGTCTTGTGTGCGTTGCTCTCCCTCCCTTACTTCCGTGTTTCTTTGTGATCATCATTTGTAAGGGCGAGAGGCTCCAAGTTGTGGAGATTCCTCACGAACGGGAGACAGTAAACGAAAGCAAAAACACCATGGTATTCAAGTTGATCATTGGATCACTTGAGAGGGGTTGAGTGCAACCCTCATCCGTTGGGACGCCACAACGTGGAGTAGGCAAGTATTGGACTTGGCCGAACCACAGGATAAACCACTGTGCCTCTCTGTGTTGATTTCTTTGTGGTTATCTTGTTTAGCAAGAACTCCTCTCTAGCCACTTGGCTTTATTGCTCTAACACTTAATCAAGTTTGTGGCTTTAAGTTTCAAGTTTTTACAGGATCACCTATTCACCCCCCCCTCTAGGTGCTCTCAGGCTGGCGCACCGGACAGTGTCCGGTGGCACACCGGACTGTCCTGTGCGCCCATCGACAGCAGCCACCCCCAACGGTTGTTTTGGTGGTTGAGGCTATAAATACCCCCAACCACCTCCACTCCAACCATCCAAGCATTCATCACTCCTTATTCAATACAAGAGCAAAGTGCAACACTCCAAGACACAAATCAAAGCCTCCGATCCAATCAAAGTCCCCAATTCAATTCTACTGCTTTAGGTCTTGTGAGAGGATCGTTCTTGTGTTTCTTTATTGCTCTTGTTGCTTGGTTGGCTTTCTTCTTTCTCTCATTCTTATTCTCAAAGCCTTGTAAGCGAAGCAAGAGAGACCAATTGTGTGGTGGTCCTTACTGGGTCTAAGTGACCCAGGAAATCAAGGAAGAAAGCTCACTCGGTCTAAGTGACCGTTTGAGAGGGGGAAAGGGTTGAAAGAGACCCGGTCTTTGTGACCACCTCAACGGGGACTAGGTTCCCAAGAACCGAACCTCGGTACAATAAATCACTGTGTCATCCGCTTCATTTGCTTTTGATTTGTTTTTCCCCCTCTCTCGGACTCGAATTCATTTCTAACGCTAACCCCGACTTGTAGTTTGTGCTTAAGTTTATAATTTTTAGATTACGCCTATTCACTCCCCCTCTAGGTGACTTTCAATTGGTATAAGAGCCCAGTACTTCATTAGAGTCTAACCACTCGAAGTGATGTCGGGAGATCATGCCAAGAGAGAGATCATGACCGGCGACAAGCCCACAAGCTCGGGGAGAACCCTCTCAAGGGAGTCCGGCCACAAGCAAAAGGAGGAATCCTCTTCCTCCAACAAGACCCATCGGAGAGGCAACAAGAAGAAGAAGATGAAGAAGGTGGTCTACTACGAGACCGACTCTTCATCGCCCTCCACCTTTGGCTCCGACTCGTCATCCACTACTTCTAGGCGCCATGAGCGCAAGAAGTATAGTAAGATGCCCCTCCGCTATCCTTGCATTTCTAAGTGCACTCCATTACTTTCCGTTCCCTTAGGCAAACCACCATATTTTGATGGTGAGGATTATTCTATGTGGAGTGATAAAATGAGGCATCACCTAACCTCACTCCACAAAAGCATATGGGATATTGTTGAGTATGGAGCGCAGGTACCGAAGGTGGGGGACAAGGACTATGACTCGGATGAGGCCGACCAAATTCGGCACTTTAACTCCCAAGCCACAACTATACTCCTCGCCTCCTTTGTCGAGAGGAGTATAATAAGGTGCAAGGGTTAAAGATGGCCAAAGAAATTTGGGACGTCCTCAAGACGGCACACGAAGGAGATGAGGTGACCAAGATCACCAAACGGGAGACGATCGAGGGGGAGCTCGGCCGATTCATCCTCAACCAAGGAGAGGAGCCACAAGCGATGTATAACTTGCTCAAGGCCTTAGTGAATCAAGTGCGCAACCTCAGGAGCACAAAATGGGATGACCATGAAATGGTCAAGGTTATTCTTAGATCACTCGTATTTCGTAATCCTACTCAAGTTCAATTAATATGTGGTGATCCTAGATATAAGCTAATGTCTCTCGAGGAAGTAATAGGAAAGTTTGTGAGCTTTGAACTAATGGTCAAAGGCTCCAAACACATTGTCAACTTGGAGCAAGGCGCCACCTCCACACCCGAGGTGCAACCCGTCGCATTCAAGGCGACGAAAGAAGAGAAGAAGGAATCTACAAGTAGAATTCCAATCGACGCCTCCAAGCTCGACAATGAGGAAATGGCGCTCATCATCAAGAGCTTCCGCCAAATCCTCAAGCAAAGGAGGGGAAAGACTACAAACCTCGCTCCAAGAGGGTGTGCTACAAATGTGGTAAGCCCGGTCATTTTATCACTAAATGTCCTATGTCTAGTGATAGTGACAGGGGCGACGACAAGAATGGGAAGAAGGAGAAGAAGAGGTACTACAAGAAGAAGGGCATTGCCCACGTATGTCGGGAATGGGACTCCAATGAGAGCTCCACTGACTCCTTCTCTGACGAGGACACCACCAACATCGCCTTCAACAAGGGCCTCCTCTTCCCCAACATCGGCCACAAGTGCTTCATGGCGAAGGACAACAAAAAGAAGGTAAAATCTAGAGCCTCCACCAAATATACAACATCTAGTTATGAGGGTAGCTCTAGTGAAAATGAAGATGGTCTGCTTACTCTTTTTGCCAACCTTAACATGCAACAGAAAGAGAAATTGAATGAATTGATAGGAGCCATTCATGAGAAGGATGAACTCTTGGATAGCCAAGAGGAATTCCTTATTAAGGAAAATAAAAAGCATGTTAAAGTAAAAAATGCTTATGCTCAGGAGATAGAAAAATGTGAAAACCTGACTAAAGAGCTTAGCATTTGCCATGACACTATTTCCAACCTTAGAACTGAGAATGCTAATTTAGTTGCTAAGGTTGAGAAGTTAAATGCTTGTAATGATTCAATTGTCAATCTTAGAAATGAAAATTCTAGTTTAATTGCTAAGATTGATAAATTAAATGAATCCATTTCTAGCCTTAGAACTGAGAATGATAAATTAATTGCTAAGGTTAAAGATTTGAATGTTTGCAATGATTTTATTTCCAGTCTTAGAAATGAGAATGTTATTTTACATGCTAAGATTGATAATTTAAATGCTTGCAAACCATCTACATCTAGTGTTGACCATGTTTCTATTTGCACTAGATGTAGAGATGTTAATGTTGAAGCTATTGATGATCACCTTGCTTTTATTAAACAACAAAATGATCACATAGCTCAATTAACTGCTAAAATCAATGAGCATGAGATTGAAAATGAAAAATTTAAATTTGCTAGAAGCATGCTCCATAATGGGAGACGCCCTGGCATTAAGGATGGCATTGGTTTCCAACAAGGAAGCAATGTCAAGCTTAATGCCCCTAAGAAATTGTCTAATTTTGTTAAGGGCAAGGGTTCAGGATAATGAGGGTTACATTTTATATCCTACAAATTATCCTGAGCACAAAATTAGGAGGATTCATGCTAGAAAATCTCATTATGTTTCTCATCGTGCTTTTATTATAAGAATGAGGCATCTAGCTCTAGGCATTCTACCCATGTTAAAATGCCTAAAAAGAAAACTCCTGCTGCATCAAATGAGCCTATTATTTCATTTAAGACTTTTGATGCATCTTATGTTTTAACTAACAAATCAGGCAAAGTAGTTGCCAAATATGCTGGGGGCAAACACAAGGGTTCAAAGACTTGTGTTTGGGTACCCAAGGTGTTTGTTTCTAATGTGAAAGGACCCAAGACCGTTTGGGTACCTAAGAACAAGGCCTAAATTGTTTTGCAGGTTTATGCATCCGGGGGCTCAAGCTGGATAATTGATAGCGAATGCACAAACCACATGACAGGGGAGAAAAGGATGTTCTCCTCCTATGAGAAAAACCAAGATCCCCAAAGAGCTATCACATTCGAGGATGGAAATCAAGGTTTGGTCAAAGGACTTGGTAAAATTGCTATATCTCTTGACCATTCTATTTCCAATGTTTTTCTTGTAGATTCTTTAGACTATAACTTGCTTTCAGTTTCTCAATTATGCAAAATGGGTTACAACTGTCTTTTTAGTGATATATGTGTTACTGTCTTTAGAAGAAGTGATGATTCAGTAGCATTTAAGGGAGTGTTAGAGGGTCATCTATACTTAGTTGATTTTAATAGAGCTAAACTTAACACTTGCGTAATTGCTAAGACTAATATGGGTTGACTCTGGCATCGTCGACTGGCCCATGTTGGAATGAAGAATCTTCACAAGCTTCTAAAGGAAGAGCACATTTTGGGACTAACAAATGTTCATTTTGAGAAAGACAAGGTTTGTAGCACATGTCAAGCAGGAAAGCAGGAAAAATCACAAACCCAAGAGACTTTAAAGGGATTCTTGAGACGGGCTCAAAATGAGTTCGGATTGAGAATAAAAAAGATAAGAAGCGATAATGGGACAGAGTTCAAGAACTCTCAAATTGAAGGCTTTCTTGAGGAAGAGGGCATCAAGCATGAGTTCTCTTCTCCCTACACACCTCAACAAAATGGTGTAGTGGAGAGGAAAAATCGAACTCTACTGGACATGGCAAGGACCATGCTTGATGAGTACAAGACACCGGACCGGTTTTGGGCTGAGGCGATTAACACCGCCTGCTACTCCATCAACCGGTTATATCTTCACCGAATCCTCAAGAAGACATTATACAAACTCCTCACCAGTAAAAAGCCCAATGTTTCATATTTTAGAGTCTTTGGTAGCAAATGTTTTATTCTTGTCAAAAGAGGTAGAAAATCTAAATTTGCTCCTAAGGCTATAGAAGGCTTTTTTTACTAGGATATGATTCAAACACAAGGGCATATAGAGTCTTTAACAAGTCCACTGGACTAGTTGAAGTTTCTTGTGACATTGTGTTTGATGAGACTAATGGCTCCCAAGTGGAGCAAGTTGATCTTGATGAATTAGATGATGAAGAGGCTCCGTGCGTCGCGCTAAGGAACATGTCCATTGGTGATGTGTGACCTAAGGAATCCGAAGAGCCTCCACTAGCATAAGATCAACTGTCATCTTCCGTGCAAGCATCTCCACCAACTCAAGATGAGGAACAGGCTCAAGATGATGAAGAAGAAGATCAAGAGGATGAGTCACCTCAAGAGGAGGGCAATGATCAAGGGGGAGATGAAGCTAATCAAGATAAGGAAGATGAACAAGGAATTCAGGGTCAAAGACTGCCACACCCAAGAGTCCACCAGACGATTCAAAGAGATCACCCCGTCAACTCCATTCTTGGTGATATCCATAAGGGGGTAACTACTCGATCTCGAGTCGCACATTTTTGTGAACATTACTCTTTTGTTTCCTCTATTGAGCCATACAGGGTAGAGGATGCCTTAAGAGATTCGGATTGGGTGCTGGTAATGCAAGAGGAGCTCAACAACTTCACGAGGAATGAGGTATGGCATTTAGTTCCATGTCCTATTCAAAATGTTATAGGTACCAAATGGGTATTCCGAACAAGCAAGATGAGCATGGTGTGGTGATAAGGAACAAAGCCCAACTTGTGGCTAAGGGTTATTCACAAGTCGAAGGTTTGGATTTCGATGAAACTTATGCACCCGTAGCTAGGCTTGAGTCAATTCGCATATTACTTGCCTATGCTACTTACCATGGCTTCAAGCTTTACCAAATGGACGTGAAAAGTGCCTTCCTCAATGGACCAATCAAGGAAGAGGTCTATGTTGAGCAACCTCCCGGCTTTGAAGACAGTGAGTACCCTAACCATGTCTATAAATGTCACACCCGGTTTTAAGGGACAAAGCCGGGTGCATCTCATACATGCGCCAAGAAGACAACATATATAATAACAAAGTGTATAGAGATAAATGTCACAATAACATCAGAGTATTTATTACATAGCGGAAGTCTTACAAAATAAAATATAAATATAACAGGATCTAAAATCCATCCTTGGCGCCAGAAAGTCAACTAGGAGACGACGACCTAGACCTCTCACGAACACAGTGCAACATCCACCATGCGCCTCATCTAGTGGTACCTGCTCTTGACCTATGGGGGGTGTGAAACAGCAAGGGTGAGCTAACACATGTTCATCGCTCAACAAGTTGTGGGGAATAATGTGGTATGAACTCGCCAAAGGTGGGAGCTCATGTGAAGTGTAAGGCTGATCAATGATAGGGGTTAAAGCTGAGCATTGCTTTTAATTAGTTGGTCAAAATTTTATTAGCAGTTACTAAATGTAAGTGAATACCAAACCATAATAAAACATTAGAACAAAATTAATAACAAATCCCATGAAAATGCATATGACAAATTGAGTTTAGGTTCCATAATTTAATCATCAGAGAGTCCTGAGCTGCTCATGACCGTGAGCTCAGCTAGTATACCAGTTTTACACTCTGCAGAGGTTGTACCCTTTACCCACAAGTCGTGTTTCCCATGTCGCCAGGGCTAGCTAGACCCTTAGACACTACCAAGGTGAATGGCTAGGGATCCACTACGAGGCCTTTACAAAGTTCCACTAGCTTCCGAAAACCCGCTACAGTTTATGGGAAGAGCACTTGCAAGAATCCCTCGTCTGACCGCCATCGCAGCAAAATCAACCCGAGAACCTCCTTGCATGCAACTCCCCTACTACCTTGCCCCCTTCGGGTAAGATAGTCTTCCACTAGCTTTCCTAATTAGTTAGCCAAGAGGTCCCATTCCTCCCTTGTGGTGGCACGTGTTTCTCAAGTTAAGCTCCATGTTCCAATTAACAATAATATAATGATCTTGTCATGAACATAAATAAAATAACATAATAACTGGAACATGGATATAATGAAATATTAACCCAAAACCATGTAAAGCATTAGCATAACTACCCATATGATTCAGGGGTAAACAAGGTAAATGGATAAACAGACTAGGGTGACCTATTAGGTCCCATCAAAATTAAACCTATGCATGAATAAGTGATATTAAAGAACATTATTGGGTAACAAAAGTGGATCAAGGGCACAACTTGCCTGGCACTTGAGATTCCAGGTACCAACTTGCTTTTCAGATGACACGTGTCCTCGCGCTAGTCGTAGCAATACAAACAAATATGGTATAGACAAAATTAACATCACACCAATCATAAGAATAAAACTGTGTAATAATAATCTACGCATTGCTACGAGATCGCGAGATCGATAACTACTAAGATCGGAGTCGCAGTTAAGAAGTTATGATTTTATAGAGGATTTATGTGATTAAAATATTAAAGTATATTATAAATTGGTTAATATAAATCATATGAGAGGTTATTCTCTAAATAACTATCTACATTTTAATCTACATTATAAATTGACCTTAGATCATATTTTAGTAGATTATAATGGTGAGTAGATTAACAAGACTAACCAACATAGGTTAAATAAAGATCTAATCATAAAATAATGAGACATGATATAATAAATGTTGTTATTGCATAGTAAATATTTGTACGAGACTAACACAACTTGAACGAGTCAAATCGGATTTAAAACGGAGGAGATATGAATTTCCAAGATTATTTGATGCTTAGAATAGACTAATCCAAATGAATAATTTTAATTCAAGTTTTATGGCTAAACAGTGTTACTGGTTGATAGACAATATTAATACAAAATTATTGCCACATGAATGACTCAATTCGGAGCAAAAATAGATTTTCTAGGAATTACACAAGTTCTAGGATCATTTTTGTACTAGAAAAGTATTTTCTATTTTGTTTTCCCTATTTCCTTAAGTCCCTGGACTAAGCACACTAATACAGAGAAGCCCGAGGTTAAACTTGCAAAAGTCAACCAGACACAAACAACTCCCGCGAGGACTGCGGGTTGATTCGTGAATATTTCAGGGGCTCTTTAGCTAAAAATCACGGCGAAGGGGTATCGACGATAGTGGGCCGTTGGATTACGATCGAGCGGATCAGATTAGATTCAAACCCTACCGAACCGGTATGCAGTTCTAGCCGTCCGATTTTGATCAGACGGCTAGGAGCACCCCCACACCATGATCTCATCTGATTCATTCGTGGGTCGATCGACGGCACGGATTAATCTCAGGAAAGGGGTACGTGCACATCAACTGCGACCGTGGATTTCAAGATCTATGGCCACAGTACTTTTTCTCCACGCGAATACCAGATGTGGCAGCGCCGTTTCTCCCCCTACGACGGATGCCATAGCCAGACCACCCATTCACCGCTCCTGGGCCCGAAATTCTAATCTAAGGTACGCTACGCGCAGATAAGACGTAGGGGAACAGGATGAAGGCTCCATACCGGGGTTCGCAGGCAACGGAGGGGGCGGTCCATGGTGATTAGCGGGTCCATGGCGAAGCGCGGGTTCTGTGCTCCACTCCTCCATAGGTAGGTTGAAGATCCCCCCTGTTATCCCCGAACACCGACTCGGCAGGCCGTGGTCCACTCCATGGTTGGTCACGTAGAAGAACCCATGCTCCACGTGCGCCAGTCGGATGGATTCAGTGGCGGTGCGGAGGTCCACCACAGGACGGTACAGGCACCCTGCCATGACTTCCATCGTTCTGCTTGCTGGCGCTTTCCCTCCTTTTTTTCTACCGCACACAATCTCCGAACGACATGCAGACGCGGAACGCTAGGCGAAAACATGGAGCTCTCTCTGCGGTGTGGTGCTTGCTCGGATAGGGTGTCTTTAGAACAGGGAGCAGGACTCGCCAGGGAGGTTGACGGCGAGCGAGCGGAATCCACAGCGGCGGCACCCCGACCGTAGGACCCACCTTGTCTCCTCGTTTGGCTCCGACGCAGTGACCCTCGGCTCTCTCTCTCTTCTTGCTTCCGTCGAGCGGCACGACTGCGAGTTCATGTTCTGGCTTCCTGGCGTTCGTATAAAGGGTTAATAAAAGGATGGGGAGGGCTCTACGGATCCACGAACATATACACTCATTCACACGGTCGAATCTTCTCCGAATTACACCGAGCGGATCTTCAACAACCCCACCGATTTCTCCCAGTCAGGTGCGCGTGCGGAGGAAGACGCATGCAATCTGTTGGAGGGAGACTGACGAGGCAGCCCCACGCACCAGAGGCAGAGATGATGGGCGCGTTATCCCTAGTGGCTGCGAAGTGGGCCCGCTAGCCAGTTGGCGCTGATGCGCGTGGGCGCGGAGGCAGGTAGGTGAGGTGAGTGGGCCGCGCAGAAGAGAATTTGGCCCAATAGCAGGTTGTTTCATTTTCTTTTTTTGTTTTATTTTCTGTTTTCTATTGCAAATTGAATTAAATTTTGAATCTGAGTTTGAATTGCTATTTCAAACAAAATGCACAATAAGAATCCATTATGATGGAATTAATATATTTTTTTATTTATTCCATTTAGACCAATGCTCTCAAATATATATATTTCAACATGAATGATCATATAAAGTATTTCACCACCCATTTAATGGTTTAAATACATAGCCAAAATTATGTATTTATCATTTATTAAACTTTAGTAAACTATCCCCCATTCATAATTTTGTTAAAAGGCACTTTAGATTTTAAATTTTTAAAGAATGTCCTTAAATCTCAAAATTAGGATCTTGGGTGCTACAATAAACTCTTAAAGGCGCTTTATGGGCTCAAGCAAGCCCCAAGAGCATGGTATGAATGCCTGCGAGATTTTCTTATCACTAAAGGCTTCAAAGTCTGCAAGGCCGATCCTACTCTCTTTACTAAAACTATTGCAAATGATTTGTTTGTATGCCAAATTTATGTTGATGATATCATATTTGGGTCTACTAACAAATCTACTTCTGAAGAGTCTAGTAGGATTATGGTTCAAAAATTCGAGATGTCAATGATGGGGGAGTTGAGATATTTTTTAGGATTTCAAATCAAGCAACTCCAAGAGGACACCTTCATCAGCCAAACCAAGTACATTCAGGACATACTTAAGAAGTTTGGAATGAAGGATGCCAAGCCCATCAAGACACCCATGGGAACCAATGGGCATCTCGACCTCGACATGGGAGGTAAATCTGTAGATCAAAAGGTATACCGGTCGATGATAGGATCCTTACTCTATTTATGTGCATCTCGACCAGATATTATGCTTTCTGTATGCATGTGTGCAAGGTTCCAAGCCGATCCTAAGGAAGTTCACCTTAGAGACGTGAAAAGAATCATGAGATATTTAGTTTACACTCCTAAGTTTGGGCTATGGTACCCTAGGGAATCAACCTTTGATTTAATAGGATATTCTGATGCTGACTGGGCAGGGTGTAAAATTGATAGGAAGAGCATATCAAGGACTTGTCAGTTTCTGGGGAGATCCTTGGTGTCTTGGGCTTCAAAGCAATAAAACTCAGTAGCTCTTTCTACCGCCGAAGCCGAGTACATTTCCGCAAGCCATTGTTGTGCGCAATTACTTTGGATGAGGCAAAGCCTCAGGGACTATGGCTACAAATTGAGCAAAGTCCCTCTCCTATGTGACAATGAGAGTGCTATCTAAGGATGGCAACGGGTACGGGTATGGGTAAATAACCGCGGATAATTATCCATTGGATATGGGTATGGTGCAATTTGATATCCGCGGGTATGGTTATGGATATAATAAGGTATCCACGGATATTTTTTTTCGCGGGTATGGATATCCAGTATCCATACCCGTTACCCAATGGATATCTAATATGTGGGTCATCCGGATTTATATATTGTCATAAATTCTTATTTTTTTAATTTTTATCCATAACATGTTGTTTGGTGCTGAAATTATCATTTAATGCTATTGGAATGATAATTATTTTGAAATGTAATAAAATTGTTATTTGGTGTTTAATGCTAAAATTGTAGTGGGCGGGCGGTTAACGGGTATCCACTGGATAGCGGATACCCGACAGTTACGGGTATGGATACTGATCCATACCCACGAACGTTTATGGGTACGGGTATGGGTTGAGTTTTGTCTCGCGGGTATGGATTCGCGAACTATATATCCGTGTACTACCCGCCCGATTGCCATCCCTAGTGCTATCCGCATGGCGGAGAATCCCATTGAACATAGCCGCACTAAGCACATAGACATTCGGTATCACTTTTTGAGGGATCACCAACAAAGGGGGGATATCGAGATAGCCTATATAAACACCAAGGATCAATTAGCCGATATCTTCACCAAGCCATTAGATGAGAAAACCTTTAGCAAACTTAGGAATGAGCTAAATATTCTTGATTCTCGGAATTTTGATTGAAACGACATTGCACACATAGCTCATTTATATACCTTTGATCATATTTCTTTTATTTGGTACATATACATATTTCTTATTCTTCTTGTGCCAAAGCTAAGACTAATGTGCTTCCATGAGTATTTCTTGTGTAGTCTTAGATTGAAAGGGAAATGGAGTAGTCGGCAAAGACAATGCTTCCACTCAAATTCCATCGGTATTACTTACCCTTTGCTGGTATTCTACCATCTCTCCATATTGGTATAATCTTTCACTCATATTTGTATTATCAATGGGGGAGAAAATATCAAAAGGGCTCCAACGTTCTCTGTTTTTGGTGTGTAATGCCAAAGGGGGAGAAAATATTAAGCCCAAAGCAAAAGGACCGCACCATCACCAACTTCAATATTTTAAAGAATTTTTCAAATAGGTATCTAAATGTATTTGATCTTGTTCAATTGGTATTTACAAAAATTGGTAAAACCCTCTTGAACACTAAGAGGAGAATTTCATTCAGGGGGAATTTTGCTTAGTCAAAGGAAAAGCATTTGAAATAGGGGGAGAAAATTTCAAATCTTGAAAATGCTTCTTACAATCTTACTCATATGCCTTTGACCATTTGCAAAAGATTTTGAAAAGACTTTTCCAAATAATTTGCAAAAACAAAACAAGTGGTGCAAGCGTGGTCCAAAATGTTAAGTAAAAGAAAGCAACCATGCATATCTAGCAAAATTACAAATTGGTTTAATTCTAAGTAACCTATGCACTTACATTATGCAAACTAGTTCAATTCTTCCCTTATACATTTGCTTTGGTTTGTGTTGGCATCAATCACCAAAAAGGGGGAGATTGAAAGGGAAATAGGGTCAAACCTTTTCCATAATTAATTTTGGTGGTTGAATGCCCAACACAAATATTGGACTAACTAGTTTACTCTAGAATACATGTTCTACAGGTGCATAAAGGTTCAACATAAACCAATAATAGATTAAAGCTAGGGTTCAAATTCAAAGGAGCAAGAAACTTGAGTGTGCCCTGGTCTGGCGCACCGGACTGTCCCGTGTGCCACCGGACAGTGTCCAGTGCACTAGGACCGTACAGTCGTGAACTGGCCACTCTCGGGTTTCTTAGAGCGCGCTTCGCTATAATTCACCGGACTGTCTGGTGTGCCACCGGACTGTCCGGTGCACCAGCGGAGCAACGACTACTCGGTGCAACGGTCGACTGCAAAAGCTGGAGATTCAGAGCTACAGTGAAGAACAGCGCGCGCAGATTCAGAGCCTCCCGTCAGAGGCGCACCGAACACTGAACAGTGGCTGTCCAGTGCGGCACCAGACTGTTCGGTGCCCTAAGAATTCAGCGCTCCAACGGTCAGAAGCTCCAGAACCCTAACGGTTGGGTGACGTGGCTGACGCACCAGACTGTCCGGTGCGCCCATCGACAGCAGCCACCCCCAACGGTTGTTTTGGTGGTTGAGGGCTATAAATACCCCCAACCACCTCCACTCCAACCATCCAAGCATTCATCACTCCTCATTCAATACAAGAGCAAAGTGCAACACTCCAAGACACAAATCAAAGCCTCCGATCCAATCAAAGTCCCCAATTCAATTCTAGTGCTTTAGGACTTGTGAGAGGATCGTTCTTGTGTTTCTTTGTTGCTCTTGTTGCTTGGTTGGCTTTCTTCTTTCTCTCATTCTTATTCTCAAAGCCTTGTAAGCGAAGCAAGAGACACCAATTGTGTGGTGGTCCTTGCGGGGTCTAAGTGACCCGAGAAATCAAGGAAGAAAGCTCACTCGATCTAAGTGACCGTTTGAGAGAGGGAAAGGGTTGAAAGAGACCCAGTCTTTGTGACCACCTCAACAGGGACTAGGTTCTCAAGAACCGAACCTCGGTAAAACAAATCACCGCGTCATCAGCTTCATTTGCTTTTGTTTTGTTTTCCCCCTCTCTCTCGAACTCGAATTCATTTCTAACGCTAACCCCGGCTTGTAGTTTGTGCTTAAGTTTATAATTTTCAGATTACGCCTATTCACCCCCCTCTAGGCGACTTTCAATAGTTTTTCTACCAAGAAGCTATTGATCTAGTGTTTGGAGACTCACAACAGGATGAAACCCTTAAAGAATCCTGAAAAACCAATTGAGAGTTATAAAAAGAAGTTTATCTCAATGCTAGAGCCAAATATTTTTATCCAAATATTTACACTTACTAAAGCTAATGAAGATTGGTTAAAATTACATGAACTTCATGACAACTTAAGTAATGTCTGTGAGAAAAAATATTTTCTACCTATTAAAAATTACTATTCTTTTGAAATGAAAGAGAATGATCTTGTTAGAGATTTGTATTCTCAATTAAATCTAATCATTAATGAGCTCAAATCTGTTGGACTATCAAAGGTAGGTTATGTAGACATTGTGAGGAAGATCATATTCATACTTCCATATGACAAATATGCAAGCATCATCACTATCTTCTGCTACCTAAGGACTTGAAAATGACCCTAACACTTGTCATTGGCAAGTTAGTGGCATTTGAAATGTCATAGAAGATGGGTCAAGACAAATACACTTCATAAAGAGAAGACAACTCTCACTAATGGCTCGAAAATGATTTTGGTGATGGCTGACTACACATGAATCTAATGGGTCACAAACTTAAGGAGTTGGAATAGTTGCGTAAATGATTGACTCTAGTGTAATTGAGAGATCATTGATTATATATCCAAGAGATAACCATGATTCATGAGAACACTAATGGACTTTTAAGGTAAAGCCCACTAAATATATCTATATATACGAAGGACAAATATACTAGAAGAAACCGACACATCCTAGCCACCGTCTTCTCTCTCCCTATAGTTGTGGATATTCATGCCACCGCTACCCTTCCTCTTGCTGCACTTGTGGTGCTAGTACATCGGCTTGCAACGTTTTATCCTCGCACATGTAGATACCATAGAGATGTTGTTGTGGTGCTAGTACACTAGTGTTGCAATGTTTTATCCTCATATGTGTGGATACCATAGAGACGTTGTTGTTATAGTGTTAATCAACAACGACATGAGGAGCATGTGTGAACATGCTGCTATTGATGGTACGCGAGGACGTACGACTATTTCTACTACATCGTTGTGCTATTCTTTCGTTGCACTGCGCATATAGTGGTATATCATGTACTCGTATGTTATCTTGGTTGAATGTGGTAGATATATTGGTGTGTAGTGTACTCATTTTCTATGCACATGTGTTGTGTAACCGGTGGTGGGTTGAGTAATTTTGATGCCAAAATGTGTTAGCCTAAGTACAATGTTATATTAGGTTGTTGTTTAGCATTTTGAATGCTAGCATCCTCCAAATCTCCAAATATTCCTTAGTTTAACAGTCAAAGGTTATTGTCTGCTCTAGGAGTGGCAATGTTAACTATGGGTTCAGATATTTATTGGATATCTGACTCGTCGAGTTTAGGTTCGGGCACGAAAATTGACTTGCGGGTCTTGCCCGCACCTAGCCCTTGATAAAATCGAGTCGGGTATGGATTTTATCTCTTGCCCGTGGGTATTCAGTGAATATTTTAAAATTAGAGAAATTATTTTTTAGTCCACCAAAAACTGGCTCAATGGCCCATCAGTCCTCCTTCCTCTTTAGTGTAATACCCAAAATCCAATAATAAAGGGGAAAGTTAATTATGTGTGTTTTATTTTATTTTAGGTTATTTTTTCAAGCAAATAGGACACATCATGTTTGAGTGCTAGAATTAATGAATAATAAGATAAAAATGAAATTCATCCATGCTGGGATTTTGATTGTGCATTTAAATTTGAGTTTGAAACCCCAAAACCAAAAATGAATTTGAATTAAACTTGGAATAAATAAATAGAGATGAGAGTATAAAACAAACAAAGTAGAAAAGAAAATACAAAAAAGAAAAAGTAAAAAATGAATGTTGGGCCAAGATCCTCCCCCCGACCCAGCCACCTTCATCGGCCAGCCCGCACGTGTCCTGACGTCGACAAACGGGCCACGCCCACCTACTACTGTTGCTAGATGGAGCCCTCCCGTCAGTCCCTTATTTAGCCACCCGCTTGAACCCACCTCCCCTCGCTGGCACCGCGGACCCATTCGTCAAACAGCCATTCGTCGCGCGCGTCACTTGTGTTCACCGCCGGGTCGGACAAGGCTTCCAGAGCTGTCTTCAACCATGCTGCAACCACCTTCCATGATCACTGGGAGTTCGTTAAGATCTCCTATATCCACTGGATCCGCCAGATGTTAATCCCCTAGCTTCGGGGCATATATATAGGAATGTCCTGCACCCTTCTAGCTAGGCGGTCCAAAGAGAGTTTTCTACCGCTGCGTAGCCTACTAAGAGCCGCCATTAGCACCGAGGGAGAGAAGGAGATCCGCTGCAATCGCCCCTCGCCTGCGTGGCCGGTTGAAGCACGCGTGCGGCCCCGTGAGTTTCACGGAGTTCCCGGGGACATGATCGTAGCCACACCGGTGTGGATTATGTCAGGGGTGGGCGAAATTCCTCAGGGCTTATTCGGTTATTTTCAATCCATATAGATTGGAGGGGATTGATACAGATTGGAGGAAATTTTGACTTACTAGAGATTGAAACCCCCTCAACCCCCTCAATCCATATGGATTGGGGTAGAACTGAACAAGCTCTCATTGGGTAACACCACCACACAGTCATGCCGCCGTCCATTGTAGGCATGGCTCTCTGCACCATCATTCCCCGACTAGATTTCCCTCTAGCCTTCGCCACCTTCATCCCTTTTCATAGCATCTCACGGCGTCCCCCTTGATGCAGTTGTGCACGAGCAATTGCTCACCGGAGACTCAACGTCGTCGTCAATCACATATCTAATATTTTAAAATAGATATGCACGGAACTAGAAAATGGGTACCCGAACTCTTAGGACAAATCTAATATTCTAAAATAGATATGTATGAAATTTGATGTTAACCTTGTGTTATGTTATTAGGCACCGAGACATAAGCTGATTGCTCGAGGAGGTGTACAGGTCACCCTTGTCTGACTTAGCGAGAGCATCTGAGCATCTAACACTGAACTAGGTCGAACACCGAGGCCCAAGTCGATTGCTTCGTGAGGAGGGTGTAGAGGTCACCCTTTTCTGACTTAGTGTGAGCATGTAACACCGAACCTGGGTCAGGCACCGATACCCAAGTCGATTGCTTCATGAGGAGGGTGTAGAGGTCACCCTTTTCTGACTTAGTGAGAGCATGTAGTGCTAGCGGGACAGACGATTACCCTATGTTAGCGGTGGCCATATAGAGTTCATGACGCCAGTTACGTGAGTGGTGTAGATATGATTAGGTGTTAATGACCCAGGAAGATGATGTAGAAGTAGTATGAGTGAATCGACCGTGATGTGGAGACGATTAGGGTTGGCGAGCTGTGATTCAGAAAGATGCGACAGAAAATATAACTCAGCGAAACACAAGATGCAATAGAGAAGATTTGCCTCAACTAAACATGAGATGTGACAGAAAATAGTGTCGATGCAGGCCATGTGCCAAAAAGTAATTCGAGGAAGTACGCAAAGTGATATGAGTAATATGAAACCACGAGCGATCCAGAACTAACCCAAGCGATCTGAGGTAATATCACTGATCCAGAAATAATGATACTGTAAAAAATAATGATCTAGAAATTAATATGAATGATCCGAAATAAAGCGAGTAGTTCAGAGTTGATCCAATTAATTCCGATGATCCAGCAATAAATTGAGTGATCTGGAGTCTTGGGTGATCTAGAATTAAAATGGGTGATCTTGGTATAATTGGAGTGATCCAATGACTTAGAGTGTTCCGTAAAATAATTCAATAATAGACCGTAGGCATCGAGGGCTTCAGCCTTGAGAAATACAAGATATTTAAGACTTGGAAAGTGTTGAGTACTCTAGATTCAGAGACATCAAGGGTTCAGCCTTGGAAAACGTCAAGTAATTAAGACTTGGGTCGTGATGCGCTTGGTTGATGGCGTATAGCCCTTCGCCAGTACAGAACTTGCTGTATTTCTGGTGGAAATTTTGGAGCATCGATGGTGCTGGTAGATGATCTCAGCACGTTGTAGATACGAGTTTTTTTGCGCTAGCATTAAAATGTGTTCCTGAAAACAATAATCAGAAAATAGCTCGAGTAGCATTGTTTACAAAGAGAATGCTTAAATATGAATAATATCTAAGACCAAGCCCATCGGATAGATGAAAATTAATCGGCATAAATAGATACGTTATTTAAATATGACAACTAGGCTTTTTAAATAATGCCGAGGATAGCATATTGCAACTGCTGCAGGTAACTCAGACATAGTGGAAGATCTTCACTTGTGTGTGTATCAATAGCCACTAATTTTGATTTTTTTTTCTTCCTCGTTGTGCAGGAACAGCGGCAGCAACAGCCACGTTGATCCGACCAAAGAAATAGATCGGTGCTAAGCAACACTTCTCGATGGACGACAATAGTAGGAAAGCAGATTGGTTTTCTCCTCATCTTGATCCACGTGTAGGAGAGAGATCCAAAGGAGAAAACCTCCTCGACGTTGAAGATGATTAGGGTGTTGAAGACGATAGCTATGGAGTCATCGTGAATCAACATCGCACCTCTTACCTGGCACGCCAGTTATCGGTGTTTATGTACGGGACTTCCCACATGATGCTTTTAGGCAGGACGACGTTGTTGATTGCGACTCGATGGTACGTGTGGATGCACGTTGGATCACACAAGAGTTTATACAGGTTTGGGCTACTGGAATGCGTAACACCCTACTTCCTGTCGAAGCTGAGTATTTCAGTATCACTGGTTTACAAGGGTTACAGATGAGCTATGGGTGGTAGAGGGTGAGTTCTCACATTGATCTAGCTATAGTGTAGTTGCTATGAGAGGACTATTGGGCTATGAGATGGTGATCGGGTCTGACGAGGTGAGATGGTATGAGCCGAGATGAGATGAGATCGTAGGGGCACCCCCTCGGCCTTATATAGACGGCTAGAGTGTTGTCCCTTTATAAGCCGTGATGACTATCTAACTCTATCTAAATCTGTCCATGACATGCATTCCTGTTTATCCGGAATTCAGTTGCCCTTCATCCAAGTTCTCGCCGAGTATCTTGCTCTTCGGTTATGCTAAACCTCCCTGCTCGAGATATCGACACTTGGCTTGGTTGTTTGGTCTTTGCCTCCCTGGGTCGAGCTCATCCAGCCTGGTTGCCAGACCGAGGGCGTGCCTTGCCAGGCAAGTCATCGGAAGGCCCATCAAGCGTCTCATGGAGCATTTCTGGGCTCCCGCCCGAGATCAGCCTCAGACGAGTCGTCACTATCTCCTGCCCAGAGCTAGCCTCGGGCAAGTCATTACTGCTTCTCCAGCCCAAAGCTAGCTTTGGACGAGTCATGATTGCATCTCCCGCCCAAGGTTGGCCTCGGGCGAGACAGAATAGCTTCTCCCATCGGAGGATGGCCTCTGGCGATATAGATTAGCGTCTCCCTTCCGAGGTTGGCCTCGTGCGAGACAAAACCATGTCTCTCAGCCAAAGTTTGGCCTTGGACGAGACGGGACAACGTCTCCCGTCTGAGGTTGGCCTCGAGCGAGACAGGACTGCGTCTCCCACCCAGAGCTGGCCTTTGGTGAGGCAGAACTTGTCGGCGTTTCGACCCTGGGGGTCCCTGGACCGACGAGTAAATTGTCGCTGCGTGTCCCAGCCCAGATGGGTTGGCGCGAGACAGAGCACAAGGGGGGAAAACCAGTGAGGGGGAAACCGCGGCCTTGTGTTGTCCTACGCCCAAGGCGGATGCGCTTGCAGTAGGGGGTTACAAGCATTCGCGAGGGAGAGAGAGAGAGAGAGAGGGCGTGAGACTGCGCGTCAGCCCGTTCTCCCACGCGGCCACCCTTGTACGAGGGCCCTGGACCTTCCTTTTATAGACGTAAGGAGAGGGTCCACGTGTACAACGGGGGGTGTAGCAGTGTGCTAACGTGCCTAGCAGAGAGGAGCCAGAGCCCTATGTACATGCTGACGTGGCTGTCGGAGAGGTGTTGGAGCCCTGTTCATGTGGCGTCGTGGCCGTTGGAGGAGCGCTTGAGCCCTGTAGAAGCACAGCTGTCGGGGCTATCGGATCCTTGCTGACGTCTCCTTGCTTCCGTAAGGGGCTGAGAACCGCCGTCGTCATGGAGCACGCGGGGCGCCATCATTACTTGTTTTACCGGGGCGAGCCAGATGGGACGCCGGTCTTGTTCCCCGTAGCCTGGGCTAGCTAGGGGTAGGGTAATGATGGCCCCCCCTTGTGGCGTGGTCGGCCCGAGCGAGGTGGTGACTCCTCCGAGGTCGAGGTTGAGTCCGAGCCCAGGGGTCGGGCGAGGCGGAGACCATTGTCCGAGGTCGAGGTTGAGTCCGAGCCCTGGGGTCGGGCGAGGCGGAGACCATCTTCCGAGTCGAGGTTGATCCCAAGCCCTGGGGTCGGGCGAGGCGGAGACCGTCGTCCGAAGTCAAGGTGGAGTCCGAGCCCTGGGGTCGGGCGAGGCGGTGATTCCTATGGCACCCGAGGCTGGACTTGGCTGCTGTCAGCCGCACCCTGGCGGGTGGCACAGCAGTCGGAGCAGCACAGGCGGCGCTGTTTTCCTGTCAGGTCAGTCAGTGGAGGGGCGAAGTGACTGCGGTCACTTCGGCCCTGTCGACTGGAGAGCACGCGTCAGGATAAGGTGTCAGGCGATCCTTGCATTAAATGCTCCTGCGATCCGGTCGGCTGGCGAGGCGATCTGGCCAAGGTTGCTTCTCCGCGAAGCCTGCCCGAACTGGGCCTCGGGCGAGTCGAAGATGCGTCCGTTGCTTGAGGAGACCCTCGGGCGAGGCGCGAATCTGCCTTGGTCTACCGTTCCTGCTCGAGGCTGGGCTCGGATGAGGCGAGATCGTGTCCCTTGAGTGGACGGAGCCTTTGACCAGAATTGCGCCCATCAGGCCTTTGCAGCTTTGTGCTGATGGGGGTTACCAGCTGAGATTAGGAGCCTTGGGGGTACCCCTAATTACGGTCCCCGACAGAACTGCATCTGTTGTCCGAGGTTGGCCTTGGGCGAGACGGAACTGCATCTCCCGTCCAGAGCTAGCCTTGGGCGAGATGAAACTGTATCTCCCGTCCGAGGTTGGCCTCGGGCGAGACGGAACAGCGTCTCCCGTCCGAGGTTGGCCTCAAGCAAGACAAAATAGTGTCTCAGTGCTTGTAAGGACCCAGGGATATCTATCTCCCACACTCGCCTGCTAGGCGCTTCACGTGTGCTGACGCCTAATCGTCTGTCACTGATGCATGGGCCCACGAAGCCAGGTCCCCTCTCCGCTAGCATCGAGCTGAATTGAAAACAATGGGAATCGCAGCGAAGGTTGCAATCGCCTTGCCCATGTCACTTGGGTACTTATACTCGCACATCACGCCCTCTCGCCGTACCCCATGACCCTGCATCAATTCCACAAGGAAATATGTGCGCCTCGCCGAGAGAGAGAAGAGGGGGAGTTAGGTACGCCACCAGCGTCGTTCCGAGAGAGTGTGGGGATTCGAAAGCTAGCCTTGGGATTGAGAAGGATCTCTGAGTACCAGGGGCGTGGGTGAAGCATCGGTCCTGCAAGAGATGGCAATCGGGCGGGTAGTACATGGATATATAGTTCACGAATCTATACCCACGAGACAAAACTCAACCCATACTCATACCCATAAACGTTCGTGGGTATGGATCTGTATCCATACCTGAAAGGGAAATGTGCCCTTGGGCCATTTCTAAGTATTTTGGTGATTGAGTGCCAACACAAGTGCTTAAGTGTTAAAGCATTCCAAGTGATAGACAAAGTGCAAATCAAAAGAAAAGGTATGTTTCTAGACTTAGTACATTGTTTTATGGACTAATGTGTTGTGTCTAAGTGCTGGAAACAGGAAAAATCGAATTGGAAAAGAGATGGCTTTGTACAGCCAAAGTCTGCTCAGTCTGGGTGCACCGGACAGTGTCCGGTGCGCCAGGCTGGCTCTGGCGAACTTGCTGCTCTTGGGACATCGACGGCGGTGTACGGCTATAAATCATCGGACTGTCCGGTGGTGCACCGAACTGTCCGGTGAGCCACTCACAGGAGAACTCATCGCTCTCGGGAGATGATTAACGGCGTACGGCTATAATTCACCGGACTACCCGGTGGTGCACCGGACTGTCCGGTGAGCCAACGGTCGGCCGGGCCAACGGTCGGCCGCGCTATCTGCGCGTGACGCGTGGCAGAGCCAACGGTCACAAGGGGGCACTGGACTGCCTGGTGTGCACCGGACAGTGTCCGGTGCGCCAACGGCTCTAAATCTGCAACGGTCGGCTTCGCCAAATAAGGAAAGAGATCCGCACCGGACAGTGTCCGGTGCGCCAGGCGACAGAAGGCAAGAATTGCCTTCCTGGAATGCTCTCAACGGCTCCTAGCTGCCTTGGGGCTATAAAAGGGACCCCTAGGCGCATGGATGATAAAACCAAGCATTCCCCAAGCATTCTAAAGCACCAAGACTTTGATTCCGCGCATTTGATTCCTTGTGATAGCATCTAGAGCTCTATTTGAGTTGTGAACTCATCGGGTTGTGTTGTGAGCTCTTGTTGCGACTTGTGTGCGTGTTGTCACTTGATTTTGTGTCTTGTGTGTGTTGCTCATCCCTCCCTTACTCCGTGCTTCTTTGTGAACATCAAAGTGTAAGGGCGAGAGGCTCCAAGTTGTGGAGATTCCTCACGATCGGGATATAGTAAAGCAAAGCAAAACACCGTGGTATTCAAGTGGGTCTTTGGACCGCTTGAGAGGGGTTGATTGCAACCCTCGTCCGTTGGGACGCCACAACGTGGAGTAGGCAAGCGTTAGTCTTGGCCGAACCACGAGATAAACCATTGTGCCATCTCTGTGTTGATCTCTTGTGGTTATTATGTTTTACTTCTCTGTAGCCACTTGGCATTATTGTGCTAACACTTAAACAAGTTTTTGTGGCTTTAAGTTTAAGTTTTTACAGGATCACCTATTCACCCCCCCTCTAGGTGCTCTCAATTGGTATCGGAGCCGTTCTCTTCAAGAAAGGGACTAATCGCCCGAAGAGATGGATCCTAAGGGAAAGGAAATTGTGATCAATGAAAAGGAGAAGGAGTCCTTCATCAACGAGCTGAAGGAAGACAAGCCTACCGACTTGGGCTTGGGCCACAAATGAAAAGATGGGAAGAAGAAAAAGACGAGGCGCATCAAGGAGATCGTCTACTACGACGACAGCGACGAGTCCACTTCTTCCCAAAAGGATGACGACAACGACTACGATAAAAGAAAGACGGTCAATTCAAACTTCTCTTTCGATTATTCTCGAATTCCGTATAGTTCTAATACACATTTGTTTTCCATTCCTCTCGGCAAACCTCCACACTTTGATGGGGAGGACTACGGATTTTGGAGTCACAAAATGCGTAGTCACTTGTTCTCTCTCCATCCAAGCATATGGGAGATTGTAAAGAGTGGAATGAAATTTGATAGCTCGGATAGTCCTATGTTTATAAATGAACAAATCAATAAAAATGCACAAGCTACTACTGTCCTTTTAGCATCTTTGTGCAGGAAAGAGTACAATAAGGTGAGCGACTTGGACAATGCTAAGCAGATCTGGGATGCCCTTAGGATCTCACATGAGGGGAACGACGTCACCATGCTCACCAAAATGGAGTTGGTGGAGGGCGAGCTTGGGAGATTTGCAATGATAAGGGGAGAGGAGCCAACCCAAACATACAACCGGCTCAAGACCCTCATCAACAAGATAAGGAGCTACGGAAGCACGCGATGGATGGACCACGACGTCGTTCGCCTAATGCTAAGGTCTTTTACTGTCCTTGATCCACATCTGGTGAACAATATTCTTGAAAATCCTAGGTACACCAAGATGTCTCCCGAAGAAGTTCTTGGGAAGTTCGTAAGCGGGCGAATGATGATCAAGGAGGCGAGATACGTGGACGACGCGATGAACGCTCCAATCCATGAGCCTCAACCCATTGCTCTCAAGGCAACGAGGAGCAAGGAGGCGCTACCTAGCAAGGTGGCGCAAGTTGAGGCGGACGGGCTCAATGATGAAGAGATGGCCCTCATCATCAAGCGCTTCAAGACGGCGCTAAAGGGCCACAAGGAGCATCCCAAGAAGAACAAGACAAAGGGAAAGCGCTCCTGCTTCAAGTGCGGTAAGATTGGTCATTTTATCGCTAATTGCCCTGATAATAATAGTGACCAGGAACAAGAGAAGAAAGGGGAAAAGAAGAAGAAGTACAAGAAGGCTAAGGGCGAGGCACATCTTGGCAAGGAGTGGGACTCGGATTGCTCTTCATCCGACAATGAAGGACTTGCCGCCACCGCTTTCAACAAATCGGCCCTCTTCACCAACGAGCGTCACACATGCCTCATGGCGAAGGAGAAGAAGGTATGTACTCGAAACAATACCACTTATGCTTCTTCAAGTGATGATGAGTCTAGTGATGATGATGAAATAGATTACTCTAGCTTGTTCAAGGGATTGGATAGAACTAAAATTGATAAAATTAATGAATTAATTGATGCCTTGAATGATAAGAATAGGTTACTAGAAAAGCAAGAGGATCTTTTGTATGAAGAACATGATAAGTTTGTAGAGGCACAAAAATCCCTTGCTTTAGAAATTAAAAGGAATGAAGTGCTCTCTAGTGAATTGTCTACATGCCATGACTCTATTTCTAGCTTAAAGAGCATAAATGATGATTTGAATGCTAAGTTAGAAATAGCAAATAAATCAACATCTTGTGTAGAACATGTTACAATTTGTAATAGGTGTAAAGATTTTGATGTTGATGCTTGTAGTGATCACTTAGTTTCAATTTCTAATTTGAATAATGAATTGGCTAGTCTTAATGCCCAACTTAAGACTAGCAAGAGTGAAGTTGATAAAATAAAATTTGCTCGGGATGCCTACATGATTGGTAGACACCCCTCAATTAAGGATGATCTTGGCTTCAAGAGGGAAGTCAAGAACTTAACAAGCCATAAGGCTTCCATCTCCGCAAAGGAGAAAGGGAAGGCCCCTATGGCAAGTAGTGCTAAAAAGAACCATGCTTTCATGTATCATGACAGGAGACATCCTAGGAATGTTTATAGGAGTTATGATGTTTTTAACTCACATGCCATGATTGCTTCTAGTTCTTCTATTATGTATGATAGAAATGTGCCTAGAAGAAATATTGTTCATGCTCCTAGGAAAGTAATGAATGAACCTTCTACAATCTTTCATACTTGCAATGCTTCCTTTGCTATTTGTAGAAAGGATAAGAAGGTAATTGCTAGGAAGTTAGGGGCCAAATGTAAGGGAGACAAAACTTGCATTTGGGTCCCTAAGACTATTGTAACTAACCTTGTAGGACCCAACAAGAGTTGGGTACCTAAAACCCAAGCCTAAATTTGCCTTGCAGGTTTATGCATCCGGGGGTTCAAGCTGGATTATCGACAGCGGATGCACAAACCACATGATGGGGGAGAAGAAGATGTTCACCTCCTACGTTAAGAACAAGGATTCCCAAGATTCAATCATATTCGGTGATGGAAACCAAGGCAAGGTGAAAGGGTCAGGGAAGATTGCTATTTCATCCGAGCACTCTATTTCTAATGTGTTTTTAGTTGAGTCACTTGGATATAATTTGTTATCTGTAAGTCAACTTTGTAAAATAGGATATAATTGTCTATTCACAAATGTAGATATGTCTGTTTTTAGAAGGTGTGATGGTTCACAAGCTTTTAAGGGTGTACTAGACGGCAAACTTTATTTAGTTGATTTTGCAAAAGAAGAGGCCAGTTTAGATGCATGCTTAATTGCTAAGACTTGCATGGGCTGGCTGTGGCATCGCCGTTTAGCACATGTGGGGATGAAGAACCTTCACAAGCTTTTAAAGGGAGAACACGTGATAGGTCTAACTAACGTGCATTTCGAAAAAAGATAGACCTTGTGTAGCTTGTCAAGCAGGTAAACACGTGGGAAGTACTCATCACATCAAGAACGTGATGACTACGTCAAGACCCCTGGAGCTGCTGCATATGGACCTCTTCGGACCCGTCGCCTATCTAAGCATAGGAGGAAGTAAGTATGGTCTTATTATAGTTGATGATTTTTCCCGCTTCACTTGGGTATTCTTTTTGCAGGATAAATCTGAAACCCAAGGGATCCTCAAGCGCTTCCTCAGGAGAGCTCAAAAATGAGTTTAAGCTCAAGGTGAAGAAGATAAGGAGCGACAACGGGTCCGAGTTCAAGAACCTTCAAGTGGAGGAATTCCTTGAGGAGGAGGGGATCAAGCACGAGTTCTCCGCTCCCTACACACCACAGCAAAATGGTGTGGTAGAGAGGAAGAACAGGACGCTCATAGACATGGCGAGGACGATGCTTGGAGAGTTCAAGACCACCGAGCGGTTTTGGTCGGAAGCCGTGAACACGGCTTGCCACGCCATCAACCGGGTCTATCTTCACCGCCTCCTCAAGAAGACTTTGTATGAGCTTCTAATCGGTAACAAACCCAATGTGTATTACTTTCGTGTTTTTGGGAGTAAATGCTACATTCTAGTGAAGAAGGGTAGGAATTCCAAATTTGCTCCCAAAGCCGTAGAAGGGTTTTTGTTGGGTTATGACTCAAATACAAAGGCGTATAGAGTCTTCAACAAATCATTGGGTTTGGTTGAAGTCTCTAGCGATGTTGTATTTGATGAGACTAATGGCTCTCCAAGAGAGCAAGTCGTTGATCTTGATGATGTAGATGAAGGAGACGTTCCGACGGCCGCAATACGCACCATGGCGATCGGCGATATGCGACCACAGGAACTCGAGGAGCAAGATCAACCTTCTTCCTCAACAATGGTGCATCCTCCAACCCAAGATGACGAACAAGTACCTCAAGTGGAGGCATGTGATCAAGGGGGAGCACAGGATGTCCAAGTTGAAGAGGAAGAAGCACCTCAGGCACCTCCAACCCAAGTTCGAGCGACGATTCAAAGGAATCATCCCGTTGACCAAATATTGGGTGACATTAGCAAGGGAGTAACTACTCGTTCAAGATTAGTTATTTTTTGTGAGCATTACTCTTTTGTCTCTTCTATTGAGCCTTTCAGGGTAGAAGAGGCCTTGCTAGATCCGAACTGGGTGTTGGCCATGCAGGAAGAGCTCAATAATTTCAAGAGGAATGAAGTTTGGACACTGGTGCCTCGTCCCAAGCAAAATGTTGTGGGAACCAAGTGGGTGTTCCGCAACAAACAGGACGAGCACGGGGTGGTGACGAGGAACAAGGCTCGACTTGTGGCAAAAGGTTATGCCCAAGTCGCAGGTTTAGACTTTGAGGAGACTTTTGCTCCTGTGGCTAGGCTAGAGTCCATTTTTATCTTGCTAGCATATGCCGCTCACCATTCTTTCAGGTTGTTTTAAATGGATGTAAAGAGCGCTTTCCTCAACGGGCCAATCAAGGAGGAGGTGTACGTGGAGCAACCCCCTGGCTTCGAGGATGAACGGTACCCCGACCACGTGTGTAAGCTCTCTAAGGCGCTCTATGGACTTAAGCAAGCCCCAAGAGCATGGTATGAATGCCTTAGAGACTTTTTAATTGCTAATGCTTTCAAGGTTTGGAAAGTCGATCCAACTCTTTTCACTAAGACTTGTGATGGTGATCTTTTTGTGTGCCAAATTTATGTCGATGACATAATATTTGGTTCTACTAATCAAAAGTCTTGTGAAGAGTTTAGCAGGGTGATGACGCAGAAATTCGAGATGTCTATGATGGGCGAGTTGAACTACTTCCTTGGGTTCCAAGTGAAGCAACTCAAGGACGGCACCTTCATCTCCCAAACGAAGTACACGCAAGACTTGCTAAAGCGGTTTAGGATGAAGGACGCCAAGCCCGCAAAGACTCCGATGGGAACCGACGGACACACCAACCTCAACAAAGGAGGTAAGTCCGTTGATCAAAAAGCATACCGGTCTATGATAGGTTCTTTGCTTTATTTATGTGCTAGTAGACTGGATATTATACTTAGCGTATGCATGTGTGCTAGATCTCAATCTGATCCAAGGGAGTGTCACTTAGTGGCCGTGAAGCGAATTCTTAGATATTTAATCGCTACGCCTTGCTTCGGGATCTGGTATCCAAAGGGGTCTAACTTTGACTTGATTGGATATTCAGACTCCGACTATGCTGGATGTAAGGTCGATAGGAAGAGTACATCGGGGACGTGCCAATTCTTAGGAAGGTCCCTGGTGTCATGGAATTCTAAGAAACAAACTTCCGTTGCCCTATCCACCGCTGAGGCCGAGTATGTTGCCATAGGACAGTGTTGCGCGCAACTACTTTGGATGAGGCAAACCCTCCGGGACTTTGGCTACAATCTGAGCAAAGTCCCACTCCTATGTGATAATGAGAGTGCTATCCGCATAGCGGAAAATCCTGTTGAGCACAGCCGCACAAAGTACATTGACATCCGACATCACTTTTTGAGAGACCACCAGCAAAAGGGAGATATCGAAGTGTTTTATGTTAACACCGAAAACCAGCTAGCCGATATCTTTACCAAGCCGTTATATGAGAAGACCTTTTGCAGGCTGCGTAGTGAGCTAAATATCTTAGATTCGCGGAACTTGGATTGATTTATAGCATACATGTGTTTATGCCTTTGATCATGTTCCTTTTGCATTTTGTTTATTTATGGTGCTCAAGTTGTACAAGCACTCCCCGGACCTCACAAGTCCTTTTTGCCAGTGATGCACATATTTAGGGGGAGATGTGCTACAACTTGACCCTTTGAGACTAACCGTGTGCTTGAGTTTGCTTGATTTTGTCTCAAAGGAAGGTTGAAAGGGAAAAAGGTGGACTTGGACCATGAAAGACTTCCACTGCACTCCGATGAGAGGGTAACTTATACCAAGTTCATCTCATGTACTCTTATTGCCTTTGTATACTTATTTGAAGATTTTGGTGAGGCAATGGGGTTCTAGGGCCAAGGTTGATCCTGTTTTGGTGCTTGATGCCAAAAAGGGGGAGAAAATAAGGCCAAAGCAAGAAATGGATCACCTACCACTTGAGAAATTTTGAAAATAGTAGAATAGAGCTTTTGGTTTGTCAAAACTCTCTTTATGTCTCTACAAGTGTGTTTGACTTAGAGATAGGAGATTGAGGTTGATTTGCAAAAACAAAACCAAGTGGTGGCAAATAGTGATCCATATATGCCAAATTTGAATCAAAACAATTTTGAGTTTTCATTTGCATTGATATTGCACTTGTTCTAGTTGCTTTATGTTGTGTTGGCATAAATCACCAAAAAGGGGGAGATTGAAAGGGAAATGTGCCCTTGGGCCATTTCTAAGTATTTTGGTGATTGAGTGCCAACACAAGTGCTTAAGTGTTAAAGCATTCCAAGTGATGAACAAAGTGCAAATCAAAAGAAAAGGTATGTTTCTAGACTTAGTACATTGTTTTATGGACTAATGTGTTGTGTCTAAGTGTTGAAAACAGGAAAAATCGAATTGGAAAAGAGATGGCTTTGTATAGCCAAAGTCTGCTCAGTCTGGGTGCACCGGACAGTGTCCGGTGCGCCAGGCTGGCTCTGGCGAACTTGCTGCTCTCGGGACTTCGACGACGGTGTACGACTATAAATCACCGGACTGTCCGGTGGTGCACCGGACTGTCCGGTGAGCCGCTCACAGGCGAACTCGTCGCTCTCGGGAGATGATTAACGGCGTACGGCTATAATTCACCGGACTGTCCAGTGGTGCACCGGACTGTCCGGTGAGCCAACGGTCGGCCGCGCGATCTGCGCGTGACGCGTGGCAGAGCCAACGGTCACAAGGGGGCACCGGACTGTCCGGTGTGCACCGGACAGTGTCCGGTGCGCCAACGGCTCTGAATCTGCAATGGTCGGCTTCACCAAATAAGGAAAGAGATCCGCACCGGACAGTGTCCGGTGGTGCACCAGACTGTCCGGTGCGCCAGGCGACAGAAGGCAAGAATTGCGTTCCTGGAATGCTCTCAACGGCTCCTAGCTGCCTTGGGGCTATAAAAGGGACCCCTAGGTGCATGGATGATAAAACCAAGCATTCTAAAGCACCAAGACTTCGATTCCGCGCATTTGATTCCTTGTGATAGCATCTAGAGCTCTATTTGAGTTGTGAACTCATCGGGTTGTGTTGTGAGCTCTTGTTGCGACTTGTGTGCGTGTTGTCACTTGATTTTGTGTCTTGTGTGTGTTGCTCATCCCTCCCTTACTCCGTGCTTCTTTGTGAACATCAAAGTGTAAGGGCGAGAGGCTCCAAGTTGTGGAGATTCCTCGCGATCGGGATATAGTAAAGTAAAGCAAAACATCGTGGTATTCAAGTGGGTCTTTGGACCGCTTGAGAGGGGTTGATTGCAACCCTCGTCCGTTGGGACGCCACAACGTGGAGTAGGCAAGCGTTAGTCTTGGCCGAACCACGGGATAAACCACTGTGCCATCTCTATGTTGATCTCTTGTGGTTATTGTGTTTTACTTCTCTGTAGCCACTTGGCATTATTGTGCTAACACTTAAACAAGTTTTTGTGGCTTTAAGTTTAAGTTTTTATAGGATCACCTATTCACCCCCCTCTAGGTGCTCTCAATACCCGTACCCGCCGGGTATCCGCTATCCAGTGGATACTCGTTACCCGCCCCCACCCACTACAATTTTAGCATTCAACACCAAACACTAATTTTATCACATTTCGAAATAATTATCATTCCAATAGCATCAAATGATAATTTCAGCACCAAACAACATGTTATGGATAAAATTTTAAAAATAAGAATTTATGATAATATATAAATCCGGATAGCCAACATGTTAGATATCTATTGGGTAATGGGTATGGGTCAAGATATCCATACCCGCGAAAAAATATCCACAGATACCTTATTATATCCATAACCGTACCCACAGATACCAAATTCCATCATACCCATATCCAATGGATAATTATTTGCAGTTATTTACCCATACCCATACCCATTGCCATCCCTAGGTCCTGCGATGCGCCATCTAGCACCAAGCGATTGCTGGTCGGCGTGAAGGACAAATTGTAGGGACACTACTCGTGTGGCCAGAGACTTCTGCGCGACACCTTATTAATGAGTAGGAGCTCACTAAAGGAAAGTTATGTCCTTGATCACTTTCTTTGACCTAATAATGTTCATATTAATCACCGTGGCATGCTTAGTTTAAATTGATGGGACCTAATAGGTTACGTAGTTTTGTTTACCCTACACCTTACATACAAATGAACTATTGGTAGTTTTTCTATTGATATATCTGGTATTGAGTGTTATATTATATCTGAATCATGATCATGCTTTATTACTATTGTTGGATTTATTGTTATACATGATAAGATCATTTTTTAATTGGAACATGGAACTTAAGCTCGGAAAGTAGTGCTACAAGGGTGGAATGGGATGCCCTTGGCCAATTAATTACGAAAACTAGTGAGGGATTACTTTTCCCAAAAGTGGTAAGCGGGGAGGCATCGCTACAGAGTATAATGCTGCCTGTAATTACTACGATGGGGGTTACAGACCGTGGAAAAGGGGCCTATGTGTAGCACCCCAAAAATTCAAATCTTGAATTTTTCCCAAACTCGCTCTAAATTCAAATTGAATTTTAAATTTCGTTTCAAAATGTTTGTTTGCGAGTTGATCTCAACAAATAAAATATAGTGGTCTATATTCTCTTTAAATTCCTTCTCAAAATATCCTACAAATATTTCCCAGTGATCCCCCTCAAATTATTTCTAGAAATACTGCCCAAATATTCCACCGATATTTCTCCGAATATTTTCCTCCTCAGAAATACCTTCAGAATCATTTTTAAAGTCCCTACAAAATTTTTTCTTAATAATTTTCCTGATGCTGATACATATACGTACGCCTCCGGTGTCATACGGTGAGCTCTGCAAGCTAATTTCACTTATACATGATAAATACATGCTTATCTCCCACTAATCCTCGCCTCCTCCCCCTAATCCCCCACCTTGGCTATAAATAGAGGGGCAAGGGCCTCCCCTCAAGCCACCCCAAGCCATTTCAAGGCAACTCTCTCCCCTCACTCCCACTCCCATGCAAGCACAACAATCGTTCGGTCGTTCATTCGATTGTTCGTCCACCTGTTCTTAGTTTGTTCGTTCATTCGTGCGATCGTTCGTCCGATCGTTCATGGTTCGTTCGTTCGTTCAATCGATCATTCGTTCGTTCGTCCAAATAATCTTTGTTCAGCCGTTATGCTGCCAAAATTCCGATCGTTCGTTCGTCTGATCGTTCGATCGTTCGTCCGTTCGTTCATAGTTCCTATTCATCGTTCATCGTTCGTTCATAGTCCCTATTCATCGTTCATAGTCCCTATTCAGCGTTCATCGTTCGTTCATCATCCCTATTCATCGTTCATCATTCGTTCATAGTCCCTATTCATCATTCATAGTCCCTCTTCATCGTTCATAGTCCCTATTCATCGTTCATTGTTCATTCATCGTTCCTATCCATCGTTCATCGTTCGTTCATAGTCCCTATTCATCGTTCATCGTTCGTTCAAAGTCACTATTTATCGTTCATCGTTCGTTCATACGAACTATTCACCATTACTATCCATCGTTACCATTCGCCGCTACTATTCAACACTACTATTCATTGTTACTATTCATCAGCGTTACTATTCACCATTACTATTCATCATCGTTTCTATTCATCGTTAATAATTATCGTTACTATTTCGCCATCATTGTTCATCGTTACTATTCATCGTTATTATTCATCGATCATCCGATCACCCAAATTTCAACTGCTCATCCATCATGTTGTCCAGCTCACCTAAGACCTGCCAGACCAATATTCCAGTCATACGAACTCCGGTGACTATGATTTTCCTTCCAGTAAGAACTTTCCATCTGGTCACCCATCCCAGATTTCTCCAAGTTGAGCACGCTTAACTTTGAGATTCTTTTGAACTAGGCTTCCAAACTCAGATTCCAATAATTCTTGTTTCTAAATTCTTATCAAATTATTCCCTATCCAACCATGTCATCCCTTAAGCATGGTTCATATTCCAGAAAACTCCCAAAATTCTCTTGTCCCATATTCTGCCTATAATTTCCATGTTCAGACTAAGTCAGATGGTTCATTCACCACTATTTTCACCAACAGTGAACTCCACTGTACTACACTACATACACCCAGCTATAAATACACCCACCTACCCTCTCCCTCTCCACATACTCAACACCCTCAGCCAAGGCAAACCCCCACCCACTCAATTACTCTACTCTGCCGGCTACACGCATAGTGTCGCTTCACCTCCAATCCACCCTCCTGGTAAGCACCTCTACTCCACCACCAGTAATATCACAACACCACATGACACAGATTATGCTCAAGACTCTACCCATCCATATATCGCCATTCTGACCACCATACTAAATATTTGTTGATATACTTGTTGGTTTGTATGTTTGCTTGTTCATGTTGCATAGTTATCGGAGCGTTCGCACCGTCTCGTGAAGGCCGAATCTGCAAGTCTACGCCAGACGGTGGAGCCAGAAGCCAGTTCCACAAGCTCTCACCCTTTTTGCCGGTTAAGCATAGCAAGCTCACTGGATCCCTTTGATGCATAAATTACCTATGCTTTTCAACCACAACCCTCAACCTGTTATTTTATGCATGATATGATTTTGCTGCTAAGAGACAAGTTATTATGGCCACCTAGCCTTAGAACTTTGCCACAATCAATCTTTATACTCCTTGACATCTTTGTTACAAATGATTTGAGGAAAGGTGTGAGTTTTCAAGAGAAAATGTTTTCAAAATTTATATGATGATGGGTTGTCACCCTATCACCTTTGAGCAGGATGATCAGGGACTCTTTGGTTTGTCATGAAGGATTGTCCCTCTCGCCTAAGGACCGGTTTGTCATCACTCCTTACCTATACTCTTATCAAGTACAACCACTCGGGACTGTATGGGCAGTCGCTTGATCTGAACTTGCACGGTCCGAACCCCAGGATTATGATGGCTAGGGAGCACCGGGAGGATAAGGAAGGGGAATGTTTTGTCCGGTTTGGGCATGGGGGTGGCCTTGTTCCTTCCGGTATAATCGCTAAGGTAAGGACGTGCAAGGAAGGAGAGAGTTTCGGCATTCGGATCTCACAACGATGAGATTGCAGAAACCGGACTAGTGGGTAAAGTGTACACCTCTGCACAGAGTTTGAAAACCTATGTGAATAGTCCGCATCCACAGATATGGATGAGTTATGGCATGGATTTAACAATTAGTGTTTTGTTTTCTAAAGATGATTTTGAAAAGTGGTTTTAAAAGGTCCGGTGGTTGAGCCGTGAGCTATGGTGGACGGGAAGTCCAGTAGCTGTTTTTGAAAATGAAAACTAGTGGGAAACTGCTAAGATACCTAGACGGTTTAGTCTAGGGGATTTTGTTCTATATTGAAAAACTTCCTGCTCCTTTGGGAGAGGATGTGCTTTCAAAAATATAAAATTTTTTACAAAGTAACCCTGCATCAAATATTGCTCTTTCTGCAAAATATCCTGAGCTCCACATATTCCATGCATTATATCTGATTTCCCCCATTCTATGGGTGAAGGTGGGTTGCTGAGTACGTAAGTACTCACCCTTGCTTATTTGTTGTTTTTCAGAGAAGGAGTTCGCTGATCGGTTAAGAGTTACGCCTGTTCCCAACCTTGCCTGTGGCTGTTGGACCGCTGATTTGCTTCGCTGTGTATATCGAGCTGCTTCAGCCCCACTCTCATGATATGTCCCAAGTTGTGGACCAACTCTTAAAGTTGATCGCCACCTTTATAGGTTTGTCTCGTTTAAGCAGATCTAGAATCATCTGATGTATAAATGTGTTTACTAGCCTCCTAGGACTAGTAATTATATCACATTTGAGTCCCAAAGGATTGGGGCGCTTCAGGTGGTATCAGAGCTGTTAGGTTGGCCACAGGATGTAACCCTTTGGCTTGATCCAATAGTTTTTAAGTCAAAACTATTTTCTTAAAAAATCTTGCTCTCATCCCTCCATTTCGAAAATGTTTCCCCCTTTCCTTCTCTCAGAATTCATGGAGATCCGCTGCCAAACCAGCTTTTGCCAGAATGAAGATGGTTTCCCCAAGTTGTTGACAGCATGCATAATTTGCCTCGGAATTAGGAGCCAGCTAGAGTGTGATGGTCATGAATTCGTCGAGCATGGCACAGAGAAGTGTGTCGTGACTTTATACATTGGATCCAGTCCGCACCATGTGGAATGGAGTGTCACTATTGCAGGGCACAGATTCAAAGACACCTACCAAGTCATCGCTCGCAAGGCATTGAGGGCCCTGTGTCAAATCTATGAAGAAGAAGTGGCCAACACCTCGCTCAGATTCTTTCTACCCTTTCAGAGAGACCGACCCGGTTGGATGGCTAGGATGCGTGCATTGGAAGGGCAGCAGCTGCTTGAGGATGACCCCACAGTCGTGTACCTCACTACATACCTGCTCACCCTCGATGCACAGTACGATTTCTTAGCTCGTTACCACCGTCAGATGATTGCCCGAGCAGAAGATGTAGAGAAGCGCAACCGTCAGCTCCATGTGGATCTCACCTCAGCTCAAGCCCGTGTAGCTGCCTTGGAAAGTCGTGAAGTCAATGTTGTTGAAGCCCGGAAGCAAGCCAAGGATGAGCATGTCCAGAAGATGATGGAGGCCTACTTGGTAACCCACAACCAACATAGAGCCCTACGGATCCAAGAGCCTGCTTCATCCAATCTAGTTGAACCCATGAGAGCTGAAGATCCCCAGATTCTTGAAGGTCACTCGGTCTCTATCAGAGGAGAGAAGAAGACTTGGGAACTCCCGGAAGGAGCCATAGTCTTGGAAGGAATGCTAGTCTCCCCTCAGGCTATGGATAAGCAAGAGCACCCTGAATCCTCCTGAGATCCCCTGCCAGAGTTGTTTGAGCCCCTCACTATGAAGAAAATTCTAGCACCCTCCCTTGAGGTCAAGGAAGAAGCTGCAAGCACCTCACCAGCACCGCTGCCCTCTAAGGAGCTACAAGAGCCAGTCCCGCTTGAAGAAGAGTTCGACCCTGTCCTGCCATTTCAGTCACCGCCAGAAGAAGTCATCAACATTAGCTCCCCCTTAACCCATCCAAGAGATGTCTCAGATTGAAGTTGTGTGCCAGTCTCGCTAGAAGAGAAGCTGCGAGATCTGAGTTAGTTATGCCCAGTCCTCTGCATGCATTGGGTAGTGAAGTTTCTCTTCACTTTGGTCAGAGCCCTGCATGTATGAGAGGTAATCGTGTAGCCCCGTGCTTTGAAAAACTCCAATTGTGTGGCCCCCTAGGGCATTTCAAAATGAATTTCGCTTGATGTTTTCTTCCCTTTTGAGTGCATATGTGATGCTTTAACGTTAGTGCTCATAAGTCGCATTTAGCATAGTTCTTAGTTCACGAGCTGAGCAATAGTAGTTATGCTTAGCCCCCGAATCTGAGTAGTCCGTGCTTTAGAAAAACTCTATTCTTCCCTTATTTAAAACATTTGATTTGTTTGTGCTTATCATTGCTAAGCTTGTGTGTTTTCCTTCTTTTTGAGAAAGGTTTTCTAAAAACATAGATAAAAAATTAGAGCTAATCCTCACCTTATTCTTCCATTCTCCCCTTAACCCATCTTAAGAGAAAAGCGCCTTACCCAAGAAGATACCAGGAAGCTTACCCTTGAAGCCTAGAATAAGCTACAGAAGGAACCTATCTAGTTGCTCAGTCAAAAGGACCGACCGTGAGAATCAAAGCACTGCCCCTGAGTCAAAGTAAAATAGAAAAAGAGGACAGAAGAAGTTATTACCATACAGAGAGGTAAAGATTCTTGGAACTAGAGACCACAAACATCAAGGTCATAGACCCCACCACTCACCCGTGCCCCCTCGCATGGGTGCCCCACCTCCATGCGCACTACCACCACCTCACGCCCCCTTTGCAGCGCACCAACCGCCGCCATCGTCGCCGGCAACATCCCCCCTCCCCTTGTTGCGCCTGCGGCCGCGTGGCAACTGCTCCATCACCACCACTCCACACCCAAGCACCCCTACTCGCATATAAGCCTCCCCCACTAGTTCCCTCAACTTGCTCAAAGAAAAGCACACACCCAATAAAATCCCCTCTGCCCAATAGCAAGCAACTCCATTTTTCCACTCCCTCGCCCCTAAGATCACAATGCTTGGTGATTCTTGGGTTGAAGACTGTTGTACATGGTTCATAGCCTTTGGTTTCCTCCTCTGTGTGATGGTAATACTCTTTGATAGAATCCTCCAGTGGGAAGAGCAAAGAGAAAGAAAGAGGCAGTAAGAAGAGAAAAGAAAAATAAAGAAGAGAAGATGAGAAGGTTGTCCCAAGATCAACCCGGTGTTAGTCATCTCTCCGTAGCCTGCTCAAGCAACAACAGCAGAAGAAGGCCCATAACACCCATGTTATGAGGTACGTCAAGGAGTTCAAATCCCCAAGATTCAAGAGTTCTACCCTCATTCTTTTTAAGTGGGGTAGTGTTCCAGTAAGGCTGATGCTGTGGAGAAAAAGAAGAAGGCATGTGAATGTAGCAAGCTTGTGGAGGACCAGATCATCCAAGCATATAAGTTTTAGGATGAGAAGTGGTCACCCAAGTTTTGTTGATGAAGCTCCAGAAGACCAATCAAGGAAGGAATCCATGTGGGAGTTTGCAAGAGGAAGGTTTGTGTGTTGGCATCGATGCTTCTTCAATAAAGCTAGCTGCCAAGCGAAAGCTAGAAGCCTGAAGATGATCTTTGAGTAGCCAGAATCAGCGTTTGCAATCGGCAACCGGATGCTCCTCAAAGGCCAGATTTTGTTGAAGTTCCATCTCCTTGAAGAGTCTGCATAAGGAAGATTTGTAGCTGAAGTAAAGCTATACCCATAACCCTTCTAAGCCGAATCTCGAGGACGAGATTCATTTTAAGTGGGTAGATCTATAGCACCCCAAAAATTCAAATCTTGAATTTTTCCCAAACTTGCTCTAAATTCAAATTGAATTTAAAATTTTGTTTCAAAATGTTTATTTGCGAGTTGATCTCAACAAATAAAATATAGTAGTCTATATTCTCTCCAAATTCCTCCTCAAAATATCCTACAAATATTTCCCCATTGATCCCCTCAAATTCTTTCCAGAAATACTGCCCAAATATTCCACCGATATTTCTCCAAATATTTTCCTCCTCAGAAATACCTTCAGAATCATTTTTAAAGTCCCTACAAAAATTTTCTTAATAATTTTCCTGATGCTCATACGTATACATACGCCTCTGATGTCATACGGTGAGCTCTGCAAGCTAATTTCACTTATACATGACAAATACATGCTTATCTCCCACTAATCCTCGCATCCTCCCACTAATCCTCGCCTCCTCCCCCTAATCCCCCACCTTGCCTATAAATAGAGGGGCAAGGGCCTCCCCTCAAGCCACCCCAAGCCATTTCATGGCAACTCTCTCCCCCCACTCCAACTCCCACACAAGCACAACACAAGCACAAGGATCGTTCTATCTTCATTCGATCGTTCGTCCACCTATTCTTAGTTTGTTTATTCATTCGTCCGATCGTTCGATCATTCGTCCGATCGTTCATGGTTCGTTCGTTCGTTCGTCCGTCCAAATAATCTTTGTTCGGCCGTTATGCTGCCAAAATTCCGATCATTCGTCCGTTCGTTCATAGTTCCTATTCATCGTTCATCAATCGTTCATAGTCCCTATTCGTCGTTCATAGTCCCTATTCATCGTTCATCGTTCGTTCATCGTTCCTATTCATCGTTCATCATTCATTCATAGTCCCTATTCATCGTTCATCATTCGTTCATAGTCACTATTCATTGTTCATAATCCCTATTCATCATTCATCATTCGTTCATCATCTCTATTCATCGTTCGTCGTTCGTTCATAGTCACTATTCATCGTTCATAGTCCCTATTCATTGTTCATCAGATCACCCAAATTTCAACTGCTCATCCATCATGCTGTCCAGCTCACCTAAGACCTGCCAGACCAATATTCCAGTCATACAAACTCCGGTGACTGTGATTTTCCTTCTAGTAAGAACTTTCCATCTAGTCACCCATCCCAGATTTCTCCAAGTTGAGCATGATTAACTTTGAGATTCTTTTGAACTAGGCTTCCAAACTCAGATTCCAATAATTCTTGTTTCTAAATTCTTATCAAATTATTCCCTATCCAACCATGTCATCCCTTAAGCATGGTTCATATTCCAGAAAACTCCCAAAATGCTCTTGTCCCATATTCTGCCTATAATTTCCCTGTTCAGACTAAGTCAGATGATTCATTCGCCACTATTCTCACCAACAGTGAACTCCACTGTACTATACCACATACACCCAACTATAAATACACCCAGCTACCCTCTCTCTCTCCACACACTCAACACCCTCAGCCAAGGCAAACCCCCACCCACTCAGTTACTCTACTCTACCGACTACACGCATAGTGTCGCTTCGCCTCCAATCCGCCCTCCTGGTAAGCACCTCTACTCCACGACCAATAATATCACAACACCACATGACACAGATTCTGCTCAAGACTCTACCCATCCATATATCACCATTTTGACCACTATACTAAATATTTGTTGATATACTTGCTAGTTTGTATGTTTGCTTGTTCATGTTGCATAGTTATCGGAGCGTTCACGCCGTCTCATGAAGGCCGGATCTGCAAGTCTATGCCAGACGTTGGAGCCAGAAGCTAGTTCCACGAGCTCTCACCCTTTTCGCCGGTTAAGCACGGCAAGCTCACTGGATCCCTTTGATGCATAAATTACCTATGCTTTTCAACCACATCCCTCAGCCTGTTATTTTATGCATGATATGATTTTGCTGCTAAGAGACAAGTTATTATGGCCACCTAGCCTTAGAACTTTGCTGCAATCAATCTTTATACTCCTTAACATCTTTGTTACAAATGATTTGAGAAAAGGTGTGAGTTTTCAAAAGAAAATGTTTTCAAAATGGGTATGATGAAGGGTTGTCACCCTTATCACCTTTGAGAGGGATGATCAGGGACTCCCTGGTTTAGGGGAGGGCCTAAGGTGATGGCTCAGCCGGGTTAGGTGTGAGCATGAAGGATTGTCCCTCTCGCCTAAGGACCGGTTTATCATCACTCCTTGCCTATACTCTTATCAAGTACAATCACTCGAACTATATGGGCAGTCGCTTGATCTGAACTTGCACGGTCCGAACCCTAGGATTATGACGGCTGGGGAGCACCAGGAGGATAAGGAAGGGGAATGTTTTGTCTGGTTTGGGCATGGTGGTGGCCTTGTTCCTTCCGGTATAATCGCTAAGGTAAGGACATGCAAGGAAGGAGAGAGTTTTGGCATTCGGATCTCACAACGGTGGGATTGCAGAAACCGGACTAGTGGGTAAAGTGTACACCTCTGCACAGAGTTTGAAAATCTATTCGAATAGTCCACGTCCACGGATATGGATGAGTCATGGCATGGATTTAACAATTAGTATTTTGTTTTCCAAAAATGATTTTGAAAAGTGGTATTCAAAGGTTCGATGATTGAGTCGTGAGCTATGGTGGACAGGAAGTCAAGTAGCTATTTTTGAAAATGAAAACCAGTGGGAAACTGCTGAGATACCTAGACAGTTTAGTCCAGGGGATTTTGTTCTATATTGAAAAACTTCCTGCTCCTTTGGGAGAGGATGTGATTTGAAAAATATAAAAAGTTTTACAAAATAATCCTGCATCAAATATTGCTCTTTCTGCAAAATATCCTAAGCTCCACATATTCCATGTATTATATCTGATTTCTCCCATTCCGTGGGTGAAGGTGGGCTGCTGAGTACGTAACTACTCACCCTTGCTTATTTGTTGTTTTTCAGAGAAGGAGATCGCTAATCGAGTAAGAGTTACGCCTGTTCCCAACCATGTCTGTGGTTGTTGGACCGCTGATTTGCTTCGCTGCGTATATTGGGCTGCTTTAGCCCCACTCTGATGATATGTCCCGAGTTGTGGACCAACTCTTAAAGTTGATCGCCACCTTTATAGGTTTGTCTTGTTTAAGCAGATCTAGAAGCATCTGATGTATAAATGTGTTTACTAGCCTCCTGGGACTAGTAATTGTATCACATTTGAGTCCCAGAGGATTGGGGTGCTTCACTATGCTTCCTTCGTCCTGGCACCGTAGTAGGTTTTCTCGAGCTAGTGGAACTTTGTAAAGGCCTCACAGTGGATCCCTAGCCATTCACCTTGGGAGTGTCTAAAGGTCTAGCTAACATAGGCGAAAAGGGAGACAAGTCTTGTGGGTAAAGATATGCAACCTCTGCAGAGAGTTAAACTGGTATATCAGCTGTGCTCACGGTCATGAGCGGCTCAAGACTCTTGCATGATTAATTGATGGAATTAAAACTTAACCTGTCATGCATTGCATTATGAGATTCTATTATTCATTTATGATCTATTATTTAATTGGGTTGGTATCTACTGCGTGCATCACACGTTTAATTGAAGGATGGGCGCTGGAATCCCGAAACCACGTAGCTCTGGCGATGTTCCGTCGTGGGTTCGGGTGGTGCCACCTTGGCTGGCATCGCGAGGTAGGGGATGGCCTGGGGCCATCGATTAAATGAGGAACGACCACGATTAGAGCCAGTATACCGGTTTGGGCCATTGAACCAGGGTCGCTGATATGAGATCGGGTGGGTAAGGATTCATCGCGTCTTTCATTAAACAATGGTCATCGATCTCCGATCTGATGGGTCGTATAATATACCGGTTTAGGCTCTAACCTAAGTCGTGGGATGCAGATCGGACGGTTGAGATCCAAAGATACCTCTTCACCGTGGGATTTTTGCTAAAGAGCCCCTGAGTTTCTAGGGATTTAACCCACCATCCACAGCCATGGTAGAATCATTACAACGTGGTCCTTTTATTTCAAGTTAGACCCCAAGCATTCTAGAATTAGGATCCGTAATCCATAGTAATTGGATTTAATAAATTAAAATCTGGAAATTGAATTTAGTATAAAGATAAATACAAAATCTTAGATAAATCGTATCTTCTTTTTTAACTCTGATTTTAGTGGTTCTTGAAGGTACGGTTTTGTCTCGGCTCATAGAATAATATTATGTAGTTTGTTCCCATGCTTGGTGTGATGTTAATTTTTATTTATACCAAGTGAGTGCCCATGCGTTGCAATGGGAATATATAATACCACGATAACTTATACACAAAATGTGTGTTATACTATTTTGAGAAAATGTTTCATAATCCATTTGTGATCCTTGTCATACATAAATTTTGTTATTTTAATCTAGCTATTTCACCACTATATTGCAACCATCAGTATTATGCAGACTTTGATATAATACACGATTTGCATTGTCTCATCATTGGAGAGCATGTCTCACACCTACCAGAAGAAGTTCCCACGTACATCGTTAGTCATCAGGCACGCACCATCATACACGCTTGCTTAAACAAAAAGGCAAGTGTATGTTTGCGAAGAGAATTAAAGGCAGGCTAACACAAAAGCTACCCCGACGGTGGCAAGGATGACGAACTGGTCATTGCTATCGGTCCTCTTCTTTAAAGAAATTACATGCAAGGCTCTTCTTTAAATACTACACCCTCCATCCAAAAATATATTTCAAGAATCTTGGTGATACTTATCTACTACTATGCATTGTGCAAGGGTAGCATGTGGGCTTGGTGAGAGATGTAGTAGATGTTTTTCTGTCATATATGTAGACATAAACACACATGTGTTGTAGTGGTAGCTACTGCTCGCATTTTCCCAAGGGGTTGCGGGTTTGAATCCCCTTGGGGCCATTTGTGTTTTTTACTTTTAGCTAGACATGGGCTGTACGGGGGAACGAGAATGGGAATGGGCTTTGTGGCGAGGGGGAATGGGAAAGGCAGAACAAGGAATTAGAATGGCAGAACAGAGAATGGTGGCAAAACATGGGAATGGGGTGTGCGGGGAGGGGGAATTGGAAAGGTAGATCAAGGAATGTGAATGGTAGAATAGGGAATAATGGCAGAATACGGAATGGCAGGCTATCCTTGTAGCCTTAATAAGTAGTAGAGATATTGTTTGTTTGTATTGCTGCGAGTAGGCGAGCAAGTGATCGAGGAACCCTAAGCTCAACTGGTTGACGATTCTGAGCAGGAGCTTGCAGTTGAAGGCTAGTGTGTCCTTGATCACATTCTTTGACCTAATAATATTTATGATTATGTTAATCACCGCTGCATAGTTAGGCTTAATTGGTGGGACCTAATAGGTTACCTAGTTTGTTCACCCTACACCTTACATACAAATGAACTATTGGGTACTCTTGCTATTGCTATACCTGATTTTGGGATTAATGCTATATCTATATAATGATCATGCCTTATTACTATTGTTGGATTTATTGTTATACATGATAAGATCATTCTGTTAATTGGAACATGGAGCGACCACCCGAGACAACAGTGCTACCACAAGGGTGGAATGGGACGCCAATGGCTAATTAATTAGGAAATGTAGTTTGAGTTAATCCATTCCCGAAAAGGGCAAGTGGGGGTGAGGAGCTGCCAGTATAGGGAAGTTCTAGGGTCGATCTGTCAGTGATAGCTTTTCGAACGAGGGATTCCTAATATCATCCCCTCCTGCTTGAAACCGTAGCGGGTTCTCTAATGCTAGTGGAACTTTAGAAAGGCCTCGTAGTGTGCCCTCGCCAACTCACTTTGAAAGTGCTTAAGGGTTCGTACAATACAAGGCGAAAAAGGGAACACGACTTGTGGGTAAAGATGTGCAACCTCTGCAGAGTGTAAAACTGGTATATCAGCCATGATCATAGTCATGAGTGGCTCGGACCCTCACATGAGTAATTTTTGGAATTAAACTTGACATGTATTTACACTGTGGGAATTATTATTTATGATCTCTCATTTATGTGGGATGGATTTACTTAGACTTAGTAACTGCTAATAAAATTTTGACCGACAAAGTTAAAAGCAATGCTCAGCTTTAACCATTTTCCTTGATAAGCCTTACACTACACTTTTCTCACACTTGCTGAACGATGACCATATGGGAACTCACCCTTGCTATAAGGTCAAGAGCAGGTACCACTAGAGGGGGACTGCTACGATGAGTTCGGTGAGATCTAGGCGTTGTCTCTCAGTCAACCGCGCCGAAGAGATAGTTATCTTAGTTCGATTTATTTCATCATTAGTTATTTTGTAAGACATTCTTGTTTTGTAATAAAGATTATGACATTCATCTCTATACACTAAGTCATTGTATGTGTGGAACTTGAGTTTGACGCACATATGAGATGCATCTAGGTTTGTCCTTAAATTCGGGTGTGACATTTAGCTGCCAAACCTAGTTCCTAGCCAATAAACGCAATGGCTTCAGGGGCGGGCACTATAGGAAACTAGTTAAAGAACATGGGTTAAAAAATCATCAAACTTAATCTAATAAGCCGGTGAACTTAAACTAAGTTGGTCGGTTTACCGACGAACATATGCGACAACATATTTCTGATGAATTAATAGGTTAAGTTTGTAGGGGCTGATGAACTTAAAGTTAAGAACGTGGGGCCAATGAACTTAATAGATTAAGTTTGTGGGGGCTAACAAACTTAATATGTTAAGTTTGTGGGGCCCACGTTCTTAAGTCACATTAAGGTCGATGACATCCACGTTCTTAGTTTCACCCACATTCTTAGATAATGTCGATGAATATAAAGTTAAGAACATGGGCCCCCACAAACTTAACCTATTAAGTTCATCGGCCCCCATGGACTTAACCTATTAAGTTTATCGACCCCACATTCTTAACTTTAAGTTTGTCGGCCCCATTGTTGGTGCCTTTTTGGGGTGCCAATCACTGCATGAGAATCGGCGGCGGTGCTCTCTGCATAGGCGCGGACGGTCCGCGACCAGGGGCCGGACGGTCCGCGACCTGGCGCAGGGGCTGGTGTTCCCTGCCTGACGGTCAGACGGTCCACGCCCTAGGGCCGGATGGTCCGCGTGTGCGCAGGGGCAGCGGAAGGTCACCGGCGGCGCCTGGATCTCGCTCCCAGGAGGGACCCCGTCGGGGAGTAGATATCCTAGGTGGTGTCTAGGCTCGGTAGGCCAATGTAGAGTCGAAGAGAAGCGGAGAATTTGGGGATTAGAATACTAAACTAGGGCTAAACTAGAACTACTCCTAATGCATAAGGTAAAAACGAGAAATAGACTTGATTTGATCGATTGTTCGGGGGTTCAATCGGCCGTAACCCTTCACCTATATAAAGGGGGAGGTCTGGATCCGTTTCAAACTGTTTCCCGAGTTAATCCCGCAGTTTTAGGTAACAAATCCCACGAGAAACTAGGAACCCTAACTGATTCTGCACACGCGCGGACCGTCCGTGCCACCACCGCGGACTGTCCGGACTGCGGACCATCCGGCCTTAGGGCTGGACCGTCCACGTGACTCTATTTGGTCTCCAACATATGTTCCCTGCCTTTTGGTGAAGGTTGATGAACCAAAAGCATATGAACTAAACCTGATGTAATTCACCGGCTTTTCAAAATGGAGATCATTCAATAAAGCACCAATGTATAAAGGCTATTTTGGATTGTACCTTTCTCGGCCATGACCATTTGATCAATGGATCAAAAGGAATAGAATGGAGGTGCCCCCGAGTCCGGATAGACAAAGGGACTATACATGTACCATGGATTCATCATCGTACCATTCCATGTTTGAACAGGATAATATACCAACGATGAGTAAATGGGTGGAAAGTACCCTGGTCTCATAGAATGAATAGGCGATTCTTGTTCTGTCGCCTTTCGGGCCATTTTGTTTACTCATTTTGTTTTAGCAGGTGACCGGGGTTTCTTCGTTGACCGATCACGTAGAACGGTCTTCTTGCTAGTATTCTTAGAGAGCAATTGATCAAAAGTAGGGTCAGCTTTGATCAGCTGACCATATGTGCTTTGCCCTTGCGTCTCTTTTCCTTTTAAAGCTTTGTATGGAGGTTGACGCCTCTGGCCATGGGCGGACTGTCGGGCTAAGCCAGCCGGACCGTCTTTATGAGCACCGGACTGCCCGCGCGTAGGTGCCAGACCGTCCACAATGCTCAGGTCAGGTTGTCGTGCTCGGCTCCTTAATTGTGTCTGCACCCCGGCGCTTCTGGATTTGTTAGTCTTATTGTCGAGAGCTTTTCGAGCATCCTCCTTCTGCGATATATTTGACGTGCGAGGATCGTCAATGATGATGTCTTTGCTTTTGCTTTTATCGGCCATTTCGGGCTGAACTAAGACCTTTTCGCATGCGACATCTATTGTATTAACAGGAAATGGCTGTGTATCCACTTGCATTTCCTAAAAAGCCAACCGGCCCTCATTTATGGCCGATTGTACCTGTCAACAAAAAACATTACAGTCATTGGTGGCATAAGAAAAAGAATTATGCCACTTACAATAAGCACGTCTCTTTAATTCATCTATAGGAGGGATATTATGAGTTAATTTAATGTTACCATTTTTAAGTAGCTCATCAAATATCTTATCGCATTTGGCAACATTAAAGGTAAATTTAATCTCTTCTTGCCGATTCTTTTGAACCGGCTGTAAGGAAGAACATGCTGAAGATTTGGCCTTTGTTGGCCAAATAAACTCAGCGGTATATACATCCGCGGATTCATCATCTGAACTATCACACTCTATTAGATGTATAGTACGGGACAACCAATTTTGATGTCTCTTTAAATCGGCTTTCACAGGCTAAAGCCTGCTGATGTAGCTGGGCTATCAAAAAGAATTGGGTCCCATCTAATTTGTCTCTTAAGTAGGATAGCAACCCATTAAAAGCTAGCCCTGCTAGCTCTTTGTCTGCAACATGGATCCGAAAGCATCGGTTTCTAATGTCTCGGAACCTCCGCATATAATCATTAACCGATTCTTCGCATCCTTGTCGGACTGAAGCTAAGTCAGCTAATCCTAATTCATATTCCCCGGTAAAGAAATGTTCATGAAATTTATTTTCTAACTCATTCCAGGAATTAATGGAATTAGGAGGCAGGGCAGCGTACCATGCAAAAGCGGTACCAGTAAGGGATAAAGAAAATAACTGAACACGGAATGCTTCTCCATCAGCCTATTCGCCTAGGTGTGCTAGGAACTGGCCTATGTGTTCGTGTGTGCTTCCCCCATTCTCATCAGAAAACTTAGAAAATTCTGGTATCCTTGCCCCTTGTGGATATGGGACAGTGTCAAACCGGTAATTATATGTCTTTTGGTATGATTGCCCCATTCTGGCTACACTAACTCCGAACTTATCTCAAAATAGTTCAGTCATCTCTTCCCTAATTTTTTCCATTGCACCCGGTGGCAGACCATCGGATCCTGGGCTGTGGGGCTCGTTTGGTCGGGCATTAGTATATCGACCTTCTTGCCGTGACCGATCGATAGTGTTGATCGGTCTGTGATTATATGGTGCGTTATGGTTTAAATATGTAGAGGGCGAAACATACTGCTGCTGTGGTGTGTAATAATTTGGTGCATTGTGTGCAACAGCAGGTTCTGTGTATGCGTATCCGGTTTGTCCGGTGGTAAATCCAAACTGACCGGTTGTGTTTGCCATTATCGGGACGCCACGCGGTAGTCCTGGTGCGGCCCTGGACTGTCCGGCAGGGAAAGCCGGACGGTACGCGTAAGGGCCGAACGGTCCAGGGTCGCCGATCTGCCAATCAAGGACGGTGGCGGCCCTAGGGCGGCCCTGGACTGTCCGGCAGAGCAAGCCGGACGGTCCGCGTATGGGTCGGACGGTCCGGGCAGAGGCTCGGACGGTCCGACCGCGTTCAGGGGCGCTGATCTGCCAAGCAGGGACAGCGGTGGTTGTATTTGCCCTGAATATGAGTTTATCGGCATACCATATAAAGGTTGGGGCTGCAAATCCCCATTTGTTGCCGATGCATCAGACATAAATACCCTATTACTAGTTTCATATGATGGAAAACTAGGAGCAACAGACTTTTCCAACGTACGTGTTAATTTTTTAATTGACTCTTCTAACCCTACAATCTGTTGTTTCATTTGATCCTACCGCTGATCCACATAATATTTAATAGATTGAATATCGTCGGGTTTATTACGTTGGGGACTTGAAGCGAAGATAGAAGAGATGCGACGTCAGTCTCTCCATGTTTGATAACCTTTTGGTGGCGATCCACCGTGTATTGTGATAAGAATTTCTCCTTCGCTTGACACATGTAGTCCTCGAATTGTTGTTGCTCATCGGCCGTCAGACTTTCAACAGCCGTCTTTAGGATATTATCTGGGGAGATATCGATGTGATCTTTAGAACCGGCCATTTGAGGGCCTGATTTTTAGTAGATCTATACACCAGATTCCCTAGCGGAGTCACCAAAAAGTATGTTGGTGTCTTTTTGGGGCGCTAATCACTGCATGAGAACCGGTGGCGGTGCTCTCTACACAGAAGCGGACGGTCCGCGGCTAGGGGTCGGACGGTCCACGACCTGGCGCAGGGGCTGGCGTTCCCTGCCTGACGGCCTGACGGTCCGCGCCCTGGGGTCGGACGGTCCGCGCGTGCGTAGGGGACCCCGTTGGGGAGTAGAGATCCTAGGTGGTGTCTAGGCTCGGTAGGCCGACCTAGACTCCTCTAATCGACGTAGAGTCGAAGAGAAGCGGAGAATTTGGGATTGGAATATACTAAACTAGGGCTAAACTAGAACTACTCCTAATACATAAGGTAAAAAACGAGAAATAGACTTGATTTGATCGATTGTTCGGGGGTTCAATCGGTCGTAACCCTTCATCTATATAAAGGGGAGGTCTGAATCCGTTTCAAACTGTTTCCCGAGTTAATCCCGCGGTTTTAGGTAATAAATTTCGTGAGAAACTAGGAACCCTAACTAATTCTGCGCACGTGCGGACCGTCCGCGCCACCACCGCGGACTGTCCGGACCGCGGACCGTCCGGCCTTAGAGCCGGACCGTCCGCGTGACTCTATTTGGTCTCCAACACCCATGAACTTAATCTATTAGACCACTGGTGTAATACCCGACATGTATCCAAAACCTGTCCGATATCCGATAGGTACGAGTACAGATATAAAATTTTACCCATGGGTATAGTTAGGGACGGTCATGAGTAACCGCTAAGGGTATTTACTATACCTGATTGGAACTTGACTTGTTCTCATCCCTAGTATTCTCCTGTTTTATGACCATCCAAGTTTGTTGAAACAATTTAACGGAAGTTCTGGATGAATATTAAGAAAATCGCTTGTTCCATAATTTATTCATGGACTAATTCATGTTTTCGGGAAAAAAAACTAAACATGATCAGTGAAATTTTGTCCTACAGGTTAGTCCCTTAGTCCCAAAACGAATGAAATACCTAGCAGTCATCGGCTAGGTATGTAGTCAGAAGTTGATTTATTTTGAGATAATAATACATTAGTAGAAAATAATATATCTGTTCATGATGACACCATCGAGTAAACTTACAGTCGCTTTTATTGGTCAAACATAACCGTATTCAAAATCTCAGACTCGGACCATTTTACGTCAAATGCTCTGATCACATGGATGTCTCATTCAACATTCAGTCAATCAGTCCTGTTATATCTGAATCCAGACTTTTTCGTCATCATTGCTTGTGGTGACAGAATTCCGAAACAATGGCACCCCTAATTCACGCCGTTCTTTCTGTTAGCAAGGAAGTAGTCGAGACCTTTCAGAGTCAGATCTCGCGTTTGTCGATAACTCAAGAGTCCACATCAATTGGTTTGTCGATAACTGCAATCTTTTATTAATCAGTCCAGCGGTGCACATGGATTAACAGTCGTTGCAAGTTGCCACATTAGCGCTTGTTCGGTTATTTTCAATCCATATACATTGGAGGGGATTGATACGAATTGGAGGAGATTTTGACTTACTAGGGATTAAAACCCTCTCAATCCCCCTCAATCCATATGGATTATGGTAAAATCGAAAAAGCTCTTATAAACCCTAAACGGATGGGGATCTAGGTGCCCTACAACCTAGTGGCACAAGACAGGAAAGAAGTTCTACAATCCCAGTATATGGCCTTATCTCTCTTAGGGCTTGTTCGGTTATTTTCAATCCATATGGATTGAAGGGGATTGATACGGATTGAAAGGGATTTTGACTTAGGCCTTGTTCGTTTACGTCGGATTGCACCCGGAATCGGTCCAGCTAATCAAAGTTTATATAAATTAGAAAAGCAATCTGGCTAGGAATCGTTCCGACCCACCAATCCGGTACAAACGAACAAGGCCTTACTAGGGATTAAAACCCCCTCAATCCCCTTAATAAATATGGATTGGGATAGAACCGAACAAGCCCTTAGCTTTCGTCATGAGTGCATAATGTAACAGCAGTCAAAACAGAAAGCACCATAGATTTCTTGCTTACTTATCTCATCGGTCTCTGACGAAAAGAAAATGCACAGGTCAGAAACAATATTTTACAGCAAACCCAATCCAATCTAATCCATCTCATGACAGCAAGGAATCAAGGAACCACACTCTCAATCCTATGCCATATGCCTTCTTCTAGTTCTAATCTAGCCTAATAATATAACATTATATATAACAATATACTAACAGGGAAAAGCATGATGGAGCTCGCCAGTCTGTCCCCTTGTCCGTTAAGCTCGCCGCAGCATGGCACCGGATCATCACCAAGTTGGTGACCGCTTGCTGATGTTGGACGACGACGTGGCCGCGGCCGTCGCCTCCCTCACCATCCGAAGCAGCTCGACCGTGGACAAAAATGCCCCGGACCATGTAAACACATATCCAGCCTTCTCAACATAGATGATAGCTGCTACATTTAAGCAGACACATTTGGTGTAGATGGTGACTCGGAGAATGACAGTGCAGACTCAAAGCAATTTACACTACTGCTGCCTTTTTTGTGGTGTTTGTTATTGGCCGAAAGAAGCAAAGGCCCGGTCATTACCACTGACAGAAGGAACACTTTTCCTTTCTTCAGGAACAGGCTGTGGTTTTGCCGCGTTAAATGGAGTCTGTTGTGGCCTTGGGACGGCTGTGGTGCTGCTGTGGACGCAGGTTCAGGATTTGCACTAAAATCAATTTAACACAATGTTTCATTACACACGGTTTCACAAAATTGTCACAAAGAAACAATAAAGTTACAAAAAAAATTGTATGATGTGCAACTTCTTGTGATAATTATATCTATATCATGCTCTATTTTAGGCAACACAACTCAAGAAATAGAAGAATCGAATTAGCTGCTTGACTACAGCAATGCTCCTAGAACAATTTTCATAAACTATAAGCATATGGAAGATCCACTATAGGAGCTTATGCTAAGGACAACAAGATAACATTTCTTTCCTAGGCCTGTAGAACTTTTCTCTGTATGACTGCCCTACTAGATCTACATTTATCCTGGTAGGCACTACTGTCTCATGTACAAGTGAGTCCACAAGGACCAATCGTGTTGCTCAGCGTGAACTGCCATTCAGCTTGGGAGACTCAGATGCCGCGTATCCATAAGGGCTCTTGCTAGCCCAGTTCCACAGGTCTCTGCACATTTCTGTGATGCCATATTTTGCTCTGAACAAGGAACATTTATTAAATGACCAAAAAATGGTTGTATTTCAAATAAAACTTATGAATGATACTTTTTTATATATATATCTTACTTCCAGTGCAGCTCTCTCTCCGCTTTTGCCGGCGATGAAAAAAGAACCTCAGCATCACCAGGACGCCGTTGACCCATGACCAAAGGGATTTTCTAATAAGGTAAGAAGTGCATATAAGAAATCAAGTTGCAAGAAGAGAGCCTATACATGTATGGCTACTGATGAAACTTGGCAGCGGTTAACTCTTCAAATTAGAAAGAATTTGTTGAAGTTGCACATTACAACGATCAACCCATACGAATTCCTATGTTTTTGTTGTGAATTGGCAAGGAGTCTAACTCCCAACACTAGACTCTAAGCCTACATAATCCCCTGGATGAATTCAACGATTGCTTGTATATCTTTAAAATTCAGGAGTTGAGGTTTAATTGGCGTTTTTTATCGAACAAAGTAGATATGCTAGCAAAAAAAGATATCATGGCAAAGAAACAGGAGCCAGAGAGCACGAGATGTACCTTTCCAGAAGCCTTCTCAAATGCATTGACTATCTCCAACACTGATGTTCCTTTTCCGGTTCCAAGGTTGTACGCCTCACATCCTGCAACAACAGTTAAATTTGGAACAAGATCCAACTACAAAACTTACTGTAGGTTTTGACTTATGAGCATCCAATTAACTCATACGTAAAAAGAAACTATTAAGTTGCATGCACTAACAATTTAACCCAAAAGATTAAACTGATAGAAGAAGGTGTGCAATTCACTTATATTATATTCCAACACTTCTCTCACGTTGAGCTTCTCTTGGGTCTCAGATGTGTAATACAAGTGAGCAAAAATTATTTTATTTAATTACGTTCGCTACGATTCGAACTCATAACCTCTGTCTTTGATACCATATTAAATTGCATGTACTAACAATTCGAACCAAAAGCTTAAGTTGATATAAAGAGTTATACAATTCACTTATATTATATTCCAACAGAAATTGTTATTCAAGAAATAAGTTAAAGCATCATATGTATTGGATATATTTTTCTGCACACTTATTATATTAATAAAATGTATTTGTAATATATTGTTAACTAGAACAAAGATAATGAAAATCAATAACAAAAGAAGGTAGTATTTACATCTTTTTGGTCTATTTGGTTTAGCTGTGAGTTGTGGGAAAACTACTGTAATCTATAAAAAACTTGTTGTGAGCTATGTGCTGTGAAAAAAATTATAATCTGTTTAAGTCAGTCAAGTATAAAACATACCCCTTCGCTCTATCACTTTAAACGTTTGTGAAACAACTCTCTATGTCCACCTATTTCGACAAGCAGAAATCCAAAAGCAGGGCCCAAGGTCCTTCTAAAATTATAATACACAAAAGCAGTTGCTACTGAGCTTTAGGTTTCACCTGTTTAGTTGAATTTCTACTTTTTGTCAGCAGAAGCTCAACCAAACACAATCTTAGTCTACATCTAGAAAGCGGTAATAAACATTTCAGCTATAGTATATGAGAAGGCAGCCATTTGTCCAGACCTATGTTAGATGAGCTTTCAAAAAGCTTCTTTAATGCGAAAAGATGTCCTTCAGCAAGGTCAACCACATGAATATAATCACGAACCTGCAATCATCCAGAAGTGTTGTTAATAGATGGGAATATTCAATAACATCATACTGCGGCTATCACAATAATATTCCTAGAATAGCTTTGTTGACATTTGGCCATGATGTTGTCCACTTCCAACAGCACTTGAAAAGCAAATGAACAAATCAGACTAAGATTGGAAAGGTGAAGCTAATTGTCCGCAACAAATGAGATAGAAACCATTCTCATCATGAATGCTTATCTTTAATGTAGACTGTGAGAGCATTGTTAATTTGCATCCACTCTTCATTTGATCGCTTTCTGCAAACTAATAGAGGCCTGATGGTGATGTTAAGAGGAGGCTTGGGCAAATTCTTCTACTGTAAACTACCAATAATAACATCAGGATTGCCGTAACATGTTTCCTTACAGGTAGACACAAAAACTGACTAGACAATTGCATGATTGAACAGACTAAGGTAGGCTTTTTCGAGCTGTACAACGTTTCTAGTGTCAAAGTGATTCTCACTTCAGTATGGGTTCCAACAACTTATATTCTGATAAATGCTAGCGGACTACATAGCTTCAATTTTTACTCCAGCTTTTAAGTTGAAGAGCCTTAAGCAGCCACCAAATAATTGATTCTAGTGCTGATATATTTAAATTTACATAAAATGCCATTTACAGAAACATATAATGACTATAACATCAAATGGACACCAAATGGATAAGGAAAATTCAAATGCTGATGCAAGTAACAAGTAACAAGCAACAGAGAGTAGTATAATGAAGAAACAGTACCCCTGTCCCATCCTTTGTTGCGTAGTTATTTCCAAAAATTGTTAGTGATGGCCTCCTGCCAACAGCAATTTGCTGAACGAAGGGCATAAGGTTGTTAGGTGTTCCACATGGGTCTTCACCAAGGTATCCACTGGGGTGAGCCCCAACCGGATTAAAGTACCTAAGCAAAATGATATTCCATTCAGGATCTGAATGGTAGATATCACGGCATATCTCCTCAACCATAAGCTGCAATTAATATGTATGGTTGCAATCAGTTTAAAGACTTGATGCTAGATTAATTCATGGGAAATGAAGCATACTTTGGTTCTTCCATATGGGTTATGTGGAGTGAGAGGAAAATCTTCAGTGCAGGGTGGGTTGTTAGGTGACCCATAAACTGCAGCTGATGATGAGAACACTAACTGCAAGGTTAGGACACATAAGAAGAACGAAATAAGTATAAGCATGATCTGAACAACAAACGACCACCTGGCCTAACCTCAAAATATTACGGTGATAGACTTATTAAGCAATGAGTGCCACCTAGATCTAGATGTATAACCAAAAATATGAATGTGATGGCCACTGTTTAATAGGTTCATGGATCAAATGGTACCATATCTAAAGGTTGGAGATGTAAAACCGCGTAAAATAGTGTTGAGTAACAATGTATTCATTTGGCAGCAATCTGGTACATCAATTGCATAAGGAAGTAGAGAAACCACTCCTTTTAATAATTTGGCACTCATTTTACATAAAGATAAGTAAACATTGGTAAGAACACGCCTTTAACTGCATTAAAAAATCACCTTTGTAATTACAGTATTTTCAAAAACAAAGAATAGTGCTAGTGCATGTACTTTTTGTGAAAGAAAAAGACCGGATATGCTGAATGATCTAGCAAATATTTGGCAAATATTGATTTGCTAGAGGATACTAGTACTGAAAGCACAACGATTTTTTTTTAAATGGAGTAAATATCAGTTAGCATGGTTATGCATCTGTACATAAAAAAGTAATCACATTACAAAAATATACTCTTGGAGCACAAGATACACCACAGATATAGTTATGGCGATACCTTCTTACATCCATGAGCCGCCATAACTTCCAGAAGATTTATTGTGCCAACAACATTATGGTCGTAATAAAGCAATGGCTTTTGTACACTTTCTCCAACAGCTTTCAGTCCAGCAAAATGAATAACAGCATCAAATCTGGAGAACGGCGTAGCATGAATATAAATAAGTACCGGGCACAGATGCATTTACGTAGAAGACAAGGCCAAACATTGAATAGGTAATTAATGATGAACAGAGATACTGGCTATCTTCTAGTGAGCTTTACCTTGTCGAAGCAAAAACCTTTTTCAATCCATCTGTGTCACGGATATCAACCTGCAGAAACAGAAAATTTAAGAACATTCCTTGTATGCCCCAGAAGGCCATTAACAATTTTATGACTGTACGTAATATGACACTGATTTTCAGGTCTATGCCCTAGTAGATTAAGAGATAACTTCCTCCAAGATATGTCATTAAATGGTGCATACAGCCCAGAAAAAACTGAAGTGAGAACTATTGATTGGAACATGTGTTACCAAACTGTTTATGTCTATGAACGGTTACTTTGAAATATGTGTAACCAAACTGTGTATTTCTATGAAGTATGAACTATCATGTGGGGGCGCACATACAGGCACCGCTGTGACATGCGCCGTGCTGCACGCGATCAGGAGCACGCCAGAGATCAGTTCATGTTTTTATTCCTTAAGTCTAGGAGAGATTGGTTTCTATCCCGTAAGTCTAGGAGAGTTTGTTGAAGGCCCTTGGCCATATATTCCTGTAACCGGTTAGTGAGAAGATTAAGCAAGATCATTATCTCTAATCTCCCATCTCTCTCTCTATCTCACCAAGCCGACGGCAGAGGGCAACCCTCGCCAGCGAATACGGACCGTGGCTACGAACTGCGTAGCCAAGGACTAGCTACCCTAGGACCTAACGCCCTTGACAACCTGGTATCGGGATCCAAGCGTTCCTCGTCGTCTTCCGCGCCACCTCCGCAACCCACCACCACCTCGAAGTCCTTGCCCAGCCCACCTCCATCACCAGCATCAGGTGCCGACTCGGCTATTTCCGCCATGTCAGAGCCGACAACTACTAATTTGGCCAAGATGATTGAGTCCCTGGCCACGTCCGTGGCGAACCTGTAGACGACCGCGTCGTACAACGGCGGCGTCAACGACGGTCGGCACCACAATGATCAGCCCCCGCGGTTCCAGAAGATGGATTTTCCTCACTACGATGGCAAGTCTGATCCATTGATCTTCATCAACCGTTGTGAATCATATTTTCACCAGCAGCGGATCATGGAGGAAGAGAAGGTCTAGATAGCCTCCTATAATCTGGAGAACGGGGCGCAGTTGTGGTACATCCAAGTCCAAACAGAAGAAGATGTTGGCGCCTTTTTGGTCACCAAACAATATAATGAACCGCCTGGTGGTACTTGACACCTTTAGATGATGTAGGGTCAAACAAAGTGGTTATCCTGAATGTGGGGCAACACCTCTATGATGGTCACCACCTATTGGGACCAAACAACAACGAACCCATAGGGCCTTCTCGTGATGAGCAATACCTTGGGTTCGACTCCACGAGGTGAACAATGGCGGCGGTCTGCGACAGGTCGCCGGGTCGCCTGGCAGTGCTCGCTGCGGGGGCACAGACGGTCCGCGGCTCTGGGCCGGACGGTCCGCAACCTGGCGGCAGAAGCAGCGCCTTCCCTACGCAGTCCGGACGGTTCAAGCTCTGGGTCGGACGGTCCGCGATAGCGTAGGGTTGTCTTCTTCTCCTCATAGGACCTAGATCTCGTCGCCTGGGGGAGAGACCTTAGGGTGCTCCGGGTCAGCAGGTCACCCGGGGCGTCTTCAGACGACGTAAAGTCGCCTAGGAATTAAGAGGCAGTCGAGATATAGTATTTTGAATGAACAACTAGATCTTGCCCCCTGAGAGGGATAAGATCCTAGGGTCGTCTTGGGGTCGGCGGGCCACCCAAGACGGATCTAGACGACGTAGAGTCGAATAGGGGTAGAGGTGGATATGCGGAAGGCTACAACTAGAACTACGCTACATCTACTCCTAGGGCAGAAAAAGTAAATAAAGTAATTAGTTCGATTGGAATGTGTTCAGGGATTCTCAATCGGTCGTACCCCTTTATATTTATAGGGGAGGAGGTCTGGACCTATTCTTAGGAGATAGCCAACAACTCCCACGTGATTAGATGGATAACCACACACGAGATAAGGATAATCACCCGTGTTAATCTAATCACGGGGCACACGGACTGTTCGGGCCCAAGGGCCGAACCGTCTGCCACTTTTGGTGCTCAACAGAAGGTACCCCGTCGTGGCGCCAATTCAAAGAGCTGATCAATCTGCGCTACGATCCTCCTCTTCGATCGGCTCCCCTCTTCGAATTAGCCGATTGTCGCTGCACCGGCACAGTTGAGGAGTATCAAGACCGCTTTCAGACGCTTCTCCCATGCGCTGGACGCCTCGACGAGGCGCAATAGGTCCAACTGTTCACCGGTGGGCTCCTTCCCCCGCTCGGACTCGACGTGCAGGTACACAATCCGTAGTACCTGGCGGCGACCATGAGCCTGGCGCGCCAACTGTAGCTCCGGGAGCAGTACGCGCCGGTGCCCAAAAGGCTACGTTCCATGGCCTGCTGCCTAGCCCCCGCCGCGGCTCGCCCTCCCTGTGTGTGATATCTTGGCCCCTGGGATGGTGATATCCTGGCCCAAGGCTTAATAGAATTAATAGAGTATTCATACCAACAAGGTGCATCTTCTTTTTTGGAAGCCTATCTCGAAAGAACCTCCAAATTAAGTGTGCTTGACTTGGAGCAATTTGGATGGGTGACTGACCGGGAAGTTTTCTTGGGTGCACATGAGTGAGGACAAAGTGCGCACAAAAGACTCGTGTTGGTCTGTGGGGACAATATATGATCCTAAAGAGCTGCCAGGAGTAAGTACCACCGGTCCAGGGATTGGATGGGGTGTTAAAAGTGATATCAGAGGTGACCCTCGCGGTTTCACGAGCGTGTGTGGGTTAGGGGGTTCAGGTATATGGCACATAGCATGGCATATGACGGCACTAGACACATAAACGTGGCTAAGAGGGGAGGTTCCTGGATTGGGGTTGACCGACGAGGACGTAGGTCTTCTAAGGGGGGTGGATTGTGATATTCTGGCCCCTGGGATGGTGATATCCTGGACTAAGGTTTAATAGAATTAATATAGTATTCATACCAACAAGGTGCATCTTCTTTTTTGGAAGCCTATCTCGAAAGAACATCTAAATTAAGTGTGCTTGACTTGGAGCAATTTGGGATGGGTGACCGACCGGGAAGTTTTCTCGGGTGTGCATGAATGAGGACAAAGTGCGCACAAAAGACTCGTGTTGGTCTGTGGGGACAATATATGATCCTACCAGGAGTAAGTACCACCGGTCAAGGGATTGGACGGGGTGTTACACTACGTCCCCAGCAGACAAGGTGGCTACACCCACAGTCAAAGTGGACGACCAACCGATGAAGCGCATATCGCGCCCGAAGCAGGAGGAACGCCGCGAGCAGGGCTTGTGCTTCAACTGTGACGAGAAATATATGCGTGGGCACAACCGCGTCTGCAGGCGGATCTTCTACATCGACGGCTTCAAAATCGCCAATGACGTCGCAGCCACCGACAGGTCGGACATAGAAGCCCCCGTCTTCTCCCTAAACGTGGTCGCTAGGGTGGCCGTCAACAACACAGTCCAGCTCTAGGTGCTCCTGGGCGCTGCGACCTTCGTCACTCTCGTTGACACAAGGTCAACCCACAGCTTCATCGGGGAGGCGGCCGCACGACGCACGGGCTTGCGCATCACGCCGCACGGGCTTGCGCATCACGCCGCACCCTCGGCTCACGGCGATAGTGGCCAATGGCGAGCGCGTCTCTTGCCCCGGCATCCTCCGCCAGGCCCCAGTCATCATCGACGACATGGAGTTATGCGTCGATCTCACATCATGCCCCTAGCAAGGTACGACGTGGTTCTCGGCACACACTGGATGGCCACCCTAGGGCCCATCATCTAGGATCTCGCAGCCCGGACCATGATGTTCCAGTAGGAGGACTGCGACATCCACTGGCGCAGTGTGGCACCACCTTCTTCACCACGAGTACATGACACCATGTCCACCGACTCCCTCCTTGACGAGCTGCTCGGCTCCTTCACTAGTGATCGTCCCCGCCAGTGACTCTGCTGATTGTCGTGGGAGTACACCTTCAACACCGCGTACCAGACCTCTCTTTGGGACACGTTGTTCCATGTGGTATATGGTCGTGACCCTCCCTCCATCCGCTCTTATGAGCCAGGGGAGACACGGGTGGCCGCCGTTGCCCAGGACATGGAAGCTCGCGAGGCCTTCCTGGATGATGTGCGCTACCGCCTGGAGCAGGCACAGGCGTCCCAGAAGCTACACTACGACAGGCAGCATCGACAGGTCTCTTATCAGGTGGACGATTGGGCACTTCTTCGGCTCCGACAGCGCACTGCGTCCTCCAAACCTAGGACGACCACGGGGAAGCTGAAGCCCCAATTTGTGGGACCCTACCACGTCGTCAAGGTCATCAACGATGTCGCTGTTCGACTGGAACTGCCCCTAGGTGCCTGACTTCATGATGTTGTTACATGTGGGCGTGCTCAAGAAGTTCATCGGCACACCTTCGGCTTCGCCCCTATCCCTGCCGGCCATCCACAATGGGGCGGTGATTCTAGAGCCGCAGCATGTTGAGCAAGCCCATGTGGCGCGTGGGGTTCGTCAAGTACTTGTCCGCTGGCGCGGCGAGCCTACGGAGTCTGCATCCTGGGAGGACCTCGATGAGTTTCGCATCAAGTACCCCCACTTTTAGCTCGAGGACGAGCTGGGTCTCGAGCAAGGGAGAGATGTCATGTGGGAGCACACGTACAGGCGCCACCGTGACATGCACCGAGTTGCAGATCGCGTTGCGCGCGATCAGGGGCACGATAGAGATTAGTTCATGTTTTTATTCCTAAAGTCTATGAGAGATTGGTTTCTATCCCTAAGTCTAGGAGAGTTTGTTGAAGGCCCTTGGCCATATATTCTTGTAACCGGTTAGTGAGAAGATTAAGCAAGATCATTATCTCTAATCTCCCATCTCTCTCTCTATCTCACCAAGCCGATGGCAGAGGGCAACCCTCGCCGGCGAAGACGAACCGTGGCTAAGAACTCTATAGCCAAGGGCCAACTACCCTAAAACCTAACGCCCTTGACAAAATGGTGAAAAGGATACCAGCATACACTGAGGAGAGCTATGTTCCAATGATATCCCCCCACATATATTCCAATGATTTACACATGACCAATGAAAAGGATACCAGCATACACTGAGGAGAGTTATGTGATAAGCTCATGCAAACATTTCTGAGGGAGATAAAGTCAGGCTAACACAGTTTCAAAACTATCGACTAGCCAACTAGCACCATGCACGTCTTGTTCACTATAGCAGCAACCAGATTACCAGAAATATAAATGCTGCACATGTGTATTTTCCCTAGAAGAAGATATTTGTGTACCAAGTATACTTGTTGCGCATGTGTATTTTCATCTGGTAAGTTTCCTATGCCCTTATTTACTCAGGATTTGACAGAAAAAGGTAGATCCATTTAAATAAATTGGCGAGCAAATATTTACTTCTTTTCATCTTCGAGTGCAAGTTTACATACTCCTCAGAAGCTTAGTGAATGATTTTTCCTAGAAGAGTCAAACTTTTTTGCACAAGTCGACAAATAAGAATACGGTAAACCATCCTACTTAACCAAACTGTGTATGTCTATGAACGGTTACTTTGAAAAAATAGATTGAAGAAAAGACTATAGATATTATCACCCTGAATGCATGAACCAAATCCTCAACAGCAAGGACATGCCATTTATATATCTACCAACCCCGTTGGTTCTGTCACAGATAAATCAAGCCACCAAATTCATTGAGCAGCCAAGATTTTGTCAACGGCAATAACAAATACGGAGTAGGTAATATTATTGGAGCCAGTTGTATAAATTCTGCAATGCTGAAGTGATACATGTTCAAGCATTGACCAATGAAGGCACTGACACCATCCAAACTTTGCCAATTTGGCCGCTCTACCTGTAAATGTCAAGTGCAATCCTAAGCAGGTGCAGCTCAAACATAACTTTGGACTTGGCAACAAACCAAGAATCTGAATTTGAGGAATTATAACCATGCTAAAATTACTGAAGCTTTTTCATCGTTGCCCATCTACTACATTCAAGTAAAACTAAGGTTTACAAAACCGGTAAAAACCGGCAGTAAACCGGTCGGTTTACCGAAACCGCCCGTTTTTTTTCAAAATCTGTTCCAAATTCAAAAAAATGAAAAAATTCATAAAAACCGAAAACCGCTGGTAAACCGTTTTTTGGACCGGTAACCCGTTATTTTAGACTGGTAAACCGCCAATTTTTGCCGAGAAACCGGATCTAAAGCCGCGATTGAGTATTTAGTGGTCAATTTAGGTATATTAGTCTTGTTTAATGTTATATGCTATATGTGAAGATGTTATATGCTATATGTGAAGATGAAACCCGTAGCTCAAGTCAAGTTTAGGCATTTAGTGGTCAATTTCGGTTTCATTTCCTGTCCAAGATGGAATCCGTGGATCAAGTAGCTTCAGTTCTTCTAATAAGTATCCATCTGGACAAGACTCAATCTAGAACCCTTAGCTCTAGTTCTTCTGTATGTGTTCTTAAGATTTGTTGATCAGGAGAAAAGTTCAACACTTGGTGAGGTGCACATGTAATACACAAACACCAAACACACATACCGGTATGCTTTTTTGCTTTGTGGATAAGTATTTGTTTGCCGTTTTTGTTTTCTCGCTAGTGTATCTCATATTTTTTGTATAGACCTATCACTATGACAGATTGAAACAATATCACGATACTTCCAACATGCCTAAGTACTATCACTATGACTCGAGCTGAACATGTGAGTACTGAGTATTGTGAAATAAGTCGACTTATGTGTCGTTGCCTCATTGGAGAGTTGTAAAAGAACTTGTATTGGAGTATTGCGAAGTTCGCTGGTTGTTTGTTGCATGAGAACTGGAGCTTGTGGTAGCATATGTATGTTATATGTTATTTTGGTGAACACATGTCGTATGAATCAATTAATATTTACTGTTAAATGTGAACTTAGCAATCTACAAATAAATCTTATCAAAAATTTTCATTTTTCCTGTAAAAAATAGCAAATACCGGTTTATTTCGTGGTTAACCGGCGATTTAGAGCGGTTTTTTCGCTGGTTTTTCACCGGTAAACTGGTTCGAATTTAAATTGATTCGAATTGGTCAAACCGGCCGGATTTTATTGGTTTACACCGGTTTACCGGCGTTACCGGTGGGTAGCGGTTTTTATAGACTAAACGGTTTTGTAAACCGTGAGTAAAACACGAAACAACACAACAACCAAACAAAAGCGACAAATCCAAAATTTCAACAGAATCTGCAGTACTGATTATATCATCCTCCAATATGTTTACAACTTATGAATTTATTCCAATACAGATCAGCTAAATATCAATCTGAGTATTTTTTCCTATTCCCAAGTAAAGTCTGAGCAAGTTAACCAAACTCCCACCACCACCATTTTATGTATATATCAAACAGTCAAATAAACCGTGCAAAAAATACAGGCGGCAGGGCCCTATAAAATCAGTTGGAGACATCGACTCAACTCGACAACTCAAATCACGCAGAAAAGGGAAGCCCAAGAAGCCTACCCAGCCCAGCCAGAAAGCAACGCATCAATACCTTTGGTGGCTAATCATCACGCTTAAAACGCTTAAATCTAAATTTTCCTACGAGGCCTACGTAAGCCCCACCAATGATGGCCCAAAACATTACCTCCAAGGCTCCAAAGCGGCCAACATAATCACCATACTAACAGTACGCCAAAATAATCACCACACCAACAGCACGTTGGAGTAAACTCCGCGTGCATATATTACAGAAATACAAATCGGCGCGCGTGATCGACACGAAGGGTTCTCGGTCTCGGCTACATTGAGGGGCAGACAGCGAACGTGTTTACTGGAGTAATTACCTTATGGAACGCGAGGTTTTTAGCGTGTTCCCCCGCAAGCGAGCGCAGGCGGCGGATCACGAGCTCTGAGGAGTTGGCGAGGCTATCGACGACGACGACGCGGAAGCCCGCGGTGAGCAGCTGTAGCACGGCGTGGCTACCGATGTAGCCTGCCCCGCCCGTCACCAACACCGCCCTGCTACTCGGCCCCGCCTCCTTCGCCGCAGACATCTCCTCCACCCCCGCGACCCTACCTCCTCTCCGTCTCGCTCTCTCTGTCTAGTGGCCCGGTGCTTGCGGATCTGTGGGATGAGACGACGACCAAGTGATCGAATGGGAGGGAAGGAGGCGTGGACGAGACGAGAGGTGGAGGCGAGGAATGGGGAAGGAGAGGAGAGAGAGAATCGAGGAAGAGGAAGAAATTTGAATCCGCCCGGGATTGCCGCACGCCCAACGACGTCACGCCGGGCCCGCGCGCTCCTCAACCGCCGGGACCACTGCCACGTGTCGGCCTGTGGGGCTGATGGAGGTGTCGGTGATGTTTTTTTTTGAGGGGAGAGGTTGAAAACTCGACATTTCTCTCGGATACAGCATCGGGTATAGATAGTTAAAATTTAGGACGGATACAGGACGGGACCGGATAATAAATCAGGAGGATAAGAAACAGATGTCAGATATTAATTATATAGATAACGGATAATTGTCGGATAATTTATCTCAATAATATTAGTTGACTAATCGTTCAACAAACAAATAAAATAAAAAATTAGGGATGAAAGTGGTAATTCAAACTGTTAGAACAAATTTAATATTTTAAAATAGATATGTATAAAATTTGATGTTGATCTTTTCTTATATTAGTACAAATATGAATAAAATATTACATAAATTGTTTTATGTATTATTTGCTTCCTACAACACAAAAAGTTGAAAAAACTACCGAATTTGTTTCCGAATCCATACCGAAGTTTATATCTATTATTTGAGAAAATATAGGATGAATTTGAGGTTTACCTTTTATGAATCTTAACAAGCTGGATGTTAAAAACAAGAATACAAATTTGTATTGTATATTATATAATCTATTTTTTCGCAATCAAAGAAAAACGACTAAAAAACTGATTACCGAATAAATACCGTTTCCGACCATTTTCATCCCTATAAAAAATACATAATCATACACATGATAGCTTAAATATAGAAAAATAAATCGATAAAATTGACATCATGCATGTAGTTTCAAGTTACTATTTACAAAGACATTATAGAACCAACAACACAGTTTTTTAAAAAAAACAAATCGTCAACATATCCTCTCTTTTAGACATAATCCAAAAGTCCACAAGTATATAACAAATAGTAGATAGTTGACATAATTAACATGTTCAAGTGTTCAACACTTTCACATCACAAAATAAAAAAACAAAACATAATTGATAGAGTCATTTGATCATATCTAGTCTTGGGATATCTAACATCTCAAGAGAATGGTAATTATACACTTTGTAGAGGGAGTGTATATATAGACAACTAGGATATCTAATCAAGCAATTTCTACCTCGTGTTGCAATTTTTATGTTTGGATGAGATTCTAAAATTCGGGCTACGAGCAAAAATAATCTTTACTGTTTCTTGGATTATGTGCTTGTGTGATAGAATTAGGGGTGGTAATGGATCGTGGTCCAAATCTTTCTTCACGATTCCTTAGAGTCCTAAATTAATGTTAGTTAAAAAATAAATAGAAATAGAACCTGATTCTAACTCGATCCATAAATTTTATAGTGTAAAATTTAGATTCCATTGTCATCCCCAAATACAACCCTTTAGAATCAGAGTGTTAGGATGAAATTCCAGGATTTTAAGATTTTTTTCTATCTAGATCCTTAAAATTCTTACGGATTCGAAGCGTTTGTGAAAGTGGCCTAGAGGGGGGGTGAATAGGGCGAAACTGAAATTTACAAATATAAACACAACTACGAGACGGGTTAGCGTTAGGAATAATAACAAGTCCGAGAGAGAGGGCGCAAAACAAATCGCAATCGAATGAAGAGTGTGACACGCGGATTTGTTTTACCGAGGTTCGGTTCTCGCAAACCTACTCCCCGTTGAGGAGGCCACAAAGGCCGGGTCTTTTTCAACCATTTCCCTCTCTCAAACGGTCCCTCGGACCGAGTGAGCTTCTCTTATCAAATCACAACCGGGAACAAAACTTCCCCGCAAGGACCACCACACAATTGGTGTCTCTTGCCTTGGTTACAAATGAGTTTTGATCACAAGAACAAGTGAGAAAGAAAAGAAGCAATCTAAGCGCAAGAGCTCAAAAGAACACGACAAATCTCTCTCGCTAGTCACTAATGCTTTGTGTGGAATTGGAGAGGATTTGATCACTTGAGTGTGTCTAGAATTGAATGCCTAGCTCTTGTAAGTGGTTGAGAAGTGGAAAACTTGGATGCAATGAATGGTGGGTGGTTGGGGGTATTTATAGCCCCAACCACCAAACTAGCCGTTTGGTGGGGCTGTCTGTCGAATGGTGCACCGGACAGTCCGGTGCACACCGGACATGTCCGGTGCGCCAGCCACGTCACCAAAGCCGTTGGGTTCTGACCGTTGGAGCTCTGACTTCTGGGCCCGCCTGGATGTCCGGTGGCGCACCGGACATGTACTGTAGAGTGTCCGGTGCGCCAGCATGGGCGTGCCTGACCTCTGCGCGCGCTGGCCGCGCGCTGGCGCGCATTTAATGCGCCACAGGTAGCCGTTGGCGCCGAAATAGTCGTTGCCCCGCAGTTACACCGGACAGTCCGGTGTACACCGGACATGTCCGGTGAATTATAGCAGAGCAGCTGTCGCAGTTTCCCGAAGCTTGCGAGTTCCTGAGGCCGCTCTTCCTTGGAGCACCGGACACTGTCCGGTATACACCGGACAGTCCGGTGAATTATAGCGGAGTTGCCTCTGGAATTTCCCGAAGGTGACGAGTTTGAGTTGGAGTCCTCTGGTGCACCGGACACTGTCCGGTGGCATACCGGACAGTCCGGTGCGCCAGACCAGAGGTGCCTTCGGTTGCCCCTTTGCTCTTTTGTTGAACCCAATACTTGGTCTTTTTATTGGCTAAGTGTGAACCTTTGGCACCTGTATAACTTGTACACTAGAGCAAACTAGTTAGTCCGATTATTTGTGTTGGGCAATTCAACCACCAAAATTATTTAGGAACTAGATGTAAGCCTAATTCCCTTTCAATCTCCCCCTTTTTGGTGATTGATGCCAACACAAACCAAAGCAAATATAGAAGTGCATAATTGAACTAGTTTGCATAATGTAAGTGCAAAGGTTGCTTGGAGTTGAGCCAATACTTACAAGATAGGCATGGATTGTTTCTTCATTTTTAACATTTTGGACCACGCTTGCACCACAGATTTTGTTTTTGCAAATTCTTTTGTAAATCCTTTTCAAAGTTCTTTTGCAAATAGTCAAAGGTAAATGAATAAGATTTTACGAAGCATTTTCAAGATTTGAAATTTTCTCCCTTTGTTTCAAATGCTTTTCCTTTGACTAAAACAAAACTCCCCCTCAATAAATTCTCCTCTTAGTGTTCAAGAGGGTTTTAAGATATCAATTTTGAAAATACTACTTTCTCCCCCTTTAGAACACAAAGAGAGTAAATTTGAAATTTACTAATTGAAAATCATCAATTTTTAAAATTAGGGTGGTGGTGCGGTCCTTTTGCTTTGGGCTCATACTTTCTCCCCCTTTGGCATGAATCGCCAAAAACGGATACTTTGAGTGAGATATAAGCCCTTTGCTCTAACTATTTTCTCCCCTTTGGCAAATAAAACATATGAGTGAAGATTATACCAAAGACGGAGAATGATGCGGAGCGACGGCGAAGGATGAGTAGTAGAGTGGAGTGGAAGCCTTTGTCTTCGCCGAAGACTCCAATTCCCTTTCAATATACCTATGACTTGGTTTGAAATACACTTGAAAACACATTAGTCATAGCATATAAAAGAGACATGATCAAAGGTATATTTATGAGCTATGTGTGCAAGTTTAGCAAAAGAAGTTCCTAGAATCAAGAATATTGAGCTCGTGCCTAAGTTTGGTAAAAGTTTGTTCATCAAGAGGCTTGGTAAAGATATCGGCTAATTGATCTTTAGTGTTAATGTATGTAATCTCGATATCCCCCTTTTGTTGGTGATCCCTAAGAAAATGATACCGAATGGCTATGTGTTTAGTGCGGCTATGCTCAACGGGATTATCCGTCATGCGGATTGCACTCTCATTATCACATAGAAGAGGAACTTTGGTTAATTTGTAACCATAGTCCCGCAGGGTTTGCCTCATCCAAAGCAATTGCGCGCAACAATGACCTGCGGCAATATACTCGGCTTCGGCAGTAGAAAGAGCGACCGAATTTTGCTTCTTTGAAGCCCAAGACACCAAGGATCTTCCCAAGAACTGGCAAGTCCCCGATGTGCTCTTCCTATTAATCTTACACCCCGCCCAATCGGCATCCGAATAACCAATCAAATCAAATGTGGATCCCCGAGGGTACCAAAGCCCAAACTTAGGAGTATAAGCCAAATATCTCAAGATTCGTTTTACGGCCGTAAGGTGGGATTCCTTAGGGTCGGATTGGAATCTTGCACACATGCAAACAGAAAGCATAATGTCCGGTCGAGATGCACATAAATAAAGCAATGAACCAATCATCGACCGGTATACCTTTTGATCGATGGATTTACCTCCCGTGTCGAGGTCGAGATGCCCATTGGTTCCCATGGGTGTCTTGATGGGTTTGGCATCCTTCATTCCAAACATGGTTAGAATGTCTTGAGTGTACTTCGTTTGGCTAATGAAGGTGCCCTCTTGGAGTTGCTTGACTTGGAATCCTAGAAAATACTTCAACTCCCCCATCATAGACATCTCGAATTTTTGTGTCATGATCCTACTAAATTCTTCACATGTAGATTTGTTAGTAGACCCAAATATATTATCATCAACATAAATTTGGCATACAAACAAATCATTGTCAAGAGTTTTAGTGAATAAAGTAGGATCGGCCTTGCCGACTTTGAAGCCATTTGCAATAAGGAAATCTCTAAGGCATTCATACCATGCTCTTGGGGCTTGCTTGAGCCCATAAAGCGCCTTAGAGAGCTTATAGACATGGTTAGGGTACTCACTATCTTCAAAGTCGGGGGGTTGCTCAACATAGACCTCCTCCTTGATTGGTCCATTGAGGAAGGCACTCTTCACGTCCATTTGATAAAGCTTGAAGCCATGGTAAGTAGCATAGGCTAATAATATGCGAATTGATTCAAGCCTAGCTACGGGTGCATAGGTTTCACCAAAATCCAAACCTTCGACTTGTGAATACCCTTTGGCCACGAGTCGAGCTTTGTTCCTTGTCACCACACCATGCTCGTCTTGCTTGTTGCGGAAGACCCACTTGATTCCTACAACATTTTGATTAGGACGTGGAACTAAATGCCATACTTCATTCCTGGTGAAGTTGTTGAGCTCCTCTTGCATCGCCATCACCCAATCCGAATCTTGAAGTGCTTCCTCTACCCTGTGTGGCTCAATAGAGGAAACAAAGGAGTAATGCTCACAAAAATGTGCAACACGAGATCGAGTAGTTACCCCCTTATGAATGTCCCCGAGGATGGTGTCGACGGGGTGATCTCGTTGGATTGCTTGGTGGACTCTTGGGTGTGGCTGCCTTGGTTCTTCATCCTCCTTGTCTTGATCATTTGCATCTCCCCCTTGATCATTGCCGTCATCTTGAGGTGGCTCATCTCTTTGATCTTCTTCTTCATTATTTTGAGCCTCATCCTCATTTTGAGTTGGTGGAGATGCTTGCGTGGAGAAGGATGGTTGATCTTGTGCATGTGGAGGCTCTTCGAATTCCTTAGGGCACACATCCCCAATGGACATGTTCCTTAGCGCGATGCACGGAGCCTGTTCTTCACCTATCTCATCAAGATCAACTTGCTCTACTTGAGAGCCGTTAGTCTCATCAAACACAACGTCACAAGAAACTTCAACTAGTCCTGAGGACTTGTTAAAGACTCTATATGCCCTTGTGTTTGAGTCATATCCTAGTAAAAAGCCTTCTACAGTTTTAGGAGCAAATTTAGATTTTCTACCTCTTTTAACAAGAATAAAGCATTTGCTACCAAAAACTCTAAAATATGAAATATTGGGCTTTTTACCGGTTAGGAGTTCATAGGATGTCTTCTTGAGGATTCGGTGTAGATATAACCGGTTGATGGCGTAGCACGCGGTGTTAACCGCCTCAGCCCAAAACCGATCCGGTGTCTTGTACTCATCAAGCATGGTTCTTGCCATGTCCAATAGAGTTCGATTCTTCCTCTCCACTACACCATTTTGTTGTGGGGTGTAGGGAGAAGAGAACTCATGCTTGATGCCCTCCTCCTCAAGGAAGCCTTCAATTTGAGAGTTCTTGAACTCCGTCCCGTTGTCGCTTCTAATTTTCTTGATCCTTAAGTCGAACTCATTTTGAGCCCGTCTCAAGAATCCCTTTAAGGTCTCTTGGGTATGGGATTTTTCCTGCGAAAAGAACACCCAAGTGAAGCGAGAATAATCATCCACAATAACTAGACAGTAGTTACTCCCGCCGATGCTTATGTAAGCGATCGGGCCGAATAAATCCATGTGTAGGAGCTCCAGTGGCCTGTCACTTGTCATGATGTTCTTGTGTGGATGATGAGTGCCAACTTGCTTCCCGGCTTGGCATGCGCTACAAATCCTGTCTTTCTCAAAATGAACATTTGTTAGTCCTAAAATGTGCTCTCCCTTTAGAAGCTTATGAAGATTCTTCATTCCAACATGGGCTAGTCGGCGGTGCCAGAGCCAACCCATGTTAGTCTTAGCTATTAAGCAAGTGTCGAGTTCAGCTCTATCAAAATCCACCAAGTATAGCTGACCCTCCAACACTCCCTTAAAAGCTATTGAATCATCACTTCTTCTAAAGACAGTGACACCTACATCAGTGAATAGACAGTTGTAGCCCATTTGACATAATTGAGACACGGAAAGCAAATTGTAATCTAAAGAATCTACAAGAAAAACATTGGAAATGGAATGGTCAGAAGATATAGCTATTTTACCCAAACCTTTGACCAAACCTTGGTTTCCATCCCCGAATGTGATAGCTCGTTGGGGATCTTGGTTTTTCTCGTAGGAGGAGAACATCTTCTTCTCCCCTGTCATGTGGTTTGTGCACCCGCTATCGATGATCCAACTTGAGCCCCCGGATGCATAAACCTACAAAACAAGTTTAGTTCTTGACTTTAGGTACCCAAACGGTTTTGGGTCCTTTGGCATTAGACACAAGAACTTTGGGTACCCAAACACAAGTCTTAGAACCCTTGTGTTTGCCCCCAACAAACTTGGCAACTACCTTGCCGGATTTGTTAGTCAAAACATAAGATGCATCAAAAGTTTTAAATGAAATGCTATGATCATTTGATGCACTAGGAGTTTTCTTTCTAGGCAACTTAGCATGGGTTGGTTGCCTAGAGCTAGATGTCTCACCCTTATACATAAAAGCATGATTAGGGCCAGAGTGAGACTTCCTAGAATGAATTCTCCTAATTTTGCTCTCGGGATAATTGGCAGGGTACAAAATGTAACCCTCGTTATCCTGAGGCATGGGAGCCTTGCCCTTAACAAAATTAGACAATCTTTTAGGAGGGGCACTAAGTTTGACATTGTCTCCCCTTTGGTAGCCAATGCCATCCTTGATGCCAGGGCGTCTCCCACTATAGAGCATACTTCTAGCAAATTTAAATTTTTCATTCTCTAGGTTATGCTTAGCAATTTTAGCATCTAATTTTGCTATATGATCATTTTGTTGTTTAACTAAGACCATATGATCATGAATAGCATCAATATCAACATTTCTACATCTAGTGCAAATAGAAACATGCTCAACAGTAGATGTAGAGGGTTTGCAAGATTTTAATTCTACAACCTTAGCATGTAATATATCATTTTCACTTCTGAGGTTAGAAATGGTAGCATTGCAAACATCAAAATCTTTAGCCTTAGCAATTAATTTTTCATTTTCAATCCTAAGACTAGCAAGAGAATCATTCAATTCCTTAATCTTAGCAAGCAAATCATCATTATCATTTCTAAGATTGGGAATCGAAACATCACAAACATGAGAATCAACCTTAGCAATTAATCTAGCATTTTCATTTCTAAGGTTGTTAATAGTCTCATGGCAAGTGCTTAGCTCACTAGACAATTTTTCACATTTTTCAACTTGTAGAGCATAAGCATTTTTGACCTTAACATGCTTTTTGTTTTCCTTAATAAGAAAGTCCTCTTGAGAGTCCAAGAGATCATCCTTCTCATGAATAGCACTAATCAATTCATTTAATTTTTCTTTTTGTTGCATGTTTAGATCGGCAAAAAGAATGTGCAAGTTATCCTCCTCATTGCTAGCATCATCCTCATCACTAGAGGTTTCATATTTAGTGGAGGATTTGGATTTAACCTTCTTTCTTTTGCCGTCCTTTGCCATGAGGCATTTGTGGCCGACGTTGGGGAAGAGAAGTCCCTTGGTGACGACGATGTTGGCAGTGTCCTCGTCGGAGGAGGAGTCGGTGGAGCTCTCGTCCGAGTCCCACTCCCGGCAAACATGGGCATCGCCGCCCCTCTTCTTGTAGTGCCTCTTCTTCTCCTTTCTTCTTCCCTTCTTGTCGTCGCCCCTGTCACTATCACTGGATAATGGACATTTAGCAATAAAATGACCGGGCTTACCACATTTGTAGCATACTTTCTTGGAGCAGGATTTGTAGTCTTTTCCCCTCCTTTGCTTGAGGATTTGGCAGAAGCTCTTGATGATGAGCGCCATTTCCTCGTTGTCGAGCTTGGAGGCGTCGATGGGTGTTCGACTTGGAGTAGCCTCCTCCTTCTTTTCTTCCGTCGCCTTGAAAGCGACCGGTTGTGCCTCGGGCGTGGAGGAGGTGCCTTGCTCGATGATTTTCTTTGAGCCCTTAATCATTAGTTCAAAGCTCACAAATTTTCCTATGACCTCCTCGGGAGACATTAGCTTATATCTAGGATCACCTCGAATTAATTGAACTTGTGTAGGGTTAAGAAATACGAGGGATCTAAGAATAACCTTGACCATCTCATGGTCATCCCATTTTTCGCTCCCGAGGTTGCGCACTTGGTTCACCAAGGTCTTTAAGCGGTTGTACATTGCTTGTGGATCCTCCCCTTGGTGGAGCATGAAGCGACCGAGATCCCCCTCGATCGTCTCCCGCTTGGTGATTTTTGTCACCTTGTCTCCTTCGTGCGCGGTCTTGAGTACGTCCCAAATTTCCTTTGCACTTTTTAACCCTTGCACCTTGTTATACTCCTCTCGACTTAGAGAGGCGAGGAGTATAGTGGTTGCTTGGGAGTTAAAGTGGTGGATTTGGGCCACCTCGTCCGAGTCGTAGTCTTCATCCCCTACGGATGGTACCTGTACACCAAACTCAACAACATTCCATATGCTTGTGTGGAGTGAGGTTAGATGGTGCCTCATTTTGTCACTCCACATATTATAATCTTCACCGTCAAAAACCGGTGGTTTGCCTAAAGGAACGGAGAGTAAAGGAGTACGCTTTGAAATGTGGGGGTAGCGTAGGGGGATCTTACTATACTTCTTGCGCTCTTGGCGCTTAGAAGTCACGGACGGCGCATCGGAGTCGGAGGTCGATGGTGATGAAGAGTCGGTCTCGTAGTAGACCACTTTTCTCATCATCTTGTGCTTGTCGCCTTTCCGATGCGATTTGTGGGAAGAGGATTTCGTTTCCTTCCCCTTCCCTTTGTTGGAGGAGCTCTTCTTCTTCTCCTTCCTCTTGGTGCGGGACTCTTCCGATGAAGTGCTCCCGTGACTCGTAGTGGGCTTGTCGCCGGTCTCCATCTCCCTCTTGGTGTGATCTCCCGACATCACTTCGAGCGGTTAGGCTCTAATGAAGCACCGGGCTCCGATACCAATTGAAAGTCGCCTAGAGGGGGGTGAATAGGGCGAAACTGAAATTTACAAATATAAACACAACTATGAGACGGGTTAGCGTTAGGAATAATAACAAGTCCGAGAGAGAGGGCGCAAAACAAATCGCAATCGAATGAAGAGTGTGACACGCGGATTTGTTTTACCAAGGTTTGGTTCTCGCAAACCTACTCCCCGTTGAGGAGGCCACAAAGGCTGGGTCTTTTTCAACCCTTTCCCTCTCTCAAACGGTCCCTCGGACCGAGTGAGCTTCTCTTCTCAAATCACAACCGGGAACAAAACTTCCCCGCAAGGACCACCACACAATTGGTGTCTCTTGCCTTGGTTACAAATGAGTTTTGATCACAAGAACAAGTGAGAAAGAAAAGAAGCAATCCAAGCGCAAGAGCTCAAAAGAACACGGCAAATCTCTCTCGCTAGTCACTAATGCTTTGTGTGGAATTGGAGAGGATTTGATCACTTGAGTGTGTCTAGAATTGAATGCCTAGCTCTTGTAAGTGGTTGAGAAGTGGAAAACTTGGATGCAATGAATGGTGGGTGGTTGGGGGTATTTATAGCCCCAACCACCAAACTAGCCGTTTGGTGGGGCTGTCTGTCGAATGGTGCACCGGACAGTCCGGTGCACACCGGACATGTCCGGTGCGCCAGCCACGTCACCAAAGCCGTTGGGTTCTGACCGTTGGAGCTCTGACTTCTGGGCCCACCTAGATGTCCGGTGGCGCACCGGACATGTACTGTAGAGTGTCCGGTGCGCCAGCATGGGCGTGCCTGACCTCTGCGCGCGCTGGCCGTGCGTTGGCGCGCATTTAATGCGCCACAGGTAGCCGTTGGCGCCGAAATAGCCGTTGCCCCGCAGTTACACCGGACAGTCCGGTGTACACCAGACATGTCCGGTGAATTATAGCGGAGCAGATGTCACAGTTTCTCGAAGCTGGCGAGTTCCTGAGGCTGCTCTTCCTTGGAGCACCGGACACTGTCCGGTGTACATCGGACAGTCTGGTGAATTATAGCGGAGTTGCCTCTGGAATTTCCCGAAGGTGACGAGTTTGAGTTGGAGTCCACTGGTGCACCGGACATGTCCGGTGGTGCACCGGACACTGTCCGGTGGCATACCGGACAGTCCGGTGCGCCAGACCAGAGGTGCCTTCGGTTGCCCCTTTGCTCTTTTGTTGAACCCAATACTTGGTCTTTTTATTGGCTAAGTGTGAACCTTTGACACCTGTATAACTTGTACACTAGAGCAAACTAGTTAGTCCGATTATTTGTGTTGGGCAATTCAACCACCAAAATTATTTAGGAACTAGATGTAAGCCTAATTCCCTTTCAGTTTGTTTCTATTGTTTTATATTTGTCTCTGCCTCCCCGGCCCCCTGCCCCGCCGCGACAGACCCCCTTGATCCCCTCCCTCACGTTCGTCCCCTCCTCGATGCTCGTGCTTCCGGCAAGGATCTTGAGGGGCTCATGGCTGGTGTCGAGGCGCTTAAGACTCCATCTAGGACCACGACATGTTGTCTTCTCCGTACACGCGCTACTTCAACGAGGTGGGCGAGGAGTTGATGCGCAGCCACATCTAGGTCAACGTCGAGGGCATCACGTGGATCACGGACGATGTGCTGTCAGGCATGGTTGAGAGTTGAGACTCAAGAGGAAGTGTGGTGCCATTATCAACATCGGCTCCAGTGTTGCCTGAAAGTTGCCTAGAGGGGGGTGAATAGGCGAAACCTAAAATTTATAAACTTAAACACACACTAAAGGCCGGGGTTTGCGTTAGAATTAAATCCGAGGCGGAAGATTGTTTCTCTTGCCACGAGTTGCTCAATTGACGCGGATGATGTTTGGGAGCAAACTCAAATCAATATTGGCAAAGAAACTTTAGAGAGAGGAAAGGGAGCACACAAATCAAGCGAGAATCAAAGCGAGTGAACACGGTGATTTGTTTTACCGAGGTTCGGTTCCAAAGAACCTAGTCTCCGTTGAGGAGGCCACAAAGGCCGGGTCTATTTCAACCCTTTCCCTCTCTCAAAGCGGTCACTTAGACCGAGTGAGCCTTCTCCTTAATCAAACGGGGCAGTAAGACCCTGCAAGGACCACCACACACTTAGGTGTCTCTTGCTTACCTTTACAAAGCACTTAAGAATTAGAATGGGAAGGAAGAAGGCAATCCAAGGAACAAAAGCGCAAATGAACACAAAAACTCTCTCTCTCAAGTCACTAAGTGGTGGAGTTGATTTTGATCTATTGAATTTGTCTTGGAGTGAAGTCTTTTGCTCATGTATTGAATGTTGAATTCAGAACACTTGGATGCCAATGAATGAGGTGGTTGGGGGGTATTGAAAGCTCTCTTGTGGGTTTTGGTGTTTGGATGACAACTCAATTAAAGGACTAACAAGTGTACTAAGTGTTGAATAAGTGCTTAATGTAAAGCTAACAGGGTTCAACACAAGTGAACAAATGTGATGGTCCAAGAACTGGATTATGGATAGATAATGGACATCACAAGCAAGATGGACATTGCATAAAGTGAGACTCGGGTGCATAGCTCAGAGACAACTGATCAAGCCATGGATGGAGGCAAGAAGAGCTTTGAGGTACCAAGTGCACGGGAGAAGGTCAAAGAGGCTGAGGAACCCAAAGCCAAGGGTGAAGAAGAAGACTTGCAAAGTCAAGGGTGATCGAGTTGAGAAGAGCTATGGCACATCAAGGATCACTACATAGGGACGTGACTTACAACCAATAAGGAAACATCTATGGTTATGTGGTGTAAGTCATAAGGCTCAAGATCAAGCTCGTAGAAGTGAACAAGGTCACTAGAAGGAGAACAAAGGTCAAAATCAGAACTGGAAGCAGCCCAAAAGAGCTAAGTGCACCTTGACTTTTAGTTTGGGTTGTTCCTATGTTTGGAGATGTTCTATGTGACCTTTGCAGGATGTTGGAGCTAAGAAATGTCAATCTAGATCAAGTCAAGCTGACTTGATGATTTATGAGTCGAACATCAAAGCTCAAGCATGTCAAATGCTATAGATGTAAAAATCAAAGAGAAGGTATGTTTCTAGACTTAGTACATTGGTTTTTGTGTACTAACATATTTGTCTAAGTGTTAGAAACAGAGAAAAGAAGAAAAGAGATGCAAAAGGCTTAGCTGTGTATAGCCAAGACTCAGCTCAGTCTGGCACACCGGACTGTCCGGTGGTGCACCGGACAGTGTCCGGTGCGCTAGGCTGAACTCTGGTGAACAGGCCGCTCTCAGGAGAAGCCGACGGCGTATGGCTATAAATCACTGGACTGTCCGGTGGTGCACCAGACAGTGTCCGATGAGTCGGCTGCGGCGAAGTCGCCGCTCTCGGGAGAAGTCTGGCGAAGTACGGCTATAATTCACCGGACTGTCCGGTGGAGCACCGGACTGTCCGGTGAGCCAACGGTCGGCTGGGCCAACGGTCGGCTGCGCAATCCGTGTGTGACGCGTGGCCGAGCCAACGGTCAGATGGAGGCACCGGACTGTCCGGTGTGCACCAGACAGTGTCCGGTGCGCCAACGGCTCCAAGACTGCAACGGTCATCTGCGCCTGTTTTGGAAGGAAATCGGGCACCGGACTGTCCGGTGCGCCACCCGACTGAAGGAAAGATTTGCCTTCCTGGATTGCTCTCAACGGCTCCTAGGCCCCTTGGGTCTATAAAAGGGACTCCTAGGCGCCTCCATTAATGGTACAAGTGCAGCCAACAAGTGTAGACATCACTCTGATCAATTCTCACTCTCCCTCTTGTGTGTATCTCTCTAGTTTGTGTAGAAGGCAAAGCTATAAGCCTTTAGAGAGTGGAGAAGTGCTGCTAAGAGCTAGAGCAAGGTCTTGAGCACATTGTTACTCGTCCGGAGTGCTGTCAAAGAAGATTGTAAGCAGCCGCGACTTTGTTGTAACCCAACTCAACATAGTGGAAGGCTCGATCTATCATACTGACAGATCTGAGCAAACGGAGGAAGGAGTTGAAATAGACTCCAAGCCCAGGTGTGGCTAACTCCAACGAGGACTAGGCAAGCATTTCAGGCTTGGCCGAACCTCGGGATAAATCCTTGCGTCTGTGTGCTCTGTTCTGTATTGTATTCTGACTCTCTGTCTTACTCACTTTTATATCTGCACTTCAACACTTATCTGTGGTATAAGCTTTATTTGAAGTGCCGGACATTTTGAGACAGGATCTTCTATTCCACTGCAACCTACTCGAAGGGTCTTCTCATTCCACTGCGTTCTAGTCTTCGAGTAGAGTAAGAATTTAAGTTTTAAAGTGATAATTTTTATTCGCCTATTCACCCCCCTCTAGGCGACATCCAGATCCTGTTCCCGGGCCAAAGGGAACTTTCAATTGGTATCAGAGCTAGGCCTCTCCAGTGTGGGCTTAGCCGTCCGAAGATGACGATGTCATCACAAGAGGTAACTGTAGAACTTCTTTTAGGCGATGGTTCTAATTACAAATCTTGGTCTGTCTCTATTTATAATGCTTTCATGCATGTTGATCCTGATTTGAGACAGATCTTTAGCAGAAGTATTTTTCCCTCTGATATTAATAAAAATCCTTGTAATGCTGAACTAAGATGTTTATCTCTCAATCACCGTGCTTGCAACATCTTAGTTGACTCTCTTTCTAGAAGTGCTTATTTTGCCATCATGAGTAGTGATAGTGATTTATTTGTTGATGCTCATGATTTATGGAATAGAATTAAAGGAAAATATTCTGTGGCAAATTGTGATGCTCCTACTCCCTATATTACTTGTGATACTAACCATTCAAAGGGAGAAGAAAAGTGTTGGGCACCAAACGATGAATCCACCTCGTCGACAGGTGTGTTCTCCACTAATAATAAGTGTTTTATTGCTAACAATGACGGTGGAGACAAAAGCCATGATGAGGATGAATATGAGGATGATAGCGAGGATGGATCTTCATCACCACAAGGTACATTTTCCTATATTGCTTCCACTGACATTAATGATAGGGAAAATGAGACCGATAATGTGGAAGAAGAAGAGATTCGCCGTTTCTACATCCATCTCAACAAAGAGGACAAAACGCTCTTGGTTAAGTTGTTGAGAAGGAACAAGGAACAAGGCGAGACACTTCTCAAGCTAGAGGAGACACTCATCAAAACAAACAACAGCCTGGAGAAGATGACCAAAGAACATGAGGAGCTAAAGTGCTCTCATGATGATTTGGTCTAGCGGTATGATTCAATTTTATTTGAGCAAAGAAATAATGATGATGCTTCATCTCGTGTTGCTCAACTTAAAATGGAAAATGCCATGCTTGAGAGACAAGTAGAATTGTTAAGTCATGATAAACTTGCTCTAACTGAAAAATATGATTTATTGTCTTGTTATCATGATAATCTCTTGGATAGACATATCATGCTTGAAGTTGCTCATGAGGTTGTAATTACAAACTTAAAGTCATGTGAACCTCATTCTTGCACAAGTGCACATCTGGATAATATATCGTCATGTGCTAACCCCTGTCGCTCAAAAGGAAGCGAATGTTTGAATGAGCAAAAAGTTGTAGGGTCAAAAAGGAAATTGCTTAGGAACAAGAAGTAAAGACAACTAAGGAGAAAACGCATTGCTCAACCTTCTCAAGATATCCACGGGCGCGTGGTGAAGAAGCTTGAGAAGGGAAAAACTACAACAAGTGTTAAGCTCCATAAGAAGGATGTTCCTAAAGAAGAAGAAATCAGCATAAGCTTGGAAAAAGGTAAAGATTCAATTAATCATGTTGTTTGCACTGACCATTTCTCTATGTCATCCAAGAACAAAAAGAGAAAAGGGAAAAGGAGGTGCTTTAAGTGCAACAAGTCAGGACACCTCATTGCGTCATGTCCATACACCGACAAGGGTGAAGGGATAAGGAGATGCTTCGGATGCAATGACAAGAACCATACGATCACTTCTTGTCCGCTACTGATGAACCAAGTACGTACACTCTCCAGGATGACCCCCACTAAGGAAAATGACAAACAACAAGCGTCATGTTAGGTTGAGCGACGTTTCTGCTACAAGTGTGGCGAGCAGGGTCATCTATCTAAGGTATGTAATAAAGGTGAGGTTCCTAAACAAGTAAAGTTGTCTCAATCTCATTCACTTAGGAGACCCAAATCATATACTTGTGCTAGATCTATAACGAGATCACCTAGAACTAGCACAAAGACTATTTGGGTGCCAAAGGCACTTTTAGTTGATCGTTATGGACCCATCCCGAGATGGGTACCAAACTGTGCTAACTAGACCATGCAGGTGCCTTGAGATGGACTGGAGACCATGGGAGAGCTTAAGACAGTTATCTCAAACTCTATGCTTAAGTTGTTAATTGTTTTGGTGTTTATTCATTGACCCAAGGTTGAATTATTGCGAGACACTAATCCCATGTTCATCTCAAGTGAAATAAGTTGAATAGGTCCTTAATAATTATTGGTGAATCAAGAAAAGGACCTTGATGAGATTCTGCAACTTGCTCTCCATGAGATGGTACCCTTGTATCTTAAGTACTTTGTTAATAATCAGTATTGCTCTTAAGTCTGATTGTTGTGCTTCCTGGAGCAGTTATGCCTTTTTGATTGCCTGTGTTGAGTACCTTTCAATAAATGATTAATGATTTCCAAGATCGTAACCATGCGTGCGTAATCATGATTGTGTACTTTAGAGGTTATGTCTCTTGAATCATTTAATGAGTAGTTTTTCATGATTAACTCTTTTTGTGTTTGTGAATAAACTTGTATCCCCTTGTGAGTTATGCTATATGGTTTTAATGATTAAGCTTTGTGCAAATATGACATTTTGTTTAGTTCATGTTCACATGATTACTCTAGTCTGGTATTGTGTGAATACCAAAATCCATGTTGTGCCTCTAATGCACCCTTTTGAGCTATAAGGTGCATAAACAAAAGGAGCCCTTAATTAGTGACAACTGGTGCTCTCATGGCAATTCAGGAAAAGGCAAAGGTATGGAGAATGGAACTATGCAATTTCATTGAATATCTTGAAGTTCCATTGATTGTGATCACAGCTATGGTCTTGCCTCTGAATCGGTAGTATCTTGGCTTAGGTGCTCCTCACTTTAAAATGTTGTTTCTTTTGGTGTACCTAAGGAACCTTCTTAATTATGATGTGCTTAGACATTGCGCTTTATATGCATGATCGTGTTGTTTTTCAATTGGTATCTGTGGAGCAATGATTATCAGATATGAGGCATGCCTAGGTTGCTTGTAAATTGTTATACTTCTTGAGGCATGCATAATTGTATTAAGTCAACCTTTCATTTGGTATTCAATTTGTATATCTTTGTGGTGAAATTGATAGAGTATGCCTTGACCAAGAGATGCTGTGATCCCCTCTAGTTCTGAGAAAGCTAGAATGTGCAAAGTGCAAGTTATTCAAATACTTGATGCACAAGTTTAGGGGGAGCACACATAACTTGTGTCTTTTGAGACTAATTGGTTCTTGAGCGATCTTGTATAGTCTCAAGGTGGAAAAGAGAAGATGAGCAAGAAATGGAGCAATCAGGACTTGAGTACCTCTGTAAGTCAAGAAATTGGTATCTTAAGTCGTGAGTAATTGCATATTTTTAGATTGCTCATGCTCTATAATATTTGATGATACTCGATGCTTATCCTTAAATATCATGGAGCCATGATAATAAATGACCTTTCAATTGGTAGCTGTGATAGTTTGCTTCAATTGACATCTTTTGATAATCACTAGTTTTGATAATCACTAGAATAGTAGCTTCATCTTGTGCCAATACTATAACTTGTTCTAAGCTTGGTGTCTTAGCAACAAGAGAAGGTTAGGATAAAGGATCAGGCACAAGTGTGGAGAAGCTCCCAAGAGATTAATACTTTCAAGATGGGAAGTACACCACAACATGGTAAAGGCTGGTATCAGAGCATATGTTCAATAAGAAAGGGGGAGTTTTGATAATGTGTTTTTCCTCCTTAACACCCTGCTGTCCCTTGACATCATCCTATGTTCTTGCTTGAGTATGGTTTTTGGTGTTTGATGTCAAAGGGAGAGAATTTGTGCATTAAAGCTTATCTCAACCTGAGAGGAAAGCTTATCCTAAGGGGTGATGTGTTAGTTTGAGCTCTGCCAGTGTGTTATTGTGTTATTGATATGATAATTCTTATCATATGCCATTGCGGTATTATATGTGTTGCATCATATGGACTAGTGCTTCCGTTGCTATGAATTAATTGGCATCTATTGTGTTCATTCTATAATAGATATTCATATGGATAATGGTGCATGTGGTTAATGGTTAATGGTGCTTTAAGATTGTTTTAAATTGGTTCATTCTATAATAGATATTCATATGGATAATGGTGCATGTGGTTAATGGTTAATGGTGCTTTAAGATTGTTTTAAATTGGTATCTTAGTTTAAATTGGTATCTTAATGGTGAATAGTGGTAGGCTGATATTCCTGTGATATATCCACTCAATTGAATGGTGTTTAACTCTGATTCTGTGCATTTGTGTGTTATACGCATCATGGTTTGATCCTTGGCACAATGCATCCCAAAAGTGCTAAGGTGTAGGAATGCTTCGAATAGCCTAAGTATGTGCAAATTTGGCATATAAGGCCAAAATTATGATTTTGATGTAAGCACATATTTAGGGGGAGCATTCTATGAACTTAGAATTCAAAATTTGTGCTTTAAATTTCACTCTTATGTAAGCTTTAATTGTGTTGCCATCAATCACCAAAAAGGGGGAGATTGAAAGCTCTCTTGTGGGTTTTGGTGTTTGGATGACAACTCAATTAAAGGACTAACAAGTGTACTAAGTGTTGAACAGGTGCTTAATGTAAAGCTAACAGGGTTCAACACAAGTGAACAAATGTGATGGTCCAAGAACTGGATTATGGATAGATAATGGACATCACAAGCAAGATGGACATTGCATAAAGTGAGACTCGGGTGCATAGCTCGGAGACAACTGATCAAGCCATGGATGGAGGCAAGAAGAGCTTCGAGGTACCAAGTGCACGGGAGAAGGTCAAAGAGGCTGAGGAACCCAAAGCCAAGGGTGAAGAAGAAGACTTGCAAAGTCAAGGGTGATCGAGTTGAGAAGAGCTATGGCACATCAAGGATCACTACATAGGGACGTGACTTACAACCAATAAGGAAACATCTATGATTATGTGGTGTAAGTCATAAGGCTCAAGATCAAGCTCGTAGAAGTGAACAAGGTCACTAGAAGGAGAACAAAGGTCAAAATCAGAACTGGAAGCAGCCCAAAAGAGCTAAGTGCACCTTGACTTTTAGTTTGGGTTGTTCCTATGTTTGGAGATGTTCTATGTGACCTTTGCAGGATGTTGGATCTAAGAAATGTCAATCTAGATCAAGTCAAGCTGACTTGATGATTTACGAGTCCAACATCAAAGCTCAAGCATGTCAAATGCTATAGATGTAAAAATCAAAGAGAAGGTATGTTTTTAGACTTAGTACATTGGTTTTTGTGTACTAACATATTTGTCTAAGTGTTAGAAACAGAGAAAAGAAGAAAAGAGATACAAAAGGCTTGGCTGTGTACAGCCAAGACTCAGCTCAGTCTGGCACACCGGACTGTCCGGTGGTGCACCGGATAGTGTCCGGTGCGCCAGGCTGAACTCTGGTGAACAGGCCGCTCTCAGGAGAAGCCGGCGGCGTACGACTATAAATCACCGGACTGTCCGGTGGTGCACCGGACAGTGTCCGGTGAGTCGGCTGTGGCGAAGTCGCCGCTCTCGGGAGAAGTCTGGCGACGTACGGCTATAATTCACCGGAATGTCCGGTGGAGCACCGGACTGTCCGGTGAGCCAACGGTCGGCTGGGCCAACAGTCGGCCGCGCAATCCTCGCGTGACACGTGGCCGAGCCAACGGTCAGATGGAGGCACCGGACTGTCCGGTGTGCACCGGACAGTGTCCGGTGCGCCAACGGCTCCAAGACTGCAACGATCATCTGCGCCTGTTTTGGAAGGAAATCGGGCACCGGACAGTGTCCGGTGGTGCACCGGACTGTCCGGTGCGCCACCCGACTGAAGGCAAGATTTGCCTTCTTGGATTGCTCTCAACGGCTCCTAGGCCCCTTGGGTCTATAAAAGGGACTCCTAGGCGCCTCCATTAGTGGTACAAGTGCAGCCAACAAGTGTAGACATCACTCTGATCAATTCTCACTCTCCCTCTTGTGTGTATCTCTCTAGTTTGTGTAGAAGGCAAAGCTATAAGCCTTTAGAGAGTGGAGAAGTGCTGCTAAGAGCTAGAGCAAGGTCTTGAGCACATTGTTACTCTGTCGAAGTGCTGTCAAAGAAGATTGTAAGCAGCCGCGGCTTTGTTGTAACCCAACTCAACATAGTGGAAGGCTCGATCTGTCATACTGACAGATTTGAGCAAACGGAGGAAGGAGTTGAAATAGACTCCAAGCCCAGGTGTGGCTAACTCCAACGAGGACTAGGCAAGCGTTTCAGGCTTGGCCAAACCTCGGGATAAATCCTTGCGTCTGTGTGCTCTGTTCTGTATTGTATTCTGACTCTCTGTCTTACTCGCTTTTATATCTGCACTTCAACACTTATCTGTGGTATAAGCTTTATTTGAAGTGCAGGACATTTTGAGATAGGATCTTCTATTCCGCTACAACCTACTCGAAGGGTCTTCTCATTCCACTGCGTTCTAGTCTTCGAGTAGAGTAAGAATTTAAGTTTTAATGTGATAATTTTTATTTGCCTATTCACCCCTCTCTAAGCGACATCCAGATCCTGTTCCCGGGCCAAAGGGAACTTTCAGGTATTTATAGCCCCCAACCACTTCCTAGCCGTTGGCAAAGTCTGCTGGCGATGGGCACACCGGACAGTCCGGTGCGAGCCACGTCAGCGCGCCCGTTAGGGTTTGGAGCTGTTAACCGTTGGAGCTCTTTGTCTTTTTTGCTGCGCCCGGTGACCTCTGACTTCTGCGTTCTGACTCCTGTCACAGCACTGTTCATCACTGTTCATCTGAGCAGTTGACCATTGGCGCACAGAGAGTCGTTGCTCCGCTGGCTCACCGGACAGTCCGGTGAATTATAGCGGAGGGTGCCCCTGGAATTCCCGAGAGTGGCTGGTTTGACTATGCTCGGGCCTGGTTCACCGGACACTGTCTGGTGCGCCAAATTTCAGCACACTCTAAGTCCTTTGCTCGAAATTTGATTGTGTCCCTAACTGAATTTCTTTCTTGGTTTGTGTTGAACCTTGTGCACCTGAGATAAATGATATCTAGACAAACTAGTTACTCCATATGGTTTGTGTTGGACGTAAACCACCAAAATCGATTATAGGAAATGATTAGGTCCATTTCCCTTTCAATCTCCCCCTTTTTGGTGATTGATGCCAACACTAACCAAAGAAAATATGAAGAGTAGGAATGTAACTAGTTTGCAATTGATATAGATGTGCATAGGTTGCTAGAATTAATCCAACGAGAGACTTTATGCATATGAATGTATTGCTTTTCTTTTATTTAACATTTTGGACCACATTTGCACCACTAGTTTATTTTTGCAAATCTTTTGGAAAACTCTTTTCAAAATCTTTTGCAAATCGTCAAAGGTATATGAATAAGATTGCAAGAAGCACTTTAAGATTTAAAATTTCTCCCCCTGTTTCAAATGCTTTTCCTTTGACTTAATAAAAGCTCCCCCTGAATGAATTCTCCCCTTAGCTTTCAAGAGGTTTTTGAAATAGATACCAAGTGATATTATATCAATTGAAAATTTATATACTAACTTGATATTTTGAAACTGAACAAGATACCAGTTGAAAATTGACTTTAAAGATACCAATTTGAAAATTCATTTAAATTCATTTTGAGGCTAACTCAAATACTAATTGAAATAAACATTAGTGAAAATTTTGAAATGGGTGGTGCGGTCCTTTTGCTTTGGGCTTAATACTCTCTCCCCCTTTGGCATTAATCGCCAAAAACAGAGAATTTGAGAGCCCTTTGTATTTTCTCCCAAATGGTACAATAAGTATGAGTGAAGGATCATACTAAATGGAGAGTTACATGAGTATCGACAAAGGGTGAATGATACCGTCAGAGTTGGAGTGGAAGCCTTGTCTTTGCCGAAAACTCCATTTCCCTTTCAATCTAAGACTAATCATAGAGATATACTCAAAAACACATTAGTCTTAGCCTTGGCACAAGAAGAATAAGAAATATGCATTTGTACCAAATGAAAGTGATATGATCAAAGGTATATGAATTAGCTATGTGTGCAATTTTTCAATCAAAATTCCAAGAATCAAGTATATTTAGCTCATTCCTAAGTTTGCTAAAGGTTTTCTCATCTAGCGGCTTGGTAAAGATATCAGCTAATTGGTTGTGGGTATTAACATAAGCAATCTCGATATCCCCCTTTTGTTGATGATCTCTCAGAAAGTGATACCGAATGTCTATGTGCTTAGTGCGGCCGTGCTCAACGGGATTATCTGCCATGCGGATTGCATTCTCATTATCACATAGGAGAGGGATTTTGCTCAATTTGTAGCCATAGTCCCTAAGGGTTTGCCTCATCCAAAGTAATTGCGCACAACAATGACATGCAGCAATGTACTCGGCTTCGGCGGTGGAAAGAGCTACTGAGTATTGTATCTTTGAAGCCCAAGACACCAGGGATCTTCCTAGAAACTGACAAGTCCGTGATGTGCTCTTTCTATCGATTTTGCACCCTGCATAATCGGCATCGGAATATCCAATTAAATCAAATGTAGATCCCTTGGGGTACCAAAGTCCAAACTTAGGAGTGTAAACTAAATATCTCATGATTCTTTTCATGGCCCTAAGGTGAACTTCCTTAGGATTTGCTTGGAACCTTGCACACATGCATATAGAAAGCATAATGTCCGGTCGAGATGCACATAAATAGAGTAGAGAACCTATCATCGATCGGTATACCTTTTGATCTACGGATTTATGAAAGGGAAATGTGTCTTTGGGCCATTTCTATAATGTTTTGGTGATTAAGTGTCCAACACATGTTAAGTGAGTTATTTATGTGCCAAACAAGCAAGAAGTGAAAATCATGTAGCAAGGTACATTTCTAGACTTAGTACATTGTTTTGAGTACTAACATATATTGTTTAAGTGCTAGAAACAGGAAAAGAAAGGATTGCAAGACTTGGCTGTGTACAGCTAAAGTCTAGCTCGGTCTGGCACACCGGACTGTCCGGTGGTGCACCGGACAGTGTCCGTTGCGCCAGGCTAAACTTCGGTGAACATGCCACTCTCGGGAAAAGTTTGGCGGTGTACGGCTATAATTCACCGGACTGTCTGGTGGTACACCGGACTGTCTGGTGGTACACCGGACTGTCCGGTGAGCCAACGGTTGTCTGCGCAACGGTCGGCCGCGCAATCCGCGGGCGACGCATGGCCCGCGCTAACGGTCAGCAGGGGGCACGTCCGGTGCGCCAACTGCCACGAATCTGCAACGGTCGTCTGCGCCAGAATAGGAAAGAGATCGGCACCGGACCGTCTACAGTGACTGTCCGGTGGCGCACCGGACTGTCCGGTGCGCCACCTGACAGAAGGCAAGGATATCCATCCTTATTGGCCTCCAACGGCTCCTAGCTGCCTTGGGGCTATAAAAGGGACCCCTAGGCGTATGGAGGAGTCACCCAAGCTTACAAGAAACATTCTAAGACTCCAAGACTCCAACTTCGCGCATCTGATTCTTTGAGATAGTGACTTGAGCTCCATTTGAGTTGAGAACTCCGTGCGTTGTGTTTTGAGCTCGAGTTATGACTTGTGTGCGTGATTGTGCTGTGAATTGAGTCTTGTGTGCGTTTCTCTCTCCTCCCTTACTTTTGTGCTTCTTTTGTGATCATCATTGTAAGGGCGAGAGGCTCCAAGTTGTGGAGATTCCTCGCAAACGGGGGAAAAGACTAAGGAAGAAAGCCGTGGTATTCAAGTTGATCATTGGATCACTTGAAAGGGGTTGAGTGCAACCCTCGTCCATTGGGACGCCACAACGTGGAAGTAGGCAAGTTTCACTTGGCCGAACCACGGGATAAAAAGCGCGTATCTCTTGTGATTGCTCTCTCTTTGTTTGTCTGTGTTCACAAGAGACCGCTTCAAGCCACTCAGCCGCACTAACACTTATAACCAAGTTTTGTGGCTATTAGTTTTTGATTTTTACAGGATCACCGATTCACCCCCCTCTAGGTGCTCCCAATTTATCTCCCGTGTTGAGGTCGAGATGCCCATTTGTTCCCATGGGTGTCTTGATGGGTTTGCCATTCTTCATTCCAAACTTTTTAAGTATGTCTTGAATATACTTAGTTTGGCTGATGAAGGTGCCCTCTTGGAGTTGCTTGATTTGAAATCCATGGAAATACTTCAACTCCCCCATCATAGACATCTCAAATTTCTGTATCATAATCCTATTAAACTCTTGACAAGATGACTTGTTAGTAGAACCAAATATAATATCATCAAAATAAATTTGGCATATGAACAAGTCTTTAGCAATTGTTTTAGTGAAGAAAGTAGGATCGACCTTTCCGACTTTGAAGCCATTAGTGATAAGAAAGTCTCTTAGGCATTCATACCATGCTCTTGGGGCTTGCTTAAGCCCATAAAGCGTCTTTGAGAGCTTATAGACATGGTTAGGGTACTTACTATCTTCAAAGCTGGGAGGTTGCTCAACATAGACCTCTTCCTTGATAGGGTTATTGAGGAAGACACTTTTCACGTACATTTGATAAAGCTTAAAACCATGGTAAGTAGCATAAGCAAGTAATATACGAATTGACTCAAGCCTAGCAACGGGTGCATAGGTTTCATCAAAATCGAAACCTTCGACTTGTGAATAACCCTTGGCAACAAGTTGGGCTTTGTTCCTTGTCATCACTCCATGCTCGTCTTGCTTGTTGTGAAATACCCACTTGGTACCTACAACATTTTGGTTTGGATGTGGAACTAAATGTCATACCTCATTCCTCGTGAAGTTGTTAAGCTCCTCTTACATAACCACCACACAATCCTGATCTCTTAGTGCATCCTCCACCCTGTATGGCTCAATAGAGGACAAAAGAGTAATGTTCACAAAAATGTGCAACTCGAGATTTAGTGGTTACCCCCTTGTGAATGTCACCAAGAATGGAGTTGACGGGGTGATCTCTTTGAATTGCTTGGTGGACTCTTGGGTGTGGTGGTCTTTGATCCCTAATTTCTTGATCATCTTCCTTATCGTCATTATCTTCATCTCCCCCTTGATCATTGTCCTCCTCTCGAGGTGGCTCATTGTCTTGATCTTCATCTTCATTCTCGTGAGCCTGATCCTCATCTTAAGTTGGTGGAGATGCTTGCATGGAAGATGATGGTTGATCTTGTGCTTGCGGAGGCTCTTTGAATTCTTTTGGACACACGTCACCAATAGACATGTTCCTTAGTGCGACGCACAGAGCCTCTTCATCATCTAATTCATCAAGATCAACTTGCTCCACTTGGGAGCCATTAGTCTCATCAAACACAACATCACAAGAAACTTCAACTAATCCAATGGATTTGTTGAAGACTATATATGCCCTTGTGTTTGAGTCATAACCTAGTAAAAAGCCTTCTACTGCTTTAGGAGCAAATTTAGAACTTCTACCTCTGTTAATAAGAATAAAGCATTTGCTCCCAAAGACTCTAAAATAAGAAACATTGAGCTTTTTACCAGTGAGGAGTTCATACGATGTTTTCTTGAGGATTCAGTGAAGATATAACCGGTTGATGGAGTAGCAGACGGTGTTAATCGCCTCCGCCCAAAACCGATCCGGTGTCTTGTACTCATCAAGCATGGTCCTTGTCATGTCCAGTAGAGTTCTATTCTTCCTCTCCACTACACCATTCTGTTGAGGTGTGTAGGGAGAAGAGAACTCATGCTTGATGCCCTCCTCCTCAAGAAATCCTTCAATTTGAGAGTTCTTGAACTCCGTCCCATTATCGCTTCTAATTTTTTTATTCTCAATCCAAACTCATTTTGAGCCCGTCTCAAGAATCTCTTTAAGGTCTCTTGGGTTTGAGATTTTTCCTGCAAAAAGAATACCCAAGTGAAGCGATTATAATCATCCATAATAACTAGACAGTACTTACTCCCGCTGATGCTTATATAAGCGATTGAGCCGAATAGGTCCATGTGGAGTAGCTCAAGCGGCCTGTCAGTCGTCATGACGTTCTTGTGTGGATGATGGACTCCAACTTGCTTTCCTGCTTGGCATGCGCTACAAATCCTATCTTTCTCAAAATGAACATTTGTTAGTCCTAAAATGTGTTCTCCCTTTAGAAGCTTGTGAAGATTCTTCATCCCAACATGGGAAAGTCGGCGATGCCATAGCCAGCCCATATTAGTCTTAGCAATTAGGCAAGTGTCTAGTTCAGCTTGATTATCATTAAAACCAACTAAGTATAGCTGACCATCTAGTACTCCCTTAAAAGCTATTGAATCATCACTTCTTCTAAAGACAGTTACACCTACATCAGTAAATAGACAGTTGTAGCCCATTTTGCATAATTGAGAAACAGAAAGCAAATTGTAATCTAAAGAATCTGTAAGAAAAATATTGGAAATAGAATGGTCAGAAGATATAGCTATTTAAAAGTTGCCTAGGGGGGTGAATAGGCGAAACCTGAAATTTATAAACTTAAGCACACACTAAGGTTGGTGGTTAGCGTTAGAATTAAATTCAAGTCCAAAAGAATATCTCTCTTGCTAGGAGTTGCTCAAGGATTGTGGATGACGTATAGGAGCCAACTCAAATTCACACTAGCAAGGAAACGTTAGAGAGGGGAAAACAAATCAAACAAGAATCAAGGCGAGTGAACATGATGATTTGTTTTACTGAGGTTCAGTTCCAAAGAACCTAGTCCCAGTTGTGGAGGTCACAAAGACCGGGTCTATTTCAACCCTTTCCCTCTCTCAAACGGTCACTTAGACCGAGTGAGCCTTTTCCTTAATCTCTCGGGTCACTTAGACCCCGCAAGGACCACCACACACTTAGGTGTCTCTTGCTTCGATTACAAGTAACTTGAGAAATAGAAGGGAAAAGAAAAATGCCAAACCAAGTGACAAGAGCAACAAAGAACACAAGTGATCCTCTCACAAGCCCTAATGCACTAGAGTTGTTTTGGAGCTTTGAGTGGATTGATTGCTTTGATTGTGTCTTGGAGTGTTGGGCTTTTGCTCTTGCAATGAATGAGAACTCAAAAATGCTTGGATGTGAGTGAATGAGGTGGTTGGGGGTATTTATAGCCTCCCAACCACTTCTAGCCGTTGGCTGAATTCTGTTGGTGATGGGCGCACCGGACAGTCCGGTGCGCCACCGAACAGCACTATGCACTGTCCGGTGCGCGCCACATCAGCGCAACCGTTAGGGTTCGGAGCTAGTCGACCGTTGGAGCCTTTGTCGTCTTGCTACACCGAACGTTCCGGTGCTCTCTGACTTCTGCGTGGCACTATTCATTAATGTTCACTCTACACAATCGACCGTTGGCGCAAGCTAGCCGTTGCTCCGCTGGCGCACTGGACAGTCCGATGCCACACCGGATAGTCCGGTGAATTATAGCGAAGCGCGCCCCTAAAATTTCTGAGAGTGGTTGGTTCATCTGTTGTACGGCCTGGTGCACCGGACACTGTCCGGTGGCACACCGGACAGTCCGGTGTTCCATTTTCAGCATACTCAAGTTCTTTGCTCCATTTTTTATTGTATCCCTAACCAGATTTCTCTATTTGTTTGTGTTGAAACTTATGCACCTGTAATAGATAATATCTAGACAAACTAGTTAGTCCATGTGTTTGTGTTGATCAACCACCAAAAATTAATTATAGGAAATGGTTAAACCTATTTCCCTTTCAATCTCCCCTTTTTTGGTGATTGATGCCAACACAAACCAAAGCAAATATGAAGTGCAGAGATGTAAATAGTTTGCAATTGAGAAGATTGTGCATAGATTACTTAGAATTAAACCAATGAAAGATTTTAAACATATGAATAAGAGTGAATGGTTTGCCTTTATTTTATTTGAAATTTTAGACCACATTTGCACCACTAGTTTTGTTTTTGCAAATATTTTGGAAATCTATTCAAAAACTTTTGCAAATAGTCAAAGGTATAGGAATATGATTGCAAGAAGCATTTTTTGGATTTGAAATTTCTCCCCCTGTTTCAAATGCTTTTCCTTTGACTATATAAAAGCTCCCCCCTAAATGAATTCTCCTCTTAGCTTTCAAGAGGGTTTTTGAGATAGATATGAAATTATACCAATTGAAATTCTTTCATACTAAATGTGAAGTTTTGAAGATGCCAATTTGAAGTTTTACCTTCACATATCAATTGAATATTAGATACCAATTTAAAAATAGAACAATTGAAAATTTACCAATTAAATATTCATTTCAAATTTTTTTGAAATGATGGTGGGTGTGGTTCTTTTGCTTTGGGCTTAATACTTTCTCCCCTTTGGCATGAATCACCAAAAACGGAGAACTTGAGAGCCCTTATTATTTTTCTCCCCTTTTGGGGCCAAATACCTTCTCTCAAATGGTAATATAAATACGAGTGAAGGGTCATACCATTGAGAGTGACAGGAGTAATGGCAAGGGGTAAGTGATACCGTCAGAGTTGGAGTGGAAGCCTTGTCTTCGCCGAATACTCCATTTCCCTTTCAATCTAAGACTTAATCATAGAAACATACTTGAAAGCACATTAGTCTTAGCCTTGGCACAAGATTATTAAGAAATATTCATTTGTGCCAAATGAAAGAGATATGATCAAAGGTACATAAATTAGCTATGTGTGCAATGTTTCAATCAAAGTTCCGAGAATCAAGTATGTTTAGTTCATTCCTAAGCTTGCTAAAGGTTTTCTCATCTAGTGGCTGGGTAAAGATATCAGCTAATTGGTTGTGGGTGTTAACATAAGCAATTTCGATATCCCCCTTTTGTTGGTGATCTCTCAAAAAGTGATACCGGATGTCTATGAGCTTAGTGCAGCTGTGTTCAACGGGATTATTCGCCATGCAGATTGCACTCTCATTATCACATAGGAGAGGGACTTTGATCAACTTGTAGCCATAGTCCCTAAGGGTTTGCCTCATCCAAAGTAATTGCGCACAACAATGTCCTGCGGCAATATATTCGGCTTTAGCGGTTGAAAGAGCTACAGAGTTTTGTTTTTTTGAAGCCCATGACACTAGTGATCTTCCTAGAAACTGACAAGTCTCTGATGTGCTCTTCCTATCTATTTTACATCCGGCATAGTCGGCATCAGAATACCCAATTAGATCAAAGGTAGATCCCTTAGGGTACCAAAGCCCAAACTTAGGAGTGTAAACTAAATATCGCATGATTCTTTTCACGGTCCTAAGGTGAACTTCCTTAGGATTTGCCTGGAATCTTGCACACATCCATACAGAAAACATAATATCCGGTCGAGATGCACATAGGTAGAGTAAAGATCCTATCATCGACCGATATACCTTTTGATCTACGGATTTACCTCCTGTGTCGAGGTCAAGATGCCCATTAGTTCCCATGGGTGTCTTGATGGGTTTACCATTCTTCATTCCAAACTTCTTAAGTATATCTTGAATGTACTTGGTTTGGCTGATGAAGGTGCCCTCTTGGAGTTGCTTGATTTGAAAGCCAAGGAAATACTACAACTCCCCCATCATAGACATCTCAAATTTCTGTATCATGATCCTACTAATCCCTTCACAAGTTGACTTGTTAGTAGACCCAAATATAATATCATCAACATAAATTTGGCATATAAACAAGTCTTTTGCAATAGTTTTAGTAAAGAGAGTAGAATTTGCTTTTTCGACTTTGAAGCCATTAGTAATAAGAAAATGTCTTAGGCATTCATACCATGCTCTTGGGGCTTGCTTGAGCCCATAAAGCGCCTTTGAGAGTTTATACACATGGTTAGGATACTCACTGTCTTCAAAGCCAGGAGGTTGCTCAACATAGACATCTTCCTTGATAGGTCCATTGAGGAAGGCACTTTTCACGTCCATTTGATAAAGCTTAAAACCATGGTAAGTAGCATAGGCAAGTAATATACAAATTGACTCAAGCCTAGCTACGGGTGCATAAGTTTCATCAAAATCCAAACCTTTGACTTGTGAATAACCTTTAGCCACAAGTCAGGCTTTGTTCCTTGTCACCACACCATGTTCATCTTGCTTGTTGCGGAATACCCACTTGGTATTTACAACATTTTGATTAGAACGTGGAACTAAATGTCATACCTCATTCCTCATGAAGTTGTTGAGCTTCTCTTGCATTGCCACCACCCAATCTGGATTTCTTAGTGCATCCTCTATCCTATATGGCTCAATAGAAGACACAAAAGAGTAATGCTCACAAAATGTGCAACTCGGGATCTAGTGGTTACCCCCTTATCAATGTCACCAAGAATAGAGTTGACGGGGTGATCTCTTTGAATTGATTGGTGGACTCTTGGGTGTGGCAGTCTTTGATCCCTTATTTTTTGATCATCTTCCTTGTCTTGATCATCTTCATCTCCCCCTTGATCTATGTCCTCCTCTTGAGGTGGCTCATCCTCTTGATCTTTATCTTCATCATCTTGAGCCTGATCCTCGTCTTGAGTTGGTGGAGATGCTTGCATGGAAGATGATGGTTGATCTTGTACTTGTGGAGGCTCTTCGGTTTCCTTAGGACACACATCTCCAATGGACATGTTCCTTAGTGCAACGCACAGAGCCTCTTCATCATCTAGTTCATCAAGATCAACTTGCTCCACTTGGGAGCCATTAGTCTCATCAAACACAATGTCACATGAAACTTCAACTAGTTCAGTGAATTTGTTGAAGACTCTATATGTCCTTGTGTTTGAGTCATACCCTAGTAAAAAGCCTTCTACAACCTTAGGGGCAAATTTAGAACTTCTTCCTCTTTTAATAAGAATAAAGCATTTACTCCCAAAGACTCTAAAATATGAAACATTGGGCTTTTTACCAGTGAGGAGTTCATATGATGTTTTCTTGAGGTTCGGTGAAGGTAGAGCCGGTTGATGGAGTAGCAAGCGGTGTTGATTGCTTCCGCCCAAAATCGGTCCAGAGTCTTGTATTCATCAAGAATGGTCCTTGCCATGTCCAGTAGAGTTCTATTCTTCCTCTCCACTACACTATTTTGTTGAGGTGTGTAGGGAGAAGAGAACTCATGCTTGATGCCCTCTTCCTCAAGAAATCCTTCAATTTGTGAGTTCTTGAACTCCGTCCCATTATCGCTTCTTATCTTTTTTATCCTTAATCCAAACTCATTTTGAGCCCGTCTTAAGAATTTATTTAGGGTCTCTTGGGTTTGAGATTTTTCCTATAAAAAGAATACCCAAGTGAAGCGAGAATAGTCATCCACAATAACTAGACAGTACTTACTCCCGCCGATGCTTATGTAAGCGATCGGGTCGAATAGATCCATGTGGAGTAGCTCGAGCGGCCTGTAAGTCGTCATTATGTTTTTGTGTGGATGGTGGACTCCAACTTGCTTCCCTGCTTGACATGCTCTACAAATCCTGTCTTTCTCAAAATGAACATTGGTTAGTCCTAAAATGTGTTCTCCCTTTAAAAGTTTGTGGAGGTTCTTCATCCCAACATGGGCAAGTCGGCGATGCCTTAGCCAACCCATATTAGTCTTAGCAATTAAGCAAGTGTCAAGTTCAGTTTTGTTATCATTAAAATCAACTAAATATAGCTGACCCTCTAACACTCCCTTAAATGATATTGAATCATCACTTCTTCTAAAGACAGTAACACCTATATCAGTAAAAAGACAGTTGTAACCCATTTTGCATAATTGAGAAACAGAAAGCAAATTGTAATCTAAAGAGTCTACGAGAAAACATTGGAAATAGAATGGTCAGGGGATATAGCTATTTTACCCAAACCTTTGACCAAACCTTGATTTCTATCCCCGAATGTAATAGCTCTTTGGGGATCTTCATTTTTCTCATATGAGGAGAACATACTTTTCTCCCCTGTCATGTGGTTTGTGCACCCGCTATCGATTATCCAACTTGAACCACTGGATGCATAAACCTACAAAACAATTTTAGGCCTTGTTCTTAGGTACCCAAACGGTCTTGGGTCCTTTCACAATAGAAACAAGTACCTTGGGTACCCAAACACAAGTCCTTGGACTTTTGTGTTTGCCCCCAACATATTTGGCAACTATTTTGCCTGATTTGTTAGTTAGCACATATGATGCATCAAAAGTCTTAAATGAAATATTATGCTCATTTGATGTACTAGGAATTTTCTTTTTAGGCATTTTAATGTGAGTGGTATGCCTAGAGCTAGAAGCCGCATTTTTTACATAAATGCATGGTGAGAAACAGAATGAGGTTTCCTAGCATAAATCTTCCTAATTTTGTGTTCGGGATAGTTTGCAGGATATAAAATGTAACCCTCACTTTGCTGAACCAAGGGAGCCTTACCCTTAACAAAATTAGATAATTTTTTAGGGGCATTAAGCTTGACATTGGATTAGTTCCCTTGTTGGAATCCAATGCCATCCTTAATGCAGGGCATCTCCCATTATAAAGCATATTACGAGCAAACTTAAAATTTTCATTTTCCAGTTCATGCTCGACAACTTTAGCAGTTAATTTAGCTATGTGATCATTTTGTTTTTTAATCATAGTAAGGTGATCATCAATAGCTTCAATGTTAACATCTCTACATCTATTGCAAATAGTAACATGATCAATAGTAGATGTAGATTGTTTGCAGGCATTCATTTCTTCTATCTTAGCATTTAATCTAGTGTTCTCATCTCTAAGACAGGAAAATGAATCATTGCAAACATTCAATTTTTCAATCTTAGAAACTAAACTAGCATTCTCAGTTCTAAGACTTGAAATTGAATCATGACAAATGCTAAGCTCCTTAGATAAGTTTTCACATTTTTCTACTTCCTAAGCATAAGCATTTTTCAACTTAACAAATTTCTTGTTTTCTTTAACGAGCAAGTCTTCTTGGCATTCCAAGATGTCATCCTTCTCGTTAATGGTTTCAATTAATTCATTTAATTTTTTTCTTTTGTTCCATGTTAAGGTTGGCAAAAAGAGGAAGTAAATCATCTTGATTATCGCTAGAGCTACCCTGATCACTAGATGTTGTATATTTGGGGGTGGCTCTAGAGTGTACCTTCTTCTTCTTGCTATCCTTAGCCATGAAACATTTGTGGCCGATGTTGGGGAAGAGGAGGCCTTTGTTGATGGCGATGTTGGCAGCGTCTTCATCGGAGGAGGAGTCGTTGGAGCTCTCGTCGGAGTCCCAATCCTGGCACACATGCGCATCACCGCCTTTCTTCTTGTAGTATCTCTTCTTTTATTTCTTCTTCCCTTTCTTATCTTTGTCCCTGTCACTTTCACTAGAAATTGGGCATTTAGCAATAAAGTGACCAGACTTACCACATCGGTAACACTCCCTTTTGGAGCGGGGCTTGTAGTCCTCCCCCTCCTTTGCTTGAGGATTTGGCGGAAGCTCTTGATGATGAGCGCCATTTCCTCATTGTCGAGCTTGGAGGCGTCGATTGGAAACCTACTTGATGTAGACTCCTTCTCTTCTTCTGTTGCTTTGAATGCAATGGGTTGCACCTCAGGTGTGGAGGTGACGCCTTGCTCCAAGTCGACAATGTGTTTGGAGTCTTTGATCATTAGTTCAAAGCTCACAAACTTGCCAATAACCTCTTCGGGAGACATTAATTTATATCTAGGATCCCCATGTATTAATTGAACTTGAGTAGGATTGTGAAATACGAGGGATCTAAGAATAACCTTGACCATCTCATGGTCATCCCATTTGGTGTTCCCGAGGTTGCGCATTTGGTTCACCATGGTTTTGAGCCGGTTGTACATGTCTTGCGGCTCTTCTCCTTTGTTGAGGACGAATTGACCGAGTCCCCCCTCGATTGTTTCGTGCTTGGTGATCTTGGTCACCTCGTCCCCTTCGTGCGCGGTTTTGAGGACGTCCTAAATTTCTTTGGCATTCTTTGACCCTTGCACCTTCTTATACTCCTCTTGACACAAGGAGGCGAGGAGTATAGACGTGGCTTGGGAGTTAAAGTGCCTAATTTAGGCGACCTCATCCGAGTCGTAGTCTTTGTCCCCCACCTTTGGTACCTGCACTCCAAATTCAACGATGTCCCATATGCTTTCGTAGAGTGAGGTTAGATGATGCCTCATTTTATCACTCCACATACAAATCCTCACCATCAAAATATGGTGGTTTTCCTAAGGGAACGGAAAGTAATGGAGCGTGCTTTGAATACGAGGATAGCGTAGGGGCATCTTACTATACTTCTTTCGCTCATGGCGCTTAGAAGTAGTGGACGACTCGGAGGTTGATGTGGAGGGTGACATAGAGTCGGTATCGTAGTAGACCACCTTTTTCATCTTCTTCTTCTTGTCACCTCTCCAATGCGACTTGATGGAGGAAGAGGATTCCTCCTTGTGTTTGTTAACAGACTCCCTTGAGAGAGTTCTCCCCGAGCTTGCGGCCTTTTCGTCGGTCATGATCTCCCTCTTGGCATGATCTCCAGTGTGACATCCCATTTTTTTAAACTAAAAGCCACACACTTTTAAAAAAATCGATTTAATTTGACGGAGTATTTTCCAAAAAAAGATAAAAATTCTAGCTAGAACCAAACGATAATATTTTAAAACTAAGTTCAAAACTATTTTACGAAGTCACGACGAACTATAAGATTATTTATTTCGTCCGTCTATTTGATTGCACACACTTTATCCCAACCAAGTTACCTCGAACTCAAAACTAAATCTCATTAGCTGATTAAAGAGAAGGTCAACCCAAATTAATTAACTTTAGCTAGCACTAGCGGGGCATGATGTTCCATCTTCATGCTCACTCCTACAAACCAACACTGAGCAGCACGCCATAGCTGCCAACTACGGAACCTTTCGTCTACTCATCTTTGTCTGTTTGTCTAGTTAGCAGCTAGCGAGTGATGTCTCCTTGGCCACTGCCACTACACCCGAGCAAGCAAGGAGCAGAGCACGCACAAACCCTTTGTTCTCCTCTTGCCTTGGAGCAAGCAACAGAGCACCATGGCTGCACGTTGTGCCGCAGCCAACGCCGCCATCCTCGCCGCTGCTACACCGTGAGCCATAATTAGCCACGGACAAATGCCAATGTGATACGTTGCCGCGATTCTCTCCCGCATCACCCCGCTCGCGTCGCAACAGTCAAATCCGACCACCTGGATTGCTATGCCGCGCCCTCGACATCATCTCAGCACCAGTCCGAAGTGCCAGGAATGCAAAGCCAACTCCACCGCGCCGCACGTGCTTGCACAGTCGTCGCACGCCATGTGCACCGTCGAGCCGCGACCGCCTATAAAAAGGGGCTCGAGCTGCCCCTCGACGCAGCGCATCTTCCTGAGCTGAGCCACCACCAGACCTCCGTTCCCGAGCTGGTTCGCCGCGGCCATCCGTCGTCCTGCCGTTGCAGCACCCCGAGAGGCCAGCCGAGCCATAGGTAAGCGCCTCCTCCACCTCCGGAGTATCCTCCACCAGCCCATCGTCGTTTACCTTGCTATTTGAGCCATCGTCGAGCCCAGTCCGCCATGGCCGCACCTCCCACACGGTAGCTCGCCCGTCGACCCATTTCCTAAAATTGCGCCCCAACCAGACCTGCTGCAGGTTGGAGGCACTTCTCCCCCTCTCCCCAGCAGCCCCCCTCGGCTCCCTTGTGGCTAGAATTGAACTCCCGATGGTCACCATGAGGGAACAGAGAGAGGAAGGATGACTTTCGTGGCCTTGTATTCTCCGACCAATACTAGTTTTATAATTTCGCGCATCTAAAGTAAATAGAATGAAGAAGTAGCGTGGTGGCAAGCTACTACTTAGTAAAATGCCACTGCCATAGTTCAATTCCTGGTGTAGGCATATTTTTCATTTTATTATCCATTTATTTTGTACCACTAATAACTTTCACATATGAACTCCGATTAATCTGATTCTTTCACCAAAGTTTTTCTAAAATCAAATTATTATTATTATTATTATTATTTTCTAAAAATTAAACTATGCGTATTGATTAAAAAATAAAACATAATGTACTCATATTTATACTTGTTGTGTGATTGCCTATTGTACGCGTGCTCGTTGGCGACTGTTGGAGCAGAGCCGATCCCAGAAGAAGACCAGCCAGAGCCTATCGATTAGGAGCCCAACATCGAGGAGGAGTACGCGAGTGAAGGCAAGTCTCATCGACCTCTTACGCTGAAGGTGTTTGTTCCTAAGTGAGGAAAAATATAAAATTTGCTAGACTTAGAGTGGCATGAAAGGATACACCTAATACTGAGGGAATGAGAGAAACCTTTAGCTGATGCCTTGATGCACGCTAAATGCATAAATATTTGATACCTTGACACTTGATGAAACTAGATGAGAATGAAACCAGAGCAGTAGGGTAAGTGTTGGTGCATGCGCTACCATGGTGGTAGACTTGCAACTGAGTTGTCGTGGTGACATCTCGAGTTTGCTAGTTTTGGTTGGTGGCTGCTCTGGTGAACCATAAGGACTGTGTGTTGGGGTGCCATCTCACCTAACTTCTTTCCAGTGCGACCACATGAGCTTGTATGGGCAAGCCTTAGCCTAATCCCACTGGCTGGCCTGGTAGTCATCCGAGGTGGATATGTTTTGGGTTGGGGACCTGAGCGGTCAGAACCCAGGGTTTGTGGGTGGCTAGGCGAGGTTGAGCCATGGCTAGGTGTTGGCTATGACAGAGCCGTCTTGGGACGGTGATGTGCGTGTGGGTACAACATACAACCTCTGCAGAGTGTATAATCCATTCAAATGGTCTGTGTCCTCGGTATAGGATAGGTTATGGTGTGGACACTTCAACTAATTGAGCTACCTGCTGGATATGGTGGGTGGTTATGGGTTTTACCTTTAGTTTACACTCGTTAATCACTTCTATATTTAACATTTGTCAATGATTCATGCATGATGTAACTCCCTCACCGTAAGGGCGAGGTGGGACTTGCTGAGTAACTTTATGCTCACCCGTTGATGATTTGTTGCAGAGGATCCTGACTTTGTGCCCCACGAGTAGTGTGTTCCTACACCCAAGTCCCCTGTGGTGCCATTGTATTGTAGCAGACGGCATGTCCAACGAGGAGCTCACAGCCGCGTTCTTCGCCACCACTATTTTATTTCTAGTTTCTATTGTTGTTTTATTAGAATGCACTAAATAAAAGCCTTGTATGTTATGGCACCACTTGAGCATGGTACTGGAATTCTGTATTCTAGTATATCTATGCACGTTTAGTTTCGGGCATTAGACCGAGACGCTTCAAGTGGTATCAGAGGATACTTGGCTGTAGGGCATGCCACGTTAGTTAAACAAGCCTGTAGGAGCCCTAGACGGTCTTCCCTTACCCCGGCAAATCCTTGACGAACTTACCTTGTTATGCTAACCTCATCTCCTTGAACAACTAGATGGCTGGTGACTGGGTAACCACCTATTGCGTCGAAGAAGATGGTTTCCCGAAGGTGCTCTATGCCACAACTGTCCGCCTCGGCACCATGGATCGTCCGGAGTATGTGGACAGAGAGTACATGGAGCGTGGAACTGAAGCTTTCTAGGTCTCCATCCACATCGGCACCAGCGACAAGTTCCCAGAAGTGAGGCCTTGGAGCGTCACTACGACCGGTCACCGCCTGAAGGACACCTACCAGCTAACCGCACGCAAGGCTCTTCGATACTTGTGCCAGTTGTTTGAATGGCACTTGGGTTCCACACCCATGAAGTACTTCCCACCGCTGGATCGCAATCGTCCTGCTTGGGCGGCTCGGATTCACAACTTCGAGAGTCTGGGAAGCCTCGAAGCAGCTGAGAAAGACACCACGATTATCGCTATGTCGGGCTGTTTGCTCAGCCTCGATGACCTGTGTGACCAATTGTGCCGGCGTGTGAAAGCCCTAACTCAGCGTGCTGAGGAAGCAGAAGTCCGTTGGAGGAAGTCAAGGTTGGACTTGGCCCAGGCAGAAGCCTGTGTGGCTAACGCTGAAAGCCGTGTCATCCTTGCAGAAGAGAAACTTTGGGAGCAAGCTGACCACCATAGCAAGCTCCTAAGGGACATATCCCTGGTGGACCGTGTCAAGCGCAAAGACCCTCACCCCCAGAACTCTGATGGAACCAACGTGCTTGAAGAAACCCTGTTGTACCTGTTCCAACCCCGCAGAAGGATTTATGGACCGGCATCACCCACACCTCCTGCATCGCCCCGGCCAGATGATGAAGAAGGCCCTAGAGAGACCGTCATAGGGACCGATGTTTAAGTTGTATCGATCACCCCTTAGGGCTGGACCGCTAAAAAATGTGTACCCCTGCTGTATTAAAACTATGATTGGTGTGCTTGCTTGGTGCTTGAATGATTGATGTTTGCGTGCTTGTGTGTGACGCCACTAAATCCAAAAAAAATAAAACAACACTTAAAATTTTGCCAACCAAAATGGGACTAAATAAACTGCTAAATGTCAACTTTCAAAAAAAACTCAAAATTGCTTTTAGCAACATTTTCCCTAAGAAGTTACTAACATACCTAATATTCTACACAGATGTCACGCCGCTCTAACCGAGTTATGGGTGCTCGTGGTGCGGGTCGTGGAGATGAGTCTAGTCACGCTCTTCCTAGACTATCTGAGAACCCTGCTGACTCGATAGAGAGTCGCCCTCTACCCTAAGCCCTTCCTGCTCCTCCTGTCGACCTAGCAACCATGATGTATCAGCAGAATAGACTTCTGGAGGCTCTAGTGACCACTATCACTGCTCAAGCTCAAGGAAATCAAGGCAATCCTAGACCTGTAGCTCATCATAATGGCAATGGCAGCATCATTGCAGATTTCCACCGCTTGCAACCAACAAAGTTTGGGGGATCTGACAACCCGATCGAGGCAGATGATTGGTTGCATGAGATTGAGATGAAGCTTGAGGTCGTCCATGCTGATGATAGGGACAAGGTCTTACTTGCGGTGTAGCAATTAAGGGGATAGGCTCTTGCTTGGTGGCAAAGTTATCGAGAGGTTAATGAAGATGCAGTTGTGATGGGGTGGATTGATTTTGTCAAGATCTTTCGAGAGCAGCATATTCCTAGCAGTATGATGAAGCTTAAGAAAGATGAGTTCAGAAAGCTTCGTCAAGGCGCCATGTCCGTGTCAGAATATCTTCACAAGTTTACAGAATTGTCTTGTTATGCTCCTGAAGATGTCAATGATGATGAGAAGAAGCAGGAAGCCTTCCTTAGTGGCCTTAACTCTGAGGTCAGGACCCTTGTAGAAGTCACTGTCCATAATGACTTTAATGCCATGGTTAATAGAGCAATCTCCACCGAAAGAAACAAAAAGGTGGAGTTCAATGAGCGCAAGCGTCGGTTTGAGAGCAAGAAGCCCCAACAGCCTGAGAAGTTTCAAAGAACTCAGTTTCCTGCTCACTCAGGCCACCGGAGCTAGGGTGCAATGCCGCCCAAGGCGCACCCTAGTTCTTTCTAGAAGCCAGCTCAATCAGCTCCACTCCAGAAGACTCAAAGTACTTTTCATACTCAATAGACTGGTGGAGGAAGCCAAGTGACCAATATGAGAGCATGCTTCCATTGCCGTGAGATAGGCCATCTCATTGCCAACTACCCATACAAGAATCAACCAGCACCGTCAGTTTTCTCCAACTCTGTGAATGGACCAAGACAACCAACTGGAGCTAACCGTACCACACCAGCTAAACGCCAACAATCATTTGGAAAAGCCAAAGTGAACCATGTATATGCAGAAGAAGCTAAAGAAGCACCCGGGGTGATATTTGGTGAGTTCCTAGTTAACTCAGTTTTAGCTTCAGTGCTTTTTGATTCTGGAGCATCCCACTCCTTTATATCGTCGCATTTTGTGGAAAAGAATGATATACCTACTATAGCCCTTAAGGGGCCACTAATGACCCGTTCCCCTGGAGGTCATATTCCCTGCCACTTGGGTGTCATAGACCTCCCTATAAACCTAAGTGGGGTAGCCTTCCTTGCCAACCTTGTGGTTCTTGCTTCCATGGGCATAGATGTCATACTCGGTATGGATTGGCTCACCAAACACCAAGGTAACATAGCATGTGCTAAGAGGGCAGTGGCAATCACCAACCATCAAGGGGTAACAGTCACCTGTCTGATTCGCCCTAGCTTGTTAAAGGTAATGGTGAACCACATCCAGGCAGAATCACTAGAAGATGTGCCGATAGTTCAAGAGTTTGCTGAGGTGTTTCTGAATGAACTTCCTGGCATGCCTCCTGAGTGTGATGTGGAGTTCACTATTGATCTTGTCCCTGGAACCAAGCCGATAGCCAAGAATGCTTATCGACTAGCAGCCCCAGAACTTGCAGAGCTAAAGAAGCAACTTGAAGAGCTTCAATAGAAGGGTTTCATTAGACCAGCTGTATCACCTTGGGGAGCCCCAGTGCTCTTCGTGAAGAAGAAAGATGGCAACATGAGGCTATGTGTGGACTACCGTGATTTGAATGCCGTCACAATCAAGAACAAGTATCCCCTGCCCTTGATTGATGACCTATTTGATCAGCTCAGAGGAGCTAAGTACTTCTTCAAGATTGATCTAAGGTTAGGTTACCACCAGCTCAGAGTTCGACAAGAAGATATCTCCAAGACAGCATTCAGAACCCACTATGGTCAATATGAGTTCACAGTGATGCCATTTGGTCTAACAAATGCCCCCGCCTTTTTCAAGACTCTCATGAATAAGGTGTTCATGAAGGAGTTGGATCGATTTTGTCAGGGACCGTAATTAGGGGTACCCCCAAGGCTCCTAATCTCAGCTGGTAACCCCCATCAGCACAAAGCTGCAAAGGCCTGATGAGCGCAATTCTGGTCAACGCTCCGTCCACTCAAGGGACACGATCTCGCCTCGCCCGAGCCTAGCCTCGGGCAGGAACGGTAGACCAAGGCAGATTCGCACCTCGCCCGAGGGTCTCCTCAAGTAACGAACGCACCTTTGAATCGCCCAAGGCCTAGTTTGGGCAGGCTTCACGGAAAAGCAACCTTGGCCAGATCGCCTCGCCAGCCGACCGGATCGCAGGAGCATTTAATGCAAGGATCGCCTGACACCTTATCCTGACGCGTGCTCTCCAGTCGACAAGGCCGAAGTGACCGCAGTCACTTCGCCCCTCCACTGACTGACCTGATAGGAAAATAGCGCCGCCTGCACTGCTCCGACTGCTGTGCCACCCACCAGGGTGAGGTTGACAGCAGCCAAGTCTAGCCTCGGGCGCCATAGGAATCTCCGCCTTGCCTGACCCCAGGGCCTAGACTCCACCTCGACTCAGAAGACGGTCTCCGCCTCGCCCGACCCCAGGGCTCGGACTCAACCTCGACCTTGGACGATGGTCTCCGCCTCGCCCGACCCCAGGGCTCGGACTCAACCTCGACCTCAGACGACGGCCTCCACCTCGCCCGACCCCAGGGCTCGGACTCAACCTCGACCTCGGACGACGGTCTCCGCCTCGCCCGACCCTCGGGCTCGGACTCACCCTTGACCTCGGACGACGGTCTCCGCCGCGCTCGACCCCAGGGCTCGGACTCAACCTCAACCTCGGAGGAGTCACCACCTCGCTCGGGCCGACCACGCCACAAGGGGGGCCATCATTACCCTACCCCTAGCTAGCCCAGGCTACGGGGGACAAGACCGGCGTCCCATCTGGCTCGCCCCGGTAAAACAAGTAATGATGGCACCCCGCGTGCTCCATGACAACGGTGGTTCTCAGCCCCTTATGGAAGCAAGGATACATCAGCAAGGATCCGACAGCCCCGACAGTTGTGCTTCTACAGGGCTCAAGCGCTCCTCAGACAGCCACGATGCCACATGAACAGGGCTCCAACACCTCTCCGACAGCCACGTTGGCATGTACATAGGGCTCTGGCTCCTCTCTGCTAGACACGTTAGCACGCTGCTACACCTCCCGTTGTACACCTGGACCCTCTCCTTACGTCTATAAAAGGAAGGTCCAGGGCCCTTATACAAAGGTGGTCGCGCGGGAGAACGGACGGACGCGCAGTCTCACGCCCCCTCTCTCTCTCTCCCTTGTGAACGCTTGTAACCCCCTACTGCAAGCGCATCCGCCCTGGGCGCAGGATAACACGAGGCCGCGGTTTCCCCTCGCCGGTTTTACCCCCTTGTGTCTTCGTCTCGCACCGACCCATCTGGGCTGGGACACGCAGTGACAATTTACTCGTCGGTCCAGGGACCCCCGGGGTCGAAACGCCGACAGTTGGCGTGCCAGGTAGGGGCCTACTGCGTGTTGACGAACAGCTTCCCGTCAAGCTCCAGATGGGGAGTCTCCTGCAACCTCTCCAACCCGGGATGAAGCTCCGTTTCGGGAATCTCGAGTTCATGTCCCTCGATGGCAGCAACGACATGATACTCCTCCCTCCGCCACGCGACAACGACAATGGCGGCCGTCAGCCCGCCCGCCGGCGGCAGAATCGACGACGTCTTCCCCGCGTGGCGGAAGAACAGCATCCGGGTTTGTCCCGTCACCTTCCCCGTCGATGGAGGAGGAGGCGGGGCAATCATGGCCAAGCAGGAGGTGGCACCTCGTCGGCTGTCGAGCGAGTCGACGATGCCGGCGCCCCAGCGGGGGACACGTCGGCCGTTGACCTCGCGTCTGAGACGAAGACGGGCGTCGTTTCCCCGCAACATGCCAACCCCAAGCAGATGGGCGACGCTAGCACGCTCGCGAAGGACTTGCTGAGTGTCAGCCTCGTACCTGAGGTAACGGTGCAGTCCGTCCCCGACGCGACTTCGTCACCATCCGTCGATCAAGAGGTACCGTCCGTTTCACATCCTGTGCCTTTTAGATTCAGTTGCGACCCACCAAGCGATCGCGCTTCGGTGGACGCTTTCATAAAGGCATATCCGAACCTTCCGGGGTACCATATATGGTCAACCTGGGACAGATTGACGGCTGTCTCGACCTGTGGGCCCCCAGGTTTCGAGGAAGATGACGAGCCCGACTCTGATTGGGATTTCTCCGGGCTCGGTAACTCCAGTGCCATGCAGGACTTCATGACCGCATGTGACTACTGCCTCTCCGGTTGCTCCGATGATAGCCACAGCCTCGGCAACAAGGACTGTGGCCTAAGTCGCGAATGCTTCCACGTCGATCTAGGGGGTCTCGACGAAAGCAACCACCTTGGTATACCAGAGGACGGCGATCCCCCTAGGCCTGCGCCTCGCGTTGACATCCTTCGGGATCTAGCTGTGGTCCTAGTCCCTGCGGGGGGTCAGGACACACAGCTCGAGCAAATCCGCGAGATGTAGGCTAGGCTCGACGATGAAGCAGGACAACTTGTGCAGCTCCGACAGAACATCGGGCAGGAGCGAGCAGGCCGAGCACCAGCCGGAGAAGCGCGTCATCTGGCCCAAGACGTCCAGCACCGCATCGCCGACAATGCCAGGGCAAGGCTGCCCCCAGCTTCCAATGGGGTCGGCCAGAACCTGGCTGCAGCAGCAATACTACTTCGAGCGATGCCGGAACCATCCACCACCGAGGGGCGGCGTATCTAGGGAGAACTCAAGAATCTCCTAGAGGATGCCGCGGTCCGACAGGCCGAAAGCTTTGCCTCCCGAAGGCAGGGGTACCCCCCGGAGCATCACGCCGCAACTTCCTGATTCACGCGGGAAGCCTCGGTCCACACCGGGCGCACGCGGGACACAGCGCCTGCGGCCCCGGGCCACCTCGGCAACGAGCACCATCGCCGCGACCGTCGAGCCCACCTCGACAAGAGGGTGCGCCGAGGCTATCACCCCAGGCGTGGGGGACACTACGACAGCGAGGAGGATCGGAGCCCTTCGCCCGAACCACCCGGTCCGCAAGCATTCAGCCGGGCCATACGACGGGCGCCATTCCCGACCCAGTTCCGGGCCCCGACTACTATCACCAAGTACTCGGGGGAGACGAGGCCAGAACTGTGCCTCGCGGACTACTGGCTGGCCTGCCAGCTGGGTGGAACGGACAATGACAACCTCATCATCCGCAACCTCCCCCTGTTCCTCTCCAACGCCGCCCAAGCCTAGCTGGAGCATCTGCCTCCTGCGCAGATCTCCAACTAGGACGACTTGGTCAAAGCCTTTGCCGGCAACTTCCAGGGCACGTACGTGCGCCCTGGGAACTCTTGGGATCTCCGAAGCTGCCGCCAGCAGCCGGGAGAGTCCCTACGGGACTACATCCAGCGATTCTCGAAGCAGCGCATCGAGCTGCCCAACATCACCGACTCAGATGTCATCGGCGTGTTCCTCGCCGGCACCACTTGCCGCGACCTGGTGAGCAAGCTGGGTCGCAAGACTCCCACCAGGGCGAGTGAGCTGATGGACATCGCCACCAAGTTTGCCTCTAGCCAAGAGGCGGTCGAGGCCATCTCCTGGAAGGATAAGCAGCCTCAGGGGCGCCAGCCGGATGATGTCCCCGAGGCGTCCGCCCAGCGCGGCGCGAGGAAGAAGGGCAAGAAGAAGTCGCAAGCAAAACGCGATGCCGCCGACGCAGACCTCGTCGCCACCGCCGAGCACAAGAACCCTCGGAAGCCTCCCGGAGGCGCCAACTTGTTCGACAAGATGCTTAAGGAGTCGTGCCCCTATCATCAGGGTCCCATGAAGCACACCCTTGAGGATTGCATCATGCTTCGGCACTACTTCCACAAGGCTGGGCCACCGGCGGAAGGTGGCAGGGCCCCCGACAACGACAAGAGGGAAGCTCACAAGGCAGAGGAGTTCCCTGAGGTCCATGACTGCTTCATGATCTACGGTGGGTGGGTGGCGAACGCCTCGACTCAGCACCGCAAGCAAGAGCGCCGGGAGATCTGCTCGGTGAAGGTGGCAGCGCTAGTCTACCTAGACTGGTCCGACAAGCCCATCACCTTCGACCAAGGCGACCACCCCGACCACGTGCCGAGCCCAGGGAAGTACCCGCTCGTTGTTGATCCCGTCATCGGCAACGTCAGGCTTACCAAGGTCCTCATGGACGGAGGCAGCAGCCTCAACATCATCTACGCCGACACCCTCGGGCTCTTGCAGATCGATCTGTCCTCGATCCAGGCCGGTGCGGCGCCCTTTCACGGGATTGTTCCTGGGAAGCGCGTCCAGCCCCTTGGACAACTCGATCTGCCCGTCTGCTTCGGAACTCCCTCCAACTTCCGAAAGGAAATCCTCACGTTCGAGGTGGTCGGGTTCCAAGGAACCTACCACGCAGTGCTAGGGAGACCATGCTACGCCAAGTTCATGGCCATCCCCAACTACACCTACCTCAAGCTCAAGATGTCGGGCCCCAACGGGGTCATCATCGTCGGCCCCACGTACCGACACGCGTACGAATGCGACGTGGAGCGCGTGGAGTACGCCGAGGCCCTCGCTGAATCCGAGGCCCTCATCGCCAACATGGAGAGCCTCCCCAAGGAGGTGCCAGATGCGAAGCGCCACGCCGGCAACTTCGAACCAGCAGAGGCGGTTAAGTCCGTCCCTCTCGACCCCAGCAACGACGCCTCCAAGCAGATCCGGATCGACTCCGAGCTCGACCCCAAATAGGAAGCAGTGCTCGTCAACTTTCTCCGGGCAAACGCCGAGGTTTTTGCGTGGAGTCCCTCAGACATGCCTGGCATACCGAGGGATGTCGCCGAGCACTCACTGGATATCCGAGCTGGAGCCCGACCCGTGAAGCAGCCTCTGCACCGATTCGACGAAGAAAAGTGCAGAGCCATAGGCGAGGAGATCCACAAGCTGATGGCCGCTGGGTTCATAAAAGAGGTATTCCATCCCGAATGGCTAGCCAACCCTGTGCTTGTGAAAAAGAAAGGTGGGAAATGGCAGATGTGTGTAGACTACACTGGTCTAAACAAAGCATGTCCGAAGGTTCCCTACCCTCTGCCTCGCATCGATCAAATCGTGGATTCCACTGCTGGGTGCGAAACCCTGTCGTTCCTCGATGCCTACTCAGGGTATCACCAAATCAGGATGAAAGAGTCCGACCAGCTCGTGACTTCTTTCATCACGCCCTTTGGCATGTACTATTACATTACTATGCCATTTGGTTTGAGGAATGCAGGTGCGACATACCAAAGTTGCATGAACCACGTGTTCGGACAGCACATTGGTCGAACGGTCAAGGCGTACGTCGATGACATCATAGTCAAGACGAGGAAAGCCTCAGACCTCCTCTCTAACCTTGAAACGACATTCAAGTGTCTCAAGGCAAAAGGCGTAAAAGTCAATCCTGAGAAGTGTGTCTTCAGAGTCCCACGAGGCATGCTCCTGGGGTTCATCGTCTCCGAGCGGGGCATCGAGGCCAACCCGGGGAAAATCGCAGCCATCACCAACATGGGGCCCATCAAGGACTTGAAAGGAGTACAGAGGGTCATGGGATGCCTTGCGGCTCTGAGCCGCTTCATCTCGCGCCTCGGTGAAAGAGGCCTGCCCCTGTATCGCCTCTTGAGGAAGACCGAGCGCTTCACTTGGACCCCCGAGGCCGAGGAAGCCCTCGGGAACTTGAAGGCGCTCCTTACAAGCGCGCCCATCCTGGTGCCCCCACTGCCAGAGAAGCCCTCTTGATATACGTTGCCGCTACCGCTCAGGTGGTCAGTGCCGTGATCGTGGTCGAGAGACAAGAAGAAGGGCACGCATTGCCCGTCCAGAGGCCGGTCTACTTCATCAGTGAGGTACTGTCCGAGACCAAAATCCGCTACCCGCAAATTCAGAAGCTGCTGTACGTGGTAATTCTGACACGACGAAAGTTGCGACACTACTTCGAGTCTCATCCGGTGACTATGGTGTCATCCTTCCCCCTGGGGGAGATCATCCAGTGCCGAGAGGCCTCGGGTAGGATTGCAAAGTGGGCGGTGGAGATCATGGGCGAGACAATCTCGTTTGTCCCTCGGAAGGCCATCAAGTCCCAAGTCTTGGCGGACTTTGTGGCTGAATGGGTCGACACCCAGCTTCTAGCAGCTCCGATCCAACCGAAACTCTAGACCATGTATTTCGATGGGTCGCTGATGAAAATAGGAGCGGGTGTGGGCCTGCTCTTCATCTCACCCCTCGAAAAGCACCTCCGCTATGTGCTGCGCCTCCATTTCCCGACATCCAACAACGTGGCCGAGTACGAGGCTCTGGTTAACGGGTTGCTCATCGCCATCGAGCTAAGGGTCCGGCGCCTCGACGCTCATGGTGACTCGCAGCTTGTTATCGACCAAGTCATGAAGAACTCCCACTGCCGTGACCCGAAGATGGAAGCCTACTGCGACGAAGTTCAGTGCCTGGAGGACAAGTTCTACAGGCTCGAGCTCAACCACATCGCTCGACGATACAACGAGACTACAGACGAGCTGGCTAAGATAGCCTCGGGGCGGACAACGGTTCCTATGGACGTCTTCTCTCGGGACCTACATCAACCCTCCGTCAAGACCGACGACACGCCCGAGCCCGAGAAGGCCTTGGCTCTACCCAAGGCACCCTCGGCCCAGCCCGAGGCGCCCTCAGCTCAGCCCGAGGCAGCCTCGGCCCCGCCCGAGGCACCCTCGGCCCCCGAGGGTGAGGCACTGCGCGTCGAGGAAGAGCGGAATGGGGCCACGCCTAATCGAAACTGGCAGACCCCATACCTGCAATATCTCCACCAAGGAGAGCTACCCGTCGACAGAGCCGAAGCTCGGTGACTGGCGCGGCGCGCCAAGTTGTTCGTCTTGCTGGGTGATGGAAAGGAGCTCTACCACCACAGCCCCTCAGACATCCTCTAGCGATACATATCCATCACTGAAGGTCAGGAGTTATTGCAAGAAATACACTCGGGGGCTTGCGGTCACCACGCAACACCTCGAGCCCTCGTGGGAAATGCCTTCCGACAAGGTTTCTACTGGCCAACTGCGGTGGCCGACGCCACTAGGATTGTACGCACCTGCCAAGGGTGTCAATTCTATGCAAGGCAGACGCACCTGCCCGCTCAGGCTCTGCAAACAATACCCATCACCTGGCCGTTTGCTGTGTGGGGTCTGGACCTCGTCGGTCCCTTGCAGAAGGCACCCGGGGGCTTCACGCACCTGCTGGTCGCCATCGACAAATTCTCCAAGTGGATCGAGGTCCGACCCCTAAACAGCATCAGGTCCGAACAGGCGGTGGCATTCTTCACCAACATCATCCATCGCTTCGGGGTCCTGAACTCCATCATCACCGACAACGGCACCTAGTTCACTGGCAGAAAGTTCCTGGACTTCTGCGAGGACCACCACATCCGGGTGGACTGTGCCACCGTAGCTCACCCCATGACGAATGGGCAGGTAGAGCGTGCCAACGACATGATTCTGCAAGGACTCAAGCCGAGGATCTACAACGACCTCAACAAGTTCGTCAGGTGGTGGATGAAGGAACTCCCCTCGGTGGTCTGGAGTCTGAGGACGATGCCAAGCCGAGCCACGGGCTTCACGCCATTTTTCCTAGCCTATGGGGCCGAGGCTATCTTGCCCACAGACTTAGAATACGGCTCCCCGAGGACGAGGGCATACGATGCCCAAAACAACCAGACAAACCGAGAAGACTCACTTGACCAGCTGGAAGAGGCTCGGGACATGGCCTTGCTACACTTGGCACGGTATCAGCAGTCCCTGCGACGCTACCATGCCCGAGGGGTTTGGCCCCAAGACCTCCAGGTGGGCGACTTGGTGCTTCGGCTAAGACAAGACGCCCGAGGGCGCCATAAGCTCACGCCTCCCTGGGAAGGTCCGTTCATCATCGCCAAGATTCTGAAGCTCGGAACATACAAGCTGGCCAATACTCAAGGCGAGGTCTACAACAACGCTTGGAACATCCGACAGCTACGTCGCTTCTACCCTTAAGATGTTTTCAAGTCGTTCATGTACCTGCTTTACGTACATAAGCGAAGTCTAACCTTCAAGGAAGGGTCAGCCTTGCCTCAGCAAAGCCTGACCCTCCCTTGGGGGCTAGAAGGGGGGAACCCCCTCTGCGTCAGAATTTTCCTCTGAAAAAGTCTTTCTACCAGAACATCTTTGTGCTTTTCGACTACTTCGATAGTGGAGTCCTGAAAATGACGGAGTACATGTAAGCAGGCAAGGCCGACCGAGCCGAGGGACTCCTACGCCTCCGGGATACGAATACCTCACTCATCACCTTCTGCGATAAGTAACTCACCTTCGGATAAGGGATTCCGTTGTCCGAACGAGTCTTAATGGTCGAGAACTTTTTTCGGCCGAAACGATTTTTCGTGCCGTCTCGACTATATCGATAATAGGATCCTATGGACGAGTAAGAGTACATGTAAGCAGGCAAGGCCGACCGAGCCGAGGGACTCCTACGCCTCCGGGATACGGATACCTCACTCATCACCTTCTGCGATAAGTAACTCATGCTCGGATGAACGATTCTGTTGCCGATGAACAAGTCCTGATACTCGAAACAAGGGGAAAAGAAACGCAGCTTTACAACACAACAACGGTATGTTTTGGCCTCGGCGGCCGCAAAAAACATGCGCACACTACAGACAAACTGTCCCTGCCGGCTCAGACGTCAGTACGGGGAGCAGCAGCACCCTCAGCATCGACTCCACCTTCGGCGGAATCCGACCCGGCCTCGGACAGCAACATGGTCGGAGGATCTCCACCTCGAAGGAAGATGTCAGCACCGCGCCTGGGCCATCACCGCTAGGGTCTCCTCCAGGAACACGGCCCAAGCAGAAGGCTGGACCAGCCGCTCCATAGCCTCAACCAGCTGTCCCCTGAGGACACCAGCCCGGCTCATGGCCTCGGCAGCCCGACTCTGGGGTTGGTCCCGCCAGTGGATGACCTGGCCAGGTCCCAGCCGCCACTGCTACGCCTCCTCGGCCTGGGAAGTCCTCTACTCCTGGGCCGACGAAGTTTCTTCTCCAGCCAACTCTGCCTCTGTCCGTGCTGACGCCGCTGCCTCCGGCTTCGGCTCATCGCAGAGCAGCCGAGGGTTCCTTCACTAAGCAAGAGAAGCCTTGAGCGGCAAGGCCGACCGAGCCGAGGGACTCCTATGCCTCCGGGATACGGATACCTCACTCATCACCTTCCGCACAAGGCAACTCACACTTGGTTAAGCGGTCTAGCTAGCCGACAGGCAAGTCCTGGTGCTCGAAATGGGGAAGAAACGCGGCTTTACGCCCAAATACACAGATGTTCAGGCCCCGACAACCGTAATGAACATACACCGGCACTCAAAGTGCCATTACAAATGGGACTCCGGTTCCATTCCCGCGGGTATGAACGACCTCCATACTAGGAGGCCCGCGGGATGACAAACTCCAAGCGGCTCACCGCCGCCCACTCTTGCAGCAACAACGACCTTCGCTCCGAGCGGCAAAACAGCAGCAGCGATGACCTCAGGGAAGACGCTGCTGCGACAAGGCCCTCGCCCGTGCCCCCACTCGAGGGGCGAGGACAAGCTATCAAAGCCAAAGAGCCGGAGACCTGGAGCGCGGATGGCGCCGACGATCTCATCGGCGACGAAGACTTCTCCAACTGCCACCACCTTGGCACCGACGGCGGCGTCCACCTGTCCGCCAACACCACGCCAGCGGGCGCCGGCCGCCCCAAAGCGCACCGGCAGGTCCTCACTCTCGTCCTCGCCATGAGAATGAGAATGGGACCGTCCCAGAACACGAGTACCGCACTCGCGGCGTACGGCGTGTTGTGAGACCCCCCGGTGCGGCTGGCCACCGTCGCCCGGACAGAGGACGGAATGCTGCACCCTGGCTGGGCAGCAGCAGTTCGCCTCCCCCAGCATGGCTAGAGGACGCCTCCTCCGCAGAGCTGGAGGATGGTTTCCACCCCCAGAAGCTAGAGGAAGAAGCGGGACGCCAGCCCACGCGAAGGCAGGCCCCGGCTCACCTCGCCCTCCGCCTCAGCAAGGATGACAAAAATCCTTGAAGCTAAGGGCGGGGCGGAGGCCGCCGCCCGGCTTGCTTCTCCCCACCATCGAACTGGTGGTCACCATCTTGGGTGACCATCGGCGAGGGGATGCAGCCGGGCTGCACGACGAAAATCCTTGAAGCCGAACGATGGCTGAAAGGTACCAACCTCCATGAGGTTGCGCTCCTTCCATAACGAGATGAAGACAACGCGGGCGCTCCCCACCCGGGGGCTCGGAAGGCGGAAAGACGCGACACATGAGGAAAGTGCGAAGGCATGACCACCACCCAGGAGGCCGATCCCTTTTTAAAGGCGACTCCCCCACTTGCGTCCTCAGCCGTCGCGGACTGAGTCTTCACCAACACGCTCCAAGGTCTTCCCCCTATGACACGGGGGCTGGGTCCCACATGACATGCAAGCTGGCCCAGGATAGAAGAAGCCAAACCGCCGCGCGCAGAGTAGAGATGGCAACGGGGAATTCCCCGTCGGGTTTTGGCTCCCCATCCCCGTCCCCACGACGAAAAAACTTCCCCGCGGGGATCCCCACGAACGCTTGTGGGGGACATTTCTTCCCCATCCCCGTTACCCGTGGGGATAAATCCCCATCGGGGATCCCCGTCCCCGCTTAAATTATAATTAGATCGTACTTAATTTGTTATTAATGTAAAACATTTTCACTTATACACATTGTTAGATGTAAAAATCATTATGTGTACATTAAAATGAACGCATTTGTACAACTAGTGATCTCTTGGCAAGATAATTATTTATTTTTTATCATTAACTATTATATGAAAACATCGTCACATGTAAGTTTAACGGGTCCCCACGGGGAACGGGGATGGGGAATGCTTCCCCATCCCCGTCCTCGTTTACCCGTCGGGGGAGAAATTTTCCCCGTTTACATCCCCGTGGGGGAAGAAATTTCCCCATCCCCGTCCCCTAATAGAGGAATTCCTCGCAGGAAATCGGGGATCGGGTCCCCATTGCCATCTCTAGCGCAGAGCGTGTAACCGCCCAGCGGTTACAAGCATTCCTCTGTCTTCGCCTAAACCAGCGGGCGAAAGGGCGGACCGCCATGCAGGCGGCATACAACTGCACCAAGGGGGCGCACCCTTTCGACTTCGACGCATCTAGCACGGAGGCCCAGGCCCACACGTCATGTAACCGGCGCGCCGGTTACTATGTGCAAAAAACTGCAGCGCCACTCGTGCCAGCGCCGCGCCTTCTCGACTGCAGAATCGGTGCCGCAATTCAAGGCAACCAGGCACGCCGGTCACGGGTCAGTCAGCCGTGGGAGCAGGCGTGGCGATCGATATGGCCAGAAGTGGGCTGGCAGTAATGGCGGCGGCAGGCGGGCAGACGCAGTAGTCAAATCATCTGCAGGCTCACGTCCCCTCCTGGAACAACAAGAGAGCTCTCTCCCACGGCGTGAAGACGACGCGCCCGTGTCCCGTTCCTCGAACATCTCGCGCATGCACAACGACTGCCCCGCGAACCACTCGTCCCGTCGCATTAACTCTGCGGCAGGACAGGCGACACCCTCGGCAGGCGAAGCAGGCGACGCTTCACCTTCACCATAATGATCGCGTCAAAAAAGGTGCACCACGTCGTTCAATTTCGTATCCTTTTTTGCTTCCCCTTTCTCTCTCTTGCTACAGGGAGCGGGAAAGGGGATACTCCAAAAGGGATCCTTCTTCGTGAAGGAATCGGGCCCCGAGCCCCCCTACTGATCAGAGGTTCGAAGGTTGGCCCCTCGAAAGGGTTCGACAGCCGCCTCAGAGCACTCGGGCTCCACGCCCACTACTGGTGAGAGGTTCGAAGGCTAGCCCCTCGGAAGGGTTCGACAGCCGCCTCAGGCCACTCGGGCTCTGCGCCCACTACTGATCAGGGGTTCGTAGGCTGGCCCCCCGACGGGTTCGACAGTCGCCCCAAAGCACGCAGAGTGAGGGATGACTCTGGGTACGTTCGATACATAACCAAAGCTCGGGCTATGCTCCCAAGGTACCCTAGGACATTTCCGAGACCGGCAGGAACGATTCTGTAATATAATCCCATCAGAGGGAGGCATCGAGCCCTCGGACCCTATCGAACGGGGCCGGGTCCGGCAAATCACCTGCAGGTACTTTTGGAGCGCGCCTCTAGGCCACTAGCCAACCCTTATCGAACGGGGCACAGGCGTCCACTCGGATCACCCGTTAGCAACTCACTAGAGACACCATGTTCGGCGCCCTCCGAGGGCAACATGGCGCTTTCCCAACCCCCCTCCTCCTTGCGGAAAGGCGACGCAGGGGCGTATGAAAAAAGTCGAGTCTGCCCTTGACCGTCCTCTCGCCCTGTGCAGAGGCTCGGGGGCTGCTCTCGCAAACCCGGCTCCGGCCAAACCGTTGACAGCGTCAACATACCAGCCCGAGAACTCGGAACCTGACTATGCACCCGGGCAACGACCAGTTCGCATGAGGGAACAACCAGACCAGCCAAGCCATCACGAAAGGCATTAAGACCTCGAAGGATTCAAAACACTCCTCCAAGGCCTCGGGGGCTACACCTGGCGGGTGCGCTCGCGCGCACCCACCGGAACAAAATGCAACCGAGAAAGGCTGGTCCCCTTGCAAAAAAGTGCGACAAAGCCTCCAAGCGAGTACCCACACTCCCTTTGAGGCTTGGGGGCTACTGTCGGGGACCGTAATTAGGGGTACCCCCAAGGCTCCTAATCTCAGCTGGTAACCCCCATCAGCACAGAGCTGCAAAGGCCTGATGGGCGCAATTCTGGTCAAGGCTCCGTCCGCTCAAGGGACACGATCTCGCCTCGCCCGAGCCCAGCCTCGGGCAGGAACGGTAGACCAAGGCAGATTCGCACCTCACCCGAGGGTCTCCTCAAGCAACGAACGCACCTTCGACTCACCCGAGGCCCAGTTCGGGTAGGCTTCGCGGAGAAGCAACCTTGGCCAGATTGCCTCGCCAGCCGACCGGATCGCAGGAGCATTCAATGCAAGGATCGCCTAACACCTTATCCTGACGCGTGCTCTCTAGTCGACAAGGCCGAAGTGACCGCAGTCACTTTGCCCCTCCACTGACTGACCTGACAGGAAAACAGCGCCGCCTGCGCTGCTCCGACTGCTGTGCCACCCGCCAGGGTGAGGTTGACAGCAGCCGAGTCCAGCCTCGGGTGCCATAGGAATCTCCGCCTCGCCCGACCCTAGGGCCCGGACTCCACCTCGACTCAGAAGACGGTCTCCGCCTCGCCCGACCCCAGGGCTCGGACTCAACCTCGACCTCGGACGACGGTCTCCGCCTCGCCTGACCCTAGGGCTCGGACTCAACCTCGACCTCGGACGATGGTCTCCGCCTCGCCCGACCCCAGGGCTCGGACTCAACCTCGACCTCGGATGAGGGCCTCTGCCTCGCCCGACCCTAGGGCTCGGACTCAACCTCGACCTATGACGACGGTCTCCGCCTCGCCCGACCCCAGGGCTCGGACTCACCATCGACCTCGGACGATGGTCTCCACCTCGCCCGAACCCAGGGCTCGGACTCAACCTCGACCTCGGAGGAGTCATGTAACACCACAAAAGCCATCAATTAAAAAAATATAATGAATTTAGTTATTATATTAATTAGGATAATAATTTTATTTTAAGTGTTTAATTATTTATTTGCATTTTGATCATTTTCTTTGTATGCACTTGATTGATTATCGGATGATTGTTATTAACTTCCTTTTAAAAAGAAATCCTAGTAATTAAATAATAATTAAGTAATATAGTAATTATTAGTCTAAAAACAAGTATTTTATTTATAAATATTTTTGGCAAATTTTTATGATTTTTCGAGCTCTTTAAAAATGCATCTCGGAATTAGAAAAAAAGGAAAAAAACCTAAATCTAACCCAACCAGCCCACTAGGGGCCCATGTCCCCAAACCCTAGCCTAACGCTCGCACGCGTGCGCGCTCCCGGGCAGAAGCCAGCCACCGCCGCCACCTCCTGCTATCTCTCTCTCTCCCCTTGCTCTCCTCTCCCCTACTCTCTCTCCTCCCCCTTGCTCTTCCTCGCGCGCGCATGATGCCGGCCGAGCCACCTCGCGCAGCCGCGCCCTGCCCACCGATTCCGTGCGCGAGCCGCGCCGCCCAAGCCGACCGGCCAAGCCCCGACCGCGACGCCGCGCGCACCCGAGTCCAGGAGCCGCGCCTGAGCAGACCCGCGCCTGCACCGAACGCCGCGCTGAAGACCCCAGCCGGCCCGGCGAGCAAGCCGCCCGCGCGAGCGCCCACGGCACCACGCACCCACCCGCGAGCCCGCGCGTCCGTTCGTCGACTGCGTTAAGGAATTATCACTGCGACCGTTTCTTCTTCTCCATTGCTCTCCCCATTGATGCTTGGAAAGTAACCGATGCCATTGATGGCCATGAAGGACAGCCAGTGCCCCATTGAAGCTCTCCCTGGCAGACTCTTCTTCTTCCCTCCCTCTCTCCTATAAAAGGCAGCAGAGCCCTCTCTATACTCTCCTACCCAAGCTCGCCTCTTTCTCTAGTGCTTCTCGCTCACCGCTAGTGCCGCTCATCGCCGGAGTTCGTCAGAGCTCGTCGCTCGTCACCGGAGCCCGCGGAGTTCGCCGGAGCTATGCCACTCGCCGTCCGTAGTCGAGCCCTGCTCTTCTCCACCCGGTCGAAACCCGTCGATCCATCCCCGTCACACGCGCGAACCTAAGGTTGAAGACGACCCAAATTTATTTTGTGTATTTTATAAAACACTTTTTGATCCGATTCATTAGTTGTATATTTTGTTTGTTGTAATATGAACATGTGTGAATCACAATTCTTATGTGTATGTGCATTATGGAATTTTGGTAGAGAAATGCGATCTTTGGTGCACCGTGATATTCCATGTTAATCGATGCGATGTTTTTTGGATTTGAAAATATGACGTAGATTTAATAGTCATGTTGGTGATAAAAACAATAGATAAGAGTTTTTGTAGTTAAATTTGGTCACAATAAACTTTAGAAACTATTTGGAGAATTATACGTGCATTTTAAGTGGATTTAGAAAAATGGTATAGAACGCATGTCATATGAATAATATAGGATTTTTAGATGTTTTATCCGATTATTTAATTAATATCTTCTTTTAGAAAGAAAAGAGAAAATATCACCGGAACTATGGAAAATAGATTTTTGCTAGTCAAATAAACATGTTCGCAAATTGAGCACTTAGATTTTTAGATTAAGCAAAATACTAGTTTATGTCAAAATATCCTCACTTGTGTTATAAAAAGTCCAATTAGCAATTTATGTAGATTTTTAGAATATTAATATTAATAAATTCATTTTTAGCCATACTCAATTTGAGTTAGAAATAAAAAGGATAAAAGCTATTAATTTATTTATTAGTATTAAAGACGATAATTATTTTCATTGATGATGTTAAATTATATTAATATTAGTTAAAATTATATTTATTGCACCCACTCATAAATTCACCATTAGGACTCACATTAATAGCTATAATTGAATTAATAAGTATTTATGCGATTAGTACGTAATTAAGATGTGATTAGTGCGACGTGTTAATGTGCATGTTATGGTGTATGTTTATGAAATGGTGCATGTTTATTTATTTGTGTATGTTTTATTTTTGTATGTGCGATGTGCGACTATAATAGAAGCCGATTGCGTGGTAGAAGATCCAAATTTGTTTGAGAACGACCCGCGGGACTCGCTTGAACAAGGCAAGTGGATTCTCCCTCTGTATATTCTGTTTGTACCTACTCATTGCATATAATAATGTTTACTTTTTGATATATTGCATAATTTGATGGGTTTATCTAATTAAGGATTTCCTAGATTTACTACCTGTATTCCTTGTTTAACCTGGGAAAATTATTAAGCTGTGCAAAGTTTGTGCTACCGCTCAACTTAATGATTTTTGATGTCACTAATCAATTGGTATTAATGTTCCAAAAAGTTAATTAGCAATTATGACATTAACCCGATGGTTAAAACGATATTATTTCAAATTAATTGGAACATGGAGTGACCACCCAGGATAACAGTGCAACCACGAGTGCTATCATGGCTCTGGATTTGGTAATTAGCTTTATATACTTAGTGCCTAGCAACCTTACCTGAAATATGGGCAAGAGGGGGAGCAGTAGGTGCTGGCAGCCCACATTAACATGGGGTCGTATTCTTGGCTAAGGTACTTCACCCAGGGGGCCACCACCATCATCTTTAGAAACCTTAGCGGGTTGCTTCGTATTAAGTGTATTTTGTGAAAGCCTCATAAAGGATCCCTAGCCATTCACCTCGGCAGTGTTTAAGGGTCCGATCAACCCGGGCTAGATGGGATACATGGCTTGTGGGTAAAGTTGTACCACCTCTGCAGAGTGTAAAACTGATATATCAGCCGTGCTCCCGGTTATGAGCAACCTGGACTCCTCACATGATAATTGAACTTAAAGATGGAATTAAATTGAGATCCGATGATCTGCCAATAATTTGCTTAAGTGGTTTCACTTAAGTGTTTTTGTTATATTCATATTCCTTTGTTTAAATGGGATATTTGGGATTCACACTCAATAGTAAGACAGGTGTTGTTAATAAAATGTTGACCAACTAAAATGCTTACTGCTCAACCTTAGCCTCACCTTGTTATATCTGCATTAATTTTTCCCCCACTTGCTGAGCCCCGACCATAAGTGAGCTCACCCTTGCTAATATTTTGATCAGAGGGTGATGCTGGAGACATTGATGGAGATTTTATCGACGACGATGATTTCTAAGTCTAACGATGCGCCGGTCATCTTCCTGTGGGAGATTGCCTAGTTGTTTATTTCTGCTTTACTTTGATATGATACTTGTTCAAGATACAATGTTTCAGATGATGTAATAAAGTATTATACTCTCTTTACGCCTTTATTGCATTGTCTTTTGATATATTACACTTGTGACGTCAACATATGTGTGGAAATGGATCCTGACACACATATGGTATGTGCTCGGTTCTACCCCCTGGAACCGGGTGTGACAGAAGTGGTATCAAAGCTATGCTGACCCTAGGTCGTTATATTAGTTAGAAATGGAAAGCCTAGTTGTTCAAAACTTGCTAATTTCATTCCTATAAATTCCTTTATCAGTCTTACCTCTTTGAATTTCAACTAAGTTGACACTTCTCTTGTAGATGGTTCGCACTCTCCAAACTACCCGCGTCAACACCAGCTACGCCCCTTAGCCCCGGCAGATCCCGGTCTACCCAGTGGTAGTCGAGGAAGTTCCGGCGGATCTCCCTCCCATCCGAGTGGAGAATGTAATCAACCTGGAGGACAGCTCGGAGGAACAGCTGCCGACGCCCACCCCGTTGGCAGAGTCCCTAGCCTTCGCAGCTGGGTCATCGACGTCAGCACCGTCTGCACCAGCCTTCCAAGCACCTGCACCCGAAGGCGACGATCCCGACAACTCCGGAGACGATGATGACGAGGATGACGACGACGACGAAGGTGGAGACAAACACGTCAACGAGGAAGCTGACTATGCCCAGCAGGACAACTTCTTGGGGTTTGGTCCTGTTGTCGAACATTACACATCAATGTTCGAGACGGGGCACTTCCCCAACCTGCTGCAAGAAGTGCTGCACGCGCTAGGCACCTACGTCCACCCCCTGTACGAAACAAGGCGAGTGTGCGAGCCTCCCCGGGCTTGCTATTACATAACTCGCATCCACGTCAGGGTAATGGATGCAGGTGACAGGGGATTCAGGACTCTGTCTGCTCATGAGTCCCTGACACCACTGTCCACCTACGCTGCCTCGGTCAGCGATGCTGTCCGTCGGACCCTGTGGTCGCTCAACCACACCTACCGGCAGCAGCTGTAGAACACGAGGTTCAGGCATCTGCCTCAGCGTCTGCGTGGAGGAAGCCAGACCAACATCGTCCCAGGTGAACCTGGTGAGGATCGCCTCAACACCCTAGCTGGTGTAGTGGCCGGTCTCAACACCGACCTGGACAGTGCCACCTTGGACCTCTACAGGGTGCACTTGGAGCTGGAGAATGCCCACGCCAGGATTGCAGCCCTGGAAGCCCAACTGCAAGGACTGGATCCACCCGAAGCTCAGGTCCCTGCCATGGCGTTGTCTCCTCCCCGCAAGAGGCTGCGTTATGGAGAGCCCGGATCCGTCACTAGGCTACTTTAAGTTTTAAGCTATGATGTAATAAGTTATACTCCGCGTTAGACGATGAAACTCTATTTAAGTTTTCATATTAATAAATAACAACCATGTGATGGTGATTGGTTGAAATGTTTGATTTGGATCTTTGTTTGAGTGCAATGGTCTTATGGAATGATGGCCATAAGAACATATAAAAATTTTAAAACTTAAGCTATTTTCCCTCTAGAATCTTTTCTACTCCTCACTTTTCTAAGGATTTCACTTCCTAACCACTCAAATGGTGAACCCACGTCAAGGACCTAACAACCGAAACCAGCGTGGTCAACAAGTACCACCACCACCACCGAATCCCAATATGGAGCAGTTCATCGCCGCCCAGATGTAGATTCTGCAAGGACTCACTGCGGCTGTTCAGCAATTACAACAGAACCAACAGAATCAGCAACCCCGGCAGCAGCAGTATGCACCCCCGGCCAGAGATAAGCACCAGGATTTCATGAGTCATCACCCGCCGACATTCTCTCATGCGGTTGATCCTCTGGATGCCGATGACTGGCTCAAGGTCATTGGAAAGAAGCTGGACATCACTCAGTGCAACGACCGGGAGAAGGTCTTGTATGCCTCGGGAAGACTCGAGGGTTCCGCGTCCAACTGGTGGGATGCCTTCATAGCAGCACATCCCAATGCTGATACAATAACCTGGCAGGAGTTCCAAGCGAACTTCCGCGCTCATCACATTCCTTCGGGGATTATGAAGCTGAAGAAGAAGGAATTACTTTCCCTTACTCGAGGGAATATGTCTGTAAGCGAGTATCGTGATCGCTTCACTCAGCTTTCATGTTATGCCCTGGAAGAAGTGGACACTGATGAGAAGTGCCAAGAGCGTTTCCTGGAAGGACTGATTGGACCTCTGAACTATCAACTTCAGAGCCATACATTTCCCAACTTCCAGACACTGCTGAACAAGGCAATTGGCCTTGAAAGTAAAAGAAAGGAGCTATCTGACCACAAAAGAAAATTTCAAGGTCAGTCAAGCAGGAACACCCGGCCAAACAATGCTCAAGGTTCGCAGTTCCGCTCTGGAAATCAAGGCGGGAGCAATTATCAAGTTTAACGCTCTGGACAGCAAAGCCAGAGAAATAATCAGAGTTAGAACCAGCAAAGGAACAACTCTCAGACCATCCAGAGGTCTGGTAGTAGTTCACAGAATCGTCAAAGTGGCACCAGTAACACGTAGGCCAGAAACAACGCACCTGTCCAACCCAATGGATGTTTCAAGTGCGGTGAACTAGGCCACTATGCCAACAACTGCCCAAGGCGCAACCAGCAGACACCCCAGAAAGGCAATACTCAGAGGAATGACCAGAATACCCCCGCTCGTGGATCTGCTCAGAACAAGACACCGCAGAACCATAGCAGAGGAAGGGTCAATCACGTCACTGCAGAATCAGTGCCTGAGGATGCCGACATAGTGTATGGTATGTTCCTTGTTAACTCCATACCTGCATCAGTTTTATTTGACTCTGGAGCATCGCATTCGTTTATAACTGAGTCATTTGTGGAAAAACACAATATACCTAAGTATCCTCTTAAGAAGATATTACACATTAGTTCACCGGGAGGTGACATGAAGGCCACACACTCATGCCCCCATGTTAATATCAAGATTCAAGGAATAGATTTTTCAGTCGACCTAGTGGTCCTAGGATCCAACGGTATCGATGTGATTCTTGGATGCAACTGGTTGAAAAGTTGTGATGGAGTGATATAGTGTGCCAATGGAACAATTATGTTGACAAGTCCTCAAGGTGAAAGAATCCAAGTTAACATAGACAAGTCAACAGATGAAAAAGGGAAAACAGTGATCAATCACTTGGAAGAAAAGCCCTTGGAAAATATCAAAGTGGTGTGCGAATACCCAGACGTATTTCTGGAGGAATTACCAGGTATGCCACCTGACCGTGATATAGAGTTTTCTATTGAATTAGTACCCGGAACCGCACCTATCTCGAAAAGACCATATAGAATGGATGTTAAAGATTTAGTAGAACTGAAGAAACAAATAGAAGAATTACTAGAAAAAGGTTTCATTCGCCCAAGCTCATCTCCTTGGGGAGCCCCAGTTCTATTTGTAAACAAGAAAGATGGTTCGAGAAGAATGTGCGTTGATTATAGAAGTTTGAATGAAGTAACCATCAAGAATAAATACCCACTACCTCGGATTGAAGATTTATTCAATCAAATGAAGGGAGCTAAGATATTCTCGAAGATAGATCTGAGATCGGGATATCATCAATTAAAGATTCGAGCAGAAGATGTACCCAAGACAGCCTTCATGACGAGATACGGATTATATGAGTTTTTGGTCATGTCATTTGGACTGACTAATGCACCAGCATACTTTATGAACTTAATGAATAAAGTATTCATGGAATATCTGGATCAGTTTGTGGTCGTATTCATTGATGACATACTGATATATTCTCCGAATGAAGAAACATATGAAGATCATCTAAGACTAGTCCTACAAAAGCTTCGTGACAACCAACTGTACGCAAAATTCTCGAAGTGTGATTTCTGGCTTAAGGAAGTTGCTTTCTTAGGACATATTGTTACCGATGGTGGAATTAAAGTGGACCCAGGAAAGATAAGTGAGATACTGGATTGGAAGCAACCTAAGGATGCATCCAAGATTAGAAGTTTTCTTGGATTGGCAGGATACTATAGAAGATTTATTGAAGGTTTTTCCAAGTTAGTGAAACCACTTACCTCCCTACTGGAGAAAGGCAAAGAGTTCAAATGGGATGAAGCTTGCCAGAATTGTTTTGAAGAACTCAAGAAAAGGTTAACAACTGCACCAATATTGGTAATGCCAGACATCCACAAGGGATTTGATGTGTATTGCGATGCATCACACCTTGGACTTGGATGTGTGCTAATGCAAGAAGGAAAAGTGATAGCTTATGCTTCAAGGCAGTTGAGGAAGCATGAGAAGAATTATCCTACGCATGATTTGGAACTAGCTGCCGTAGTGCATGCTTTGAAGATTTGGAGGCACTATATGATTGGAAACAAGTGCAAAATCTTCACGGATCACAAAAGTTTGAAATACATATTCACTCAGAAAGAACTCAACCTCAGACAGAGAAGATGGCTTGAGTTGATTAAGGACTATGATTTGGAAATACAATATCACCCCGGAAAAGCAAATGTAGTAGCTGATGCTTTGAACCGTAAGGGTCAAGTGAATAACATCACTACTCATTTGATGTCGCAAGAATTGTGCTGGGAAATGGAACAACTCAACCTTGGATTTCTCAATAATGTAAAAGCAACGATGATGGAAGTTGAATCTACTTTGGAAGAAGAGATTCATAAAGGACAAGGGTGTGATGAGAAAATTAAGGAAATTAAAGCTTTGATTGGTTTGGGTAAAGCCCCAGATTTCACGGAAGATGAACAAGGCACAGTATGGTTTAAGAAGAGAATCTGTGTACCCGAAATCGAGCACCTGCGCCAACTTATTTTGAGAGAAGCTCATGATTCAGCTTACTCTATCCACCCTGGAAGTACCAAGATGTACCAGGACCTTAAGGAAAAGTATTGGTGATACGGATTGAAAAGAGATGTTGCTACTCATGTTGCATTATGTGATGTGTGTCAGCGAGTTAAAGCCGAACACCAAACACCAGCAGGATTGCTACAACCTCTCAAGGTACCAGAATGAAAATGGGAAGAAATCAGTATGGACTTTATAGTTGGACTACCCCGTACTCGAGATGGCTATGATTCAATATGGGTCATAGTAGACAGGTTAACTAAAGTAGCACACTTTGTACCTGTGAAGACAACTTACTCGGGAGCCCAGTTAGCAGAGTTATACATGTCAAGGATTGTTTGTCTGCATGGAGTACCGAAGAAGATCGTATCAGATCGAGGAACCCAATTTACCTCGCGCTTTTGGAAAAGACTTCATGAGTCCTTGGATACCAAGCTAAACTTTAGTTCAGCTTATCATCCACAAACGGATGGGCAAACAGAAAAAACAAACCAAGTGTTAGAAGATATGCTAAGAGCCTGCGCTCTAAAGCATGGTAGAAGTTGGGATAAAAGTTTGCCTTATGCAGAATTTTCATATAACAACAGTTATCAGGCAAGTCTAAAAATGGCACCATTTGAGGCACTTTATGGACGAAAGTGTAGAACACCGCTTTATTGGAATCAGACCGGAGAAAGTCAAGTATTTGGCCCAGAAATTCTCCAAGAGGCGGAAAAACAAGTGCAGATTATCAGAGAAAATCTGAAGACAGCACAGTCAAGACAGAAAAGCTATGCTGATAACAGAAGAAGAGAATTGATGTTTGAAGTAGGAGACTTTTTCTACCTTAAAGTTTCACCGATGAGAGGAATGAAAAGGTTTAAAGTTAAGGGAAAATTATCACCTCGCTATATTGGCCCATTCAAGATTTTGGAAAGAAAAGGTGAAGTAGCCTATCAGTTAGAGCTACCCGATAGTTATCGGATGTGCATGACATATTTCATGTATCACAACTCAAGAAGTGCTTAAGAGTACCATAAGAACAGTTACCCATGGAAGAACTGAATGTCAATGAAGATTTGACTTATTCAGAGTACCCGGTCAGAATTCTAGAAACATCTCGCAGAATTACATGGAGTAAAGTCATTAACATGTGCAAGGTTCAGTGGAGTCATCACTCGGAAGATGAGGCCACTTGGGAAAGAGAAGATGAACTTAGAGTAGAATTTCCCCAGTTATTCTCGAAAGTTTCTTAATCTCGAGGACGAGATTCTTTTTAAGAGGGGTAGGTTTGTAACACCACAAAAGCCATCAATTAAAAAAATATAATGAATTTAGTTATTATATTAATTAGGATAATAATTTTATTTTAAGTGTTTAATTATTTATTTGCATTTTGATCATTTTCTTTGTATGCGCTTGATTGATTATCGGATGATTGTTATTAACTTTCTTTTAAAAAGAAATCCTAGTAATTAAATAATAATTAAGTAATATAGTAATTATTAGTCTAAAAACAAGTATTTTATTTATAAATATTTTTGGTGAATTTATATGATTTTTTGAGCTCTTTAAAAATGCATCTCGGAATTAGAAAAAAAAGAAAAAAAACCTAAATCTAACCCAACCAGCCCACTAGGGGCCCATGTCCCCAAACCCTAGCCTAACGCTCGCACGCGCGCGCGCTCCCTGGCAGAAGCCAGCCGCCGCCGCCACCTCCTGCTATCTCTCTCTCTCCCCTTGCTCTCCTCTCCCCTACTCTCTCTCCTCCCCCTTGCTCTACCTCGCGCGCGCATGATGCCGGCCGAGCCACCTCGCGCAGCCGCGCCCTGCCCACCGATTCCGCGCGCGAGCCGCGCCGCCCAAGCTGACCGGCCAAGCCCCGACCGCGACGCCGGGCGCACCTGAGTCTAGGAGCCGCGCCTGAGCAGACCCGTGCCTGCACCGAACGCCGCGCCGAAGACCCCAGCCAGCCCCGCGAGCAAGCCGCCCGCGCGAGCGCCCACGGCACCACGCGCCCACCCGCGAGCCCGCGCGTCTGTTCGCCGACTGCGTTAAAGAATTATCACTGCGACCGTTTCTTCTTCTCCATTGCTCTCCCCATTGATGCTTGGAAAGTAACCGATGCCATTGATGGCCATGAAGGACAGCCAGCGCCCCATTGAAGCTCTCCCTGGCATACTCTTCTTCTTCCCTCCCTCTCTCCTATAAAAGGCAGCAGAGCCCTCTCCATACTCTCCTACCCGAGCTCGCCTCTTTCTCTAGTGCTTCTCGCTCACCGCTAGTGCCGCTCGTCACCGGAGTTCATCGGAGCTCGTCGCTCGTCACCGGAGCCCGTCGAGTTTGCCGGAGCTACGCCACTCGCCGTCCATAGTCGAGCCCTGCTCTTCTCCACCCGGTCGAAACCCGTCGATCCATCCCCGTCACACGCGCGAACCTAAGGTTGAAGACGACCCAAATTTATTTTGTGTATTTTATAAAACACTTTTTGATCTGATTCATTAGTTGTATATTTTGTTTGTTGTAATATGAACACGTGTTAATCGCAATTCTTATGTGTATGTGCATTATGGAATTTTGGTAGAGAAATGCGATCGTTAGTGCACCGTGATATTCCATGTTAATCGATGCGATGATTTTTGGATTAGAAAATATGACGTAGATTTAATAGTCATGTTGGTGATAAAAACAATAGATAAGAGTTTTTGTAGTTAAATTTGGTCACAATAAACTTTAGAAACTATTTGGAGAATTATAGGTGCATTTTAAGTGGATTTAGAAAAAGGTATAGAACGCATGTCATATGAATAATATAAGATTTTTAGATGATTTATCCGATTATTTAATTAATATCTTCTTTTAGAAAGAAAAGAGAAAATATCACCGGAAGTATGGAAAATAGATTTTTGCTAGTCAAATAAACATGTTCGCAAATTGAGCACTTAGATTTTTAGATTAAGCAAAATACTAGTTTATGTCAAAATATCCTCACTTGTGTCATAAAAAGTCCAATTAGCAATTTATGTAGATTTTTAGAATACTAATATTAATAGATTCATTTTTAGCCATACTCAATTTGAGTTAGAAATAAAAAGGATAAAAGCTATTAATTTATTTATTAGTATTAAAGACGATAATTATTTTCATTGATGATGTTAAATTATATTAATATTAGTTAAAATTATATTTATTGCACCCACTCATAAATTCACCATTAGGACTCACATTAATAGCTATAATTGAATTAATAAGTATTTACGCGATTAGTACGTAATTAAGATGTGATTAGTGCGACGTGTTAATGTGCATGTAATGGTGTATGTTTATGAAATGGTGCTTGTTTATTTATTTGTGTATGTTTTATTTTTGTATGTGCGATGTGCGACTATATAGAAGCCGATTGTGTGGTAGAAGATCCAAATTTGTTTGAGAACGACCTGCAGGACTCGCTTGAGCAAGGCAAGTGGATTCTCCCTCTGCATATTCTGTTTGTACCTACTCATTGCATATAATAATGTTTACTTTTTGATATATTGCATAATTTGATGGGTTTACCTAATTAAGGATTTCCTAGATTTACTACCTGTATTCCTTGTTTAACCTGGGAAAATTATTAAGCTATGCAAAGTTTGTGCTACCGCTCAACTTAATGATTTTTTATGTCACTAATCAATTGGTATTAATGTTCCAAAATATTAGTTGGCAATTATGACATTAACCCGATGGTTAAAATGATATTATTTCAAATTAATTGGAACATGGAGTGACCACCCAGGATAACAATACAACCACGAGTGCTATCATGGCTCTAGCTTTGGTAATTAGCTTTATATACTTAGTGCCTAGCAACCTTACCTGAAATATGGGCAAGAGGGGGAGCGGTAGGTGCTGGCAGCCCACGTTAACATGGGGTCGTATTGTTGGCTAAGGTACTTCACCCAGGGGGCCACCACCATCGCCTTTAGAAACCTTAGCGGGTTGCTTCGTATTAAGTGTATTTTGTGAAAGCCTCATAATGGATCCCTAGCCATTCACCTCGGCAGTGTTTAAGGGTCCGATCAACCCAGGCTAGATGGGATACATGGCTTATGGGTAAAGTTGTACCACCTCTGCAGAGTGTAAAACTGATATATCAGCCGTGCTCCCGGTTATGAGCGACCTGGACTCCTCACATGATAATTGAACTTCAGGATGGAATTAAATTGAGATCTGATGATCTGCCAATAATTTGCTTAAGTGGTTTCACTTAAGTGTTTTTGTTATATTCATATTCCTTTGTTTAAATGGGATATTTGGGATTCACACTCAATAGTAAGACAGGTGTTGTTAATAAAATGTTGACCAACTAAAATGCTTACTGCTCATCCTTTGCCTCACCTTGTTATACCTGCATTAATTTTCCCCCACTTGCTGAGCCCCGACCATAAGTGAGCTCACCCTTGCTAATATTTTGATCAGAGGGTGATGCTGGAGACTTTGATGGAGATTTTATCGACGACGATGATTTCTAAGTCTAACGATGCGCCGGTCATCTTCCTGTGGGAGATTGCCCAGTTGTTTATTTCCGCTTTACTTTGATATGATACTTGTTCAAGATACAATGTTTCAGATGATGTAATAAAGTATTATACTCTCTTTACGCCTTTATTGCATTGTCTTTTGATATATTACACTTGTGACATCAACATATGTGTGAAAATGGATCCTGGCACACATATGGTATGCGCTCGGTTCTACCCCCTGGAACCGGGTGTGACAAGTCACCACCTCGCTCGGGCCGACCACGCCACAAGGGGGGCCATCATTACCCTACCCCTAGCTAGCCCAGGCTACGGGGGACAAGACCGGTGTCCCATCTGGCTCGCCCCAGTAAAACAAGTAATGATGGCACCTCGCGTGCTCCATGACAACGGCGGTTCTCAGCCCCTTACGGAAGCAAGGATACGTCAGCAAGGATCCGACAGCCCCGACAGCTGTGCTTCTATAGGGCTCAAGCGCTCCTCCGACGGCCACAACGCCACATGAACAGGGCTCCAACACCTCTCCGACAGCCACGTTGGCATGTACATAGGGCTCTGGCTCCTCTCTGCTAGACACGTTAGCACGCTGCTACACCCCCCGTTGTACACCTGGACCCTCTCCTTACGTCTATAACAGGAAGGTCCAGGGCCCTTATACAAAGGTGGCCGCGCGGGAGAACGGGTGGACGCGCAGTCTCACGCCCCCCCTCTCTCTCTCCCTTGCGAACGCTTGTAACCCCCTACTGCAAGCGCATCCGCCCTGGGCGCAGGACAACACGAGGCCGCGGTTTCCCCTCGCCGGTTTTTCCCCCCTTGTGTCTCCGTCTCGCGCCGACCCATCTGGGCTAGGACACGCAGCCACAATTTACTCGTCGGTCCAGGGACCCCCCGGGGTCGAAACGCCGACAGATTTGTCATGGTCTTCATAGACAACATATTGATCTACTCCAAAAGCGCCGAAGAGCATGGACAACACCTCAGGGTCGTCTGGGGCAAGCTCAGGAATAACCGGTTGTACGCCAAGTTCAGCAAGTGTGAGTTTTGGATGCAGAGAGTTAGCTATCTAGGACATGTTCTCACAGTTGAAGGGGTTGAGGTTGATCTAGAGAAGGTAAAGGCAGTGTTAAAGTGGAAACAACCCACTTCAGTCACAGAGATCAAGAGTTTCTTGGGTTTGGCTAGATACTACTGAAGGTTCATTGAAGGATTTTCTAAATTAGCCCGACCGATGACCGAGCTACTTCAAAAAGACAAGAAGTTTGTCTGGTCTGAAGCTTGCGAGCGAAGCTTTCAGGAGTTAAAGGCAAGATTGACTAGTGCCCCGGTGCTAGTCCTACCTGACATCCAGAAAAGCTTCACCATCTTCTGTGATGCATCAAGACAAGGTTTGGGTTGTGTTCTTATGCAAGAAGGCAAGGTAGTAGCTTATGCTTCACGACAGTTGAGAACTCATGAGCAAAACTACCCAACACATGACTTAGAGCTTGCAGCAGTTGTGCATGCCTTAAAAATCTGGCGGCACTATCTGATCGGGAACAAGTGTGAGATCTACACAGACCACAAGAGTCTCAAGTATATCTTCACCCAGTCAGACCTCAACCTCCAACAACGCAGATGGTTGGAGTTAATCAAGGACTATGATCTGGAGATTCACTACCATCTAGGCAAAGCTAATGTGGTGGCTGACGCGCTTAACCGGAAGGTGTATTGTCATCACTTAGTGATTCAAGCCCTAGAGTTGAGAAAAGAAATGAGGGAGTTGAACCTAAGGATTGTGCCCCACTGTCTCAATTACAACCTTAGCGTTCAACCTATCCTCGATGATCAGATCAAGGAAGCCCAAATAGAGGACATGGAGCTGATATGGATCAAGACCCAAAATAGTGCAGGCAAGGCACTAGACTTCAGGGTTGATAATCAGGGCACTTTATGGTTCAAGAAGAGAATATGCGTGCCAAAGCAAGGTCATTTCCGCCAAACCATATTAGATGAGGCTCACAACTCAGCCTATTCCATCCATCCCGGAACAACCAAAATGTACATGGATATTAAGGAGAAGTATTGGTGGGATAGTATGAAGGGTGATATTGCCAGATTTGTTGCTGAGTGTGATGTGTGCCAGCAAATCAAGGCAGAACACTAGAAGCCTAACGGTAAACTACAGCCATTGCCAATTCCAGTCTGGAAGTGGGATAAAGTTGGTATGGATTTCATCACTGGTCTGTCCCGTACCAAGAATGGTCATGACTCAATTTGGGTGATAGTCGACCATCTCACTAAGGTGGCTCATTTCATTCCAGTGCGGACTACCTTTGGTGGGGATAAGTTGGCCAAGCTATACATTGATCGTATTGTGAAGCTACATGGCATACCTAGGAGGATCGTATCTGATCGAGGTACCCAGTTCACCTCCAGATTTTGGAAGAAGTTGCACAAAGCTCTTGGCACCAAGTTGTACTTTAGTTTAGCTTACCATCCGCAGACTGATGGCCAGACTGAGAGAGTCAACCAGATCCTTGAGGACATGTTGAGAGCCTGTGTTCTCACATATGGCAAGGATTGGGAAGACAACCTGTCGTATGCAGAATTCTCCTATAACAATAGCTACCAGTCTAGCTTGAAGATGTCACCATATGAAGTCTTGTATGGGAGAAAGTGTAGGACCCCGTTGATGTGGTCAGAAGTAGGCGATCAAATTATTGAAGGTCCAGACTTTATCACGACTGCAGAGGACAAAGTGGCAGAAATTTGAGAAAACTTGAAAGCAGCTCAATCCTACCAGAAAAGCTATGCAGATAAAAGGAGGCGTGCGCTCGCTTTCAGTGTCGGGGACTTTGTGTATCTTAAAGTTTCCCCGATCCATGGCATGAGCAGATTCCAAGTCCGTGGAAAGTTGGCCCCAAGGTACATTGGTCCCTACCCAATCCTTAAAAGGGTGGGAGCAGTAGCCTTCAAGTTACACCTTCCCGAGGACATGTCTGGAGTGCACGATGTCTTCCACGTGTCTCAGTTGAGGAAGTGTCTCCGTGTTCTAGAAGAACAAGTGGTTCAGGACACTATCGACCATCAAGATGACCTCCGTTATCAGGAAGTGCCAGTGAAGATCCTAGACACCGTGACTCGCAGGACTAGGACCTCAACTGTCACTCTTTGCCGAGTTCAGTGGAGCAGACATTCTAAAGGAGAAGCAACCTAGGAGCGACAAGATGCTCTCAGAGCCGAGTTCCCTCAACTGTTCCAGACCCAAGCTGAATCTCGGGGACGAGATTCATCCTAAGCGGGGTAGGTTTGTGACATCCCATTTTTTTAAACTAAAAGTCACACACTTTTCAAAATAAACTCGATTTAATTTGACGGAGTATTTTCCAAAAAAAAGATAAAAATTCTAGCTAGAACCAAACGATATATTTTAAAACTAAGTTCAAAACTATTTTATGAAGTCACGATGAACTATAAGATTATTTATTTCGTCCGTCTATTTGATCGCACGCACTTTATCCTAACCAAGTTACCTCGAACTCAAAACTAAATCTCATTAGCTGCTTAAAGAGAAGGTCAACCCAAATTAATTAACTGTAGCTAGCACTGGCGGGGCATGATGTTCCATCTTCACGCTCGCTCCTACAAACCAACACTAAGCAGCACGCCATGGCTGCCAACTGCGGAACCTTTCATCTACTCATCTTTGTCTGTTTGTCTAGTTAGCAGCTAGCGAGTGATGTCTCCTTGGCCATTGCCACTACACCCGAGCAAGCAAGGAGCAGAGCACGCACAAACCCTTTGTTCTCCTCTTGCCTTGGAGCAAGCAACAGAGCACCATGGCTGCACGCCATGCCGCAGTCAACGCCTCCATCCTTGCCGCTGCTACACCAGGAGCCATAATTAGCCACGGACAAACGCCGATGTGATACGTCATCGCGATTCTCTCCAGCATCACCCCGCTCGCGTCGCGACAGTCAAACCCGACCACCTGGATTGCTATGCCGCGCCCTCGACGTCGTCTCAGCACCAGCCCGAAGTGCCAGGAATGCAAAGTCAACTCCACCGCGTCGCACGTGTTTGCACAGTTGTCGCACGCCATGTGCACCGTCGAGCCGCGACCGCCTATAAAAAGGGGCTCGAGCTACCCCTCGACGCCGCTCATCTTCCCGAGCTGAGCCACCAACAGTCCTCCGTTCCCGAGCTGGTTCGCCGCGGTCGTCCATCGTCTTACCGTTGTAGCACCCCGGGAGGCTAGCCGAGCCATAGGTAAGCGCCTCCTCCACCTCCGGAGTATCCTCCACCAGCCCATCGTCGTTTCCCTTGCTGTTTAAGCCGTCGTCGAGCCCAGTCCGCCATGGCCACACCTCCCACACGACAGCTCGCCCGTCGACCCATTCCCTAAAATCGCGCCCCAACCAGACCTGCTGCAGGTTGGAGGCACTTCTCCCCCTCTCCCCAGCAGCCCCCCTCACCTCCCTTATGGCTTGAATTGAACTCCCGATGGTCACCGTGAGGGAACAGAGAGAAGAAGAAGATGACTTCCGTAGCCTTGTATTCTTCGACCAGTACCAGTTTTATAATTTCGCACATCTAAAATAACACAGACAGAAGAAGTAGCATGGTGGCAAGCTGCTACTTAGTAAAATGCCACCGCCAGAGTTTAATTCCTGGTGTAGGCATATTTTTCGTTTTATTATCCATTTATTTTGTACCACTAATAACTTTCACATATGAACTCTAATTAATCTGATTCTTTCACCAAAGTTTTTCTAAAATCAAACCATTATTATTATTATTATTTTCTAAAAATTAAACTATGCATATTGATTAAAAAACAAAACATAATGTACTCATATTTGTACTTGTTGTGTGATTGCCTATTGTACGCGTGCTCGTTGGCGACTGTTGGAGCAGAGCCGATCCCAGAAGAAGACTAGCTAGAGCCTATCGACCAGGAGCCCAACGTCGAGGAGGAGTACGCGAGTGAAGGCAAGTCTCATCGACCTCTTACGTTGACGGTGTTTGTTCCTAAGTGAGGAAAAATATAAAATTTGCTAGACTTAGGAGTGACATGAAATGATACACCTAATACTGAGGGAATGAGCGAAACCTTTGGTTGATGCCTTGATGCATGTTAAATGCATAAATATTTGATACCTTGACACTTGATGAAACTAGACGGGAATGAAACCAGAGCAGTAGGGTAAGTGTTGGTGCATGCGCTACCGTGGTGGTAGACTTGCGACCGAGTTGTCGTGGTGACATCTCGGGTTTGCTAGTTTTGGTTGGTGGCTGCTCTGGTGAACCATAAGGACTATGTGTTGGGGTGCCATCTCACCTAACTTCTTTCCAGTGCGACCACATGAGCTTGTATGGGCAAGCCTTAGCCTAATCCCACTGGCTGGCCTGGTAGTCGTCCGAGGTGGATATGTTTTGGGTTGGGGACCTGAGCGGTCAGAACCCGGGGTTTGTGGGCAGCTAGGCGAGGTTGAGCCATGGCTAGGTGTTGGCTATGACAGAGCCATCTTAGGACAGTGATGTGCGTGTGGGTACAACATACAACCTCTGCAGAGTGTATAATCCATTCGAATGGTCTGTGTCCTCGGTATAGGACAGGTTATGGTGTGGACACTTCAACTAGTTGAGCTACCTGCTGGCTATGGTGGGTGGTTATGGGTTTTCCTTTAGTTTACACTCGTTAATCACTTCTATATTTAACATTTGTCAATGATTCATGCATGATGTAACTCCCTCACTGTAAGGGCGAGGTGGGACTTGCTGAGTACCTTTGTACTCACCCATTGATGATTTGTTGCAGAGGATCCTAACTTTGTGCCCAACGAGTAGCGCTTTCCTACACCCAAGTCCCCTGTGGTGCCATTGTATTGTAGCCGACGCCATGTCCGACGAGGAGCTCGCAGCCACGTTCTTCGCCACCACTATTTTATTTCTAGTTTCTATTATCATATTATTAGAATGCACTAAATAAAAGCCTTGTATGTTATGGCACCACTTGAACATGGTACTAGAATTCTGTATTCTAGTATATCTATGCATGTTTAGTTTCGGGAATTAGACCGAGACACTTCATCCAGACATCACTTCGAGTTGGTTAGGCTCTTATTGAAGCACTGGCTCTGATACCGATTGAAAGTTGCCTAGAAGGGGTGAATAGGCGAAACCTGAAATTTATAAACTTAAACACACACTAAGGTCGGGGGTCAGCGTTAGAATTAAATTCAAGTCCAAAAGAATATCTCTCTTGCTAGGAGTTGCTCAAGGATTGCGGATGACGTATGGGAGCCAACTCAAATTCACATTAGTAAGGAAACGTTAGAGAGGGGAAAACAAATCAAACAAGAATCAAGGCAAGTGAACACGATGATTTCTTTTACCGAGGTTCGGTTCCAAAGAACCTAGTCCCCGTTGAGGAGGTCACAAAGACCGGGTCTATTCCAACCCTTTCCCTCTCTCAAATGGTCACTTAGACCGAGTGAGCCTTTTCCTTAATCTCTCGGATCACTTAGACCCCGCAAGGACCACCACACACTTAGGTGTCTCTTGCTTTGATTACAAGTTAATTGAGAAATAGAAGGGAAGATAAAAAAGGCCAAACCAAGCGACAAGAGCAACAAAGAACACAAGTGATCCTCTCACGAGCCCTAATGCACTAGAGTTGTTTTGGAGCTTTGAGTGGATTGATTGCTTTAATTATGTCTTGGAGTGTTGGGCTTTTGCTCTTGCAATGAATGAGAACTCAGAAATGCTTGGATGTGAGTGAATGAGGTGGTTGGGGATATTTATAGCCTCCCAACCACTTCTAGGCATTGGCTGAATTCTGCTGGAGATGGGCGCACCGGACAGTCCGGTGCGCCACCAGACAACACTGTGCACTGTCCGGTGCGTGCCACGTCAGCGCAACCGTTAGAGTTCGGAGCTGGTCGACCGTTGGAGCCTTTGTCATCTTGCTGCACCAGATAGTCCGGTGCTCTCTGACTTCACGACACTGTTCACTCTGCACAGTCGACCGTTGGCGCGAGCTAGCCGTTGCTCCGTTGGCAAATCAGACAGTCCGGTGCCACACCGGACAGTCCAGTGAATTATAGCGGAGCGCGCCCCTAGAATTCTCGAGAGTGGCTGGTTCATCTGTTGTACGGCCTGGTGCACCGGACACTGTCCGGTAGCACACCTGACAGTCCGGTGCACCATTTTTCAGCACACTCAAGTTCTTTGCTCCATTTTTTATTGTATCCCTAACCGGATTTCTCTATTGGTTTGTGTTGAACCTTATGCACCTGTAATAGATAATATCTAGACAAACTAGTTAGTCCATGTGTTTGTGTTGATCATCAACCACCAAAAATTAATTATAAGAAATGGTTAACCCAATTTCCCTTTCACTATTTTACTCAATCCTTTGACCAAACCTTGATTTCCATCCCTGAATGTAATAGCTCGTTGGGGATCTTCATTTTTCTCATATGAGGAGAACATTTTTTCTCCCCTTTCATGTGGTTTGTGCACCCGCTATCGATTATCCAACTTGATCCACCGGATGCATAAACCTACAAAACAATTTTAGGCCTTGTTCTTAGGTACCGAAACGGTCTTAGGTCCTTTTACATTAGAAACAAGCACCTTGGGTACCCTGTCTTTGGACTCTTGTGTTTGCCCCCAACATATTTGTCAACTACTTTGCCTGATTTGTTAGTGAGCACATAAGAAGCATCAAAGGTTTTAAATGAAATGTTATGCTCATTTGATGCATTAGGAATTTTCTTTTTAGGCATTTTAACATGAGTGGAATGCCTATAGGTAGAAGCCTCATTTCTATACATAAATGCATGATGAGAGACAGAATGAGGTTTACTAGCATGAATTTTCCTAATCTTATGCTCAGGATAGTTTGCAGGATATAAAATGTAACCCTCTCTATCCTGAACCATGGGAGCCTTAACCTTAACAAAATTAGACAATTTTTAGGGGCATTAGTTTTGGTGTTGTTTTGGCTCCCTTGTTGGAAACCAATCCCATCCTTAATGCCAGGGCGTCTCCCATTATAGAGCATGCCCCTAGCAAATTTAAACTTTTCATTCTCTAGTTCATGCTCGGCAATTTTAGCATTTAATGTAGCTATGTGATCACTTTGTTTTTTAATCATGGCAAGGTGATCATCAATAGCTTCAACATGAATATCTCTACATCTAGTACAAATAGTGACATGCTCAACAGTAGATGTAGAGGGTTTGCAAACATTTAATTCTTCTATCTTAGCATTTAAACTAGCGTTCTCATTTTTAAGACAGGAAATTGAATCATTGCAAATGCTAAGCTCTTTAGACAAATTTTCACATTTTTCTACTTCTAGAGCATAAGCATTTTTCAATTTAACATTTTTTTATTTTCCTTAATGAGCAAATCCTCTTGGCATTCCAAGAGATCATCCTTCTCGTTAATGGTTTCAATTAATTCATTCAATTTTTTCTTTTGGTCCATGTTAAAGTTGGCAAAGAGAGAAATTAAATCATCTTCATTATCACTAGAGCTACCCTCATCATTGGATGTAGTATATTTAGGGTTGGCTCTAGAGTATACCTTCTTCTTCTTACCGTCCTTAGCCATGAGACACTTGTGGCCGACAATGGGGAAGAGAAGTCCCTTGTTGACGGCGATGTTGGCGGCGTCCTCGTCGGAGGAGGAGTCGGTGAATCTCTCAACGGAGTCCCATTCCCGCCCTATGTGTGCTTCGCCACCCTTCTTCTTATAGTACTTCTTATTTTCCATTTTCTTCTTTCCCTTCTTGTCTTCGTCCACACTTTCACTAGAATATGGACATTGAGCTATAAAGTGACCGGACTTACCACACCGATAGCACACCCTTTTGGAGCGGGGCTTGTAGTCCTTCCCCCTCCTTTGCTTGAGGATTTGACAAAAGCTTTTGATGATGAGCGCCATCTCCTCGTTGTCGAGCTTGGAGGCGTCGATTGGTTGCTTTGAATGCATCGGGTTGCAGCTCGGGTGTAGAGGTGGCGCCTTGCTCCAAGTTGACAATATGTTTGGAGTCTTTGATCATAAGTTCAAAGCTCACAAACTTGCCAATAACTTCCTCGGGAGACATCTGCTTATATCTAGGATCCCCACGTATTAATTGAACTTGAATAGGATTACGAAAAACAAGGGATCTTAGAATAACCTTGACCATTTCATGGTCATCCCATTTTGTGCTCCCGAGGTTGCGCACTTGGTTGACCATCGTCTTGAGCCGATTGTACATGGCTTGCGGCTCTTCTCCTTTGTTGAGGATGAATCGACTGAGCTCTCCCTCGGTCGTCTCCCACTTGGTGATCTTGGTCACCTCGTCCCCTTTGTGTGCCGTTTTGAGGACATCCCAAATCTCTTTGGCATTCTTTAACCCTTGCACCTTGTTATACTCCTCTCGACATAAAGAGGTGAGGAGTATAGAAGTTGCTTGGGAGTTAAAGTGCCTAATTTGGGCGGTCTCGTCCGAGTTGTAGTCCTCGTCCCCCACCAGTGGTGTCTGCACTCCAAACTCAACAATATCCCAAATACTTTCGTGGAGTGAGGTTAGATGGTGCCTCATTTTATCACTCCACATGCAATAATCTTCACCATCGAAATATGGTGGTTTGCCTAGGGGTACGGAAAGTAATAGAGCGTGCTTTGAAATACAGGGATAGCATAGGGGCACCTTACTATACTTCTTGCGGTCATGGCGCTTAGAAGTAGTGGACGACTTGGTGCTGGAGGTAGAGGGTGTTGAAGAATAGGTCTTGTAGTAGACCACCTTCTTCATCTTCTTTTTCTTCTTGTCACCCCTCCTATGTGACTTGATGGAGGAAGAGGATTACTCCTTATACTTGTTGTCAGACTCTCTTGAGAGAGTCTTCCCCGAGCCCGTGGGCTTGTCGCCGGTCACGATCTCCCTCTTGGCGTGATCTCCAGACATCACTTCGAGTTGGTTAGACTCTTAATGAAGCACTGCCATTAATACCAATTGAAAGTCGCCTAGAGGGGGGTGAATAGGCGAAACCTGAAATTTATAAACTTAAAACACACTAAAGGCCGAGGTTAGCGTTAGAATTAAATCCGAGGCAGAAGATTGTTTCTCTTGCCACGAGTTGCTCAAATGATGCGGATGACCTTTGGGAGAAAACTCAAATCAATATTGGCAAAGAAACTTTAGAGAGATGAAATGGAGCAAACAAATCAAGCGAGAATCAAAGCGAGTGAACATGGTGATTTGTTTTACCGAGGTTCGGTTCCAAAGAACCTACTCCCCGTTGAGGAGGCCACAAAGGCTGGGTCTATTTCAACCCTTTCCCTCTCTCAAAATAGTCACTTAGACCGAGTGAGCCATCTCCTTAATCAAACGGATCACTAAGACCCCACAAGGACCACCACATACTTAGGTGTCTCTTGCTTAACTTTACAAAGCACTTAAGAATTAGAATGGGAAGGAAGAAGGCAATCCAAGAAACAAGAGCGCAAATGAACACAAAAACTCTCTCTCTCTCAAGTCACTAAGTGGTGGAGTTGATTTTGGGACTTGGAGAGGAGTTTGATCTATTGAAATGTGTCTTGGAGTGAAGCCTTTTGCTCTTGTATTGAATGTTGAATTCAGAACACTTGGATGCCAATGAATGAGGTGGTTGGGGGTATTTATAGCTCCAAACCACTTCCTAGCCATTGGCAAAGTCTGCTGGTGATGGGCACACCGGATAGTCCGATGGCGCACCGGACAGTCACTGTTCACTGTCCGGTGCGAGCCATGTCAGCGCGCCCGTTAGGGTTTGGAGCTATTGACCGTTGGAGCTCTTTGTCTTTTTGCTGCACCGAACAGTCTGGTGGCACACCGGACAGTCCGGTGACCTCTGACTTCTGCGCTTTGACTCCTGCTGTGGCACTGTTCATCACTATTCATCTGAGCAGTCGACCATTGGTGCGCAAGGAGCCGTTGCTCCGCTAGCTCACCGGACAGTTCGGTGAATTATAGCGGAGGGTGCCCCTGGAATTCCCGAGAGTGGCTGGTTTGATTGTGCTCGAGCCTAGTGCACCGGACACTGTCTGGTACGCCAAATTTCAACATACTCTAAGTCCTTTGCTCCAAATTTGATTGTGTCCCTAACTGAATTTCTTTCTTGGTTTGTGTTGAACCTTGTGCACCTGAGATAAATGATATCTAGACAAACTAGTTACTTCATATAGTTTGTGTTGGACGTCAACCACCAAAATTGATTATAGGAAATGATTAGGTCCATTTCCCTTTCACTGCCGCCTCTGGCATGCCTTCCTATTTTGTCTACTGTGCCCCTTTGCCACTGAAAGGGAAATAGGGTCAAACCTTTTCCTAAATGATTTTGGTGGTTGAATTGCCCAATACAAATAATTGGACTAACTAGTTTGCCCTAGATTATAAGTTCTACAGGTGCCAAAGGTTCACAACAAACCAATACAAAGTCCAAGAAAGGGTTCAAATAAAAAGAGCAAAAGACAACTGAAGGCCGCCCTGGTCTGGCGCACCGGACTGTCCGGTGTGCCACAGGATAGTGTCCGGTGCACCAGGGAGATCCTCTCTGAACTGCTCAGCTTCGGGAATTGGGGGAGCCACTCCGCTATAATTCACCGGACTGTCCGGTGTGCCAGCGGAGCAACAGCTAACTGTGCCAACGGTCGTCTGCAAAAGTCTACAGTGAATAGTGCAACTGCGCGCGCATAAGTCAGAGCAGGCACCAGAAGGCGCACCGGATAGTGAACAGTGACTGTCCGGTGCACCACCGGACTGTCCGGTGGCCCCACAAGTCAGAGCTCCAACGGTCGAACCCTAACGGTTGGGTGACGTGGCTGGCGCACTGGACTGTCCGGTGCGCCATACGACAGCAGCCATCCCCAACGGCCACTTTGGTGGTTGGGGCTATAAATACCCCCAACCACCATACTTCAAGGCATCCAAGTTTTCAGCCAACACATTCAATACAAGAGCTATAGCATTCAATACAAGACACAATTAGAGCGAATCAAAATCTCTCCAAGTCCCAATTCCACTCAAAGCAATAGTGACTAGAAGAGAGAGTTTTGTCGTGTTCTTTTGAGCTTTTGCGCTTGGATCGCTTTTCTTCTTCCTCATTTCTTGTTCCCAAGTCAATTGTAATCAAGGCAAGAGACACCAATTGTGTGGTGGTCCTTGTGGGGACTAAGTGTCCCGATTGATTGAGAAGAGAAGCTCACTCTGTCTAGGTGACCGTTTGAGAGAGGGAAAGGGTTGAAAGAGACCCGGTCTTTGTGACCACCTCAACGGGGAGTAGGTTTGCAAGAACCGAACCTCAGTAAAACAAATCACCGTGTCACACTCTTCATTTGCTTGTGATTTGTTTTCACCCTCTCTTTCGGACTCGATTTTATTTCTAACGCTAACCCCAGCTTGTAGTTGTGCTTAAGTTTATAAATTTTAGATTCCGCCTATTCACCCCCTCTAGGCGACTTTCAATTGGTATCAGAGCCCGGTACTTCATTAGAGCTTAACCGCTCGAAGTGATGTCGAGAGATCACGCCAAGAAGGAGGTCATGACCGGCGAGAAGCCCGCTACAAGCCACAGGAAGGCTCTATCAAGGGAGTCCGGCTCCAAAGGAAAGGGAGAATCACCCTCCCACAACAAGTTGCATCGGAGTGGCGACAAGAAAAAGAAGATGAAGAAGGTGGTCTACTACGAGACCGATTCTTCGTCGCCATCCACCTTCGGCTCCGACGCGCCGTCCGTCACTTTTAAGCGCTATGAGCGCAAGAAGTTTAGTAAGATCCCCCTACACTATCCTCGCATTTCAAAACGTACTCCTTTACTTTCCGTCTCTCTAAGCAAACCACCCGTTTTTGAGGGTGAAGATTATAACATGTGGAGTGATAAAATGAGGCATCACCTAACCTCACTCCACGCTAGTATTTGGGACGTTGTTGAGTTTGGAGTGCAGGTACCATCACCGGGGATGAAGATTATGATTCGGACGAGGTTTCCCAAATCCGGCACTTCAACTCCCAAGCCACTACTATACTCCTCGCCTCTCTAAGTCGAGAGGAGTATAATAAGGTGCAAGGGTTGAAGAGTGCCAAAGAGATTTGGGACGTGCTCAAGACCGCGCACGAAGGAGATGAGGTGAACAAGATCACCAAGAGGGAAACGGTCGAGGGGGAGCATGGTCGGTTCATGCTCAACCAAGGAGAAGACCCGCAAGCCATGTACAACTGGTTCAAGCCCTTGGTGAACCAAGTGTGCAACCTCGGGAGCACCAAATGGGATGACCATGAAATGGTCAAGATTATTCTAAGATCACTAGTTTTTCTTAATCCTACTCAAGTACAATTAATTCGTGGTGATCCTATATACAAACTAATGTCTCTCGAGGAAGTGATAGGAAAATTTGTGAGCTTTGAATTGATGATCAAAGGCTCCAAGAAAATCATCGAGCAAGGCGCCTCCTCCGTACCCGAGGTTCAACCCATCGCATTCAAGGCGACGGAGGAGAAGAAAGAAGAGTCTACATCAAGTAGACTCCCCATCGACGCCTCCAAGCTCGACAACGAGGAGATGGCACTCATCATCAAGAGCTTCCGCCAAATCCTCAAGAAAAGGATGGGGAAAGACTACAAGCCCCGCTCCAAGAAAGTTTGCTACAAGTGTAGTAAGCCCGGTCACTTTATAGCAAAATGTCCTATTTCTAGTGACAGTGACAGGGGCGACGACAAGAGGGGGAAGAAGGAGAAGAAGAGATACTACAAGAAGAAGGGGGGCGACGCCCATGTTTGCCGGGAGTGGGACTCCGACGAGAGCTCCACCGACTCCTCCGACGACGAGGACGCCGCTAACATCGCCATCAACAAGGGCCTCCTCTTCCCCAACGTCGGCCACAAGTGCCTCATGGCAAAGAATGGCAAGAAGAAGAAGGTAAAATCTAGATCCTCCACTAAGTATGCAACTTCTAGTGATGAGGATAATTCTAGTGATGATGAGGATAACTTGCTCACTCTTTTTGCCAACCTAAACATGCAACAAAAAGAAAAATTGAATGAATTGATTAGTGCTATTCATGAGAAGGATGAACTCTTGGATAGCCAAGAGGACTTCCTAATTAAAGAAAATAAGAAGCATGTTAAGGTTAAAAATGCTTATGCTCAGGAAGTAGAAAAATGTGAAAAATTAACTAGTGAGCTTAGCATTTGCCATGACACTATCTCCAACCTAAGAATTGAGAATGCTAATTTGATTGCTAAGGTTGAGAAATCAAATATTTGTGATGATTCAATTACCAATCTTAGAAATGATAAATGCTAGTTTAATTGCTAAGATTGATAACTTGAATGCCTCTCTTGCTAGCCTTAAGATTGAGAATAAAAAATTAATTGCTAAGGCTAAAGATTTAAATGTTTGCAAAGATGATATTTCCAATCTTAGAAATGAAAATGCCATGTTACATGCTAAGATTAATGAACTAAATGTTTGCAAACCCTCTACTTCTAGTATTGATCATGTTTCTATTTGTACTAGATGTAGAGATATCAATGTTGATGCTATTCATGATCACCTTGCTATGATTAAACAACAAAATGATCATATAGCTAAATTAGATGCTAAAATTGCCAAGCATGAACTAGAAAATGAGAAATTTAAATTTGCTCGTAGCATGCTTTATAGTGGGAGACGCCTTGGCATTAAGGATGGCATTGGCTTCCAACAGGGAGACAATGTCAAGATCAATGCCCCTAAAAGATTATCTAATTTTGTTAAGGGCAAGGCTCCCATGCCTTAGGATAACGAGGGCTATATTTTATATCCTCCTGGTTATCCTGAGGATAAGTTTAGGAGAATTCATGCTAAGAAGACTCATTCTGTTTCTCACCATGCTTTTATTTATAAGAATGAGGCTTCTAGCTCTAGGCGTTCTACCCATGTTAAAATGCCTAAGAAGAAATCTTCTATTGCATCAAATGATCATAACATTTCATTTAAGACCTTTGATGCTTCATATGTGCTTACTAACAAATTAGGCAAAGTAGTTGCCAAATATGTTGGAGGTAAACATAAGGGGTCAAAGACTTATGTTTGGGTACCCAAGGTGCTTGTTTCTAATGTGAAAGGACCCAAGACCGTTTGGGTACCTAAGAACAAGGCCTAAATTTGTTTTGTAGGTTTATGCATCCGGGGGCTCAAGTTGGATTATTGATAGCGGGTGCACAAACCACATGACTGGGGAGAAAAGGATGTTCTCCTCCTATGAGAAAAACCAAGATCCCCAAAGAGCTAATTCGGGGATGGAAATCAAGTTTTGGTCAAAGGATTGGGTAAAATTGCTATATCACCTGACCATTCTATTTCCAATGTTTTTCTTGTAGATTCTTTAGATTACAATTTGCTTTCTGTTTCTCAATTATGCAAAATGGGTTACAACTGTCTTTTTACGGATATAGGTGTTACTGTCTTTAGAAGAAATGATGATTCAGTAGCATTTAAGGGAGTGCTAGAGGGTCAGCTATACTTAGTTGATTTCAATAGAGCTAAACTCAACACTTGCTTAATTCCTGAGACTAACATGGATTGGCTCTGGCATCGCCGACTAGCCCACGTTGGGATGAAGAATCTTCATAAGCTTCTAAAGGGAGAGCACATTTTAGGACTAACCAATGTTCATTTTGAGAAAGATAGGATTTGTAGCGCATGTCAAGTAGGGAAGCAAGTTGGTGTTTATCATCCACACAAGAACATCATGACGACCGACAGGCCACTTGAGCTACTCCACATGGACCTATTCGGCCCGATAGCCTACATAAGCATCGGTGGGAGTAAGTACTGTCTAGTTATTGTGGATGACTATTCTCGCTTCACTTGGGTATTCTTTTTGCAGGATAAATCTCAAACCCAAGAGACCTTAAAGGGATTCTTGAGACAGGCTCAAAATGAGTTCGGCTTAAGGATCAAAAAGATTAGAAGCGACAATGGAACGGAGTTTAAGAATTCTCAAATTGAAGGCTTTCTTGAGGAGGAGGGCATCAAGCATGAGTTCTCTTCTCCCTACACACCACAACAAAATGGTGTAGTGGAGAGGAAGAATAAAACTCTATTTGACATGGCAAGGACCATGCTTGATGAGTACAAGACACCAGACCGGTTTTGGGCCGAGGCGATTAACACCGCCTGCTACTCCATCAACCAGTTATATCTACACCGAATCCTCAAAAAGACATCATATGAACTCCTCACCGGTAAAAAGCCCAATGTTTCTTATTTTAGAGTCTTTGGTAGCAAATGTTTTATTCTTGTTAAAAGAGGTAGAAAATCTAAATTTGCTCCTAAGGCTGTAGAAGGCTTTTTACTTGGTTATGATTCAAACACAAGGGCATATAGAGTCTTTAACAAGTCCACTGGACTAGTTGAAGTTTCTTGTGACATTGTGTTTGATGAGACTAACGGCTCCCAAGTGGAGCAAGTTGATCTTGATGAGTTAGATGATGAAGAGGCTCCTGAGAGCACCTAGAGGGGGGTGAATAGGTGATCCTGTAAAACTTAAACTTAAGCCACAAAAACTAGTTAAGCGTTAGCACAATAATCGCCAAGTGGCTAGAGAGAAGTTCTCGCAAGACACGATAACCACAAGAGAATCAACACAGATAGACACAGTGGTTTATCCCGTGGTTCGGCCAAGTACAAAACTTGCCTACTCCACGTTGTGGCGTCCCAACGGACGAGGGTTGCAATCAACCCCTCTCAAGCGGTCCAAAGACCCACTTGAATACCACGGTGTTTTGCTTTGCTTTTCTTTATCCCGTTTGCGAGGAATCTCCACAACTTGGAGTCTCTCGCCCTTACACTTGAAATTTACAAAGAAGCACGGAGTAAGGGAGGGATGAGCAACGCACACAAGACACAAAATCAGAATGTCAACACGCACACAAGTCGCAACAAGAGCTCGCAACACAACCCGGTGAGTTCACAACTCAACTAGAGCTCTAGATGCTATCACGAAGAAACAAATGCGTGGAATCGAAGCCTTGGTGCTTAGGAATGCTTTGAGTGTGCTTGATGTTCTCCTCCATGCGCCTAGGGGTCCCTTTTATAGCCCCAAGGCAGCTAGGAGCCGTTGAGAGCAATGTAGGAAGGCAATTCTTGCCTTCTGCTGACTGGCGCACCGGACAGTCCGGTGCACCACCGGACACTGTCCGGTGCGGATTCCCTTCCTTATTTGGCGAAGCCGACCGTTGGAGTTTGAGAGCCGTTGGGTGCACACCAGACAGTCCGGTGCCTCCTTCTAGCCGTTGGCTCGGCCACGTGTCCCGCGCAGATCACGCGGCCGACCGTTGGCCCGGTCGACCGTTGGCTCACCGGACAGTCCGGTGCACCACCAGACAGTCCGGTGAATTATAGCCGTACGCCGATAATCATTTCCCGAGAGCGACGAGTTCGCCTGTGAACGGCTCACCGGATAGTCCGGTGCACCACCGGATAGTCCGGTGAATTATAGCCGTACACCACCGTCGAAGTCCCGAGAGCAGCCTGTTTGCCAGGGCCAGCCTGGCGCACCGGACACTGTCCGGTGCACCTAGACTGAGCAGACTTTGGCAGAACAAAGCCATCTGATTTCCAACTCAAATTTTCCTGTTTTCAGCACTTAGACACAATACATTAGTCCATAAAACAATGTACTAAGTCTAGAAACATACCTTTTGACATGATTTGTACTTTGTTCACCACTTTGCATAGACAAACACAAAAACACTTGTGTTGGCACTCAATCACCAAAATACTTAGAAATGGCCCAAGGGCACATTTCCCTTTCAATCTCCCCCTTTTTGGTGATTTATGCCAACACAACATAAAGCAACTAGAACAAGTGCAATATCAATGCAAATGAAAACTCAAAGTTGTTTTGATTCAAATTTGACATATATGGATCATACTTTGCCACCACTTGGTTTTGTTTTTGCAAATTAACCTCAAATTTCTATCTCTAAGTCAAACACAATTGTAGAGACATAAAAGGAGGTATTCCAAGAGGAATTAATCACAGTAGCAAAAACTCCCCCTATTTCCCATAATCAACCTTCTCCCCATAAGAGATCAACTTTTGACAAAAAGAGCCAACAAGAGTATTTTGACAACCAACAAGAGTATTTTGACAAAACAAAAAGCCCTATTCTACTATTTTCAAAATTTCTCAAGTGGTAGCTGATCCATTTATTACTTTGGCCTTTATTTTCTCCCCCTTTGGCATCAAGCACCAAAACGGGATCAATCTTGGCCCTTTAACCCCATTGTCTCACCAAAATCTTCAAATAAAAATATAAAGGCAATCGAAGTACATGAGATGAGCTTGGAATAAGTTACTCTCTCATCAGAGTGCAGTGGAAGTCTTTCATGGTCCAAGTCCACCTTTTCCCTTTCAAACCTCCTTTGAGACTAAATTAAGAAAACTCAAGCACACGGTTAGTCTCAAAGGGTCAAGTTGTAGCACAACTCCCCTTAAATTTGTGCATTACATGCAAAAAGGACTTGTGAGGTCCGGGGAGTGATTGTATAACTTGAGCACCATAAGTAAACAACAAAATGCATAAGGAACATGATCAAGGGCATAAACACATGTATGCTATAAATCAATCCAAGTTCCGCGAATCTAAGACATTTAGCTCACTACGCAGCCTGCAAAAGGTCTTCTCATCTAAAGGCTTGGTAAAGATATCGGCTAGCTGGTTCTCGGTGCTAACATAAAACACTTTGATATCTCCCTTTTGCTGGTGGTCTCTCAAAAAGTGATGCCGGATGTCAATGTGCTTTGTGCGGCTGTGCTCAACAGGATTTTCCGCTATGCGGATAGCACTCTCATTGTCACATAGGAGCGGGACTTTGCTCAGATTGTAGCCAAAGTCCCGGAGGGTTTGCCTCATCTAGAGTAGTTGCGCGCAACACTGTCCTGCGGCAACGTACTCGGCCTCAGCGGTGGATAGGGCAACAGAAGTTTGTTTCTTAGAGTTCCATGACACCAGGGACCTTCCTAAGAATTGGCACGTCCCCGATGTACTCTTCCTATCGACCTTACATCCAGCATAGTCGGAATTTGAGTATCCAATCAAGTCAAAGTTAGACCCCTTTGGATACCAGATCCCGAAGCAAGGCGTAGCGACTAAATATCTAAGAATTCGCTTCACAGCCACTAAGTGACACTCCCTTGGATCGGATTGAAATCTAGCACACATGCATACGCTAAGCATAATATCCGGTCTACTAGAACATAAATAAAGCAAAGAACCTATTATAGATCGGTATGCTTTTTGATCAACGGACTTACCTCCTTTGTTGAGGTCGATGTGTCCGTCGGTTCCCATCAGAGTCTTTGCGGGCTTGGCGTCCTTCATCCCAAACCGCTTTAGCAAGTCTTGCGTGTACTTCGTTTGGGAGATGAAAGTGCCATCCTTGAGTTGCTTCACTTGGAACCCAAGGAAGTAGTTCAACTCGCCCATCATCGACATCTCGAATTTCTGCGTCATCACCCTGCTAAACTCTTCACAAGACTTTTGATTAGTAGAACCAAATATTATGTCATCGACATAAATTTGGCACACAAAAAGATCGTCATCGCAAGTCTTAGTGAAAAGAGTTGGATCGGCTTTCCCAACCTTGAAAGCATTAGCAATTAAAAAGTCTCTAAGGCATTCATACCATGCTATTAGGGCTTGCTTAAGTCCATAGAGCGCCTTAGAGAGCTTACACACGTGGTCGGGGTACCGTTCGTCCTCGAAGCCAGGGGGTTGCTCCACGTACACCTCCTCCTTGATTGGCCCGTTGAGGAAAGCGCTCTTCACATCCATTTGGTACAACCTGAAAGAATGGTGAGCGGCATATGCTAGCAAAATACGAATGGATTCTAGCCTAGCCACAGGAGCAAAAGTTTCCTCAAAGTCCAAACCTGCGACTTGGGCATAACCTTTTGCCACAAGTCGAGCCTTGTTCCTTGTCACCACCCGTGCTCATCTTGTTTGTTGCGGAACACCCACTTGGTTCCCACAACGTTTTGCTTGGGACGAGGCACCAGTGTCCAAACTTCATTACGTTTGAAGTTGTTGAGCTCCTCCTGCATGGCCAACACCCAGTCCGGATCTAGCAAGGCCTCTTCTACCCTGAAAGGCTCAATAGAAGAGACAAAGGAGTAATGCTCACAAAAATTAACTAATCTAGAACGAGTAGTTACTCCCTTGCTAATATCACCCAAAATTTGGTCGACGGGATGATTCCTTTGAATCGTCGCTCGAACTTGGGTTGGAGGTGCCGGTTGTGCTTCTTCCTCCCTCACATGATCATCTTGTGCTCCCCCTTGATCACACGCCTCCTCCTGATGAACCTGTTCATCGTCTTGAGTTGGGGGATGCACCATTGTTGAGGAAGAAGGTTGATCTTGCGCCAATTGTTCCTGTGGTCGCACATCGCCAATCGCCATGGTGCGCATTGCGGCCGTTGGAACTTCTTCTTCATCTACATCATCAAGATCAACAACTTGCTCTCTTGGAGAGCCATTAGTCTCATCAAATACAATGTCGCTAGAGACTTCAACCAAACCCGATGATTTGTTGAAGACCCTATACGCCTTTGTATTTGAATCATAACCTAATAAAAACCCTTCTATAGCTTTGGGAGCAAATTTAGAAGTTCTACCTTTCTTCACAAGAATATAACACTTGCTCCCAAATACACGAAAGTAAGACACATTGGGTTTGTTACCGGTTAGTAGCTCATACGAAGTCTTCTTGAGGAGGTGGTGAAGGTAGTCCTGGTTGATGGCGTGGCAAGCCGTGTTCACGGCTTCCGACCAAAAGCACTCGGGGGTCTTGAACTCTCCAAGCATTGTCCTCGCCATATCGATGAGCGTCCTTTTCTTCCTCTCTACCACACCATTTTGCTGTGGTGTGTAGGAAGCGGAGAACTCGTGCTTGATCCCTTCCTCCTCAAGGAACTCCTCCACCTGAAGGTTCTTGAACTCGGACCTGTTGTCGCTCCTTATCTTCTTCACCTTGAGCTCAAACTCATTTTGAGCTCTCCTGAGGAAGCGCTTGAGGGTCCCTTGGGTTTCAGATTTATCCTGCAAAAAGAATAACCAAGTGAAGCGGGAAAAATCATCAACTATAACAAGACCATACTTACTTCCTCCTATGCTTAGATAGGCGACGGGTCCGAAGAGGTCCATATGAAGCATCTCCAAGGGTCTTGACGTGGTCATCACATTTTTGGTGTGATGAGAGCTTCCCACCTATTTCCCTGCTTGACAAGCTGCACAAGGTCTATCTTTTTCGAAATGCACATTAGTTAGACCTATCACGTGTTCTCCCTTTAGAAGCTTGTGAAGGTTCTTCATCCCCACATGTGCTAAGCGGCGATGCCACAGCCAACCCATGCAAGTCTTAGCAATTAAGCATGCATCTAGACCGGCCTATTCTTTTGCAAAATCAACCAAATAAAGTTTGTCGTCTAGTACACCCTTAAAAGCTAGTGAACCATCACACCTTCTAAAGACAGACACATCTACATTTGTGAATAGACAATTGTATCCCATATTGCATAATTGACTAACAGATAACAAATTATATCCAAGAGACTCAACTAAAAACACATTAGATATAGAGTGCTCGGATGAAATAGCAATTTTACCTAACCCTTTTACCTTGCCTTGGTTCCCATCACCGAATATAATTGAATCTTGGGGATCCTTGTTCTTGACGTAGGAAGAGAACATCCTCTTTTCCCCCGTCATGTGGTTTGTGCATCCGCTGTCGATAATCCAGCTTGTACCCCCGGATGCATAAACCTGTAAGGCAAATTTAGGCTTGGGTCTTAGGTACCCAACTCTTGTTGGGTCCTACGAGGTTAGTGACAATGGTCTTAGGGACCCAAATGCAAGTTTTGTCTCCCTTACATTTGGCCCCTAACTTCCTAGCAATTACTTCTTATCCTTTCTACAAATATCAAAGGAAGCATTGCAAGCATAATAAATTGTAGAAGGTTCATTCATTACTTTCCTAGGAGCATGAACAATATTCTTTCTAGGCACATGATGAATAAAATTTCTCCTAATAACATTTCTATCATGCACAACATGGGAACTAGAAGCAGTCATAGCATATGAATCATAAGCATGTGAAACAACATTATTGCAATTTCTATGATGAACATTCCTAGAATATTTCCTATCATGGTATATGAAGGCATGGTTCCTTTTAGCACTACTCGCCATAGGGGCCTTCCCTTTCTCCTTAGCAGAGATGGGAGCCTTATGGCTTGTTAAGTCCTTGGCTTCCCTCTTGAAGCCAAGTCCATCCTTAATTGAGGGGTGTCTACCAATAGTGTAGGCATCCCTTGCAAATTTTAATTTATCAAATTCACTTTTGCTAGTCTTAAGTTGGGCATTAAGACTAGCCACTTCATCATTTAACTTTGCAATAGACAATAGGTGTTTACTACAAGCATCCACATTAAAGTCTTTACACCTAGTGCAAATTACAACATGTTCTACACAAGATGTTAATTTACTAGATTTTTCTAACTTAGCATTCAAATCATCATTTATGCTCTTTAAGCTAGAAATTGTCTCATGGCAAGTGGATAGTTCACAAGAAAGCATTTCATTTCTTTTAACTTCTAAAGCATGAGATTTTTGTGCCTCTACAAATTTATCATGTTCTTCATACAACAAATCCTCTTGCTTTTCTAACAATTTATTCTTATCATTTAAAGCATCAATTAACTCATTAATTTTGCCAATTTTTATTCTATCTAAACCTTTAAATAAACTAGAATAGTCTATTTCATCGTCATCACTAGACTCATCATCAGTTGAAGAAGCATAAGTGGTATCCCGAGTACATACCTTCTTCTCCTTCGCCATGAGACATGAGTGATGCTCATTGGGGAAGAGGGATGACTTGTTGAAGGCGGTGGCGGCGAGTCCTTCATTGTCAGAGTCAGAAGAGGAGCAATCCAAATCCCACTCCTTTCCAAGATGTGCCTCACCCTTGGCCTTCTTGTAATTCTTCTTCTTCTCCCTCTTGCTCCCTTGTTCCTGGTCACTTTCATTATCGGGACAGTTAGCGATAAAATGACCAATCTAACCACATTTGAAGAATGAGCGCTTCCCCTTTGTCTTGGTCTTGCTTGGCTGTCCCTTGCGACCCTTTAGCGCCGTCTTGAAGCGCTTGATGATGAGGGCCATCTCTTCATCATTTAGCCCTGCCACCTCAACTTGCGCCACCTTGCTAGGTAGCGCCTCCTTACTTCTCGTTGCCTTGAGAGCAACGGGTTGAGGCTCATTGATTGGACCATTCAACGCGTCGTCCACGTATCTTGCCTCCTTGATCATCATTCGTCCGCTTACGAACTTCCCAAGAACTTCTTCGGGTGACATCTTGGTGTACCTAGGATTTTCACGAATATTGTTCACCAGATGTGGATCAAGTACAGTGAAGGACCTTAGCATTAGGCGGACAACGTCGTGGTCCGTCCATCGCGTGCTTCTGTAGCTCCTTATTTTGTTGACAAGGGTCTTGAGCCGATTGTACATTTGGGTTGGCTCCTCACCCCTTATCATCGCGAATCTCCCAAGTTCGCCTTCCACCAACTCCATTTTGGTGAGCATGGTGACGTCATTCCCCTCATGAGAGATCTTGAGGGTGTCCCAGATCTGCTTGGCATTGTCCAAGCCGCTCACCTTGTTGTATTCATCCCTGCACAATGAAGCTAGAAGAACAGTAGTTGCTTGTGCATTTTTGTGGATTTGCTCATTAATGAACATGGGACTATCAGTACTATCAAATTTCATTCCACTCTCAACTATCTCCCATATGCTTGGATGGAGAGAGAACAAGTGACTACGCATTTTGTGACTCCAAAATCCGTAGTCCTCTCCATCAAAGTGAGGAGGTTTGCCAAGTGGAATAGAGAGCAAATGAGCATTTGTACTTTGCGGAATACGAGAGTAATCGAAAGAAAAGTTCGAATTGACCGTTTTCCGTTTCTCGTAGTCGTAGTCGTCCTTTTGGGAAGAAGTGGACTCGTCGCTGTCGTCGTAGTAGACGATCTCCTTGATGCGCCTTGTCTTCTTCTTCTTCCCATCTTTCCATTTATGGCCCGAGCCCGAGTCGGTAGGCTTGTCCTCCTTGGGCTCATTGACGAAGGATTCCTTCTCCTTATCGTTGATCACAATTCCCTTCCCCTTAGGATCCATCTCTTCGGGCGATTAGTCCCTTTGTGAAGAGAACGGCTCTGATACCAATTGAGAGCACCTAGAGGGGGTGAATAGGTGATCCTGTAAAACTTAAACTTAAGCCACAAAAACCAGTTAAGCGTTAGCACAATAATCGCCAAGTGGCTAAAGAGAAGTTCTCGCAAGACACGATAACCACAAGAGAATCAACACAGATAGACACAGTGGTTTATCCCGTGGTTCGGCCAAGTACAAAACTTGCCTACTCCATGTTGTGGCGTCCCAACGGACGAGGGTTGCAATCAACCCCTCTCAAGCGGTCCAAAGACCCACTTGAATACCACAGTGTTTTGCTTTGCTTTTCTTTATCCCGTTTGCGAGGAATCTCCACAACTTGGAGTCTCTCGCCCTTACACTTGAAATTCACAAAGAAGCACGGAGTAAGGGAGGGATGAGCAACGCACACAAGACACAAAATCAGAATGTCAACACGCACACAAGTCGCAACAAGAGCTCGCAACACAACCCGGTGAGTTCACAACTCAACTAGAGCTCTAGATGCTATCACGAAGAAACAAATGCGTGGAATCGAAGCCTTGGTGCTTAGGAATGCTTTCAGTGTGCTTGATGTTCTCCTCCATGCGCCTAGGGGTCCCTTTTATAGCCCCAAGGCAGCTAGGAGCCATTGAGAGCAATGTAGGAAGGCAATTCTTGCCTTCTGCCGACTGGCGCACCGGACAGTCCGGTGCACCACCGGACACTGTCCGGTGCGGATTCCCTTCCTTATTTGGCGAAGCCGACCGTTGGAGTTTGAGAGCTGTTGGCGCACCGAACACTGTCCGGTGCACACCGGATAGTCCGGTGCCTCCTTCTAGCCGTTGGCTTGGCCACGTGTCCCACGCAGATCGCGCGGCCGACCATTGGCTCGGTCGACCGTTGGCTCACCGGACAGTCCGGTGCACCACCGGACAGTCCGGTGAATTATAGCCGTACGCCGATAATCATTTCCCGAGAGCGACGAGTTCGCCTGTGAACGGCTCACCGGACAGTCCGGTGCACCACCGGACAGTCCGGTGAATTATAGCCATACACCGCCGTCGAAGTCCCGAGAGCAGCCTGTTTGCCAGGGCCAGCCTGGCGCACCGGACACTGTCCGGTGCACCACCGGACAGTCCGGTGCACCCAGACTGAGCAGACTTTGGCAGAACAAAGCCATCTGATTTCCAACTCAATTTTTCCTGTTTCCAGCACTTAGACACAATACATTAGTCCATAAAACAATCTACTAAGTCTAGAAACATACCTTTTGACATGATTTGTACTTTGTTCACCACTTTGCATAGACAAACACAAAAACACTTGTGTTGGCACTCAATCACCAAAATACTTAGAAATGGCCCAAGGGCACATTTCCCTTTCATCTCCGTGCATCGTGCTAAGAAACATGTCCATTGGGGATGTGTGTCCTAAGGAATCCGAAGAGCCTCCACACGCACAAGATCAACCATCTTCCTCCATGCAAGCATCTCCACCAACTCAAGATGAGGATCGAGCTCAAGATGATGAAAATGAGGATCAAGAAGATGAGCCACCTCAAGAGGAGGACAATGATCAAGGGGGAGATGCCAATGATCAAGACAAAGAAGATGAACAAGATCAAAGACTGCCACACCCAAGAGTCCACCAAGCGATTCAAAGTGATCACCCCGTGAACACCATCCTAGGCGATATTCATAAGGGGGTAACAACTCGATCTCGAATCGCTCATTTTTATGAACATTACTCGTTTGTTTCCTCTATTGAGCCACACAGGATAGAGGATGCACTTAAAGATTCGGATTGGGTGCTGGAGATGCAAGAGGAGCTCAACAACTTCACGAGGAATGAGGTATGGTATTTGGTTCCACGTCCTAATCAAAATGTTGTAGGAACCAAGTGGGTATTCCGCAACAAGCAAGATGAGCATGGAGTGGTGACAAGGAACAAAGCCCGACTCGTGGCCAAGGGTTATTCACAAGTCGAAGGTTTGGATTTTGGTGAAACCTATGCACCCGTAGCTAGGCTTGAGTCAATTCATATATTACTTGCCTGTGCTACTTACCATGGCTTTAAGCTCTATCAAATGGACGTGAAGAGTGCCTTCCTCAATGGACCAATCAAGGAAGAGGTCTATGTTGAGCAACCTTCAGGCTTTGAAGATAGTGAGTATCCTAACCATGTCTATAAACTCTTTAAGGCGCTTTATGGGCTCAAGCAAGCCCCAAGAGCATGGTATGAATGCCTAAGAGATTTTCTTATCACTAATGGCTTCAAAGTCAGCAAAGCCGATCCTACTCTCTTTACTAAAACAATTGCAAATGATTTGTTTGTATGCCAAATTTATGTTGATGATATTATATTTGGGTCTACTAACAAATCTACATGTGAAGAGTTTAGTAGGATCATGGTACAAAAATTTGAGATGTCTATGATGGGGGAGTTAAAGTATTTTCTAGGATTTCAAGTCAAGCAACTCTAAGAGGGCACCTTCATCAGCCAAACGAAGTACATTCAAGACATACTCACCAAGTTTGCAATGAAGGATGCCAAACCCATCAGGACAACCATGGGAACCAATGGGCATCTCGACCTCGACATGGGAGGTAAATCCATAGATCAAAAGGTATACCGATCGACGATAGGATCTTTACTCTATTTATGTGCATCTCGACCGGATATTATGCTTTTCGTATGCATGTGTGCAAGATTCCAAGCCGATCCTAAGGAAGTTCACCTTAGGGCCGTGAAGAGAATCTTGAGATATTTAGTTCATACACCTAAGTTTGGTCTTTGGTACCCCAAGGGATCCTCTTTTGATTTATTAGGATATTCAGATGCTGATTGGGCAGGGTGTAAAATTGATAGGAAGAGCACATCAGGGACTTGTCAGTTTCTTGGGAGATCCCTGGTGTCTTTGGCTTCAAAGAAACAAAACTCAGGAGCTCTTTCCATCGCCAAAGCCGAGTATATTGCCACAGGCCATTATTGCGCGCAATTGCTTTGGATGAGGCAAACCCTCAGGGACTATGGCTACAAATTTAGCAAAGTCCCTCTCCTATGTGACAATGAGAGTGCAATCTGCATGGCGGATAATCCCGTTGAACACAGCCGCACTAAGCACATAGCCATTCGGTATCACTTTTTGAGAGATCACCAACAATGGGGGGATATCGAGATAGCCTATATTAACACCAAAGAACAATTAGCCGATATCTTTACCAAGCCACTAGATGAGAAAACATTTACCAAACTTAGGAATGAGCTAAATATTCTTGATTCTAGGAATTTTGATTGAAGCTTTGCATACATCGCTCATTTATATACCTTTGATCATATCTCTTTTATGTCTATGACTAATGTGTTTTCAAGTGTAATCTTATGCTTAGTTATAGAATTGAAAGGGAAATGGAGTATTCGGCAAAGACGACGCTTCCACTCAACTCCATCGGTATTATCTACTTTTTGCCGGTATTTCCGCATAGTTCTCCACTTTGGTATAATCTTCACTCATATCTATTTGTTTACCATTGGGAGAAAATGAAAGGGCTTATATTTCACTCACAAGTATCCATTTTTGGCGATTCATGCCAAAGGGGGAGAAAGTATTAGCCCAAAGCAAAAGGACCGCACCACCACCGAATTTTAAAAATGAAGTTTTCAAATTGGTATCTTAATGTGTTTTCAAAAGGGGAGAAAGTTCTAGTATCTTCAAAAATTTGTAAAACCCTCTTGAACACTAAGAGGAGAATTTCATTGAGGGGGAGTTTTGTTTAAGTCAAAGGAAAAGCATTTGAAACAGAGGGAGAAAATTTCAAATCTTGAAAATGCTTCTTTCAATCTTATTCATGTACCTTTGACTATTTGCAAAAGGTTTTTGAAAAGAATTTTACAAAAAAATTGGCAAAAACAAAACTTGTGGTGCAAGCGTGGTCCAAAATTTTAAATAAGAAGAAAACCATCCATGCATATCTAGTAGAAATAATATATTGGTTTCATTCCAAACAACCTTTGCACTTACCTTATGCAAACTAGTTTAATTCTGCACTTCTATATTTGCTTTGGTTTGTGTTGGCATCAATCACCAAAAAAGGGGAGATTGAAAGGGAAATAGGGTCAAACCTTTTCCTAAATGATTTTGGTGGTTGAATTGCCCAATACAAACAATTGGACTAACTAGTTTGCTCTAGATTATAAGTTCTATAGGTGCCAAAGGTTCACAACAAACCAATACAAAGTCCAAGAAAGGGTTCAAATAAAAGGAGCAAAAGACAACCGAAGGCTGCCCTGGTCTGGCGTACCGGACTGTCCAGTGTGCCACCGGACAGTGTCCGGTGCACTAGGGAGATCCTCTCTGAACTGCTCAGCTTCGGGAATTGGGGGAGCCACTCCGCTATAATTCACCGGACTGTCCGGTGTGCCAGCGGAGCAACGGCTAACTGCGCCAACGGTCGTCTGCAAAAGTCTACAGTGAACAGTGCAACTGCGCACGCAGAAGTCAGAGCAGGCGCAGAAGGCGCACCAGACTCTGAACAGTGACTGTCCGGTGAACCACCGGACTGTCCGGTGGCCCCACAAGTCATAGCTCCAACGGTCGAATCCTAACGGTTGAGTGACGTGGTTGGCGCACCGGAAAGTGTCCGGTGGTGCACCGGACTGTCAGGTGCGCCATACGACAGCAGCCATCTCCAACGGCCACTTTGGTGGTTGGGGCTATAAATACCCCCCAACCACCACACATCAAGGCATCCAAGTTTTTAGCTAACACATTCAATACAAGAGCTATAGCATTCAATACAAGACACAATTAGAGCGAATCAAAATCTCTCCAAGTCCCAATTCCACTCAAAGCAATAGTGACTAGAAGAGAGAGTTTTGTCGTGTTCTTTTGAGCTCTTGCGCTTGGATCGCTTTTCTTCTTCCTCATTTCTTGTTCCCAAGTCAATTGTAATCAAGGCAAGAGACACCAATTGTGTGGTGGTCCTTGTGGGGACTAAGTGTCCCGGTTGATTGAGAAGAGAAGCTCACTCGGTCTAGGTGACCGTTTGAGAGAGGGAAAGGGTTGAAAGAGACCCGGTCTTTGTGACCACCTCAACGGGGAGTAGGTTTGCAAGAACCGAACCTCGGTAAAACAAATCACTGTGTCACACTCTTCATTTGCTTGTGATTTGTTTTCGCCCTCTCTTTCGGACTCGATTTTGTTTCTAACGCTAACCCCGGCTTGTAGTTGTGCTTAAAGTTTATAAATTTCAGATTCCGCCTATTCACCCCCCTTCTAGGCGACTTTCAACCACCTCTTATCGTTGGGCCACACCTAAATGTTGATTTATTAGATTTATTGGGGTATGTTCAAAGATTGGCTTGGCCCCAAAGATGGAAAATGCTTATCATCAGACAAATGTGAACTTTGGATGCTTCGAACATGCCTACATCCCTATCGAAGTTCCTTGTAGCCTTGACATATTTGTCGTGTTCTTGTCGATGCTGCCAAAAGTCATTATTTGCTCTGATATAATCATCCATCTTCCGATGCATCTTATCCATGGCCTATAGAGGCTTCCTGGCAAAGTATTGAGAGCATGGGCTAGTTCGAAGCCTCTTGATTGCCTCTTCAATGACAACTAGGTATGTGCCCGTGCGTTGCCACGAAAGTTATAAATTAGTACAAAACATAGATACGGAACGACAAACATCAATATGATAGGCAAAATCCATGGTAAAATATCACCGTAACACTAATACTATATTGGTGATATAAATATCAAGAATTCCAGTCCTTTAACAAAGTGGCTACAGGAGTACATTCGGTAATTTTCAGCAAACTTTGCATGGGACACAACTCACCCGATGTCGAGGACATGGGATGTGGGGTCCATGACCGTGGCGCCGATGGCGAGGCAGTACGCGCGGTTGTGAGAGGCGCCATTGAGCATGTCGAAGTAGGAGGTGGCGGCAAGGAGCTGCTTGTGGTGGCATCCCATTCCCCCCGTTGCCGGGGGCCAGTAGTCATGTCGTGTTCCCACCTCTCCACAGCCTGGTCCTCATCGGCACTGGCCAGCAGCGCCTCCTCCACCCAGCGGCGCTCTGCCTCGTGCACGGGCCTCATGGTGTGGTGCTCCCTCCACGAGCTTCGCAGCCGCATCGACTCCGTCAGGAACACGCAGAAGATCATACCTATGTATATTTCTGAAAAGAAACCGGTTTTAGTTCAGACTTCAGATTGATGGACACATTATGTAAGTTTGAGACAAAATGATTACTTCAAAACAATGAGCTGTGATCATTGCATCTGTATAATCATATGCAATGATGCTATTAAACAACAATTTTCAGTTGATGCGAAATAATTGTTGACCAGAAACTAATTCTAAACTATGCTAAGAAATGCAATTCAACACTTTCGAACTATTTTCCGACCAAAAGAAATAAAACATTTCTGATCAAATTAGAGCAGTAATTATCACACTTGAAATAAGTCTACTTTTAGTGGGGAGAGAAGAGAGCTTGTGCCCTGTGGCTTACCGAGTTACCTTGGTAGCCTGAAAAAAAAGGAGCCCTGCTGCAGGATGGTGTCAAACTGGAAGCGGAGCGATCTGTGTCATGAAACCAGGAGGCATTGGAAGCAAAGGGATCTAAAGAGGAGACGGCAGCAGAGGCAGAAGATAATTTTACCTGTATTCAATGGCACACAAAACACTCGTTTATGAAAAAGAAACAGCAAGTTAGCTAATTAGATTGATCGATGACTGCAACATATAAATAGATGGAAACAACCTTCAACTTAGGGCAAGGCTGATGCTACCTTGCTGGCCTGCTAGGAACAAAGCAAAACACGATCAAGAACATATATCGTTCCAACACATTCTCATTGCATTGCAAGCATCACCGAAGCAACAGAATGATGGCAAATCAAGCCTTATACAGCAACATAGGAGACATCCATAGTTGCAGAACACAAATTTCACGGCAAAAATATTGGCCGGATCAGAAGAGAAGCCTCGAAAGAATACAGGGTGTGTAGACACCGGACCACGCACTGGTTAACAATTAAGTGTGCCTATAACAGTCCCTCTCGTGACGTGCCTCAGTTTTTGCACTTCTGTGATCGATGAAAATGGATCGGTTTCTGAACTATGCCTCTGGTTGTTGGATGCTCTCCATGATATTGACTACAAAGTATAGAATAATGTAAAGAAAGAAGTATTTGATTTTTTTCTATCCTTCGAATGACACTTGAGTTTCCAGCCTGTAATGATTTACCACTAGAGGGTTTCACTAAATTTTATCAACCAACTCTTATGGTAAATTATTGTATTTAAGATTGTAGATCAAGTTGTTTACTACATTAAATTTGGAAGACTAAGCATCCCTGTTTTTCACTTTGTAGACATGCTAGCTGAGAGTAGAGTAGAGAAACTGCACTGGATATATGTACCTCAGGATGAGGCGTTTGAGGAGCTGAAACAAGGCGCCTTCTCATCACAGAGGCTGCGAGCAGTACTTCACACACTTATCCCATCGATGATTGCAACCATGTCAGCTGAGACCCACGGCTTCCAAGGCTTCCACCATGTTGATAATCTATACAAGGAAGGCCTCAGGCTGAAGTTGGGTCTCTAGGAGCACCTGTTCCAGAAAATACCCCTTGTTCAGAAGATTCAGGAATCAAGTGAGGGGATGCTTCGCTATGATACACCTAGAATGTTTTCTAGTAAGTAAAATATATCATCGTTTTGGCTTTGGACTGGTGTGCCAATGCCAGATGTTCTTCAGATTCAAGTGCCTTCATGTTTAGACAATGCTCATACTTCGATTATGCAGAGGACAAGTTTGCATGGCTCCGTGACGATGAGTTTGCTCGACAGACTGTGGCAGGAATAAACCCAGTTAGCATCACCAGGCTCACGGTAATGAACTTAAAACATTACTGTGCACATAAGTAAACATATTGCTAACATCCATTTAGCCCCAGTAATACATTGCCTTCTTACATAGTACTACTTTACTGAGTGGTTATTTGAAAACAGGTTTTCCCACCAGTAAGCAAGATGGATCCTGCAATCTATGGCCCGCCAGAATCATTGATCACAGAAGCGCACATCACTGGACAGCTCAATGGACTCATAGTACAACAGGTACCTTCAGTATGATGAACTCTTGAAGCGAGGAAGACGGAGACAACGAGGAGGAAGGGAGACATGCCACTGGCGCAGGGGACATGAGGAGAAAGGAGCCATTAAACTGACCTTACTCCATGGCGCTGTCGCCACCGCCAAGATCCGCCCGTTCCTCCAAGCTTCAGTGTAGACCCTCTTATGGTCCCAAATCTACCCCTGACAGTAAGCAACGACACACGGCAAACATGTCACGGAGCCACACAACATCGATAGATCGACTAATCCCATCGCTCAGATCCCTCGACGCGCCTAGATCAATCAAACCAAGCAGCAACTCAGGAACCGGAGCACTCAAAAAGTTCAAATATAACTGAAGTTCAAGTATTTTTAGCTTTGTTCAGACCAACCCTTTAAGAAACAATAGAAATTATCCCTAGAACGCTCCAAGATAGTGTTGAGACTGGTGATTAGTTTTCAGTTCCAAAAAGTCACTTGTGGTAGACGACCATGGTGGAAGCGAAGCCATCCTGAGTAGATGTCGTTGTAGGACCATATCATCTTGTTGCAGTACTGCTCAACATTGGCTTGCAGGGGTTTAGCAGCAGGCTTCTGTTAGGGACTTGTTCTCAAATGCTATGAGTTAAGAACAAGACAACACAAAAATGTTAAATGTTAAAGCCCTTCGTCCTTCGAGGCATTATTTCCCTTAGGATATAATGATCTTCGGACTAAGGTTATGAAGGACATACCTTCATCGATGCAACATATAATAATGAAGAAAGAATCATATGAAATGTAAAAGATAACATAAACAATTATATATCAACTCATTTCTATTTTATTACTATGGAAAAATAGAAATGAGTTCAGATTACAAATGTACCTTCGGCTCGAAAGAAGGTAAAAGTACAAGTGTGACGCAAAAGCAAGATAACAAGTCAGTGTGAACAGTACAGGGGTACTGTTCATCTATTTATAGGCACAGGGCGCAACCTGTGAAGTATTACAATCATGCCCTTTACAAAATATTACAACTATGACATAGACCCTCATGGACTAAATAGTCATTTCATCTTTAAGTCGGTTTCACCCTTCGTCTTGAGACATTCCATAATGCCGAAGCTTCATGAGTGGTAGCTTCGGTGTTGCTTTTAGGAGGACCTTCGGCGATGAAGCATGCCCCCAACAGTAGCCCCTTCGCGGTGCTAGATCGTTTATCGTAACGAGCTTGATCCGTGAAAAAATCTCTTAGACTTCGGGAAGCCGAAGGTTCGAAAAAACACCTTCCCAGGCTTGTTGCTGAGAAACGATATAAATTCTCCAAGCGCGAAAGGATCCCACCACACAGCGGGTACATGCGTCCTGGCGATTCACCTTCTCGGGCTTTGTGGTCCACTACTCAGTGGGTGTGGGCGACTGTTCGTCCAGTGCGGAAGACTTGTCGATTCACCCTCCCACCTGCGGTACTATATAAACAGACGGGTAGGTGTAAAGTTACCACAGCATTCATTGCTATTGCACTGTTTTGCTGCCGAAAAATTAAACATAGCTGAAGCTTGTTCATCGGGCTCAAACGAAGCACCGCTTTTGGTTCTGCTTCGTCGCAAGAGGAAGAGCTTCGGGAGAATCAAAAAAGTCAACAACTTCGCACAAAATAGCAAGGAATTTGTCATCAAATGGCAAAGTACGCTCTACTGCCAGGGTTGATCGCGAGGGAGATGAGGCTGAAGCTGCTGAGACCGCTCCGATTTCTGAAGTGATGAAGCGGTCAGGGCTGGTAGTACCGGAGGAAGCTTCCGACAAAGTTGCACTGTTGCCGAAACTGAACAGGTCGATGCTGGAGAAGATGAATATGAAGACGAGTACGGTGCTACGCCATCTAAGCCAAGCCACCTAGAATTTGGGAAGTCTAGTATTACTGAAGGTGATGTGCCTAAGTTGCTGATGCTAGGTTATTTCAGTGAAGCCAAAAAGAAGCTGATTCGTTTCGGCGGGGAGGAAATTACCTCGAAGCCAGAAAAAGATGAAGTGGTGGTTTTTAAAAGCTTCTTCAAAGCAGGATTGAGATTTCCTTTACATGATATGATCGCAGATGTTTTAGAGAGGTTCGGGATTTATCTCCACCAGCTAACTCCTAATGCCATCGTTAGGCTTAGTATCTACATCTGGGCTCTCCGAAGCCAGGAGACAGAACCACTTGCTGAAGGATTTTGCCGGGCACACGAGCTCCATTATCAGACCAAAGCTAGAGAAGATGGTCTGCATGATAACTTCGGCTGTTATAATTTTGCTTACCGCAAAGACGCGAAGTATCCAGTCATCAGCTATCGTACCAAATGGCCAGCTGGCTGGAAGACCGAATGGTTTTATGTCAAAGTAGATGAGATGAAGGAGAAGCTGGTTCAAAGCCCTTTGAGTTTAATCTTCGGGGAGACTAGGCCCCAGTGTGACATGAATCCAGATAGTCCATGCCAAATTGCAGTTGGTGAATTTCGGGTTATTGCGGAGCATATTGGCACTAGGGATCTGGTGCAAGAATTCTTAGCCTTCAGAGTATTTCCAACTTTGAAGGAATGGGACATGCCAAAGCTAAAAGGGGAGAAGAAGAAGAAAGAGCTTGTTCGGCTACCTTACTATTATAAATTCAAGAAGCATTTCAAAGAACCTTGCCAGGAATGGTTGGATACTATCGAAGTTATGTGCAACGAGATCCTTGGCAACTACTCTAAAAAAGAAGATCAGTTAATGACTGCGGCCTTCGGCACTCGTTCAAAGCGAAGATTGAACCGAGTGATGGATGCCTTGAATTTCGATTATCCTGATTATGAGAGACTGGATAAAGGTGCCAAAGGGCAAAAAAGAAAAAGAGTTGCCAGCGTCCTTGATAGGGAAGCTGCTAAGTTAGTGAAAAAGGACGAAGAAATTTTGAAGAAGAGAAAGTTAAGCTCTGAGCCAAAGGCAGCTGCTTCAAAGAAGAGAAAAGCTATGGTTCCGAAACAGAAAACAACTGATACAGAGGAAGAAGCTCCTGCAACACCTCCTGCTGCCGATGTGGAAGAAATTTTAAAGGTAATGACTGAATCCTTGCCTATCAAGCTTAGTCCGCTAGGGCGACATTTGATGAAGCTTTTTCAGAAGGAAAAGGAGCCTTCGTCAGTGGAGAAACCTGCTGGGCAGAAAAAACGAAGGATTATTCAGGTGGCCGAAGTCATTCAGCAGACACCTCCGCAGGCGTCGGCGCCGAAGATACCAGTTATTGTTAGCACTGCTGCCTCCGAAGCCACAGCAACCGAAGCTGGAGGTGCCGAAGCTGAAGGTGCCGAAGATGTGAATCTGGAGGCCGCACTTGCTGAAATTGATACCATGCTTCTGGGTGCGACCGCAGAAGAAACTGTCGCAGCTGCTGAAAAAGGAAAAGGTAAAGCCGAAGACATTTCCTAAGAGGAGGAGTTTAATTTTCAAGATATACTTGGGCAAGAGTTATCAAAAGATGAAAAAGAAGAACTGAAGAAATGTGCTATATCTTGTGGATACAAATCGGGAGCTCTACTTTTTGGTGGAGTCAACGAAGGGAGGCTAGGATGTCTTCGGGACCAGACTGGAGCTAAGGTGGTCAGCACTTTATCAAAGAGTGTTGGCTTTCCAAAGATTGAGGCGGACCTTTGCAGGTACCGGCGACAGCATATCGTCGGTAGCCTTTTCTATGCTAATTTTAAGGTTACATTCTTGATGCTTTTCTCCTTTTCTGTTTGTTTTTTTATTTTTATATGAAGATGTTCTCTGATGAAGATTACTTTGCCAGAGTTTACTTTTAAGCAAAGTCCTGAGAATGCAACAAGACTTAGAGGACAAAAAGAACGAAGTTACAATTGAAGATCTAGAGAAGAAAGTCAAAGATCATGAAGCTGTTTTGGAGAAAAAGGACTTCGAACTTCAGACTATGGAAGGTTCACTGGCAGATGCTCAGGCTGAAATTGCTAAATTGAAGAGTGAACTATGCTTAGAAAGGAAAAATTTTGAAGTCAGACTCGAAGCTGAAGTTGAGAAGAATTCGAATTTACAGAAATTACTGAGAGAACTTCAAGAAAAGTGTCTGAGCTTCGGCACCCAATGTTTGTAGCGATTGAAACAAATTTTTAACTCAGTTGGAGCAAGTTCCGAGAAATTCAAACCCTCAGTTGAAAACCTGCCGGAAACCTTCGATCATATTGAGGGCGAAGTTGATGCTCTCGACGAAGTTATAGCTGGTCACGCCGATTTTTGTGCTTTGCTAGCTTCTCGGGGCACAGCTGTTGCTTTCATAAAATCTGGCTGCACACACGGGAAAATTATCAACAGACCAAATTTTAGATTGTCACCGGCAGATTTACTTGATATCCCTAGCTTAGCTCGAAACAGATTTATAACTCAGGTTTGGATAAAAGGCGGTCGAAAAATAGCTGGAGACGAAGCTCGAAGTCATCTTAAGCCGGTATAAATAACTTATATTACCTTGCCTTCTCTTTGAACCTTGCAGTTGTCTCATACCATTTTAACATGTATAGGATGACGAAGCCGAGGAAAAATAAGTCGAAGCTTGACAAATGTTCCGAAGCTCAAATGGTCCTTCCAAAGCTCAAACGATCCAAAGCTTAGTCAAAACTAGATATCTTGCTGCAAAAGATTCTTAGAGAAATTTTGTAATCTCATTGTTATTTTAAAAACCAGATACTAACTATGTAAATTCGTGCGTACCTTGTAATATAATTTACCTCTTTGTCCATTTATGAACTGCTTTGCTGTGGACGAAACTTTTATATTTTTTGAGCCGAAGGCGAAAAAACACCTTCCCTTCTTTTCGTTCACAACGAAGCATAAAACTACTTCCCCCTTTTTCTTTATTTTCACCGAAGCCTTATCCTTTTGACCAAAGCATCTGTATGATATGATGATGATCCTATGTATGTCTAAATGAATGTTTATGAATGCAAATGTTATGATGTAATGAGCTTGTGCAAATGAATATCCAAACACGCACATACGAAGCCACAACCATAGCCTTCATTCCCTTAGGAATAATCAAAGTCTCTTTGCCATTTATTTTTCGGCTTCACTGTTTATTTTTCGGTGTATCAGCGCTGACTTTTCGCTGTAAGTTCTGCATTCCCTTAGGAACGTCTTTTGAACTTCTTTGCCTTCTATTTCGGTGGTATCGCGTTGACTTTTCGCGCTTCGCCTTATATTTCGGCGGAATCAGCGCTGACTTTTTGCTGTAAGCTATGCATTCCCTTAGGAACGACTTTTGAGCAAAAAAAACTTACTGCGCTCCCTTAGGAACGACTTTTTGTAGCTTCGTCGTGCTCTGCATCCCCTTAGGGACGTCTTTCGAGCTTCTCCCTGCTTTTTCTTTTCTCTTTGCACTCGATGGTGCGTGCTCAGCTTTTACATTTACATCTTTGGGGGATATTGCTCTTGTAGAGCTGAAATAAGAAGAAGAGAAATTACATGCTATGGCCCCATTAAAAACCTTTCTCTCCCTTTGGAAAGGAAAAGGGTGTCATAGGAAAAAATAAAAAGATTACATTAAGCTACACATAATATCGCCGAAGCTCATCCGCATTCCAAGATCTAGGAATGTCGTTGTCGTCCATATCCTTCAATCTGTAGGAACCGGGTCTTGACGAAAATACTACCAGAAAAGGTCCTTCCCACTTCAACTGTAGCTTGCCTACTGTATTTGGGTTGGCAACTCTTCGAAGTACCAAGTGCCCTGGCCTGATATTTTTTAACCGAACTTTTCTGTCACGCCATTTTATTGTTTCGGCTTGGTATTTATTGATGTTCTCCACAGCCTGAAGCCTGATCCCTTCTATAGCATCTTTTGCCACAGAATAATCAGCTTCGTCCTCTGCCGAAGCCACTGTTCTTATTGATCCTGCTTTAGCTTCTTCCGAGGTTATTACTATGTCACCAAACAATAATTTGAATGGTGTAAAGCCTCTTGACCTTGACATTGTTGTGTTGTGGCTCCACACCACTTTGATCAATTCATCTGGCCACTTTCCCCTGGGCTGATTGAAGATTAACTTCACTATTCCCGTCATTATAATGCCATTAGCTCTTTCGACAAGTCCATTTGACTCCGGATGTCTAACTGATGCAAAATGGATGTTCGTGCCAATTTGTTCACAGAACTCTTTGAAAGCTTCGGCATCAAACTGTGTTCCGTTGTCCATAGTAATAGCTTTCGGCACTCCGAAGCGACAAACAATATTTTGCCAGAAAAATTTCTGAACAGTGACCGAAGTTATTGTGGCTAAAGGCTTTGCCTCAATCCATTTGGAAAAATATTCTACCGCCACCACAACATATTTTAAATTTCCTTGTGCTGGTGGAAGTGGGCCTAACAAATCAAGGCCCCACCTTTGCAACGGCCAAGTGGGTTGTATTAGCTGAGTAAGAGATGAAGGCTGTTTTTGATCTCTTGCACATTTTTGAGAACCTTCACACTTTTGGACTAATTCTGTTGCATCCGAAGCTGCCTTCGACCAATAAAATCCTTGACGAAAGACTTTTCCCAGCAAGGGCCTAGATCCGATGTGAGATCCACACAGACCTGCGTGTATTTCCTTCATCAATTCTATACCTTTAGCTCTGGATAAACATTTGAGCAATGGAGAGCAGACTCCATGTTTGTATAACTCCCCTTCTATTATTACATATGGTCGGGCTCTTGCCTCTATTCTCTTATTATAAGCTTCGTCATCTGAAAGGCAATTGCCCTGGAGAAAGGATATAATCTCAGTTCTCCAATCTTCACTATGAACAGGAGATATATTGAGCAATGCTCTTTCAAGAAGTTCCACCGAAGGTGCTCTTATTGTCTCAAAGAATACTTCTGAAGGTAAAGGCAGTCCCTGTGCCGCTGACTTGGCTAGCAGATCAGTGTGCTCATTTTCTCCTCATGGAATATTCTTGACAGAAAACCCTTCGAAAGAAGCTTCAAGCCTTCGAACTGTATCCAAGTATTTCTCAAGCTTCGGGTCTCTTGCTTTACAACTCTTGTCAATATGACCAGAAATAACTTGGGAATCGGTTTTAAGAACCGCCCTTCTTATCCCCATTGCCTTTAACTTCCGAAGCCCCAAAAGCAAAGCTTCGTATTCAGCAATATTATTTGTGCAGCTGAAATCAAGTTTCACTGCATAGCATGTTCTGACTTTGAAAGGTGCAACTAAAACAGCAGCTGCACCTGCCCCGAAGGTTCCCCAGGAACCGTCGCAGAACACTGTCCAAGCTTCGGCATCTTTACTTGCTTCTTCTTCCTGAGCCCCTAGCGTCCAGTCAGCGATGAAGTCTGCTAACGCCTGGGACTGGATCGAGGATCTATGCATATAATCAATGCTGAATTCGTTGAGTTTTGCAGCCCACTTTCCAATCCTTCCAGTAGCTTCTCTGTTCCTCATAATATCCTTCAAAGGCTGTGATGAAGGAACACTTATATGAAATGCTTGAAAGTAATGTCGAAGCTTCCTGGAGGCCATTAAGACAGCATATAGCACTCTCTCCAATTCTGTATAGTTTTTCTTTGATAAGCTGAGGACTTCGGAGATGAAGTATACTGGGACTTGCTTTTTGATTTGTCCTTCAAGCTTTTCCTGCACAAGCGCTGCGCTTACTGCAGAATGCGAAGCTACCACATATAATAACAGAGGAGCCCCTGGCGTGGGTGGAGTTAACGTTGTTAGGTCTATCAGGTACTACTTCTGCTCTTCGAAGGCTTTCTGCTGAGCTGATCCCCATTGAAAGACTTCGGCCGACTTCAGCACTTCAAAGAATGGTAAATTTCTCTCTGCTGATCTAGATATGAATCGATTCAGAGATGCCAGTCTTCCTGTCAGCCGTTGAGCTCCCTTCTTTGTGCTTGGCGGCTCCATCTGAAGAATAGCTTCGATTTTATTTGGATTAGCTTCGATCCCTTTTGTTGAAACTAAACAACCAAGGAATTTCCCCTTCTTTACTCCGAAGACACACTTTTCTGGATTCAACTTCAGGCCAGCTTGCCTAAAGTTAGCGAATGTCTCCTGCAGATCAGCAATGTGATTTTCTTGCTTCGTGCTTTTTACTATGATATCATCTACATAAGTTAGCACATTTCTGCCTATCTGATAATGAAGGACTTTGGCTGTCATCCTACTAAAGCTTCCTCCAGCATTCTTGAGCCCCTTAGGCATCCGAAGATAACAATATGTGCCACTGGGGGTTATGAAGCTAGTTTTTGGCTCATCTTCCTTCTTCATCCAGATTTGGTGGTAGCCTGAATAATAATCTAGTAGACTCATGAGTTCTGATGAAGCTGCTGCATCTACTAGAGAATCTATTCTTGGTAATGGGAACTCATCCTTTGGACAAGCCTTGTTGAGATCAGTAAAATCGATGCACATTCTCCATTTGTCATTGGCCTTCTTCACCAAAACAGTGTTGGCTAGCTACTCTGGGTATTTTACTTCTCTGATGACACCAGCACTGAGAAGTCTTTTTACTTCATTCCGAGCACCTTCGGCTTTATCATCAGACATTTTCTGAAGCCTCTGCGTTCTGGGTCTGAAGGATGGATCGACATTGAGTGAATGTTCAATGACGTCCCTCTTGACACCACATAGATCGTTGGCTGACCATGCAAAGACATCTTTATTGTTGAACAAAAACCTTACTAGAGTTTTTTCCTGCTCCTCAGATAATTGAGATCCCAGCAATACTTTCTGCTCTGCTATGTCTTCACACAGAAGCATGGGTTTCGGCTGATCGGCCGAAGCAGCCTTCTCCCTTTTGTACTTGTACTGCTCACAAGCTTCGGTTCCGTCTATATTATGGATTGCTTTTGAATCTGTCCAATTTCCTTCAGCCTTTCTGGCAACTTCCTAACTTCCATGAATAGCAATAGGTCCTTGTTCCGAAGGTATCTTCATGCATAGATATGCTGGGTGAAGAATTGCTTCGAAAGCGTTGAGTGTCCCACGACCAATGATTGCATTGTAGGGGTATTCCATGTCAACAATATCAAACACAACCTGTTCAGTCCTTGTATTGTGGACAAATCCGAAGGTCACTGGCATTGTGATTTTGCCAAGTGCTACAATCTGCCTTCCTCCGAAGCCACAAAGTGGGTGCGTAGCATCATGAATCTTATCCTCTGGCTCTTGCATCTGTCTGAAGGCCTTGGCAAATATGATGTCCGCTACACTGCCTGTATCAACCAGAACATTGTGGACCAGAAACCCCTTGATGACACAAGAAATGACCATAGCATCGTTGTGAGGATAATCCTTGAGCTCAAGGTCCTCCTGGGAGAAGGTAATTGGAATATGGGACCATTTTGACTTGATGAAGGGTCCCTGCACGTCGACATGTTGTACCCTTATCTGGGCCTCCTTCTTCTGCTTCTTATTGGCCGGCTCTGAGCATGAACCGCCTATTATCGGGAGTACCAGCTTCGTTGCCGAAGCAGCTTCAGCTTGATTGTTGAACGAGGCCATCAGCTCGAAAGTGGAAGTGAGTTCACCGGAGGTGGGCGCCAATGTTGGGGACTTGTTCTCAAATGCTATGAGTTAAGAACAAGACAACACAAAAATGTTAAATATTAAAGCCCTTCGTCCTTCGAGGCATTATTTCCCTTAGGATATAATGATCTTCGGACGAAGGTTATGAAGGACATACCTTCATCGATGCAACATATAATAATGAAGAAAGAATCATATGAAATATAAAAGATAACATAAACAATTATATATCAACTCATTTCTATTTTATTACTATGGAAAAATAGAAATGAGTTTAGATTACAAATGTACCTTCGGCTCGAAAGAAGGTAAAAGTACAAGCGTGACGCAAAAGTAAGATAACAAGTCAGCGTGAACAGTACAGGGGGTACTATTCATCTATTTATAGGCACAGGGTGCAACCTGTGAAGTATTACAATCATGCCCTTTACAAAAGATTACAACTATGACATAGACCCTCGTGGACTAAACAGTCATTTCATCTTTAAGTCAGTTTCACCCTTCGTATTGAGACATTCCATAATGCCGAAGCTTCATGAGTGGTAGCTTCGGCGTTGCTTTTAGGAGGACCTTCGGTGATGAAGCATGCCCCCAACAGCTTCTTTGCAGGAATTTTATAGAAATTGTATAAAGATTTTATAGGAACCACTTTATTTTTTTACAAGTGAAAAACAAATGAAACGAGAAATAGAGCCTGCAAACCAAACCGTGCCTTCTTATTGTTAGCGTAGATTAAGGTCATAATGCACATTGTTGAACACCTCATGGCATGCTCCAAGATCCTAAAATGGACTCCAAGGCAATGTCTGCATTTGCCAAATCAAATGGAGCTTCTAAAAGAGAATGCCAAACACCTATCTCTCCAGTTTGACTGAAGCTTCTGAAACAAAAATGCGATGAGCATACCTCGTCTTGTTTTGGATATATGTTGTAGAAACAAAACAAGCTATGTGTGAGTCAAGTGAGTGAACAAGTAGACGCACCTCAGGCTTGCAGGCCTTGCAAAGCGCGCCAAGGGAGTTGGCGAGCGCGGAGGCGTCCTCCGTAGCACCGCGGTTGCTGTGGCCGCTCTCCGACGGCAGGACGTGGAGAACGGTGAGGAAGTCGCCCCTGTTGGCGACGTGGGCGAGTGCCCACATCATGGCGTGCTTGTCGCCAGAGCTCTGGTCCACCACCAGCAGCACCCGCTTTCGCGCCGCCGCGGTGGCCTCCTCTGTCCTGCAGAACCCGTCGCCGCGCGGTGTCCCCGCGCCCTGCCCTTCTTGCGTTGGGGAAGGTCTTCCTGCATTGCGCGAGCGTGGGCTTCATGGGCGTCCTAGGGCGGGCTGCACTGGGAGTGCCAGATCCGGACGTCGGCGTCACCGTGGCGGCGGTCGGCGCCTGGGGCGCCCGCGGGGCTGTCCGTGCTCGTCACGGGCGCCGCGGGCTTCGTGGGCGCGCACTGCTCGCTGGCGCTCCGCAAGCGCGGTGACGGCGTCGTCGGCATCAACAGCTTCAACTCCTACTATGACCCCTCGCTCAAGAAGGCGCGGCGCGCGCTGCTGGGCAGCCACGGCGTGTTCGTCGTGGAGGGCGACATCAACGACGGTCGCCTCCTGGCCAAGCTCTTCGACGTCGTGCCCTTCACCCACGTGCTCCACCTCGCGGCACAGGCCGGCGTGCGCTACGCCATGGAGAACCTGGCGTCGTACGTCCACTCCAACGTCGTCGGCCTCGTCTCCCTCCTCGAGGCCTGCAAGGACGCCGACCCGCAGCCGGCCGTCGTCTAGGCCTCCTCCTCCTCCGTCTACGGCCTCAACGACCGCGTCCCCTTCTCGGGGATCAGGGGGCGGGGGCATCGCGGGAGGTCGCGCGGGCACGGAGCCGGGGATCCGGGGCCGTCCCACCCACCACCCTCGCCGATCCGCCATCAACGCCGATCCCGTCGATGGAAGGTGAGCGGGGCGGCCGCGTTGATGGCGGGGAGCAGAGATCGATGAGCGTTGATGGTGGGGAGCGTAGATTGCGGATCGAGGATCTCGAATCGAGGGTGCATCGGCCGCGCTGCTGGGGCTCCGGTTCGCAGGATCGACGTTGATGGCGGCTCGGCGTCGCGTGGATGGCGGGGAGCAGAGGGGCGGTGGGTGGGCAGAGGAAACCGGCAGAACAAGCACCTGTGGACGCCTACGCTACACAATTAAGTAGTAGTAGAGATTTGGTCCGGCACTCAGTGCTTATGCTCTGATCCAAAGAAATCTTCGAATATAGCTTTGGAGAGACTCATTTATTTCTTGAGCATACTAAAATAACACTTGCGTCATGACTAGCTTGGTCTGAAAACCCTAAAAATTCTACAAATTGCAATTAATTACAAATGAGTTATATTGATTATAGTTAAACAACGTTATCTATAGTTCTATTATATGTCCCCTATTTTTCATAGTTTAGTGGAGATAGTCTAAAGCACTGCCTGTTGCTGACTTGCTGTGCACTGCAGAATCTTTTGCCATGGAGAATGTGCCGCCGAAAAGAAAAGTTCTAGGGCGACAAGAATTTTTTGAGTTTTAGGGTGTTCATGACTCGTGACTGGATTTGCCAACCGAATAACCCATGACATCAGACATCTGATATGCACACTTGACATGATGCAGGACACCAAAAACCAAACAAAATCAAGTGACGGTGCTCCGAATCCCAGTACCAGCCTATCAGGTGGTACCATGGCAGAAACCAAATGACATGTGACAAGAATTCATATCCTCAAGCTCACCTGTTACAATGGTCCATAGCACTCTTCCTGTAGGAACTATTTCACTTCACGCATCTCTAACAGCTTTCTAATTCAACTCTCCTAATAGTATTGTTAAGGGGATAGCCCAGTACAGTACTTGGATTGGCAATAGAAGAGTTGCGAGAGATGGTCTATCTTAAACTGTCTCTAGCAGTTTACTCATTTTTACCTAAAACAGTGTTTGTTACTATTCTGGACTAGTTTACCTATGTTTATCCAAAACACTGTTAGATTATAATGTTTGCAGAGTAAAATTTAAATATAAGTATAGAGATAAGTAAACTGCTAGAGATAGTCTTAGACTGTCTTCAATAGTCTTGCCTATCATATCTCCCTTATTTTAAACTTCACCCCTGTATGTTTTGCACGGCCATGTAAAAACATGCCACAAGTCATGCATGTCAGAAACGTTAGGTTTGCTCTCCCCAAAACGTAATGAGGGTCCCCAAAGCAACAAAAACATAGAAAAATGTAAGACATTGGGTTCGATAAATAGGTTATTGCCTTTTAATTCACAATTTACCATGCATGCAGTGCACTGCCATTATGAAGAGAACCACAGAACCGGAAGGAAAGAACACCGGGCCTCTGCTAGAACACCTGTGAAGTTGCTTGCAAAGTTGTAATATACCTTGCAAGTGAACTTCGTGTTCCTTATTTACATCCTTGGGAAAAAAATGTTACATTACAGCATAGCAGCGCCTTCAGCCCTTCACATTTCTACATAAACTTGCCTCTACAAGCATATCAGGTCTCCACCAGGTGTAATTGTCTTGGAGCCATGCACACAGCGCTTTGCTTGACAATCCATCAAAACCATTCCAACAAAATGAGCAGGGCTCTTTATGCGTAAGAGGATACCACAGAAAAAGCAGCGTTGTTCTATACACTGAATCTTGAGCTAGCTACACCTCTTCCAGCCAAGCCGAAGAAAGATCGAACCACACCCCCAATCTCTTGTTTGCAGAGTGGGCACACCGCGTTTATCTTGAGCCATTTATCTACGCATTGAACATGAAAGAAGTGTGTGCAAGGAAGCTCGCGGAGCTCATCATCATCTCCATACTTTGTAAGACAGATGCAGCATACCTGCATCAATATCAGTAGACATTACATTTAAAGGGGATACTATGTGATTGGATTTCTACTACATCCTCTGTTCCAAATATCAACTTTTATTATGTATCTAGGCATAATATGTATCTAGGTGCGTAGCAAAAAAAATATATAACTAAAAAACCAGAATGATGTATGAACTTAAGGTATGCTATGAGTGAGCTCACTAATAGATGACTGAGTAGAAAATATAGAATACAACATTGACTACTCTAAAAGAGTGATCGGTTGCTGAATATATCAATGCTTTGAAGTGGAGTTGAAACATGTAAACAAGAATGAGCACATAACTATAACACCCATCCCATTTCACAATATTAGTCACTAATTATCATGTGCACAGACGACAGACCAAATTGCCAGAAGGTCAGAAAAGAATAATGAGAAATAGCAGTAGCCGACTAGCCGCTATTAAATGACATCCAAGAACCTTTTAATCTCTTTCACATTTTCACTATTGATGAACATCAATCATTAAATAGACTCATGATTAGAAGCACCAATAATGTGAAATGAACATGGTAAAAAGAAGTATCATAAGAATATAAGGACAGACTACTACAAGGTATTACTCATTGTCACCAGAACGCATGAACCGATTCACAGTTTGTGGCAAATTGAATTCCACCAAAACACAGGTTGGTACATGGAGCTGGACTGCCGGAGAGAAATCAAATGGAACAAAATGTGAGATGGAGGTTTTACCCAAGGAACTCCAAAGCAGTTACAGCATCAGTATGTTCCCCACAGTTGTATTGAATGTCATCAGGAGAACTCAGGACAACAAGAGGCAAAGCTGCAGCCGTGTGAGGACAAGCACTAGAAGCAGGGCAGGGCAGGGCAGGGCAGGGGAGCACGAGAATAGCTTTTGTTGCTGGAGCAGAAAAGCACAGATGGCAAGGAGGAGGATCATGACCAAAGTGTCTGGTGGTGGTGACACTCTGTAGTGGCTGGAGTTAGGAGTCCAGAGAATCAATAACTTGACAGGTGGCTAGGTTACTTCATATGTGGGCTGTATTGGTGGGCTTAACAGCCTGGCAGCCTACTCATAAAAAACATCACATTTAGGTAGTGAATTGCAAACCCGTGTCATGAACCCAACCAACCACGATTCTGTTAACTATGGTATTACTCACATACCAAGAACATTCACCTACAGCACTTGAGACAACTATTTATGTTTTAAATTGAGAATAATAGTATCCATGCATCACTGGAGAGCATGTCTACAAACAGCATCACAAATTCATCCATATAGGCTTCATTTGCGTGGTAATAGAGATGTTAACAGATAATAGATCTAAAGAATATCACCTAAAGCAAACTATTCAATTACGCATGATATTGTTGTAAGACAGCAAAAGGATGTGAAATATACTCACAGCATCTTCAGCTGAAACAACTCTTTCCTTCTTAGTTCCTGGGCCGAGGATGCCACCCTCATCAAGATGCTCTGAGCTTGAAGCATGGTCAATCCCCCAGTTTTTGTTACGTTTTGGTTTGAACTTGCAGGTTGGCAATGCATCTATTAGCTCTTGAGTAGCTCCTCTATTTTGACCCAAATCTTCTTGAAGGCGCAAAATGGAAATCAAACACGGAAAGCAGCAGCATATTGCTGCACACATGTGTTGACACCTTTTTGGAGGCGTCAATTACTCAAGAGAACCAGCGGTGGTGCTCTCTGGTCAGGCGCGGACGGTCCGCGGCCTAGGGCCGGATGGTCCGCGACCTGGCGCGAGGCGGCGATGCTCTCTGGTCAGGGGCGGACGGTCCGCGGCCTGGGGCCGGACGGTCCGCGGCCTGGTGCAGGAGCTCGGGTTCCCTGCCTGACGACCGGACGGTCCGCGCCCTGGGGCCGGACGGTCCGCGCGTACGCAGGGACGGCGGAAGATCGCCGACGGCGCCTGGATCTCGCTCCCGGGAGGGACCCCGTCGGGGAGTAGAGATCCTAGGTGGTGTCTAGGCTCGGGTAGACCGACCTAGACTCCTCTAATCGACGTAGAGTCGAGGAGAGGCGGAGAATTTGGGGATTGGAAGGCTAAACTAGGGCTAAACTAGAATTACTCCTAAGATAAAATGCGAAATAGAAGTTGTATTGATTTGATTGTTGATCACAAATCGGCCGTATACCTCTCTATTTATAGAGGAGGGGGGCTAGACCCTTTACAAACTAATTTCCGAGCTTTTCCCGTGATTTTAGCTAACAACCGTAACACAAAACTCGGAACCCTAATCTGTTCTACACACGCGCGGACCGTCCGGCTCCCAGGCGCGGACTGTCCGGACCGCGGACCGTCCGGCCTCAGGGCCGGACCGTCCGCAGGCTCAATTATGGTTCAAACATATGCCCCCCTGCCGTTTGGTGGAGCTGGGCGAACCAAAAGCAACTAACTCGATGTGCTCACATCGGTTCTCTTAGGCATCTTGCCACATACTAGGATGGTACTGTTTGAGGAAACGCTCATTCAAAGCCTTAGGCAAATCCTTGCCTTGTAGTGTTTGTAGCAAATAGGCGTTGCCAGACATCACATGTTTTACTTTATAAGGACCCTCCCAGCTTGGCGACCATTTTCCAAACTTCCGGTCTTTATTCCTTAGAGGTAAGATGGTCTTCCACACCAGATCTCCTATTTGAAATGACTTTGCTTTGACCTTCTTGTTGTAGGCCCTGGCTACCATAATCTTGTCCTTTTCTATTGCTCCCAAAGCTATCACCCTCTTGTCGGTCACCTCATCAATATTATCCATCATTGAATTATAATAATCAGTGACAGTTAAATCATTTTGTCTGGCGAACCTGACAGCATTCAAACTTATTTCCACAGGCAATACTGCTTCCTGCCCATAGATAAGCTCAAAAGGAGATACTTTAGTAGCACTATGTTTAGATATTCTATGAGCCCATAAAGCTTCGGACAAAATCTTATGCCAATGTTTAGGATTATCAGATATCTTCTTTTTTATCAAATTAACCAATGTCCTATTACTAGACTCGGCCTGTCCATTGGCCTGAGCATAATATGGAGATGAATTAAGCAGCTTAATTCTGTATAATTCAGCAAATTCACGTACCTCCTTTGACATAAAAGAAGTCCCTTGATCTGTAGTCATGGTCTGGGGAATGCCGAATCTATGAATAATATGCTCAGTTATAAACTCAATTACCTCCTTGTGCGTCATGTTTTTCAGAGCAACGGCTTCAGTCCATTTGGTGAAATAGTCAGTGGCAACTAACACAAACCGATGCCCCTTTGATGATGAAGGATGAATTTCTCCAATAAAGTCTAATCCCCATCTTCTAAACGGCCAAGGCTTGATGATAGGATGCAATTCGGCTGCAGGGACCAACTGTAGGTCGCCGAATTTTTGACACACTTGGCATCCCTTGTAGTACTTGAAACAATCAGCTATCATACTAGGCCAATAAAAACCAGACCTTCGCAACAACCACTTCATCTTTGGAGCCGATTGATGAGTACCACAAATTCCTTCATGTACTTCGGCCATGGCTAATATAGCATCATCTGGGCCCAAGCACTTCAGCAGGACGTCACTGACTGTTCGGCGGTAAAGTTCATCACTCATCAAAACATACTTGAAAGCTGTTCGCCGAATGTTCTTATCTGTCCTAATATTGGGATTTCGTAAATAATTAAGTATAGGTGTTCTCCAATCACTTACATCGGCTTCATTGTCAGCCGAATCGATTAAGAGAACATTTCTGGAAACCCCGGACGGTCCGGCGTCGTCACGCGGACGGTCCGCGACCTGGGAATTTGGCTCTGCACTGGTTATCGGAATTTCAGTTTTGTGAAATTTCCCTCTCTTTATCCGATAACCTGATGCATCTTGTGCCAAATCATTAGCTCTATGATTCTCAACTCTAGAGATATGTCGAATACTGAATTCGTCAAAAGAATGGATTATGCTCCAACATTTTTCAAGGTAACTATTTAGAGTACTATCAAAACATTGATATTCTTCTAACACTTGTTGGACAACCAGCTGAGAATCACCAAATACCTTCACGTGTTTTACTCCCATACCATTTAAAAGTTCTAAGCCGAATAGGAGGGCCTCATATTCGGCTTGATTATTAGTGCAATAAGTTTTCAATCGGCTAGAGAAGTCAAAGGAGACATTACTTGGTGAAACAAGCACAATGCCAATTCCTTGCCCTTCATTGCAAACCGATCCATCAAAATATAAAGTCCAAGGAGTAATAGTGAGGTATGACGTGTCTAGTTCATGAATATCATTAACCCGATGTTCTACAATAAAATCCGCTACGACTTGGCCTTTCATAGATTTCAATGGTTCATAGGCCAAGTCATATTCTATGAGTGCATAAGCCCACTTACCAATTCTACCACTCATAATTGGGTTATGCAACATGTATTTGATTACATCGGCTTGACCAGAAACAGTACAATGACTAGACAGTAAATAACATCTACATTTGGTCCATGCATAAAACAAGCATAAGCATAACTTTTCAATAAAAGTGTACCTTGTTTCAGCAGCCACCAATCTTCGGCTTAGATATGTCACCACATGCTCCTTCCCCTCAGTTTCTTGTGTCAGAACAACCCCAATAACCTTTTCTTCAGCTGCAATGTATAATCTGAATGGCGCTCCTACTTGTGGTGCTTTTAACACGGGAGCCGAAGACAGGTATTTTTTAATGAGATCAAATGCTTCCTGCTGCTCTGCCCCCCAAGTGAATTCAGCATCATTCTTAAGCCGAAGGATAGGGGTGAAGGCATCAATCTTCCCGGCTAGGTTAGAAATAAACCTTCGTAAATAATTCACCTTGCCGAGAAACCTCTGCACTTCGACCTTACAAGTCGGAGGCCCCATATTCCGAATAGACTTGATTCGGTCAGGATCTATTTCTATACCATGTTCATGGATGACAAATCCTAAAAACTTACCAGCCGACACTCCAAAAGCACACTTACGTGGGTTCATTTTCAAACCATACCGACGCATTTTATCAAAGGCTTTGCGCAAATCAGCTATATGAGAACTAAACTCAGTCGATTTGACTACAATATCATCAATGTAGACTTCCACAGTGTTTCCTAACAACTCATGGAAGATCAGATTCATAGCCCTCTGATAAGTAGCACCAGCATTTTTAAGACCGAATGTCATGACAACCCATTCAAATAAAACCAATGAAGCCTGGACATATAAAGGCCATTTTAGACGCATCTTCTTCGGCCATGAAAATCTGATTATATCCGGCATTACCATCAAGGAAGCTAATAATTCTATTTCCTGATGCATTATTGATTAATGTGTCGGCTATGGGCATGGGATATTCATCTTTAGGAGTTGCTTTATTTAAATCACGAAAATCAATGCATACTCTAAGCTTACCTGACTCCTTCTCCACCGGCACAATATTGGAGACCCACTCTGCGTATCTGCAAGGTCTAATAAAATTAGCTTCTAGCAGCCGGTGGATTTCGTCCTTGATTCGTGGGAGAAGATCTGGACGAAATGTTCTAGCTTTCTGCTTGAAAGGTCTGAAACCATACTTAATAGGCAGCCGATGTTCGACAATCTCTCGGCTTAGTCCAGGCATTTCAGTGTAATTCCAAGCAAAACAATCTGAATATTCCTTCAATAGACCGATCATCTCATTTCTAGAATCGGTCTCCAGGGTCTTGTTTACAAAAGTCGGCCTTGGAGTTTTACCATTTCCTATGTCAATCTCCTCCAAAGGATCAGCCGATGTAAACCCCTGTCCTAGTTTATCAAGATCTCTGAATTCCTCTATCATGTCCCCCACAGAGGAATCAGATGATCTTTGTGTGATGACGGACTTTCCGGTCTCGGGGACCGGATCATCCGTAATACTATCTTTTCGCTGTGGTAGATGTTCGGTCTTAAAGTCCGAACTGTTTTGTGAAAGACCGGACCATCCGGCTTTGAGAGCCGAATTGTCCGTGATCAACGACTCATGAACTTTGTGTGTATTCATCATTTAAACTTTATTTAGGATTTAGCCGATTCTCCATCGGCTCTAGCATTACAGGAATGAAACCTTTCTTATCTATACTTATGAACTGATAATCAGAAAAATCTACTCCTGTGAGACATGTAGCAGTCTCATAAGTCCAGAGTACAGGAGCATCGGCTACAGCGATGCAGGCCGATACATCAGCATGTACTTGTTCTATATCATCGCCTACCCATTGTATTAACATTTGATGTAATGTAGAAGGTATACATTGATTGGCATGAATCCAATCTCTGCCTAGAATTAAACTGTAATTTCCTTCTACATCAGCGACGAAGAATGCAGCAGCAAGGGTCTTAGTCCCGATGGTTAATTCAACGGACGTGACTCCCCTAGCTTTAATCGAACTATCCCCAACACCGCTGAGGGTCATGTTGGTTTTGACAAGTTCATCATCTTGTTTTCCTAATTTTCTGTATAATGAATAAGGCATTAGATTTACAGCCGCCCCTCCATCTACCAACATCTTAGCAATCGGTATTCCATCAATGTGACCGCGCACGAAGAGCGGCTTTAAATGATTTACCGATTCCTTTGGTTTAGTAAAGGCGGCTTCTTTAGGACCAAAATCAAACTGTGCAACAACAGGTTCATCGTCGCCGATGATAGTACAATCGGCAGAAAATGTAATAATATTTACATCCATACCTGGGCGTTCTGGAGAAGCCTCGTAGTCGACCAGGTCTTCTCCCAGCAGGTCGTCCTCTTCCATTGATGTTGTCGTGTCGTTGGAGGCTTCCTGGCGAACGGCGGACTGTCCGCACGCGGGGGCCGGACGGTCCGCACCTGGTGCAGGTTGTCCAGAGGCTCCCTGGTGAACGGCGGACGGTCCTTGCGTGGGGGCCGGACGGTCCGCACCTGGTGCAGGTTGACTTTCTATTTCTGTGGCCGTTTGTTTTTTCTCAACGACCTTCGGTCTCCATTTCTTTTGCGGTGGTGGGTATAGTGGATGTGTGTCATTAAATGTCTTTTCCGCCTCCTTCTCCTGGCTCTCCTTTGCTCTTAGGCGCTGTAATTTTCTCTTTTGGGATCATGTCAATCCCGCTGGGCACCATCGAGGCATGGAGTATTTTGGATCGGCTGTTTTGATGGTAGCCGTATCCTTTTCGGTTGTGTTGGCCGATTCGCCGAAAATCATCGGCCCTTTATTGTCTCCCTGTATGACAACATCTGCAGTACCTATTTTGATGATGTCCTTTTTTGTTGTTCTTTGAGTTGCTACAGGCATATGCCCCCCTGCCGGATTGGTCGGCCTTGAAGGCCGAATAGTCCGGCAATCCTGTTGGGTTTGTGCCTGGTGACCGGATTGAGCAGTGCTCAATCGGTCTTGTACCGGTGGCGTCAACCTGTCAAAAACAGATGTTTGGGGTGCCCCCCAGGCGGGGTACTGTGGCATCCCAAATGGATATGGTGGCATGCCCCACATTTGATTTGGGACATATGGCGGAGGTAAATATGTGTATGGATATGGCATAGGTGGATATGGAGGTGGAGGTGTCCATGCAGGTAAGTTAGGTCTCACTTGTATAGTATGACCTTTCATTTCTTTCGATTGGTGGGGTGGTCCAATCGGCCTGACCTGGCGCTGCTCATGAATGGGTGAGCGGGGTCGCTTTGCTGGCCGGTCACTGGGGTCGTCCTTCTTTTTTACGTATTTAGACAATAATTGATCAAAAGTTGGGCCGGCTTTAACCAACCGACCAGCTGCCTTGAATGTATTTGTTTTCCACGTACCTATCTCTGGTCGTCGTGGTTTGAAAGTACGTGGCCGTTGTAAGTCCTGAGTACGGCCGGACCGTCCGCCGGAGCTCTCCGGACCGTCCGGTGGAGTCCCAGACCGTCCGCGCCTACATGCCGGACCGTCCGGGATACGCAGCACGGGTTCCTGCATCTGTCTCCCTGTCTGCGCTTGCCCCCCAGTACTGGAGGCTGTGATGGTCACCTTTAGGGTCTCCCCTCCATCGGGAGTCTTCTCGGCTACCACTTTCCTGCAAGAAACTTTATGATCCTCATCGGCCTTTTTAGAATTGCCGATGATTGCCTCTTTGCCTTTGCCTTTATCGGCCGTGTTTGGCCGAACCAGGACTTTCTTGCCCTCAAAGTCGATCATGTTCATTGGAAAGGGCTCTGTATCCACCTGCATTTCCTAAAATTTCAATCGTCCCTCATTAATGGCCGATTGAATTTGTCGTCGGAATACATTACAATCATTAGTGGCATGAGAAAATGAGTTATGCCACTTGCAGTATGCACGACGTTTTAGCTCGTCGGCGGATGGAACAGTGTGATTTATTTTAATATTGCCATTTTTGAGTAGTTCGTCAAATATTTTATCACATTTACCAACATTAAACGTAAACTTAACCTCCTCTTGCCATTTCTTTTGAACCGGCTGCAAGGAGGAACAAGCCGAAGATTTGGCCTGTTTTGGCCAAATCATTTCAGCAGCATATACTTCTGCTGATTCGTCGTCTGAGCTACTTTGGTCGCATTCTACTATATGTACGTTGTGACACATTGTTTTAGCAGTTTCTTTGCTCCGGCTTTCGCAAGCCAAAGCCCTCTGGTGTAACTGTGCTAGTGTAAAAAATTGGATGCCTTCTAATCTCTCTTTTAAATAATATCATAGACCATTAAAGGCTAATCCTACTAGCTGTTTTTCTGCTAAATGAATTTGAAAGCATCGGTTTCTTGTATCGCGGAATCTCCGGATGTAATCATTAACCGATTCGTCTTTTGTCTGTCGCAATGACACTAAATCTACCAAATCCAATTCATAATCACCGGAGAAAAAATGATCATGAATTTTTCGTTCTAGATCCCCCCATGATGAAATGGAATTGGGAGGTAAAGTGGCATACCATGCAAACGCGGTTCCTGTTAGCGATAATGAAAATAAACGCACGCGAAATGCCTCTGTGTCTGCCAATTCTCCTAATTGTGCTAAGAACTGGCCTATATGTTCGCGCGTGTTTTTCCCTTGATCACACGAAAATTTCGCGAATTCGGGTATTCTAGTTCCCTATGGGTACGGGTGGTGATCAAATCGGCTATCATAAGGTTTCCGATATGATTGCCCCCCAGGGACCATGCTTACTCCGAGCTTATCTCGGAACGCCCTGGCTATTTCTTCCCTCACTATATCAATGGCAGCCGGTGCAAGACCACCGGCTCTCTGGTCAAACATAGGTGGGGTTGGTTGCATATTAGTATGTTGTCGTTCCCCCCATTGGTTTGAGCTACGTGGTGCATTCCCATTTGCCCTATATGGCTCATAGGTTTGATCGTTTCTTTCCGGCCTTTTAGGTAGGGCCGGAAAGCTTTCTTGGGCTCTGGATCCTGAATTAATGGGCTGGTGCATTGCATAATGTGATGGGAAGTGTTGCTGGGACGGGCGAGGATTCAGGTAATAATCCTCCTCAAAAGACTCATGCGCGGACTGTCCGGATATGTACCCGGACCGTCCGTGGTCATATGCGGACCGTCCGTCATTGTATGCGGACCGTCCGACTGGGTAATTTGGGTTCTGTGTCATATGTGGTGGCTCGGGCGCATATCTAGGTAACTCATTAAAAATAGGCCTAACTGCTGTTGGCCCGGACGGTCCGCGCTCACGTGCGGACGGTCCGGGCATGTGCAGATCGGCTGGTTTGCTGCCTATTTGCGGTTGCTTAGGGTATGTGTCCATCGGCATCCCATAAAGGGGTTGTGACTGGTCGTGACAACCTGTAGCCGATGTGTTACGCGCGTTATCTCCTAACTCAACCTCGTGCGAAGGAAAATTTGCGATACTAGATTTATCGAATGCACATACTAGTCTCTTAAGATCGCTTTGCATACCCCCTATGATGTTTTGCATTTGTTCACGCTGATCTTCTACATAATTTCTAAGAGATTGCAGATCGTTGGTATTACTTACATTGGGGATATCTGGCGTGGGTTGGAGTGAAGCCGGATCCGTCGCCCGATGTCGGACGACCTTGTTGTTCCTGTCCACTTTGAAGTTGGCCAAGAACTTTGCTTTCGCCTCCTGGATCATCCGCTCCTTATGCTCCTCAAACTGGAGCTGCTCGTCAGCCGGCAAGGTTTCCCAAGTCGGCTCTATGATGTTGCTTAGAGAAATATCAGAGCTATCCTTTGAACCGGCCATTGAGGGCCGATTTGATGAGCCTAGATGTTTTGTCCCCAGCGGAGTCGCCAAAAAGTATGTTGACACCTTTTTGGAGGCGTCAATTACTCAAGAGAACCAGCGGTGGTGCTCTCTGGTCAGGCGCGGACGGTCCGCGGCCCAGGGCCGGATGGTCCGCGACCTGGCGCGAGGCGGCGATGCTCTCTGGTCAGGGGCGGACGGTCCGCGGCCTGGGGCCGGACGGTCCGCGGCCTGGTGCAGGAGCTCGGGTTCCCTGCCTGACGACCGGACGGTCCGCGCCCTGGGGCCGGACGGTCCGCGCGTACGCAGGGACGGCTGAAGATCGCCGACGGCGCCTGGATCTCGCTCCCGGGAGGGACCCCGTCGGGGAGTAGAGATTCTCGGTGGTGTCTAGGCTCGGGTAGACCGACCTAGACTCCTCTAATCGACGTAGAGTCGAGGAGAGGCGGAGAATTTGGGGATTGGAAGGCTAAACTAGGGCTAAACTAGAACTACTCCTAAGATAAAATGCGAAATAGAAGTTGTATTGATTTGATTGTTGATCACAAATCGGCCGTATACCTCTCTATTTATAGAGGAGGGGGGCTGGATCCTTTACAAACTAATTTCCGAGCTTTTCCCGTGATTTTAGCTAACAACCGTAACACAAAACTCGGAACCCTAATCTGTTCTGCGCACGCGCGGACCGTCCGGCTCCCAGACGCGGACTGTCCGGACCGCGGACCGTCCGGCCTCAGGGCCGGACCGTCCGCAGGCTCAATTATGGTTCAAACAACATGATAAAAGGAATGGCATATCCAACACAACTAAGTGAAAGGAATGCCAAACACAACCTGGTGAAAGGGAGCAAAGTCACGTGTGAATTCAACAGACTAAAACAGAAACAGAAGAGAAATGCAGATACCTGTACATATTGGGAGCGGCTTGAGCATCTGATGAAATACGCGCCCACCAAAAATCCACACGTTGCCAACAACAAACCATACAACAAAGAAACAATCAACAGCTGTCTTGAAGTGATAAGCCAGCACACTAAGCCTGTAATATGTAACCACTTCAGACAACAATGTTCATTTCAATGTCCAGATAAAACTAACAACTGTAATATATTGGACTCCTCAATTCTTTAAGATGCCACTAGCCAACTCTGAAACTCAATTGACTGAAACTATCAAAAGTTCAAATTTCAGGTGAACACTGAACATCGCATTTTATGATCCCCATTATGGTGTGCCTTTAATCAAACACAAGAACAAAGGGACCATTCTTCTGCAAAGCTATTAATGCTTCTGAAGCGGACATAACATACATGATGTTACAGGATAAGGTGGTATGACCATGTTCTATTCTAAGTACAAAATTCGAAATTTCCATGCAAAAATAAGTCTTATGCTCCGTTTGAATGTCGATATTGGAGGACATGGAATTGAATTTGGTTCAATACTAAATCAGCCATGGTATTGAAATGAGATGCAATTCCAATTCTATTGTTTGGATACCACTGTATTGGAGTTTGGAATTGTGTGGTCTAATTCCACACAATACAGAGGGGTGATGCTCTGTATTGAGAGAGGGAGCTTCCAGTTATAGTACAATACCAGGTAATTGGGTCTCTGATTCCAAATATCAATTCCATGTGCAATCAAACAACAGAATTTAGGAAGCTGATTCCAATTCCCAATTCTATGCACCAATATGTACATCCAAACGGGGTATTACACTACCGGAATTTGGCTCTTTGCCGAGTGCCATATTCTTTGCCGAGTGTTTTATTTCGGGCACTCGGCAAAGAGCTCTTTGCCGAGTGCCACGCAAAAAACCCTCGGTAAAAGAAAACACTCGGCGAAGAAGCTCTTTGCCGAGTGTTTTATTTTTGACACTCGGCAAAGAGTTTCTTTGCCGAGTGTCTTTTTTTGACACTCGGCAAAGGGCTCTTTGCCGAGTGTCACAAATACAACACTCGGCAAAGAGCTCTTTGCCGAGTGTTTTTTCTCCAACACTAGGCAAAGACAATTTAAAATTCACATTTTGAAGTAGTAAATTAATTCAAATGAAAAAGTTTTCAACTACAAATTTGTATAACTCATCATGATGTATAATTTCTATATTGAACATTTCTTCATATGACAAAATAAAAATAAATTTGTTCATAAAACCTATATCTCTCTCGTAGTTTATGAAACTACGAGAGAGACGTATAGAATTTGTGCATATTGTTAGAACCATCATCTGAGATAAACAAATTATCAAACAACCAAAATAAACTTTGTAAATCTTGAGAAGTTATAAAAGTTTATAGTTGACAACTTTTTCATTTGAAGTCATATTGTCAACGAAAACTACGTCTGAATTTAAAAAATTTAAAATTTGAATTTTGAAAACGACTTCGAAAGGAAAAACCACCAACATGAAAGTTGTAGGTATTGAAGAGTTATGAAACTTTGTAGTTGACAATGTTTTAGTTTGAAATCATCTTGTTATGCAAAACTATATTTGAATTGTGAAATTTGAATTTTTCAAACTGTCTCGGATGGAAAAACCACCAAAATAAAAGTTATAGGTCTTGAAATGTAATGAAACTTTGTAGTTGACAATTTTTTGATTTGAAATCATCTTGTCATTGAAAATTTTCATGTGAAGTTTTTAAATTTAAAATTCAAATTTTATAAACGGTCTCGGATGTAGAAACTATTAAAATAAAACTTTTAGATCTCAAAAAGTTATGCAACTTTATAGTTGGTCACATTTTCAAATGAACTCATTTAGTGCCTTAAATAATCAAATTACTCTCGATTTGTTATAGTACATGGGGAATGGAAACGTAATATAAACATAATTGGTGTAGTAGTGTAGTGGTATAGGAGGGTATGCGCGAGAGAGAGGTTGCGAGTTCGAATCTCACCATTTACAAAACATATAAGTTTGATTCAAAATAATAGTGAAAAATGATAGAGCAACAGGTAAGGTAATAGGGTAGGGTTGGAGAGTTGTTCCTAGAATTTAAAAAATGTTTTGCTGTTTTTTTTAAATTTTTTCGATTCTTAATTTGCCGAGTGTTTTTCTTTGCCGAGTGCTTTTTGACACTCGGCAAAGTCTTTGCCGAGTGTCCGAAAAAAAGCACTCGGCAAAGAACCCTTTGCCGATAAAATCTTTGCCGAGTGTTCTTTGCCGAGTGTTACACTCGGCAAAGCCTTTGCCGAGTGTAAAATAGTCTTTGCCGAGTGTCTTAGACACTCGGCAAAGAACGCGATTCCGGTAGTGTTACATGGCTTCAGAACATGTGAACAGATGACAAAACTTGAGTCGAGATTGTACAGATGTAGAATCCTTCCTGTGGTACTTATTACATGCCTAAAATGACAAAATGTGACTCCAGAAATTGGATGCGCTGTAATTTATGTATGCCTTTGGAATTTTTAGTGACTATGGCACACTAAAATCTCTTATGCGAACAAAGTTTCAATTGTATGTCTTGGCCCACTTCAACTAAAGCAAATTACAATGAGTAACAGAGTATGGAGAAAAAAGAAAGTACATGTAGAAAGACATCCTATAACTAACCATACAGCAAATTCACACTAAATTAAATAGAATAGTGTCCCTGCAAACAACGCTGCCATGTAAACCAAACAAAACATATACAGAAACCAATAAGTTCATTTGTTTCTTTTTTTTCCTAGCTGTTCTTTGCCTCTTTTAATTAGTTGCATTGCATCATGGACCATTAGACTTGTACCATTGGTTCAGATAGGCCATGACCCACGGAACTAGGTATTTTAGTCATCGAACTTGGATGAATGTCTTCAATGAGATTATCAGGTAGTTTTGATGACTGGTATGCTACACTCCTGAAATCCACATGGCGTGGGCATACCCATCTCAATACGTGTCTACAACTTATATGACAAAATAAACAATCATAATGATCTTTGTGAACCATCAAGGTAAGTCTTCATTTACTCTCTTCAAAACTTTGTTCCGGTACTGTAACTTTTTAAATAACTAATAAATGATGTTATGTAAACTAAAGAATTGCTCAAAATAAATTAATTCTTGGACACCCTGGTGATACTACCCATTCAATTAACCTAACAATTTGTTCACTCATCTACCAGATTTTCTTATAAGTAAAAAAAGAGGATAGATCCAGTGCCAGAGGCTCCCACATGAGTGGGGTCTAGGGAAGAGTAGACATAAACCAAGACAAGCCTTCCCCGTAAATACGGAGAGGCTGCTTCGAACCCATGGCATGGTGACTCAGTGAGACAGTTCTCACCACTACACCAAGTCTGCCCTTCATCTACCAGGTTTTCTTATAAGTCTTGTAATAAATTATAAGATTCACAATACATAAAGACTGCAAAGAAGCACTGCACATCTAGTGGGCTCAGGATATTCTAGTTGGCAAGTGGCATGGACTAAAAGTTACCTTGGGCAAGAAATTGTGATACATCCAAGACACAAGACAATACCACTGGTATGATGATTGCGCCCTTCTGATGACTGAGAGGGAGTCAAAGTAGGATATGTTGTTGTAGGTGGCTGCTGAGGTTCTTGATCCAAATGTCTGTTTCGATGAACATACCGCCAATAAATAAGAGGAAGACTAGCAATGCAGCCAACTGTATATCCAACTATCCATGTGAACAAAGGAGCATGGGGTTGTTCATGTCTTGAAAAGAGGAGGATTACAATAGCAGCTACAACCTGAGCAATGTACATGACAATTTCAAATGAGATCCACAAACCCGAATTCCAAGGACTTCTTCCATGACCATATATACTATGTCTTCTAGGAAAAGATAAATTTCTGGAGCTATAAGCAGTTGGTGATGTTGATGGAGAAGACTCTGATGACGGGGTTTGCGTGCTCGTTGATGTCCTATCTTCCTGATGTGGTTCATCTGAGTCACTGTACATATCTTGATGACTGGTTGATGTTGATGCAGTTTCCCCATGTGCTACACTTATAGCATGCTCATGTACATCATCACAGGAAGCGTGCTCCATTAATAACTTGGATCTATCAGTTTCCAGGTTAGTTCTTAAGTCAAAAGGGCACTACCATCTGTAGCACAATAATGAGTTTCGCCGACACCGACATGACAATCAGTCAATCACACAAGTATATGTGAGTGTGACTGGTGAGGGTGGGACGTGGGTCTATGGACCTGGTGTATGCGTGTCACAGACTCACAGTACAACAACTGAGGACCGGAGGATTTGAACGGGGAACTGGAACAGAAACGGAGTAACGGAGAATTCCGTCCGTAGTTAGAGCTAACTAGTTAAGCTAATGAGTTGGTTCCGTTCAGCTTGTTAAACTCACGAGCCATAAAGTTAATTTGGTTCGGTTTATTTACGAGTTCGAGTTGGCTCGTTTAACTCGCGAGTCAGAAAAAAAACAATATATATATATATATATATATATATATATATATATATATATATATATATATATATATATATAGGGTAGGTATAACGGGAGCCCTGGGCTTCCAATAGTTAAAGTAAGCCCAGGTCGATCGCCCATGCAACCTGGTTCAACCCAGCGTACCGACTGGACCAAACTGTCGGTTGCACCACCCTCACCCACGTCTCTGTGCACAAAAAAAGGAATGCATGTATGAGTCAAACACGTCCCCTTGCATGCGCATAAATTTAGGAAAGATATATTTGACGATTTCTATTTTTAAATGCTTTATTTCCTCCATAAATTTATGATCGCTGCAACAGCCATACAACTAGACTCGTAAGAACCATTTTATGATATATACTGCTACTAAATATGCTATCCTGTGTAGATAATTATGCAATTCAGTATACTGCGTAAAAATCTGTTACCAGCTGCATGCACACGAATTTATAATGAAAATAATGTGCAATGAAAGGAAATGAATTGCACGCATAGAAATAAAAAAATCGTATTTAATGTTTTATTTTCTTCATAAATATATGATCCCTCCAACAGCCATGCAGCTAAACACATTATATCTAGTTTATGATATATATTGATACAAATTATACTACATGGTGTAGCTATTTATGTAATTTGTTACACTGCGTAAAAAATCTGGCATGTTGTTCACTGGTGGACGCATCTCCGAGTTGGAGCGTAATAACCTTAAGTTTTGAGCATAAAATCCTTCAATTATAAGCGTAAATACTGAGCCAATGTGAGAGGTTGATAGCTCTAGTAGGTTGTTATTACGATCCTATTTTTATGGCAGATCCGAAAAACATGACAGTCGCATGCATGCGGTTATACAGATCCAAAAATTATGGCAAAATACATGCATGAGTCAAACACGTTCCCTTGCATGCGCGTAAATTTAGGAAAGATATGTGTGGCGGTTTCTAGTTTAAATGCTTTATTTTCTCCATAAATTTAGGATCGCTGCAACAGCCATGCAGCTAGACTCGTTATGACCATTTTATGGTATATACTCATACTAAATATGCCACACTGTGTAGGTATTTATGCAATTCATCACACTGCGTAAAAAATCTGGCATGTTGTTCACTGGTGGATGCATCCCCGGGTGGAGCGTAAAAACCTTAAGTTTTGAGCATAAAATCCCTCAATTATAAGCGTAAATACCGAATCAATGTGAGAGGTTGATAGCTCTAGTAGGTTATTATTACTATCTTATTTTTATGACAGATCCGAAAATATGGCAGCCGCATGCATGCGGTTTCTATTTTTATACAGATCCAAAAATTATGGCAAAAATCGTGGGAGTTTCCATTGCATGCGCGCAAATTATGAACAGCATAAATCAAGGAATAGCCTTTCCAATGTGCATGCAGTAAACTGATATACGAACTCCGTGTTTAAGCATAAAATCGTATAGTTTTTGGCGTAAATAATACATGTGGTAGACATAAAACACAATAATCGAAAAAGAAAACTGCGCCGGATCGGAGGATGTCACGCGCGATCAGTGCTGCGCGCATCTCGGGCCTTCTGTGACGCCGCTCGCTCGAAGATCGTGCCTCATGCGTCGTCGTCGCTACTCGCACGTCGACGGGCGTCGCTTGCTCGTCGGCCTTGGAAGTGCCGCCTCCTCGGGACCCCGGGGACGCCGCCGCTTGCCCGCACAAGGGCCCCGCTGTCGCTCGCCCTCTGGATCGGGGAGCCGCCGCCACCGACCTGGGAACCGCCGCTACTACTCCGGATCGAGGAATCTCCACCACCGCGCATCGAGGTCATGGAGTTGCGGCCACCGGCTGGGGGTCCACCGTCGCGCATGCTCTGGGGCAACCGCCGTCGTCGCACGCGGCGTCACTAATGAATCGGGTGGAGCGTAAAAAACTGAACCCTGGCACTCCGGGTCCTGTTTTATAGACGTCCGGATGTGGTCCGACTCGACCGGATTGCACCGTCCGACCTGGGCTTCCTCTAGTTATTGGAAGCCCAGGGCTCCTAATATATAAACTATATATATATATATGATACTAATTAATTTTAAACTAATTCAACAATAAAAAATAATAATTATACTCATAGTTTTACAGATCACATCAATGTAATACCAAATTAACACAATTCATCACTCATCAATTCACAATCCGCACGTATGTTCATCCGTTTAATCCACAATTATATTTGCATAGACCAATTTAACACATACACAATTTATCAATCATTAGTTGAACTCATAGGGCACAGACACCACACATATGTATAACATGTTCATCAATTGTTATGTAAATGATATGCATATAGTTTCATTTTACTGAAATGTGATAGCTCGCGAGCTGGCTCGTTAACAAACCGAGTTGGCTCGTTAACAGACCGAGCTAGGATGTCAGCTCGGCTCGTAAAAAAATTCAAACGAGTCGATCCTAGCCGAGCCGAGCTGACCACGAATCGAGCGAACCGATGAGCTACGATCATTTCATCCAGCCCTAAATTCAGCCATTTAGGGCTGGTTGGGGTGTTTGGTTGTTCGGGGGTTGGGACTGAATTCAAACAACTCGGGTGTTGTCTCTGTCGAGCTCTCTGTGAAGATTGTGGAGGAGCCACGGAGTTGATTGTAAGGGGTTTGCGCCCACCTCGCCGGAGCGGCAAAGGCGACGCTAGTGGAATCGAGGTATTGGTGAGTTCTTGTCCACTTGGCTCAATGATCAAGCCGTGTCTTGATAGAGCAAGTGAGAGCTTGAATTCCACCGCAACGTGGACTAGGGGTGATCAGCAAATCACCGATACCACGGGATAAATTTCGGTGCCATTCTATCACCTTTTACTCATTACTTGCAAATAGTTAGTAATTTGTGTATTGTCTATCTTTTGTAGTGTTAGCATAAATTGCTCATCATATTTTGTTAACCTATCAAAGCTAGGAAATTTACATCTCTTGTTGTTTTGATTAAATTTCTCTAATGTCTTTTATTTTAGTCAAAATCGTCTATTCACCTCCACTCTATCAGGTGTCCTAAATCCTATAGATGATTGGTAGAGTTATTTACTTGCCTTGTATTATACTTCAGAACTTAAGTAGTTGTATGTCGACATTTAAATAATATGGGACTATGTGAACTTGGATGACCTTGAACTATGTGAATGTGATATGATGATGTTGAACTATATGTGAATGTGGTTTGTGGTTGTGAATGCTGCTTTGTGAATGTGATTGTGAATATGAATTGATGTATATATGGATGTGGATGTATTTAGTAGCTCTGTACACCCAAGTGCTCAAATATCACTCAATGATTAGTGTTGGTGCTTTGCAAAGTGCTTAGATTAGATAGACCGCTGCTTATAGAACTTGTTATAGGTTTAGGCCTATTGTTAGATTGAGGTTAGAACATCTCTTATCCGTTAGTGTTTGCTCGCACCATTATAATTGTCGGTACCCTGAAACTAGGGTACCCCTTACTACTGTATAAAGACGCAGTGCCCACGTGGCTATCTCTTAGTCACGTGGTAAAGGTGTTGTGTGTGGGACCAAGCCACGACTCGCCCCATTCTCGGGCCACTACTCTGGGTCCACAGCAGCGCCCGACTCCACCACATGGGCGGGTGCAGAGCCGCCCCGTGTCCAGAGAAGGTGATATACTCCAAGGCATCAACAGTAAGTCCGGACCCCCATGGGAGAGCGTCGAACCCCTGGATATACAGTCCGGACCTCCAAGGTTGGTCCAGGACATCTGCGTGTGCAAGCCGGACCCCTGGAATGGGATCCAAACCCCTCCCCCCCGTATGGGGTCCGGGCTGCCCACAATAGGGTCCCAAGGTTCCAGGACAGAACATACTCGGGCCTAGAACAAGACCCAAGCGAGGGTCCGGTACCGACACGTGCCCAGACCCGGACCTGTCTACACACACTCCTGCTCCCCGCTCAGGCGGAGACCCGATGCGGCCATGTGGACTACTGCACGTGACGTAAGCCAACGGATGGAGCCTGGCGTAAAGCCTCTGGGCTACACCGCCCCTGCATTTATTGCGGATAAGACGAGCGCCTGTCCATTCCAGTGGCAGGCAGCGTGCTCATCATTACTCGCACGTAACTAAGGAAACGGTCGCCGCTTATCAATACTGCATGGACTGCGGCCATCATGGCGCCCCGTGATTACTCAGGTGTTATTAGTATTAATTATCCACATAATGTGTTCCATCCATTATGCTCCTAGGCCCACATGACTGGGCTTAGCACCCTTGTATGTGCCTCCCTTAAACTATAAAAGGGAAGGCACACAGCGTTACAGGTACAAGTTCTCTAAGCTCTCAAGCTCTCTAGACTCACAAGCACTCAGACATACTCAATACAACATACACAAAGTGGAGGTAGGGTTTTACGCTCCGGCGGCCTGAACCACTCTAAACCCTCGTGTCCTCGTGTGTTGATCCACCTTCCAATAGACAGGCAAACCGCTAAGGCCCCCTCCTCATCTTAGGATTAGGGCGGGTGCATTCCGCCACCCGGCCGGAGGATTTTCTCTCAGACATTTGGCGCGCCAGGTAGGGGGCTTTGGCTTTAGGTTTTCCCTGTTTTCTTGCTCGACACGATGGTCCAGATCATCGAGCACCACGACTTGACTCCTAAGGACTTCCTGATGGAGGAAGAGGCTACGTCGTCCATGCCACGGGCCTCCAACCGCCCTGTGCCTGGAGCTGCTGTTGTGCACGCTGTGCGGCAGCACACTCCTGCTTAGTCGTCCCAGGCTCCGTCAAGGGCTGCTCCCGGTGTGTTGTCTGTAGCCAGGGAGTTGTTGTGCCACCCTCCAAGCTCCATGGCCTCGCCGGGGGCCATGAAGCAGTGGCGTGATGATGTCGACCGTCTCCTCGGCATGGCGCACTCTGGCTCGGCCAGACCCAGGCCTCGGTCATTCTGGCGTCAATGTGAGGCATCAGCGTCGGTGCGCTCACCCTCGGTGAAGGCTGCACCGACTGAGGACCTACGGGTGGAGCTCAACCGCCGGCGTGCGGGCGAGGATGCCCCAATTTCTCTATAGAGACCTGATGACCTGCGAACAGAACTCAACCGCAGGCGTGCGGGCGAGGACGCATGAGTCTCTCTGGAGAGGGCGCGTGAGCGCCGACTAAACTTCGAGGGTTGTAACCTCGACCAGGACTTTGCTCCGCTCGTGCCACAAACTCCAAGGGGTGCTCGAACCCACACGGGTGTCCCATTGGTCGGCGTGGGCTGTGCCGCGCTGGCTGACCACCTCCGCGCGGTGACTTGGCTACCCAAGTTTCGGCCACACCTGCTAGAGAAGTACGACGGTACATCAAACCCATCGGAATTTTTGCAGGTTTACGTCACCGCCATTACGACAGCTGGTGGAAACACCGCTGTGATGGCAAGCTACTTCCATGTAGCCTTGACCGGACCAGCCCGGACCAGTCTCATGAACCTAACCCCGGGATCCGTCTACTCCTGGGAGGAGCTCTGTGCAAGGTTCACAGCGAACTTTGCCTGTGCTTATCAGCAGCATGGCGTGGAGGCCCATCTCCATGTCATAAGGCAAGAACCCGGGGAGACTCTCCGGGCCTTCGTCGCTCGCTTCACCAAGGTGCGTGGGACCATACCTCATGTTTCCGATGCCTCTATCATCACTGCTTTCCGACAGGGGGTGCGTGATGAGAAGATGCTGGAGAAGCTAGCGACCCACGACGTGGAAACCGTCACCACGCTCTTCGCTCTGGCTGACAAGTGTGCCAGAGCTGTCGAGGGCCGTGCATGGCACTCAGTGCCACAGACCGGAGTTACCTAGACGGGTGGCTCGGGTCTCGCTACCTAGGGTCGTAGCAGGAAGAAGAAGAAGAACCACGGCCGAAACGAGTGCAACAAGCGCCCACGACCACAGGGAGGCAATAGTGGCTCATGCCCTGTCCACCCCAACAGTCACCACAGCGCTTCGGAGTGCCGCGAGATCATCAAGCTCGCGAAGCGCGTCAGTGAGCGACGCGAGCAGGCCTCCAGGGATGGCTCGCCGCCTCATCGCCGATCTAGCAAGGAGAAGGTCGATGAGGGTGACGCGACTGCAGGAGAACGGGACCTCGGGTATCAATCACCTGAGGGGGTCCTCAAGGACGTCTTCACTGGAGACTCCGACTCTGGTGGCGAGAGCGACCGCCGCAAGAAGTTGTTCGTTATGTACGGCGGGAGCTAGCAGCTCACCTCCCGCAGGAACATCAAGTCCTTGCGCCGAGAGGTCCTTTCAGCGGTCCCGGGGGTCCCGAAGGCTGCTCCACATCAGTGGTGGAGGAGCACTACTACCTCCTTCGGGGCATCCGACTGCCCTGACAACATGGCTGGGGCCGGTATACTACCGCTCATCACTGCCCCTGTCATCGCCAACATGCGGCTGCACCATGTTCTGATTGACGGTGGGGCTAGGCTCAACATCATCAACCATGCTGCATTCAAGCAGCTGCAGATCCCGGGGTCCCGACTGGGACCCTCTCGTCCATTCTCCGGAGTGGGCCCACAGCCGGTGTATCCCCTTGGGAGCATCGTACTCCCGGTAACATTCGGGAACGAGGAGAACTTCCGCATAGAGAACGTCCAGTTCGACGTCACAGAGGTTAACCTCCCCTTCAATGCCATCATTGGTAGACTGGCCCTATACCGGTTCATGGCCATTGCCCATTATGGATATTTGGTCCTCAAGATGCCATCCCCGGCTGGGGTCCTTACCGTGCGGGGTGACCGCACCACTGCGGTGGCGGCTGTCGAGAAGCTGCACGCCCTAGCGGTAGAAACTGCTCGCCTGGATGACGGAGGGAGGGACCCCTCGACCTCCGGTACCAAGGCGCCTGCCAAGGTGCCAAAGGTGCAGCTGTCTGGAGCAGACGACGGACCCATCAAGACCATCTAGGTCGGCGCGGACTCCTCCCGGACCACCCGCATCACATGCAATCTGGAGGAGAAATAGGAACTCACGCTCGTCGCCTTCCTCTGGTCAAATGTCAATGTTTTCGCATGGGAACCGTCGCAGATGCCTGGGATCCCCAGGGAGTTGATTGAGCACCATCTGAAGATCCACCCCGATGCCAAGCCGGTGAGTTAGAAGCCTCGGAGACAGTCCGTTGAGCGGCAGGACTTCATCCGTCAGGAGATTCGAAAGCTGCTAGACACTGGCTTCATCGAAAAGGTTCATCACCCAGTATGGCTGGCCAAACCAGTCATCATTCTAAAGGCGAACGGAAAGCTTCGGATGTGCATCGACTACACCAGCCTGAATAAGGCTTGTCCCAAGGACCCGTATCCACTTCCACGCATAGATCAAATTGTGGATTCTACTTCCGGGTGCGACCTCTTGTCCTTTCTAGATGCTTACTCTGGGTTCCATTAGATCCAGATGGCTAGGGAAGATAGGAAGCATACCGCTTTTGTAATAGTGGATGGGCTTTACTGCTATGATGTAATGCCCTATGGTCTGAGAAACGCCTTGCCAACATTTGTACGGGCGATGAGTAAGACCTTCGGGGACCTGATTAGGGACAGGATAGAGATATATGTCGATGACATCGTGGTCAAGACTAAGAAGGGGTCAACTCTGGTGGAAGACCTGACCCTGGTCTTCGACAAGCTGTGGGCAACGCACACAAAGCTGAACCCGGACAAGTGTGTCTTTGGTGTCTCTGCTGGAAAGTTGCTAGGATTCCTGGTTTCGCACCGGGGCATTGAAGCAAACCCGGAGAAGATTAGGGCAATTGTGGCAATGAGGCCTCTAGCCTGGATCAAGGACGTCTAGAAGCTTACGGGGTCCCTGGCCGCCCTTAGCTGCTTCATCTCAAGGCTGGCTGAGAGGACGCTACCCTTCTTCAAGCTCCTACGGAAGTCCGGGCCATTCTCTTGGACTGAGGAGGCAGAACGTGCCTTCCAAGAGTTGAAGCAGCACCTTGTGTCCCTGTCGATTCTGGTAGCTCCAGAGTCAGGGGAGCCGCTGTACTTGTACATTACAGCGGTGGCAGAGGCAGTGAGCATGGTGCTGGTTGTCGAAAGGACGGCGCAACATCCCTAGGGGAGTCAGGAGGTTCCCCTAGGAGAAGGTGGTGGTCCGACCACCACGCACCTTGAGGACTCGGGCCCAACCGTAGGGGTCCGGACCATATAGAGGTTGGTCTACTACGTCAGTGAGGTCCTCCAAGAAGCAAAGGCTAGGTACCTTGAGACGCACAAGCTTCTCTATGTTGTGCTTGTTGCGTCCAGGAAGCTGCGCCACTATTTCCAAGCACACAGGGTTGTGGTGGTGACCTCCTTCCCGTTAAGGGCTATCCTCCACAACTCTAACGCCACAGGCAACATCGCCAAGTGGGCCGCAGAGCTTGTAGAGTTCCAGCTCGACTTCCAGCCTTGCCACACTATCAAGAGCCAAGTCCTGGCTGACTTCATCGTGGAGTGGACTCATTCGAGCGCTCCTGGGGGTCTAGATCCCAATTCGGACCCCACACCTATGGAGCCCAGGGTCCTGGTCTTCACTGAGCCCCACTGGATGCTCTTCTTCGACGGGTCCACCCGCCAGCAAGGTGGCGGTGCTGGGGTGGTCCTCGTCGACCCGAGCGGAGATCAAGTCAAGTACATGGTGCACCTCGAGTTCAAGGCCACCAACAACATGACAGAATACGAGGCGCTGATCTTCGGCTTGTCTATAGCCCTATCCCTAGGGATCCACCAGCTCCTCATGAAGGGGGACTCCCAGCTGATCATCAAACAGGTCCGCGGGGAATGTAGCTGCAACGAGCCCAGGCTCGCAGCTTACCTCCTCCATGTAAAGAAGCTAGAAAAGGGCTTCACGGCCCTGGAACTGCAACATGTTCCTCGGATTGACAACTCAGCGGCAAATGAACTCTCCACGAGGGAATCAACTTGGGCACCCGTGCCTGAGGGCGTCTTCGAAAGACGGCTGCTGAGACCTACCGCCCAGCCTGCCGACCTGGGCGAAGGGGGCAAGACTAGCACCTCGAAGCTAGCGGTCCCGGTGGTGTATCATCAGCGGTCCCGGGGGCGAGACTAGCACACCGAATGCATTTATGAATTGTATGCATATGTGGTCGATGTGCTCGAATATTCTCTTAGAAAGTGTTCCTGGTACTGAACGCTATTGTTATTTCTCTGTTGTTTGAATTCAACAGTTGTTACGATTGCAGAAGTAAGTGCAGTGTGATGGTTTTGAGGCTTCTTTCTATTTTGTGAGGCACAGAGATCGCCCCGAGATGAGTAATCGTAAGCGTGTTTATGCTGGATCAAGTAGACGTGAACACGTCGCACCGCCTTAAGTCATCACCGACTTAAACCGATTGCTCCGTTAGTAGGGTATAGTGGTCACCCTAGGTTAAGTAAGCGTGAGCATGTCGCACCGCCTTAAGCCATCACTGACTTAAGCCGATTGCTCCGCTAGTAGGGTATAGTGGTCACCCTGGGTTAAGTAAGCGTGAGCATGTCGCACCGCATTAAGTCATCGCTGACTTAAGCCGATTGCTCCGCTAGTAGGGTATAGTGGTCACCCTGAGTTAAGTAAGTGTGAGCATGTCACACCGCCTTAAGCCATCGCCGACTTTAGCCGATTGCTCCGTTAGTAGGGTATAGTGGTCACCCTGAGTTAAGTAAGCGTGAGCATGTTGCACCACCTTAAGCCATCGCTGACTTAAGCCGATTGCTCCGTTAGTAGGGTATAGTGGTCACCCTGAGCAAGCACGCAGATCGATAATAAATAGTTTGAGATCTTTTTTGAGAACGAAGTCTTTTTATTGATGACATACTTTTCCGGTTACAGAATACAATGCCGCCCCGATAGCTTTTGAAATCTAGCTAGGGGTAAAACTTCCTGAGATGTTCTATATTCCATGAATTCCCTATTTTTGTGCCATCCATTTGAGTAAGTCGATATGATCCTGGCCGAGTGACTTCTGCTACCATGAATGGCCCTTCCCATAGTGGCGACAACTTATGCCGTCCCTCCCCTGTTAGAATTGGGCAAAGGACCAAGTCTCCCACTGCGAAGGATCGATGTCATATGGCCTTATCATGATAGCGCCTCAGAGTTTGCTGGTACCTAGCCGACTGAATTACTGCATTCAATCGCTCTTCTTCCAATACATCAATATTCTCCAGTCTGGTAGCTTCTGCCTCACCTATGTTTTTGAAGACTAATCTTGGTGCCCCAAACCTGAGGTCGGCAGGTAGCACTGCCTCTGAACCATAGACCATGAAGAAAGGAGTATTCCATGCAAGGCTCGGCTAGGCTGAGTTCTTAGGCTCCAAATCACATATGGCAACTCTCTGATCCACTTTCCTGCGAATTTTTCATTCTTGTCGAAGACTTTCTTTCTGAGTGCTTCCAATATCATCCCATTAGCCCTTTCTACCTGTCCGTTAGCCCTTGGATGTGCTACTGATGCGTACTTGATCTGGATGCACCGTTGTTCGCAGAAATCGAAGAATTCAGAGCTGGTGAAATTGGATCCTAGATCGGTTATGATGCTATTTGGTATCCCAAATCTGAATATTATATCTTGTATGAATTCTACTGCCTTGGCTGAAGTCTGGGAGGCAATAGGTTTGTACTCTATCCATTTAGTGAATTTGTCGATGGCAACCAGCACGTGAGTGTATCCTCCCTGAGCTTTCTTGAAGGGTCCAATCATATCCAGTCCCCAGCACGCGAATGGCCACGTTACGGGTATGGTCTGCAGTTGCTGTGCTGGTAAATGCTGCTGCTTTGATAAGTATTGGCAAGCTTCGCACCTCTGAACTAACTCGACTGCATCACTCTTGGTTGTTGGCCAGTAGAAACCAGACCTGAAGACCTTCCCAACTAATGTTTTGGACGCTGCATGTATCCCGCACTGCCCGGCATGGATTTCATCTAATAGTTGCTTCCCAGTAGCCGAAATAATGCACTTCATGAGAACTCCCGTCGTGCCCCTCCTGTACAGCGCTTCCCCAATGAGAGTGTAGTGGGCTGACTGCCTTGCAATGCATTCTGCTGCAGTTTTGTCATCTGGCTCTTCTTCGTTTTTTATATACTTAATAATGGGCTCCCTTCAGTCATTAGAGTCTGACTGTGGCTGATTCAGAACATTACACTCTTCTGCCTGATCTAAGGAAATACTCGGACGTGGCACTTCTTGGACGAAAATCCTAGGTGGGACTTGGGCCTGACTGGATCCCAGTTTTGACAATGCATCTGCAGCCGCGTTGCGATCTCTCTCTACATGATGAAATTCTAGCCCTTCAAATTTGTCCTCCAGCTTTCGGACGGCTGTGCAATACTTACCCATAGAGTCATTCGAGCAATCTCATTCCTTATTTATCTGACTTATGACCACCAGTGAATCTCCGTATACCATCAGTCTCTTAATGCTTAGTGATACGGCAATGTTCAGTCCATGAATCAAAGCTTCGTATTCTGCTGCATTATTGGACGCTGAGAATAACAATTGAAGAGCATATTTGAGTTGCTCACCTCCAGGCGCAATGAAGAGGATCCCTACGCCTGCCCCCTGCAGCTTTAACGAGCCATCAAAATACATCTACTATACTTCCATAGTCTCTGGGTTATCTGGCACTTGTTGCTCGGTCCACTCTAATACAAAGTCAACCAATGCTTGAGTCTTTATTGCAGTGCGAGGTCGAAACTCGATGTCGTGAGCTCCCAGCTCACAAGCCCATTTGGCTATTCTTCTGATGGCCTCTTTGTTGTGGAGAATATCCCCTATCGGAAATCCAATGACTACTGTGACTTTGTGGTCGTCAAAGTAGTGACGAAGCTTGCGTGAGTTAGAAGTACTGCATACAATAGTTTTTGAACTTGAGGATATTTCTTCTTTGAGTGTCCCAGAACTCCACTGATGAAATAGACGGGATGCTGAACTGGATATGCATGCCCTTCTTCTGCCCGCTCGACTACCAACGCAGTGCTCACCACGTGAGTCGTGCAAGAGATATACAACAGCAGATCTTCGGCCGGCTGACCTGACGTGGCTCGGTGCGGTGGTTTTAGTACTGGTGGTGTTGTCAGGAATTTCTTCAGTGTATCAAGAGCTTCCTGGGCTTCCGAAGTCCACTGGAATTTGTCTACCTTCTTGAGCAATTTGTAGAACGGTAAGCCTTTTTCTCCCAGCCTTGATATGAACCTTCTCAGAGCTGTCATGCACCCAGTAAGTCTTTGTACTTTCTTATGTGACCGCGGTGCTTCCATCCTCATGATAGCCTCGATCTTTTCTGGGTTAGCTTCAATTCCTCGGTGGCTGACAATGAATCCGAGTAATTTTCCTGTCGGTACTCCGAAGACACATTTTTCTGGATTAAGCTTCCATCGATATCGTCGTAGACTGTTGAAGACCAGCTGCAAATCTTCAATGAAATTTTCTGAGTTTTCTGTCTTGATCACTACGTCATCCACATAAGCTTCTACACGCTTGCCCTAGTGGTCGGCTAAGCATGTCTGAATCGCTCTCAGGTAAGTCGCTCCAGCGTTTTTAAGGCCAAACAGCATGGAGGTATAGCAGAAAGCTCCAAACGGGGTGATGAATGCAGTTTTTCTTCATCTTCTTTTGCCAGACTGATCTGATGATACCTAGAGTAGCAATCCAAGAAAGACAAAATAGAGCACCCGGCGGTTGAATCTACCACCTGGTCTATTCTAGGAAGTCCGAAGGGATCCTTCGGACAGTGCTTGTTGAGATCTGTATAGTCGACGCAATGCACCAATCCACTTTATTCTTTTTGAGTACAAGAACAGGATTTGCCAACCATTCAGGATGCAGCACTTCTCTAATGAACCCTGCCGCGACTAAGCGAGCTAGCTCGGCACGAATGGCTTCTCTCTTGTCGGGCGTGAAACGATGCAACTTTTGTCGAATTGGCCTTGCCTGAGGGTAGACTTCAGTTTGTGCTCGGACAGCTCTCTCGGGACTCCCGGCATATCCGCAGGTTGCCATGTGAATACGTCTCGGTTGTTTTGCAGGAACTGGACGAGCGCGCTTTCCTATTTGTCATCCAGGCTAAAGCTGATGATGGCGGTCTTGCGCTCATCAGCAAACCCGAGGTTGATTCTCTTAGTTTCTTCAGTCAGCCGCATAGAGGTCACGGCTTGAGCTTCATTGGTAGGTTCTGTGAGGTCCTCCTCAGGCTTTGAGTTCGCCTGTGCAGAAGAATTCGTCGACAGTTTGGTGGTGAGAGCCGCCTGAATGGCCACTTGGAAGCACTCCGCGGTGCCTTGGAAGTTAGCGCGCACAGTGATGATTCCTTGTGGTCCAGGCATCTTCAATATCATGTATGTATAATGCGGAATGGCCATGAACTTTGCCAGTCCAGGCCTGTCGATGATGGCGTTGTATCCGCAGTCGAAGCTCGCCACCTCGAACCTAAGGTACTAAGTTCTGTAGTTATCTGGAGTTCCGAAGGTGACTGGCATGTAGATGTGTCCGAGCGGGTACTCTCCTTCAGTCGGCACGATGCCAAAAAAAGGAGTATCTGATTCTTGGAGCTCTTTGAGTGTGATCCCCAAGCCTAGGAGTGTCCGGGGAAAGGTGACGTTGATGCTGCTTCCCCCGTCCACTAGCACCTTCTTCACCCTACTTTCTCGGATCACTAGATCGATGATTAGCGGGTACTTGCCCGAATGGTCGAAGTTAAGCCATTGATCCACCCGAGTGAAGGTGATCGAGTGTTTGGACCACAGGTATGGGGCGGGAGGACCGGTGGTCGCCACCAGTATCCGACGGTCGTTGAGCTTCTGCTGCCTCTTGCTCTCTTGAGACCCATGCCCACCGAAGATGACGTTAACTTCTCCGTCGACGCGGGGGAATGCTCCACCTCCTCCTCCTTCCTACTGCTGAGGTTGTCAAGGTTCTCCGGGTCCTCCTCGTGGCGGGGGAGGTGGTAGAGGTTGGAAGGGTCGACCGTTCCCGACGGAGTGCTTAAAGTCTCTGCAGTTCCGAAGGGTGTGGCGCATGTCTTTATGGTATGGACATTGGGCATCAAGGATGTCGTCCAATGTTTGTTCTCCTCCATGGGGTGCCCCTCGGGCATGAGAGACGGGTGGTCCGGCGACGTGAACCTCATCGCGAGGCCTCTTCTCCCAACGCTTGTCGGGCTGCTGGTTCGCGTCGCGTCATGGTGCCAGCGGTGCAGGCTTTGCTCCTCCGATGAGGTCCTGAGCTCGTTCGTCGGCGGTGATGTAGATGTCTGCCTCCCTAAACAGCTGCTCGGAGGTATTTGGCGCCTTCTGTAGTATGGCTCAGACGAAGGCTGAGTCATTAGATCCCCGGTAGAAGTCCTCGATAACCGCTGCTTCCGCAACCTCGGGGATTCAATTCCTCATGGTCTGAAATCTTTTGAGGTACGATCGAAGAGTCTCATCCCCTCGGCGCTTGATGGTCTTGAGGTCCCATGGCTGCGCTGGCTTGTCGGAGAGGGATTGAAAGTTGGCGATGAAGCACCGACTGAAGTCGCTCCAGTCGTTGATGCAGTGTCGGGGTAGGTGTCATAGCCATTGCAGTGCATCTTGCCCAAGGACGATGAGCAGATATGCAGTCATCACGTCTTCAGTTGCCCCAGCGGCCCGGGCATCGATGGTGTAGACAGCTAGCCAGCCTCCCGAGTTCTGCTTAGGCTCGTACTTGTCGATGTTGGAGACCTTGAAGTTAGGGGGGCATTGAATGGCCCTAAGACGTGGAGTGAGCGCCGAAACTCCACACGTGTCCTCTTGCTGATGATGATGATGTCGGTCCCGGGGAGGGGAGTTATCGATGTGGTGCTTCGACCGTCCCCGGGTCGTGCCGCCAGTTGAAGCCATCGCCGACTCAACTCTGGTGGTTTGACTTCGCGCAGGGACACCGTGATCCCAGTCATACTCTTCTCGGCGCCAAATCTCGTTCTCGTGTCGTCACTCGCGCGAAGCATTGATGGAGCTCTATGTGTCCCGCCGACTGTTGATGGCATGTCGTAGGTCGCTCGGAGGATGGGCGAGAGGCAGAAGATGATTAGCTGCCCGAGTGAGCAGTCGTCGATATCCCTCGGCGTCTAGAGTCCGGGGGAGGCCATCAGCTATCCGAGCCAACACTCCACCGACCTCGCTCAGTGTGTTCATGGCTTGGGCGAAGTCAGGGTTCAGGTTTCAGCCGAGAAGAGGGTTCTCTCGGTGTTGTCTTGCTTCCTATTCGGCCTGCTCTTGAGTTTGCCGACGATCGCGCCGTCGGGAATTCCTTCTTTCCCTGAAGACCCATTCATCCAGAGTTTCTCCCACCTCCGAGATCTCATCTCGCGACACAGGCTATGCCGGATCGTGTTCTGCGGCTTCATGATGTCTCCGAATATTTCAATGTCGGTTCCTTCGTCGACGAGATTCCCGCTGAAGAGGTTCTTCTCCCGGCGCAGTTGGTTCATCATCGGAGACAGGGGAAAATTCCACTCTTCCCTCGATAAAGAGGATGTCGGGGTAGAATAGCGCCATCGTAGTGACGAGCTTCTTCCTGTTCCCCTTGAGGTGGAGATACCTGGAGAGCAGCTTGACGAGCTTTTACCTCATTTGGTTCCTCTTTCCTTGTGATCCGGGTCCATTTTTCCGTAGGAGAGGTGATCAGTGGAGTCCTCCGGGTAGTCAGATCTTCTGCTCTCGGCTGGTGGGAGGTAGTCTTCGCTCGGAGCGCTGGAGGTTGCGCTATTTCTGGCTTTGCTCTGACTTTCCTGGAGAGTGTTGGGGAAGGCTTCCTCTCCAGTGGATCTGTGATGCGATGTAGAGTTCCTTATTCATCTGCCACGGATGAAATGGTTCCAAAGAAGAATACGGATCTAGGCGCGGAGGATGATCTTGTGCTGGAAAGTGATAGCCATTGAGCTAGCTTGGATCAGTGACACACCCCTACCTGGCGCGCCAACTGTCGGTGGTTTGGGTCCGACCGCACACCCGGGGGTTGCCCCTCGAGGTGTTTTTAGGAGTAGGATGGTGTAGCTGACTGTAGCTCGATGGTTCGTGCCGGAGGCACAAGAGATGATGGATAATCTTGTATAGGTTTGGGCCGCTTTGAGATGCGTAATACCCTACGTCCTGGAGTGAGTCTTATGTGTGATGGATTACAAGGGAATTCTCTAGCACAGAAGATGCTAGCGAGCTGGGTGGATGGCTAATGAGTAAGATGAAGATGATCTTGAAGGGTGCCCCCAGGCCTTATATATTCGACCGTGGGGCGTTACATGCGGATATGATAACCACATGTTCCTAAGTAATAGTGAACCGACCGAGTTTATCTTCCAATAATCTTGCTGACTTATGCTCCTTCGACTCCGATGTCTGAGGGTGCTGCGTGGGAAAGTCGGATCAATGCTGCAGATAGCGTTTGAGTTCAGCAAACCGCATGGGCTCGAGTTGATCCATCCTCGTGTTGATCCGTTCTGCTGAAAGTTCCTCCCCTGGCCCACGAAGGGATGGCCTTGCAAAATAATGGGCCTAGGGCCTTTTGCGAGGCCTTCTTGCCTTCTAGTGGACCCGGGGGATATCTATCCCCCATAGGCCCTGCCTATCCCTTAGCGCCACAGCCAGTATCTCAGAGTGGTTCCGATGCATGGATCTTCGAGATCCGGGACTACCTGAAGGAGAATATCCTTCCTAAAGATCATGTGTTCGCAGAGCGCATTGTGCGGTTGGCTAAGCGATACGCGGTGGTGGAAGGGGATCTCTACCGCCGTGGCGCCAACGGCATTCTCATGCGGTGCATCACCCAGGAAGAGGGCCGTGAGCTGCTCACGGAGATCCAAGGAGGAGAGTGCGGAAGTCATTCCTCATCCCGCACGCTAGTCGGTAAGGCCTTCCGGCACGACTTCTACTGGCCAACCGCCCTCCAGGATGCAACTAAGATGGTAAAGTCCTACAAGGCATGTCAGTTCCATGCAAAGCAGATACACACACCAGCTCAGGCTCTGCAGATGATTCCACCCTCCTGGCCATTCGCCGTATGGGGGGTGGATATCCTGGGACCATTTCCCAGGGCCGTCGGTGGGTACCGCTTCCTCTTCGTCGCCATCGACAAGTTCACAAAGTGGCCAGAGGCCACCCCTGTGGTCAACATCACCCAGGGTGCTGCTGTTGCTTTCCTCAGGTCGAATGTCTGTAGATTTAGGGTCCCAAGCCATATCATTACGGACAACGGGACCTAGTTTACAAGTCAGCTCTTCCAAGAGTATTGTGAGGGCATCGGCACCCAGCTCTGCTTTGCATCTGTGGCTCATCCTAGGAGCAACGGCCAGGCAGAGAGGGCAAACGCAGAAATCCTCAGGGGACTCAAGACACGCACCTATGACTGCTTGAAAAAGCATGGTGCAAATTGGGTCAATGAGCTACCGTCCGTGCTATGGGGGAACCGGACCACACCCAGCCGAGCTACCGGGGACGTGGACTTCATCGGCAAGCACAGATGGCGAGCGGCAATCTAAAATGCATGGTACAACCAAGCGCTCAAGCTCTACCACCAGCGGTTCGTGCATAGTAGGGAGCTCAGGGTCGGGGACCTGGTCCTAAGGCGAGTACTGAACCGAGAAGGGCTCCACAAACTCTCCCCCAGCTGGGAGGGGCCCTTCAAGGTGACAGAAACATGCCGACCCGGCTATGTCCGCCTTGCCACAACTGAAGGAGTGCCTCTTCCTAATCCCTGGAACATAGAGCATCTCCGTAAGTTTTACCCATAAAAACAAAACTGGGGAATTCAGTTTTCATCCTTTGTAACTAGGTTGCGCATATATGTATGTCAACCCGGTGAGGTCCGCCCTCATAAACCCGGTCTTTTGGCCTACACTCATGTATATCAAGTTATAAGGAAAGGATTCACCCCCCAGATTTGTTTTTGTGATGGTTCGTTCTACTTCAATTTACGAACATTATCTTTTATCTGACCCACCCATACAGTTTCCCACCCTTGCTGGTATGATGACATCTGAATTGCGTAGCCAGGCTTGCAGTTTAGGACCCCTCAGCAGGGGGGTCCGGTAGCCTAGAGGCCAGTTCTAGAGAATGGGTACTCGTCTCCTGGGGTGATCCGGAGCTGTGTAGCCGCTTAGCTTGGTTCCGTACCCTAAGCCTGCACACTCCACCACTCTGTGACGGGTATCCTAGTATTTGGAGCTATAGTCCTGTGGGTCCGGCAACCTGGGGTCCGGTTCTAGAGAATGGACACTCGACTCCTTAGGTGGTCCGGAGCTGTGTAGCCACTTAGCTTGGTTCCGTATACTAAGCCTGCACGCTCCACCACTCTGCGATGGGTATCCTAGTATTTGGAGCTGTGATCCAGGGGGGTCCGGGCACACGACTTGGCTTCCCAGGCTAAATCCTGCAGGTTCTATTGCATGAATCAAAGGATAGAAGATACCAGTTGGTAGGTCCTATGGGTGTGCTACTAAAACTTCCTAGCCAAAGTTGTGTACAGGTCCAGGTCCCAGTCAAGACTACCTCCTGGGGGCTGAGTTACCAATTCTTTCTTAGGTATACTAGTATCCAGCCTCAACACGTCGAGCCTACATCCCAGGGGGGGCAAGTACCAGGGAGAAGTTGGCAACGCTACACACAGCAAAGACAAATAATATACAGATAAGTGTTGTTTGATTAATAGTGCTTAAGAGTATCTTATAAAACCAAAATTTGTTACATCCACCTTCAAGCGGAGCCCTAGCCTTATCTCTGCAGGTACGAGCTAATCGGCATCGGTAGGGTCACGCTGGAAGCACGCGACCACCGTCTCCATGGCGTCTTGGATGCTCTCCCGGGCGGCGTCTTCTGTTGCGGCCACCGGACCGTCAAGCACCAACGCCAAGGACATGGCCGGGTCGTGGCTCTAGAAGCACGTTAGCACGTAATCCACCACCGCCCGGCAGAGCCTACTGCCCTCTGCCTCCAGGCGGGCACCGAGGATCTGGTCTAGGCGACGAAGGCGTTCGGCGGCGGAGTCCAGCACCGGGAGGGCGTCGGAGATCGACGCTGGCGGCTCTGACACTGGGATGGGAATTATCCCCAGTGGCACCAACGCCGTGCTCGCCTCGCCGTCCAACTCAGCTATCTGCTGGACCCCAGCGCGGTGTTCTGTCTAGAGATCTTCCAAGGCCTTCTTGGTGGCCTCCGTCGCCTGGGGACCTGGCCGCCTGCGCTGCTTCGAACCGGCGGATTTGCTCCTTCTCCTCCGCCTCTAGCTCGTGCTCGGCCAGCAACATGCCCCACCTTTCGAGCATTTCCTCCCTGAAGGCGAGATCCTTCTCCTGCCTGGCGAGGTCCGTCTCCCGCCTATCCAGGGACGTATCCTTCTCCTTGAGGTTCTCCTCGGTGAGGGCAATGTTGCTGGCCTTGTCCTCCAGCTCCAGCTGCCATTTTTTCATCCTTTCTATGGCCTCCACTTGCTAGACTCGCTGGGCCTCTAGGGTCTGGTCCAGGGCCTTCAGCTTGGCCTGGAGCTCTATTGTAAGGGCCTCCCTCTGGCTCAGGGCCTCCTCTCTCTTGGCCAGCCTCTTCTCCCATCTGGACGCCTCCAGCTCCCTGACGAACACCCTCTGGAGGTCCTTCTTATACTCCTTGCACTCCCACGCCAGCTCGGACCGCTCTGAGGTGAACTGGCGGGACGCCGCCTTGGTGCGCTCCTCCAGCTAGGTTCGCCAGTCGCTGAGGCGCTGGTGCTCAGATTCCAGTGCCCCCGTTCCCGCCGTATGGCTGCCTCGGTTTTATTGAGGGCTTGGTGGGTGCGAGACAACACCCGGGGAAGGGGGATTGGCGCCACATCCGGCTCGGCACCTGATCGGAGCCGCCGCCCTAAAATCACCTCCACCTCCTCTGGAGCAAGCGGAGGGACGGAGCTGGACGCGCCTCCTAGGTCACCCTGGTGTCGGGAGCAGGCGCAGGTCCCCCAGCTGGGACCTCCTCCGTCATCGTGGCGCCACCTGATGTTGGCGCCACCGCAGCCGGACCCCTAGTTGGGACATGGGGGCCGGTGGCGCTGTCCCGGCGGTAGCTGGGTGTGCTCCGCCAACACCACTCTTAGCAGATTCCTGCTACTGAGAGCCAGACCCGCCGGTGGACCTGGTATCTGGTGGAGGGGGAGCGACCTTGGGAGCAGAGGGGGAGGAAGCCCTGACAAATAAAGGATGGGTTATGACCCATCGACATGATAACTAGACTCGTGGAAAAAAGGGGCTACACTTACTTGGGGCCCTGGACTTTCCAGCGACCCTGGAAGCGAGATGACCGCCGCTCCTGCTATTGTTGTTGTGCTGGCGGCGGTTGTTGTTGCTGTTGCTGCTGTTGCTGATGCCCCTAGGGTGATCACCCCTAGAGGGTGGCGGTGGCGGCGGCATCGAAGGACCGACGTGCCTCTGCGTGCCCTATGCCTGGAAGCCAGCCTCCTCGGCCCCACCAGCAGTTCTCTAGCGCTTCTGGGGGGTCCGAGACAAGTGACCCGTCAGCGCGACGCAACCGACATCACCTCTGCTCCTCCGACCCCCTAGAGCCAGCTGGGGTGGAGGTGCTTCTTGCAGCCTCTTTACTGTTGTCCAAGGGACTGGGGGCCGTGGCGGGGGCACTGGGGGCTGCACCGGCGGGTTGGTGAAAGGGAAATAGGGTCAAACCTTTTCCTAAATGATTTTGGTGGTTGAATTGCCTAACACAAACAATTGGACTAACTAGTTTGCTCTAGAATATATGTTCTACAGGTGCCCAAGGTTCACAACAAACCAATACAAAGTTAAAAGAAAGGGTTCAAAACAAAGGAGCAAAGAAAACCGAAGGCTGCCCTGGTCTGGCGCACCGGACTGTCCGGTGTGCCATCGGACAGTGTCCAGTGCACCAGGGAGATCAACTCCGAACTTGCCACCTTCAGGTTTCTGGAAATTGCTCTTCGCTATAATTCACCGGACTGTCCGATGTAGCACCGGACTGTCCGGTGTGCCAGCGGGAGCAACGGCTAGCACGCCAACGGTCGTCTGCAGAAGTGAACAGTGAACAGTGCGAACTACGCGCGCAGAGTCAGAGCAGGCACTAGAAGGCGCACCGGACAGTGAACAGGACCTGTCCGGTGCACCACCGGACTGTCCGGTGGCCCAGCTGTCAGAAGCTCCAACGGTCGAACCCTAACAGTTGGGTGACGTGGCTGGCGCACCGGACTGTCCGGTGCACCCGTGATCTTTGGACTTGGAAGAAGATTTGATCTCTTGTTTGTGTCTTGGAGTGAAGTCTAGAGCTCTTGTATTGAATGCAATGGCTGAAAACTTGGATACATTGAATGTGTGGTGGTTGGGGGTATTTATAGTGACTAGTGAGAGAGAGATATTTGTGTTCATTTGAGTTCTTGCGCTTGGATCGCTTTTCTTCTTCCTCTTTCTTGTTCTCAAGCTACTTGTAATCAACGCAAGAGACACCAAGTTGTGGTGGTCCTTGTGAGGGGTCTAAGTGACCCGTTGATTAAGGAGAAAAGCTCACTCGGTCTAGGTGACCGTTTGAGAGAGGGAAAGGGTTGAAAGAGACCCAGTCTTTGTGACCACCTCAACGGGGAGTAGGTTTGCAAAAACCGAACCTCGGTAAAACAAATCACTGTGTCACTCTTGTCATTTGCTTGTGATTTGTTTTCGCCCTCTCTTTTCGGACTCAATTTTATTTCTAACGCTAACCTCGGCTTGTAGTGTGTGCTTAAGTTTATAATTTTTAGATTCCGCCTATTCACCCCCCTCTAGGCAACTTTCATTTGGTATCGGAGCCTGGTACTTAATTAGAGCCTAACCGCTCGAAGTGATGTCGGGAGATCAAGCCAAGAAGGAGGTCATGACCGGAGGGAAGCCCACTACAAGCCATGGGAAGGCTCCATCAAGGGAGTCCGGCTCCGAAGGAAAGGGAGAATCACCTTCCCACAACAAGTCGCATCGGAGTGGCGACAAGAAAAAGAATATGAAGAAGGTGGTCTACTACGAGACCGATTCTTCGTCGCCATCCATCTCCGGCTCCGACGCGCCGTCCATCACTTCTAAGCGCCATGAGCGCAAGAAGTTAAGTAAGATCTCCCTACGCTATCCTCGCATTTCAAAACGTACTCCTTTACTTTCCGTCCCACTAGGCAAACCACCCGTTTTTGAGGGTGAAGATTATAATATGTGGAGTGATAAAATGAGGCATCACCTAACCTCACTCCACGCTAGTATTTGGGATGTTGTTGAGTTTGGAGTGCAGGTACCATCGCCGGGGGATGAAGATTATGATTCGGACGAGGTTGCCCAAATCCGGCATTTCAACTCCCAAGCCACTACTATACTCCTCGCCTCTCTAAGTCGAGAGGAGTATAATAAGGTACAAGGGTTGAAGAGCGCCAAGGAAATTTGGGACGTGCTCAAGACCGCGCATGAAGGAGACGAGGTGACCAAGATCACCAAGAGGGAAACGATCAAGGGGGAGCTCGGTCGTTTCATGCTCAACCAAGGGGAGGAGCCACAAGCAATGTACAATCGGCTCAAAACCTTGGTGAACCAAGTGCGCAACCTCGGGAGCACCAAATGGATGACCATGAAATGGTCAAGGTTATTCTTAGATCACTCGTTTTTCTTAATCCTACTCAAGTTCAATTAATTCGTGGTGATCCTAGATATAAGCTAATGTCTCCCGAGGAGGTTATAGGAAAATTTGTGAGCTTTGAATTGATGATCAAAGGCTCCAAGAAAATCATTGAGCAAGGCGCCACCTCAACACCCGAGGTGCAACCCGTCGCATTCAAGGCGACGGAAGAAGAAAAGAAAGACTCTACACCAAGTAGGGTCCCCATCGACGCCTCCAAGCTCGACAACGAGGAAATGGCGCTCATCATCAAGAGCATCCGCCAAATCCTCAAGCAAAGGAGGGGGAAAGACTACAAGCCCCGCTCCAAGAAAGTTTGCTACAAGTGTGGTAAGCCCGGTCACTTTATAGCAAAATGTCCTATTTCTAGTGACAGTGACAGGGGCGATGACAAGAGGGGGAAGAAGAAGGAGAAGAAGAGATACTATAAGAAGAAGGGCGACGATGCCCATGTTTGCTAGGAGTGGGACTCCGACGAGAGCTCCACCGACTCATCCTCCGACGAGGACACCACAAACATCACCGTCAACAAGGGTCTTCTCTTCCCCAACGTCGGCCACAAGTGCCTCATGGAAAAGGACGACAAGAAGAAGGTAAAATCTAGATCCTCCACTAAGTATGCAACTTCTAGTGATGAGGATAATTCTAGTGATGATGAGGATAACTTGCTCACTCTTTTTGCCAACCTAAACATGCAACAAAAAGAAAAATTGAATGAATTGATTAGTGCTATTCATGAGAAGGATGAACTCTTGGATAGCCAAGAGGACTTCCTTATTAAGGAAAATAAGAAGCATGTTAAGGTTAAAAATGCTTATGCTCTAGAGGTAGCAAAATGTGAAAATTTAACTAGTGAGCTAAGCACTTGCCATGACACTATCTCTAACCTTAGAAATGAAAATGCCAAATTAATTGCTAAGGTTGAGAAATTAGATGTTTGTGATGATTCTCTTGTCAAACTTAAAAATGATAATGCTAGTTTGGTTGCTAAAATTGACAAAATGAATGAATCACTTTCTAGCCTTAAGATTGAGAATGTAAATTAATTTCTAAGGCTAAAGATTTAAATGTTTGCAATGTTTCTATTTCCAATCATAGAAATGAGAATGCCATATTACATGCTAAGATTGATGAATTAAATACTTGCAAACCATCTACATCTAGTGTTGATCATATTACTATTTGTACTACATGTAGAGATATTAATGTTGATGCTATTCATGATCACCTAGCCTTAATTAAACAACAAAATGATCACATAGCTCAACTTAGTGCTAAAATTAATGAGCATGACTTAGAAAATGAAAAATTTAAATTTGCTAGAAGCATGCTCTATAGTGGGAGACGCCCAGGCATTAAGGATGGCATTGGCTTCTATCGGAGGGGAAAATCTTGTGGCGGAACTGCCCGAATTATTCCAACTTAAGTGCCTAAGCCCTGCCTTAGAGGCTAGACCACACTTAAATGGGAATAACCCGTCAATCCCTCGGATCTAGTCCGACACGGCCACTAACAGGATCAAGTACCACAATCTCACTCGATGGTGAGTCACAGAGCAAATACAATAAAGCATAAACCATACATGGAAGAGTGTTAATTATTATTACATCATCATCATCATCGGAGTTTTGCCAAAAGTAGCCATCATTGTTCGAAGTGCAGCGGAATAAAACTAACGATAAATAAACGGAGAGATGGGGAAGCCTGTCCCATCACTCCTCATGCTCCTCCTCAGCCGAGGCGGGGTCCCACTCAACAGTCCAACCCGGTGGTAAGGTGGACAGCCAAGTCACTCCAGCAACCATATCCTCCAGAGAACCTGTAAAATTATGCCACAAGCAAGGCTGAGTATACTAATACTCAGCTAGACTTACCCGGTGTGAGGAGTCTATACTCCTCTACCTCTAGACATGCAGCTGTTTGGCTGTGGGGTTTGGTTGCCAAAAAGCACTAGCTGAGTTTCTAAATCAAGATTTTAACTTTGTCAAAATTAAGTGTGACTCTCTTAAGGCTAAAAGTGTACTATCTATTCATACATAGTAGCAAGCATTTTTAGCAATCAACATCTTGTATCATCTCATCACAGTTCCACTTGTTACTCAATGCAGTACAATGGATCAAGCAGTCTCATTAGCTGCGAGAAGCAGACGATTCGAATCGAGTTTTTATCCTTGCAAGGTAAACCTAAACACACGACGTGGCGAGGCACTCCGTCCCCACACACATCAACCGTCCCCATCGATTCCCTGGCAACAGATCAGGTCTCACCGCCTTGGCGTACAATGCCTCACTGACCCCGACTGGCCGTCGTGCAGTGACCGCACTTGTACCCACCATAACCGGAATGGGAGACTACGTCTCAGGTCGCGTGAGGGGGTATGTCTGCGGGCAGGTTCACTCAGGTACTAGGCTTACCGATTTACCATATTTCTCGGCATATGTTTAGTACGTTCAAACGCTTGACACAGGTATCCGCACGTTAATCCTTATTTCCATTATACCTCGTAGACCACGTATCCCCATGGATCCGTGTCCACATACCAACACCAATGTGATATGAAAGGTGGTTACAATCAATGTCCTGACCTCGCGCGAGTGCTAGAAAAATCACTCGACTTCTACCGAGATCCTACTTAATAAAGCAGCTACTCGTCTTAGCATACTAGTATTCATCTCAATGGGGTTCCTGAGATCATGCAACTAGGGTTTCAAACAACTCCTACACTTAAGTGCACAAACAATCCTACAATCATTAAGTGTAGTAAAATAGCATAAATAACAGGTTATGCATAAAACCGGGGCTTGCCTTCCAAAGCAGTGGCAGGCAGGTCCTCTGGTGCAGGCTCTGGTGCTGGGTCTGGGGCAACCTCCTGGGCAGCTCCTTGCTCCGGCACGAGGATGTACTCTCCGTCAGCAAGATTACAGTCTATCGAAATGCAATGAAAATGTATGTCATGATTATGCAAGATTTAAGAACATTAAGCTACAGAAATTAAGTCAAGAATTAACTTAGGGTTCACTGGCTATGTGGGTCTCCTAATGGTAAATATATGGACTCATTCCCTTTTTGGTTTAAGTTTTCTTTTTGGTACAACTTAGGGAATTTGCATTGCTTTTATATATTTTAGTGGACAATTTACAAAGGTCTTAGGAGGACATTAAATTCCATCATCCATTTTCCTTTCTTTAATTTCCCTCTTAGGGTTTTTAGTAGGGGTTTGAACTATGACAGTAGTTTAAAAATTTCCAAAAATTCTGTAAAAATTACAGTGGGTTGTCCCTGGCTATTCTAGCTTGTTTTAAGAATTTGAGGCTTAAGGTACAAAAGCTAGGTCTTAAACAAAAATAACAATAGTTAGGCAAAATGGGCCACTTTGCACTACAAGTCTTTTATTAAAGTGGGTCCTGACCTAAGGGTTATTTTTGTTGGCCTCTAATAGTGATAATAAGCTCTTGTACAAAAAAATGACAGGGAGCCACATGATGGTTAATTAATGGTGGATTTCTAAACTTTGGTGCAAAAAGGGTGATTAGAACTAACTTGTTATTTGAAAAATATCAAACAACAGATTTCAGATTTTTCTTAAGTTCTTATTATCAACACATTAGTTATCCTAAGGTTTGGGGAGGTTTCTCCTTATGGTTATTTTTGTAGGGTTTTTCTAAGTTATCCTTATTTTCTTCATTTAAAAGGTATCTTTCTTATCTTACACTACAACAGGGTATGATACATTTTTCCAGTGAACTATATTGACTAAGTATCTCAACAAAAATAGGGGTGCCCTCTGGTTCATTATTTATGTCACTTTTTCTATTTTACTTAACTTTAAGCATATTATGGAATAAGGGGTTAAAACTAACTTAATGTAGTGAACAGAGGGGTTTAACATTTTTAACTAGGTCAGTAGGTAGATATAAACTTCTCCAAATTTTTCTAACTCTAGTTAAATAGTACAACCATTTTTCTTGCTATTATTAAGCTTTTGGTCAAAACTAAAATTAAATCAGAACCTTATATTTTTTTTAGTTCATATGGGGTTTTATATTTTTCTTAGACAGGTTACATTATTTAGAGTCTGGCAGAATTGGTTTGACCAAATTTGGATAAACCAAACAGAAGTTATGGGTTTTTAAAGTTTCTGTTTGAATTTAAATCAGGTTTTAATTAAGTTTTTCTGAAAATGCAGTTTGCGCCGAGGCCCCTAGGTTTAAACTGAATCCCATCTCACAGATCTGCCCTCGGGCCACTATTCACTTGAGTCTCTGACTTTTCACTTAACCCCCAGGGTTTCTCTCCCTCACACCCGCGGTCCCTCCCCCAACTGGAACAGTAACCGCGGAGAAGGAAAGAATGGCGCGGCTTACCGGCGGCGAGGGAGGTCCGGCGAAGGGCAGGGTTTGCTCGGGGAGGTTCTGGCGATCACGTCGAGGTACGGCTCGTCGTCGGGGATGGCCGGAATCGCCCGGACCACGGGCGCAGACGGGCGAGCTCGTCGGCGGCGTGGGCTCCGGCCTATCCACGGCGGTACAGTTCAATCCAGGGGCATGGGGAGATTCATGGAGGTCTAAGGAGTCTAATCGTGCAAGGAATCGGAGAGAGACTCACTGTGCGCCTTGGTCCATGGTTGCCGGCGGGCGGGCGAAGTCCGGTGACCGTGTTCCGGCGCCTCCGGCGAGGCAGAGCCCGATTCCTGGCCCGGGGAGCTTCACTGGCGGGTGTATACTCGTGTCCGAGGGTTGGATGGGACGGCGGAAGGCTGGGCTGGCCGGTCTACGGCGGCAGTGGCTCGAGCGGCCGCGGGCACGTCGCGCACAGGCAGACGGCGGCGAACTGAGCTCCGGTGAGACTTGGGTGCGTGCGGAGGGGTACGGCCAAGGCTCTTGGGCGTTTTATAGGCGCGGACGCGGACCAGGGCGCTGGCTTGGCTCGGGCGCGGCGCGGGGCTCGCGGGGGCGCGCGCGGGCGAGCTCTGGTGCGGCAGAACGCGTCGAACACGTGGCGGTTTGTTTCTTCCAGTGTTCAAACGTCGACAGAGGTCGCAAACGTGCGAATCTTTGCAAAGGTTCGGCGCAGACCTCTTCCTGGCACCTAGGGCTGTCACTCAACTGTGAGAAGTCGGGGCAGATACGGCCTAGGGAGGGAGATCTTTGGATGCCAAAACAGGTGTGTCACACTGGGCACTTCGCGACAAAAGCCATGCCATGGCACGTCAAACGTCCGAGTCTCGGGCTCAACTTTTTCCAGTGGGTGCCCTAGGTAGTATGCCACATTTTTGGTATAGATCACAAGTGGATTTGATGCCATCTTCAAGGTGAACACGGCTGATCCTTAAACTAGGGTTAAATATGGACTTAGAGAGGCATAGAGAGCTCTAGCTCTCTCTCCACTTAGTGATTTGATTTGGGGTTTCACCAGGGGCCTTTTTGCAATATTTCCCTCCCCTAATTGCTGGTTACAAAGCCACTTAAGGTTTGCGTAAGAGTTACTCATGTTTTGCACACTTGCTCACCCTCTTTTCCCCCCTTATCCAGGGTTTTGGGAGATAGGGTCTAAGAGAGATCTAGGGTTCTTCTCCCTTCTCATCCAAGGTAGTAAGTGTGCAAGGATCAGAGTAATGCTTTTGGTCACTCAAAATCCTTGGTTAACCTCTAGCTTTCCAAGGCCCTTATGCTTCTATTCATTAAGTTCTTCCTCAGGGGCTCATACCCTTTGATAGCAAGGTGGGCTCTAGCCATGGTAACACCTGGGGTGTTACAGCCCTCCCCCCTTAAAGGAATCTCGTCCCGAGATTTTAGGTAGAGTCCCTTGGAGGGATGCTTTGAAGGTGTGTTGGTGCTACTTTCCCCTTAAACTCAAGTTCCACTTTCCTAACTGCTCTTCGAATGTCATCCTCTTTGCAACTTCAGAAGGAAGCCCTTCTTAAGTTAAATCCATAACTTAGACTATTCTTGTTATCTAAGTTTTTCTTATAATTGACTTCAAAGGGCAGGTGGGGTGGGGTTTTGGGTTACATACCGATTCCTTTAGGTAGAAAGTCGGGGAAGCGAGAGCGTAGAAAATCCTCCGTCTCCCATGTGGCTTCTTCTGCTGAATGGTGACTCCATTGAACCTTATACATTCTGATTGATCTTGCCCGAGTTGACCTTTCCTTCTGATCCAATACCTTGATGGGGTACTCTTGGTAGGACAAGTCTGGTTCTATCTCAATGTCCGGCTCTGGTAGCACTTCAGTGGGTAGACGAACACATTTCCGCAGCTGAGATACATGGAACACATTGTGAACTGCTGACATACAGGGTGGCAATTCCAATTGGTAAGCTACGGGTCCACAACTTGCCTTGATCTTATAGGGTCCAATGTAGCGAGGGGCCAACTTGCCCTTGATTCCGAATCTCTGGACACCCTTGGTTGGTGATATCTTAAGATAGACATGATCTCCTACCTCAAACTGTAGAGGCTTCCGCCTCTGGTCATGATAACTCTTTTGCCTGGCCTGAGCAGCTTCCAAGTTCTTCCTGATGACTCTGACCTTTTCCTCTGCTTCAATTACCAAATCTGGCCCAAAAATTTCCCTTTCTCCTGCTTGAGACCAATTTAGCGGGGTTCTGCATCTTCTCCCATATAAAGCCTCAAAAGGTGCCATCTTCAGACTAGACTGATAGTTGTTATTATAAGAGAACTCTGCCAAAGAGAGACACTTGTCCCAGTCCTTTCCATAGTGTAGTGCACAGGCTCGCAACATGTCTTCTAAAATCTGATTTACCCTTTCTGTCTGACCATCTGTTTGAGGGTGATATGCTGAGCTTCGGATTACATGGGTCCCGAGAGCTTCTTGCAGTTTCTCCCAAAAGCGTGCCACAAACAGTGCTCCTCTATCAGATATAATGGTCCTTGGGATGCCATGCAATCTTACTATTTGATCCACGTAAATTTCCGCGTACTTCTCTGTCTTGTGGGTGGTGTGCACTGGCAAGAAATGAGCAGTCTTGGTCAACCTATCCACAATAACCCATATAGAATCATGGTGCCTGGAGGTATTGGGCAATCCCACTATGAAGTCCATGCAAACGTCCTCCCATTTCCAAGATGGTATGGGAAGGGGTTGCAAAGGGCCTGCTGCTTTCAAATGACTAGCTTTTACCCTCTGGCAAGTGTCACACTCTGAGATGTACTTGGCAATTTCCCTCTTCATCTTGGTCCACCAATAAAGAGGTCTGAGATCATGGTACATCTTGTTGCTACCTGGGTGCATGGAAAACTTGGAAAGGTGAGCTTCATCCAATATCTTCTTTCTGAGCTCTGGGTCCTTGGGAACCACCAATCGATCTTCAAACCATAAAATTCCCTTGCTGTCCTGACGGAAACACTTGTATTTCTCGGCCTTCTGCTTGATCATTTCTTTGATAACCTGAACACCCTTATCCCCAAACTGTGCCTGAGCGATTTGTTCTTGCAACGTGGGCTCTACTGCGATATATCTCAATTCACCGGAAGGAACAACTTCCAGATTCAGCTTGCACAACTCATCACACAAGGTGGTAATTCTTGCATCCATGCTCATGCAATTGCATTGGGCCTTTCTGCTCAAGGCATCTGCCACAACATTGGCCTTGCCAGGATGGTAATGCACCTCCAAATCATAGTCCTTGATTAATTCCAACCATCTTCTCTGCCTCATGTTCAGATCTGCTTGAGTGAAAATGTACTTGAGACTCTTGTGATCAGTGTAAATGTTACAGTGAGCTCCCATCAAGTAGTGTCTCCATATCTTGAGGGCATGAACTACTGCTGCCAACTCCAGATCATGTGTCGGGTAGTTCTGTTCATGGGGCCTGAGTGCTCGGGAAGCATAAGCAATGACTCTATTCTCTTGCATCAAAACACATCCCAATCCTGTACCAGAAGCATCACAATAAACTTCAAATGGCTTGGTATTGTCGGGTTGGGCTAGCACTGGGGTTGTTGTCAATTGTTGCCTCAAGGTATGAAAAGCATCTTCACACTTTTGGCTCCACTCAAATTTGACTCCCTTCTTCAACAGTTCAGTCATTGGCTTGGCAATTCTGGAGAAATCCGGAATAAATCGTCGGTAGTATCCTGCTAATCCCAGAAAACTCCTAATCTGCCTTACCGTAGTCGGGGGTTTCCAGTCCATCACCTCTTGCACTTTCTCAGGGTCGACTGATATCCCCTCCTGAGAGATCGTGTGACCCAAGAATTTTATTTCCTTTAGCCAGAATTCACACTTAGACAACTTAGCATACAACTGATGGTCACGAAGTCTCTGGAGCACAATATGCAGATGTTTAGTGTGCTCGGCTTCATTCTTGGAATAGACCAGAATGTCATCAATGAAAACGACCACAAACTTATCCAACTCTGGCATAAACACTGAGTTCATCAAGTACATGAAATAAGCCGGGGCATTGGTCAACCCAAAAGACATCACCAAAAACTCGTACAACCCATATCTAGTGGAGAAGGCCGTCTTGGGAATATCACTGGCACGGATCTTGATCTGATGGTAGCCTGAGCGAAGGTCTATCTTGGAGAATACCTTGGCTCCTACCAACTGATCAAACAGAACATCAATGCGGGGTAACGGGTACTTGTTCTTGATAGTCACCGCATTGAGAGGGCGGTAATCAACACACATCCTCAAACTTTCATCCTTTTTCTTCACAAATAAGGCTGGACATCCCCATGGTGAAGTACTTGGACGAATGAACCCCTTGTCCAACAATTCTTGCAATTGCTTCTTCAATTCTGCCAGTTCCGCGGGAGGCATCCTATAGGGTCTCTTAGAGATAGGAGCAGTCCCGGGCTGCAATTCAATGGCAAACTCAATATCTCTGTCAGGTGGCATTCCTGGCAATTCATCCGGAAAAACATCGGGGTAGTCACAGACTACTGGGATCTTTCTTACTGGGGATTCTGCCATAACAAAGGCACAAGACCGGGTACCACCCTGGTTGGGTAAATACAAAACAGTCTCGCCATAAGCAGGGGAATGAATTTCAATGGCTCTGGCTGCAATGTCCAATATTGCCTGATGTTTGGTCAACCAATCAGTTCCCAAGATGATATCCACACTATCCAGTCCCAAGATAAGAAGGTCAGTTTTAATTATCAAACTACCAAACTTTAGAGGCACCTTCATGCTGATTTGATTAGTGGCAATCCTGCCTCCTGGGGTTGAAATGGTAATAGCCCCGTGGGTGTGGTGAAAAGGCAACTGGCATTTGACACTAAATTTGGCACTGACAAAACTATGCGAAGCACCAGAATCAAAAAGAACAATAGCAGGAAAATTTAAAACTGTAAAGATACCAGTCATGACGGGTGCTCCCTCTGGAATATCAACCATTGTAGTGAAGTTCAGCTTGCCCTGCCTCACTTGCACTTTCTGCCTCTTCCCTTGGTTCTGATTAACATTCTGCCCCTGCCTCTGCTGATTCTTGGGGCAATTCTTGGCATAGTGTCCAGTGCTGCCACAAGTGAAACACCTGTTATCATTGGCCTGGCAGTACTGCTGCTGCTGATTGTTCCTCTGAGCTGGAAACTGGGCGCGGTTGGGTGTCTGCTGCTGCTGCTGCTGCTGCGGCGGCCTGATCACCCATCTCCCTTGCTGCTGCTGAGGTCCCTTGTTCTGCGAGTCAGACACAATCCTGAAGCGCTGTGGCTGAGATGAGGGTCCTGCCACAGGGGTCTTCCTCTTCTTCTCCGCCTGTCGAGCCAAGATGCAGTCCTCCTGGGAGATAGCCATGTTGACCAACTCATTGTAACTGTTGGCCCTGACGGTGTTGAGTCGATCACGGAGCTTGGTGCTGAGCCCCTTCTGAACCTGTCTCGCTTCTTCTCATCCGTATCGGCATGATATCCAGCATACTGACACAAATCATTGAAGGCTTGGGCATATTGCAACACTGTCCTGCTGCCCTGAGTGAGTGCCAGAAACTCGTTGAGTTTCCGGTCCATGATGCCAGCTGGAATATGATGCCCTCTGAAAGCGGCCTTGAACTCCCTCCACTCCACCTCTCTACCATCTGGCTGCATAGCAAGAAAATGGTCCCACCAAGTCCTTGCGGGTCCGCGAAGCTGCTGGGTGGCGAACCTGACCTTGGTGACCTCTGAGCAAGCCCCATGGAGCAGTGGGAATTTGGATTCCACTACCCTCAACCACACATCTGCATCAAGCGGGTCCTCCGCCCTGGTAAACAATGGTGGCTGAGTGCTGAGGAACTCCTGGTAGGTAGCAGCGACAGGGTGACGCTGATGGTCTCCACCATAATGCTGAGGTGGTGGCTGACACTGAGCTAGCTGTCTCAGAATCTCGTTCTGCTGGGCCATGAGCTCCTGCAGAGTGGGAGGCGGTGGCGGTGGAGGAACGTGCTCATTCTGACCGCGGCGCGCTCTCCCAGCCATCTGAAAAATCACATGGTTGCTCAATAATACATCTCCAAGCTTAAGGTTCAAACATGGTAGGGGAGTTAAAGCAATTTGATAGATTCCAAATAAAACAAAACGGAAACATAAACCTTCCGTCCAAATTTAAACTGCCATTAATCATCCCTGAACCTCCAAAAGAGTTTTAACACTGGTTACATCAATGATCCAAAAGACTCAACTCTACCTAGCCTAGTACCCTAAGGTGCAAAAGCTAAGCTAGCGGCGAGGAGTCCAACTATCATCAATCTCTAGGATTAGCCTGGCGTCTAGTGAGCAAACGAGGCAACGCTAGACTCGGGGGAAGGTGGTCTCCCTGAGCCAGCGGTGTCTACACTGGAGGCAGGCTCATCTCCTCCCTCGATGTCAACATCCTCGTCAGCCTCCTCATCATGGATCTCTTGGTGATGCATGTCCAGGTGCGCATTAGCCTCTGCTAACTGCTGCTGGGTGTTGAGGAGCTGATCCTCGAGAACCTCGATGGTATTCTCCCTGGTGCCCACTAGCTCCTCCAATTCATGAACCTCGTCAGTCAGCTGCTCCACCTGCAAATCTTTTTCCACCAGCTCCTGGGATAAATCCACCACGAGCTCCTCCCTGTTGTCCAGGGTGATCTTGGTGGCCTCCAGTAATGCCATCAAATGAGACATGGCCTCACCACGCATCACTTGCAGACGATACAGAGCGTTCATGCACCGTACCGACAAGTGAGCGGTGTGGCCTGGGTAGAGAGCCCAGATGTCCTTGGCATGCTCCACCCGATCCTTCCACATCGGGTCCTCCTTTTCCGCGGGGAACAACCCAATGGGGTGGGTAGCCAGCTCCAAGGGATGGAATCCGCAGAAGGTGGTCAGTCCATGCAGAGCGATTGCCTCGATGGTGTCCTCCGCTCGGTACCCGAAAGACTCGGAGTCCAAGGAGCGCCAACCTGGCTGCAGGGGATGAGGCTCCAAAGTCATCCTCACCCTACAGCGAGGCACCCGGTGCTTCTCGAACTGTTGCACCGCGTACTGAGGGGGTGTCAAGTATCCGCCCCCCTGAAGTACCTCCCACAAGATGCGGGGAAAACCCTCTCGTGCAAGTCCATCTGTGTGGGTCAGTGCATCTCCATCCTCGGAGGATCCGTGGGAAGTCATCTGTGCATGGTTAAGCGTAAGTAAAGAAAAAGAATTACAAAAAGAACAAGGAAAAAATAAAACTCAACCTGCCTCTAGCTAAAAGAAAAAGGCATTGGGGACCTAGTTGGCTGCTATCTCATTTTTAAGTCCTTTTACTCAGTTATCCATTTGCTTAATTAAGAATGCATGCATGCACGTCCTGAACGACCTCACAAGAAAATAAAAGGAATAGGGAAGAACTCCCATCCTGTAAAAGTGGCCTGTAGGGCCTAGTTAATTAGCCACCTAGCTACCCTTCTACCATCCTAAGGCTTCACGTCCTAGGTATATCCTGCTCGTCCTACGATCTATCCAACATTGTTTCTATCAAATTTTTACTTTTAGAAAAGGGGTGGCATTTATGGTTTATTGATTCCTCTGTGGTGGTACAAGCTCCGATACCAGCTGTGGCGGAACTGCCCGAATTATTCCAACTTAAGTGCCTAAGCCCTGCCTTAGAGGCTAGACCACACTTAAATGGGAATAACCCGTCAATCCCTCGGATCTAGTCCGACACGGCCACTGACAGGATCAAGTACCACAATCTCACTCGATGGTGAGTCACAGAGCAAATACAATAAAGCATAAACCATACATGGAAGAGTGTTAATTCTTATTACATCATCATCATCATCATCGGAGTTTTGCCAAAAGTAGCCATCATTGTTCGAAGTGCAGCGGAATAAAACTAACGATAAATAAACGGAGAGATGGGGAAGCCTGTCCCATCACTCCTCATGCTCCTCCTCAGCCGAGGCGGGGTCCCACTCAACAGTCCAACCCGGTGGTAAGGTGGACGGCCAAGTCACTCCAGCAACCATATCCTCCAGAGAACCTGTAAAATTATGCCACAAGCAAGGCTGAGTATACTAATACTCAGCTAGACTTACCCGGTGTGAGGAGTCTATACTCCTCTACCTCTAGACATGCAGCTGTTTGGCTGTGGGGTTTGGTTGCCAAAAAGCACTAGCTGAGTTTCTAAATCAAGATTTTAACTTTGTCAAAATTAAGTGTGACTCTCTTAAGGCTAAAAGTGTACTATCTATTCATACATAGTAGCAAGCATTTTTAGCAATCAACATCTTGTATCATCTCATCACAGTTCCACTTGTTACTCAATGCAGTACAATGGATCAAGCAGTCTCATTAGCTGCGAGAAGTAGACGATTCGAATCGAGTTTTTATCCTTGCAAGGTAAACCTAAACACACGACGTGGCGAGGCACTCCGTCCCCACACACATCAACCGTCCCCATCGATTCCCTGGCAACAGATCAGGTCTCACCGCCTTGGCGTACAATGCCTCACTGACCCCGACTGGCCGTCGTGCAGTGACCGCACTTGTACCCACCATAACCGGAATGGGAGACTACGTCTCAGGTCGCGTGAGGGGGTATGTCTGCGGGCAGGTTCACTCAGGTACTAGGCTTACCGATTTACCATATTTCTCGGCATATGTTTAGTACGTTCAAACGCTTGACACAGGTATCCGCACGTTAATCCTTATTTCCATTATACCTCGTAGACCACGTATCCCCATGGATCCGTGTCCACATACCAACACCAATGTGATATGAAAGGTGGTTACAATCAATGTCCTGACCTCGCGCGAGTGCTAGAAAAATCACTCGACTTCTACCGAGATCCTACTTAATAAAGCAGCTACTCGTCTTAGCATACTAGTATTCATCTCAATGGGGTTCCTGAGATCATGCAACTAGGGTTTCAAACAACTCCTACACTTAAGTGCACAAACAATCCTACAATCATTAAGTGTAGTAAAATAGCATAAATAACAGGTTATGCATAAAACCGGGGCTTGCCTTCCAAAGCAGTGGCAGGCAGGTCCTCTGGTGCAGGCTCTGGTGCTGGGTCTGGGGCAACCTCCTGGGCAGCTCCTTGCTCCGGCACGAGGATGTACTCTCCGTCAGCAAGATTACAGTCTATCGAAATGCAATGAAAATGTATGTCATGATTATGCAAGATTTAAGAACATTAAGCTACAGAAATTAAGTCAAGAATTAACTTAGGGTTCACTGGCTATGTGGGTCTCCTAATGGTAAATATATGGACTCATTCCCTTTTTGGTTTAAGTTTTCTTTTTGGTACAACTTAGGGAATTTGCATTGCTTTTATATATTTTAGTGGACAATTTACAAAGGTCTTAGGAGGACATTAAATTCCATCATCCATTTTCCTTTCTTTAATTTCCCTCTTAGGGTTTTTAGTAGGGGTTTGAACTATGACAGTAGTTTAAAAATTTCCAAAAATTCTGTAAAAATTACAGTGGGTTGTCCCTGGCTATTCTAGCTTGTTTTAAGAATTTGAGGCTTAAGGTACAAAAGCTAGGTATTAAACAAAAATAACAATAGTTAGGCAAAATGGGCCACTTTGCACTACAAGTCTTTTATTAAAGTGGGTCCTGACCTAAGGGTTATTTTTGTTGGCCTCTAATAGTGATAATAAGCTCTTGTACAAAAAAATGACAGGGAGCCACATGATGGTTAATTAATGGTGGATTTCTAAACTTTGGTGCAAAAAGGGTGATTAGAACTAACTTGTTATTTGAAAAATATCAAACAACAGATTTCAGATTTTTCTTAAGTTCTTATTATCAACACATTAGTTATCCTAAGGTTTGGGGAGGTTTCTCCTTATGGTTATTTTTGTAGGGTTTTTCTAAGTTATCCTTATTTTCTTCATTTAAAAGGTATCTTTCTTATCTTACACTACAACAGGGTATGATACATTTTTCCAGTGAACTATATTGACTAAGTATCTCAACAAAAATAGGGGTGCCCTCTGGTTCATTATTTATGTCACTTTTTCTATTTTACTTAACTTTAAGCATATTATGGAATAAGGGGTTAAAACTAACTTAATGTAGTGAACAGAGGGGTTTAACATTTTTAACTAGGTCAGTAGGTAGATATAAACTTCTCCAAATTTTTCTAACTCTAGTTAAATAGTACAACCATTTTTCTTGCTATTATTAAGCTTTTGGTCAAAACTAAAATTAAATCAGAACCTTATATTTTTCTTTAGTTCATATGGGGTTTTATATTTTTCTTAGACAGGTTACATTATTTAGAGTCTGGCAAAATTGGTTTGACCAAATTTGGATAAACCAAACAGAAGTTATGGGTTTTTAAAGTTTCTGTTTGAATTTAAATCAGGTTTTAATTAAGTTTTTCTGAAAACGCAGTTTGCGCCGAGGCCCCTAGGTTTAAACTGAATCCCATCTCACAGATCTGCCCTCGGGCCACTATTCACTTGAGTCTCTGACTTTTCACTTAACCCCCAGGGTTTCTCTCCCTCACACCCGCGGTCCCTCCCCCAACTGGAACAGTAACCGCGGAGAAGGAAAGAATGGCGCGGCTTACCGGCGGCGAGGGAGGTCCGGCGAAGGGCAGGGTTTGCTCGGGGAGGTTCTGGCGATCACGTCGAGGTACGGCTTGTCGTCGGGGATGGCCGGAATCGCCCGGACCACGGGCGCAGATGGGCGAGCTCGTCGGCGGCGTGGGCTCCGGCCTATCCACGGCGGTACAGTTCAATCCAGGGGCATGGGGAGATTCATGGAGGTCTAAGGAGTCTAATCGTGCAAGGAATCGGAGAGAGACTCACTGTGCGCCTTGGTCCACGGTTGCCGGCGGGCGGGCGAAGTCCGGTGACCGTGTTCCGGCACCTCCGGCGAGGCAAAGCCCGATTCCTGGCCCGGGGAGCTTCACTGGCGGGTGTATACTCGTGTCCGAGGGTTGGATGGGACGGCGGAAGGCTGGGCTGGCCGGTCTACGGCGGCAGTGGCTCGAGCGGCCGCGGGCACGTCGCGCACAGGCAGACGGCGGCGAACTGAGCTCCGGTGAGACTTGGGTGCGTGCGGAGGGGTACGGCCAAGGCTCTTGGGCGTTTTATAGGCGCGGACACGGACCAGGGCGCTGGCTTGGCTCGGGCGCGGCGCGGGGCTCGCGGGGGCGCGCGCGGGCGAGCTCTGGCGCGGCAGAACGCGTCGAACACGTGGCGGTTTGTTTCTTCCAGTGTTCAAACGTCGACAGAGGTCGCAAACGTGCGAATCTTTGCAAAGGTTCGGCGCAGACCTCTTCCTGGCACCTAGGGCTGTCACTCAACTGTGAGAAGTCGGGGCAGATACGGCCTAGGGAGGGAGATCTTTGGATGCCAAAACAGGTGTGTCACACTGGGCACTTCGCGACAAAAGCCATGCCATGGCACGAGAAACGTCCGAGTCTCGGGCTCAACTTTTTCCAGTGGGTGCCCTAGGTAGTATGCCACATTTTTGGTATAGATCACAAGTGGATTTGATGCCATCTTCAAGGTGAACACGGCTGATCCTTAAACTAGGGTTAAATATGGACTTAGAGAGGCATAGAGAGCTCTAGCTCTCTCTCCACTTAGTGATTTGATTTGGGGTTTCACCAGGGGCCTTTTTGCAATATTTCCCTTCCCTAATTGCTGGTTACAAAGCCACTTAAGGTTTGGGTAAGAGTTACTCATGTTTTGCACACTTGCTCACCCTCTTTTCCCCCCTTATCCAGGGTTTTGGGAGATAGGGTCTAAGAGAGATCTAGGGTTCTTCTCCCTTCTCATCCAAGGTAGTAAGTGTGCAAGGATCAGAGTAATGCTTTTGGTCACTCAAAATCCTTGGTTAACCTCTAGCTTTCCAAGGCCCTTATGCTTCTATTCATTAAGTTCTTCCTCAGGGGCTCATACCCTTTGATAGCAAGGTGGGCTCTAGCCATGGTAACACCTGGGGTGTTACAAATCTCTTCGGCCAGGTGGCGGATTGCACCCACCCTAAATCCTAAAAAGAGAAGGGGCCTAAGCGTTTTGCTTGTTTCGGGACTGGTGGATCAACACATGGGAGCACGCGAGGGTTTAGAGTGGTTCGGGCCGCCGGAGAGTAATACCCTACTCCGCTGTGTGATGTATTGCTTGTGAAGCTCATATGAACTTGTGAGTGCCTGCCTAAGATTGGGTGTGAGTGAACCTGAGTCCATGTTGTAACATAGTATGTCCTCCCTTTTATAGTTCAAGGGGGGCACATACAAGGATACTGAGCCCCGACATGTGGGCCCAGGGTCAAAATGGGTGTAGTACTTGGAGCCATTCATCCGGTGCGATCTCCTCGTGCCCTGATATCTGCGATCTCCGTAGCATTGGCTTGCAGCAGAAGTTTCCCGGGCAACGTATAAGTCATGATGACCACGGCGCGTGCGAGGTGGTATGGGCGTATGCCCTCTGTCTGATTGGACAGGCACGTCGCCTGTAGGGTGGCCTGGTCATCATTTGCTAGAGGAGCAGAGAGAGGATGCAGTAAATGCCGAGCCGTCACCTCGCCTGCCAGTGGAGTGGACGGGGCACATTGAATGCTGTGATGGCACATCGCCTGTCAGGCGGCGGGCATCCTCCGCATTAAATACTGAGATAGCGTAGCGTGCGATGCACGGCGCGGCCCGCGACACATAGTCCTTACGTCAGGCTCCGCCCACTGGCTTACATCACGGACAGAAGGCCACGTGGCAGCATCGGGTCTCTGCCTGGGCGGGGAGCAGTAGCGTTATGCGGACAGGTCCGCACCAGGCTGGGCCTGGACACATGTCGGCACTGGACCCCTGCCTGAGCAAGGCCTGGGTATTCTTTGCCCCAGAGTCCCGGGACCCGGTTGTGGGTAGTCTGGACCCCACGCAGAGGGGTCCGGGACCCGTCCCGGAGGTCCGGGTCACACTCGCGGGGGTCCTAGACCTTGCCCCGGAGGTCCAGTCTACATGTACAGGGGTCCGACACTTTCCCATGGGGGCCCGGACCCACTATTGGCATCCTGGAGTGTATCATCTTCTCTGGCCACATGGCAACCCTGGAGCCATCCACATGGTGGAGTCAGGTGCTGTTCACCACGTGGCTAGAGATAGTCGTGTGGGCACCGCGTCTTCATGCTGTAGAAAGGGGTACCCCTGTTTCAGGGTACCGACAGTGGCCCCCCGGGCCCACCTTAGGGGAGGATGCGAGCCTACAGGTGGGGCCAAAACTTATACCTTGCGTCAGCTTGACATGACTGGTGACTAGGGCGCCACCTCTGCGTGCACTGCATTAACTCGGCGCGCTCGCGTTGTCAGCCTGCCACTGGTCGTATCAACTGTCGTTTCTATCGTCGTTGCCGACTTGACCCGTGGCCCCTAGGAGGTAGCCTCGACTGGACCTGTACACAGCTTCAGCTAGGGAGAGTTAGTAGCACACCCATAGGACCCATCGTCTGGCATTAGCCATCCTTTGACACATGCACGGGACCTGCAGGATCTAGTCTAGGAAGCCAAGTTGTGCGTCTGGACCCCCTGGACCATGGTTCTAAATACTAGGACACCCGTCGCAGAGTGGTGGAGCGTGCAGGCTCATGGTACGAGGCCAGGCTGAGCGGCTACGCGGCTCCGGACCACCCCAGGAGACAAGTGTCCATTCTCTAGAGCCGGACCCCAGGTTGTCGGACCCACAGGACTATAGCTCCAAATACTAGGGTGCCCGTCACAGAGTGGTGGAGTGTGCAGGCTTTGGGTATGGAACCAGCTAAGTGGCCACACAGCTCCGAACCACCCCATGGAATGGGCTCCCATTCTTTAAAACCGGCCCCCAGGCTATCGAACCCTCCTGCTTTCGCAGAGGGGTCCTAAACTGCAAGCCTGGCTATTCAATTCGGATGTCATCATGTCAGACAGGATGGGAACTGTATGAGTGGGTTAGATAAAAATTAAAATCTGGAAACTGCAGGGTAAGACCATGGAGCAGGAGGATAAAATTATCATATAAACGCATCTGAGGTGGTAGATCTTCTCTTTATAACTTGACATGCATAGGTGCAGACCAACAGGCCGGGCTTATGAGGGCGGACTTCACCGGGCTGGCATACACGTATGCATTACCTAGTTACAAAAGGGAGAAAAACTCGACCCCTCAGACTTGCTCCTACGGATAGAACTTACGGAGATGCTCCAAGAGTTAGGAAGAGGTACTCCTTCAGTTGTAGCGAGGCGGACACACCCGGGTCAGCATATTTCTGTCACCTTGAAGGGTCCTTCCCAGCTGGGGGAGAGTTTGTGGAGCCCTTCTCGGTTCAGTACTCGCCTTAGGACCAGGTCCCCGACCCAGAGCTCCCTACTATGCACAAACCACTGGTGGTAGCGCCTGAGTGTCTGGTTGTACCGTGCATTTTGGATCACCGCTTGCCATCTGCGCTCGTCGATGAAGTCCACGTCCTCACGCCGTAGCTGTTCCTGCATAGACTCATCGAAAGCTTGGACCCATGGGGAGCCCATAATGATTTCTGAGGGAAGGCAGGCTTTAGCCCCGTAGACCAGAAAGAATGGGGTCTCCCCGGTGGCTCGGCTGGGTGTAGTCCGGTTCCCCTATAGCACGGACGAAAGCTCACTGACCCAATTTGCACCATGCTTTTTCAAGCAGTCGTAGGTGCGTGTTTTGAGTCCCCTAAGGATATCTGCGTTTGCCCTCTCCACCAGGCCGTTGCTCTTGGAATGAGCCATGGACGCAAAGCAGAGCTGGGTGCCGATGCCCTCGCAATACTCCTAGAAAAGCTGACTTGTAAACTGGGTCCTGTTGTCCGTAATGATACGGCTTGGGACCCCAAATCTACAGACAATTGACCTAAGGAAAGCTACAGCAGCACCCTGGGTGATGTTGACCACAGGGGTGGCCTCTGGCCACTTGATGAACTTGTCGATGGAGATGAAGAGGTACAGGTACCCGTCGACAGCCCTGGGGAACGGTCCCAGGATGTCCACCCCCCATACGACGAATGGCCAGGAGGGCGGAATCATCTGCAGAGCCTGAGCTAGTGTGTGTATCTGCTTTGCATGGAATTGACACGCCTTGCAGGACTTTACCATCTCAGCTGCATCCTGGAGGGCGGTTGGCCAATAAAAGCCATGCTGGAAGGCCTTACCGACCAGCGTGCGGGATGAGGAATGACTTTCGCACTCTCCTCCATGGATCTCCGTGAGCAACTCATGGCCCTCCTCCTGGGTAATGCACCGCATGAGAATGTCGTTGGCGCCACGGCGGTAGAGATCCCACTCCACCATCGTGTGTCGTTTAGCCAACCGCACTATGCGCTCTGCGGACACATGATCTTCAGGAAGGATGTTTTCCTTCAGGTAGTCCCGGATCTCGGAGATCTATGCATCGGGACCACTCTGAGATACTGGCTGTGGCACTAAGGGATAGGCAGGGCCCCCTATAGCACACAAAGTCTTTGGTGGGTTCTGTAGAGGTAACGCCACCAGGACCACTAGCTTTGAGGTGCTAGACTCGCCCCCTTCGCCCAGTTCGGCAGGCTGGGCGGTGGGTCTCAGCAGCCGTCTTTCGAAGACACCCTCGGGCACGGGTGCCCAAGTTGATGCCCTCACAGAGAGGTCATCCGCCACCGAGTTGTCAGCCCGAGGAACATGTTGCGGTTCCAGGGCCGTGAAGTCCTTCTCCAGCTTCCTTACACGGTTGAGTTTCGCCCGTAGGTCCTCGGTTGGGGCAGCCCTTACCGAGGGCGAGCGCACCGAGGTTGACGCCTCGTACTAGCGCGGGGATGATCGAGGTCTGGGCCTGACCGAGCCGGAGTGCGCTACGCCAAGGAGGCGATCCACGTCGTCGTGCCACTGCTTCATGGCCCCTGGCGAGGCCGTGGAGCTTGGTGGGTGGCGCAACAACTCCCTGGCCGCAGAGAGTACTCCGGCGGGAGCAGCCCCTCATGAAGTCCGGGACATGCCTGTGCTGGCGTGTGTCGCTGCGTGGGGCGCACAGCTGCGGCACCAGGCGTCGGGCGGCCAGAACTCTGCGGCGTAGAATATGCTTCCTCCTCCTCCATGGGGAAATCTTCAGAAGTCTTGTTGCGATGCTTGGCGATATGAACCATAGTGTTGAACAGGAAAACAAGCAAAAACTTCAAGCCTAGCCCCCTACCTGGCGCGCCAAATGTCGGAGGGGAAAATCTCTCCGGCCGGGTGGCGGATTGCACCCGCCCTAAATCCTAAAAAGAGGAGGGGCCTAAGCATTTTGCTTGTTACGAGACTGGTGGATCAACACACGGGAGCACGCGAGGGTTTAGAGTGGTTCGGGCCACCGGAGCGTAATACCCTACTCCACTGTGTGATGTATTGCTTTGGAAGCTCGTATGAACTTGTGAGTGCCTGCCTAAGATTGGGTGTGAGTGAACCTGAGTCTGTGTTGTAACGTAGTATGTCCTCCCTTTTATAGTTCAAGGGGGGCACATACAAGGATACTAAGCTCCGACATGTGGGCCCAGGGTCAAAACGAGTGTAGTACTTGGAGCCATTCATCCGGTGCGATCTCCTTGTGCCCTGATATCTGCGATCTCCGTAGCATTGGCTTGCAGCAGAAGTTTCCCAGGCAACGTATAAGTCATGATGACCATGGCGCGTGCGCGGTGGTATGGGCGTATGCCCGCTGTCTGATTGGACAGGCACGCCGCCTGTAGGGTGGTCTGGTCATTGTTTGCTAGAGGAGCAGAGAGAGGATGCAGTAAATGTCGAGTCGTCACCTCGCCTGCTAGCGGAGTGGACAGGGCGCATTGAATGTTGTGATGGCACATCGCCTGTCAGGCGGCGGGCATCCTCCGCATTAAATACTAAGATAGCGTAGCGTGCGATGCACAGCGTGGCCCACGGCACATAGTCCTTACGTCAGGCTCCGCCCACTGGCTTATGTCACGGGCAGAAGGCCATGTGGCAGCATCGGGTCTCTGCCTGGGCGGGGAGCAGTAGCGTTATGCGGATAGGTCCGCACCAGGCTGGGCCTGGACACATGTCGGCACCGGACCCCTGCCTGAGCAAGGCTTAGGTATTCTTTGCCCCAGAGTCCCAGGACCCGGCTATGGGTAGTCCGGACCCCACGCAGAGGGGTCCAAGACCTATCCTGGAGGTCCGGGTCGCACTCGCGGGGGTCCTAGACCTTGCCCCAGAGGTCTAGTCTACATGTACAGGGGTCCGGCACTTTCCCATGGGGGCCCAGACCCACTGTTGGCATCCTAGAGTGTATCGTCTTCTCTGGCCACATGGTGACCCTGGAGCCATCCACATGGTGGAGTCGGGTGTTGTTCACCACGTGGCTAGAGATAGTCGCGTGGGCACCGCGTCTTCATGCTGTAGAAAGGGGTACCCCTGTTTCAGGGTACCGACAGCTTCCAACAGGGAGGCAATGTCAAAATTAATGCCCCTAAAAGATTGTCTAATGTTGTTAAGGGCAAGGCTCCCATGCCTTAGGATAACGGGGGCTATATTTCATATCCTGCTGGTTATCCTGAGGATAAGATTAGGAGAATTCATGCTAAGAAGACTCATTCTATTTCTCACCATGCTTTTATTTATAAGAATGAGGCCTCTAGCTCTAGGCATTCTAACCATGTTAAAATGCCTAAAAGGAAATCTCCTATTGCATCAAATGAACCTAATATTTCATTTAAGACTTTTGATGCTTCTTATGTGCTCACTAACAAATCAGGCAAAGTAGTTGCCAAATATGTTGGGGGCAAACACAAGGGGTCAAAGACTTGTGTTTGGGTACCCAAGGTGCTTGTTTCTAATGTCAAAGGACCCAAGACCGTTTGGGTACCTAAGAACAAGGCCTAAACTTGTTTTGTAGGTTTATGCATCCGGGGGCTCAAGTTGGATCATTGATAGCAGGTGCACAAACCACATGACTGGGGAGAAAAGGATGTTCTCCTCCTATGAGAACAACCAAGATCCCCAAAGATCTATCACATTTGGGGATGGAAATCAAGGTTTGGTCAAAGGATTGGGTAAAATTGCTATACCACCTGACCATTCTATTTCCAATGTTTTTCTTGTAGATTCTTTAGATTACAACTTGCTATATGTTTCTCAATTATGCAAAATGGGCTACAATTGTCTTTTTACGGATGTAGGTGTTACTGTCTTTAGAAGAAGTGATGATTCAATAGCATTTAGGGAGCGTAAGAGGGTCAGCTATACTTAGTTGATTTTAATAGAGCTGAACATGACACTTGCTTAATTGCTAAGACTAACATGGTTGGCTCTGGCATCGTCGACTAGCCCACATTGGGATGAAGAATCTTCATAAGCTTCTAAAGGGAGACCACATTTTGGGACTAACAAATGTTCATTTTGAGAAAGACAGGATTTGTAGCGCATGCCAAGTAGGGAAGCAAGTTGGTGTTCATCATCCACACAAGAACATCATGACGACCGACATGCCGCTTGAACTACTCCACATGGATCTATTCGGCCCGATCGCTTACATAAGCATCGGCGGGAGTAAGTATTGTCTTGTAATTGTGGATGACTATTCTCGCTTCACTTGGGTGTTCTTTTTGCAGGAAAAATCACAAACCTAAGAGACCTTAAAGGGATTCTTGAGACAGGCTCAAAATGAGTTCGGCTTAAGGATCAAGAAGATAAGAAGCGACAATGGAACTGAGTTCAAGAACTGTCAAATTGATAGCTTTCTTGAGGAGGAGGGCATCAAGCATGAGTTCTCTTCTCCCTACATGCCACAACAAAATGGTGTAGTGGAGAGGAAGAATAGAACTCTACTTGACATGGCGAGGACCATGCTTGATGAGTACAAGACACCGGACCAGTTTTGGGCCGAGGCGATTAACACCGCGTGCTACTCCATCAACCGGTTATATCTTCACCGAATCCTCAAGAAGACATCATATGAACTCCTCACCGGTAAAAAGCCCAATGTTTCATATTTTAGAGTCTTTGGAAGCAAATGTTTTATTCTTGTTAAAAGAGGTAGAAAATCTAAATTTGCTCCTAAGGCTATAGAAGGTTTTTTACTTGGTTATGATTCAAACACAAGGGCATATAGAGTCTTTAACAAGTCCACTGGACTAGTTGAAGTTTCTTGTGACATTGTGTTTGATGAAACTAACGGCTCTCAAGTAGAGCAAGTTGATCTTGATGAGCTAGATGATGAAGAGGCTCTGTGCGTTGCGCTAAGGAACATGTCCATTGGGGATGTGTGTCCTAAGGAATCCGAAGAGCCTCCACAAGCACAAGATCAACCTTCATCTTCCACACAAGCATCTCCACCATCTCAAGATGAGGATAAAGCTCAAGATGATGAAAAAGAAGATCAAGAGGAGCCACCTCAAGAGGAAGACAATGATCAAGGGGGAGATGCCAATGAACAAGACAAGGAAGATGATGAGGGTCCAAGACCGCCACACCCAAGAGTCCACCAGGCGATTCAAAGAGATCACCCCGTGAACACAATCCTCGGCGATATTCACAAGGGGGTAACTACTCGATCTCGAGTCGCTCATTTTTGTGAACATTACTCTTTTGTTTCCTCTATTGAGCCACACAGGGTAGAGGATGCACTTAAAGATTCGGATTGGGTGTTGGAGATGCAAGAGGAGCTCAACAACTTCACAAGGAATGAGGTATGGCATTTAGTTCCACGTCCTAACCAAAATGTTGTAGGAACCAAGTGGGTATTCCGCAACAAGCAAGATGAGCATGGTGTGGTGACAAGGAACAAAGCCCGACTTGTGGCCAAGGGTTATTCACAAGTCGAAGGTTTGGATTTTGGTGAAACCTATGCACCCGTAGCTAGGCTTGAGTCAATTCGTATATTACTTGCCTATGCTACTTACCATGGCTTTAAGCTTTATCAAATGGACGTGAAGAGTGCCTTCCTCAATGGACCAATCAAGGAAGAGGTCTATGTTGAGCAACCTCCCGGCTTTGAAGATAGTGAGTACCCTAACCATGTCTATACTCTCTAAGGCGCTTTATGGGCTCAAGCAAGACCCAAGAGCATGGTATGAATGCCTAAGAGATTTTCTTATCACTAATGGCTTCAAAGTCAGAAAAGCCGATCCTACTCTCTTTACTAAAACTATTGCAAAAGATTTGTTTGTATGCCGAAAATTTATGTAGATGATATCATATTTGGGTCTACTAACAAATCTACTTGTGAAGAGTTTAGTAGGATCATGGTACAAAAATTCGAGATGTATATGATGGGGGAGTTGAAGTATTTCTTAGGATTTCAAGTCAAGCAACACCAAGAGGGCACCTTCATCAGCCAAACCAAGTACATTCAAGATATACTCACGAAGTTTGGAATGAAAGATGCCAAGCCCATCAAGACACCCATGGGAACCAATGGGCATCTCGACCTCGACACGGGAGGTAAATCCGTAGATCAAAAGTTATACCGGTCGATGATAGGATCTTTACTCTATTTATGTGCATTTCGACCAAACATTATGCTTTCCGTATGCATGTGTGCAAGGTTCCAAGCCGATCCTAAGGAAGTTCACCTTAGGGCCGTGAAGCGAATCTTGAGATATTTAGTTCATACACCTAAGTTTGGTCTTTGGTACCCTAAGGGATCCTCTTTTGATTTACTAGGATATTCAAATGCTGATTGGGCAGGGTGTAAAATTGATAGGAAGAGCACATCAGGGACTTGTCAGTTTCTGGAAAGATCCCTGGTGTCTTGGGCTTCAAAGAAACAAAACTCAGTAGCTCTTTCTACCACCGAAGCCGAGTACATTGCCGCAGGCTGTTGTTGCACGCAATTACTTTGGATGAGGCAAACCCTCAGGGACTATGGCTACAAATTTAGCAAAGTCCCTCTCCTTTGTGATAATGAGAGTGCAATCCGCATGGCGGATAATCCCGTTGAACACAGCCGCACTAAGCACATAGCCATTCGGTATCACTTTTTGAGAGATCACCAACAAAGGGGGATATCGAGATAGCCTATATTAACACCAAAGAACAACTAGCCGATATCTTTACCAAACCACTAGATGAGAAAACCTTTACCAAACTTAGGAATGAGCTAAACATTCTTGATTCTCGGAACTTTGATTAATACTTTGCACACATAGCTCATTTATATACCTTTGATCATATCTCTTTTATGTCTATGACTAATGTGTTTTCAAGTATATTCTCATGCTTAGTCATAGAATTGAAAGAGAAACAGAGTATTCGGCAAAGACGACGCTTCCACTCAACTCCATCGATATTATTTCCTCTTTGCCAGTATTCCGCTATATCTCCATATTGGTATAATCTTCACTCATATTTATTTGTTTGCCATTGGGGAGAAAGTTTAAGGGCTTATATTTTACTCACAGTATCCGTTTTTGGCGATTCATGCCAAAGGGGGAGAAAGTATTAGCCCAAAGCAAAAGGACCGCACCACCACCAACGAATTCTAAAAATGAAGTTTTCAACTTGGTATCTTAATGTGTTTTCAAAAGGCACCACCGACGAATTCTAAAAATGAAGTTTTCAACTTGGTATCTTAATGTTCTAGTATCTTCAAAAATTTGTAAAACCCTCTTGAACACTAAGAGGAGAATTTCATTGAGGGGGAGTTTTGTTTAAGTCAAAGGAAAAGCATTTGAAACAGGGGAGAAAATTTCAAAACTTGAAAATGCTTCTTTCAATCTTATTCATATACCTTTGACTATTTGCAAAAGGTTTTTGAAAAGAATTTTACAAAAAATTGAAAAAAAACAAAACTAGTGGTGCAAATGTGGTCCAAAATTTTAAATAAAATGAAAACAATCCATGCATATCTAGTAGAAATAATTATATTGGTTTCACTTCAAGCAACCTTTACACCTACCTTATGCAAACTAGTTCAATTCTGCACTTATATATTTGCTTTGGTTTGTGTTGGCATCAATCACCAAAAAGGGGGGAGATTGAAAGGGAAATAGGGTCAAACCTTTTCCTAAATGATTTTGGTGGTTGAATTGCCCAACACAAACAATTGGACTAACTAGTTTGCTCTAGAATATATGTTCTACAGGTGCCCAAGGTTCACAACAAACCAATACAAAGTTAAAAGAAAGGGTTTAAAACAAAGAAGCAAAGAAAACCGAAGGCTACCCTGGTCTGGCGCACCGGACTGTCCGGTGTGCCACCGGACAGTGTCCAGTGCACCAAGGAGATCAACTCCGAACTTGCCACCTTCGGGTTTTTGGAAATTGCTCTCCGCTATAATTCACCGGACTGTTCGATGTAGCACCGGACTGTCCGGTGTGCCAGCGAGAGCAACGGCTAGCGCGCCAACGGTCGTCTGCAGAAGTGAACAGTGAACAGTGCGAACTGCACGCGCAGAGTCAGAGCAGGCGCTAGAAGGCGCACCGGACAGTGAACAGGACCTGTCCGGTGCACCATCGGACTGTCCGGTGGCCCAGCTGTCAGAAGCTCCAACGGTCGAACCCTAACGGTTGGGTGACCTGGCTGGCTCACCAGACAGTGTCCGGTGGCGCACCGGACTGTCCGGTGCGCCCGTCGACAGCAGAGTTCCCCAACGGCCATTTTGGTGGGTGGGGCTATAAATACCCTCAACCACCACACATTCAATGCATCCAAGTTTTCAGCCATTGCATTCAATACAAGAGCTCTAGACTTCACTCCAAGACACAAACAAGAGATCAAATCCTCTTCCAAGTCCAAAGATCATTCCAATCAAATAGTGACTAGTGAGAGAGAGATATTTGTGTTCATTTGAGTTCTTGCGCTTGGATTGCTTTTCTTCTTCCTCTTTCTTGTTCTCAAGCTACTTGTAATCAACGCAAGAGACACCAAGTTGTGGTGGTCCTTGTGAGGGGTCTAAGTGACCCGTTGATTAAGGAGAAAAGCTCACTCGGTCTAGGTGACCGTTTGAGAGAGGGAAAGGGTTGAAAGAGACCCGGTCTTTGTGACCACCTCAACGGGGAGTAGGTTTGCAAGAACTGAACCTCGGTAAAACAAATCACCGTGTCACTCTTGTCATTTGCTTGTGATTTGTTTTCGCCCTCTCTTTTCAGACTCGATTTTATTTCTAACGCTAACCCCGGCTTGTAGTGTGTGCTTAAGTTTATAATTTTCAGATCCCGCCTATTCACCCCCTCCTCTAGGCGACTTTCAGTTGGGGAACCCCAGCCGGTACACTAGGGATCTGGATCCCGTGGAGGGGGTCTCGACCGCTGGTCTGACGAACTGGCATGCCGCTCTCGTCGAGGGTCGGCAGCGTGGCCAAAACCGCCGTTCACAACCCTGGATCATCACAAAGCGCTGGGATGTCCTGGTGGAGTATCAAGGATTTAGGGACAAAGGACTCACCAGTAATCCCCTTCATCAGGAGTTCCAGCTCCTCCTAGGACAGATCGGTGCCCAGCCCGCGCTGGATCCGACCGATATCATTTGGGCCAGTGAACCAGTAGCATAGGCGCGGCCTCCTCTACAACGGCATGACCCAGCGCTTCAGGAAGTCGTCGACTACATGCATGGAGGTCAGACCATCGGTTGCCAAGGTCTTGATCCTGTCCAGTACGGACAAGAGCTCTAGCGATAGCGATGGCTTGGTCCTCTAATGCTTGCGGTCGAGGGATGGCCCGTCGCTCGGCAGGGGAGGCAGTCGTTGGCCTCGGCGCTGGCGATCACCCAGTCGCCGCGCCTGTTTTCCCACCTCGCGCCGCCGAAGGTGGAGATGTAGGCTACGGCCGAATCCGGCCTCGTCTGGAAGTAGTAGGCACCAAGATGGTCCTTGGCCTTCCCAGATGTTGGGGGCCTTCGGCTTCCGAAGGTCCTCAAAAACATAATTTGACAATATTTTCTGAGTGAAACATGTGAACAGGTATTTTCGGAGTCAGGTTGCTGGTGTACAAGAGCATGGTTAAGACGAAGCTTGACTGGGATGAAAAGCAACCACGACGAAGGATAAGACGACCACAAAGCTATGTGTAGAAAAGCTTCGGCTGACGGCGGAAAATAGGAACCGACTTAAAGATGAAAAGTCAAATTAAACCTCGAAGGATTGCTATAAAGTTATTGATAAATGTAAAGGGCATCAATGTAATTCCACATGGGCTGCGTCCCGTGCCTATAAATAGATGAACAGTACTCCCGTACTGTTCACGCTGACTGGTATTGACCTGTGCGTCACGCTCGTGCTTTTACCTTCTGTCAAGCCGAAGGTACATTTGTAATTCGATATTATCTCTATTTTTCCATGATGATAAAAAAAGATATATTGATGATGTTATGTAATTATTTATGTTATCTTCCATGTTCCATGTGCTTTGTCTTTCATTTATGTATATTGTGATGATGAAGGTACGTCCTTCATGACCTTCGTCCGAAGATCGTTATATCCTAAGGGAAATAATGCTTCGAAGGACGAAGGACATTAATATTAAACATGTGGTGTTGCCTTGTTCTTAATTCCGAAGCATTTGAGGACAAGTCTCCAACATTGGCGCTCACCTCCGATGAACTCACTTCCACTCTTGGAGTTTGGAACATCTTCGGCAATCATAAACCTTCGCTATGGCGCCGAAGAAGGCTTCAACAACTGGGGCTGCAGTTCTGTAACCGCTGGACCCTAATCAGGAGACTCTCTCTCTTCGGGAGGCCCGAAGCCAGAAGAGGAAGGCTGTCAGCCCGACACCGCAAGAGGATGAGCTAGACCAAGAAATCAGAGACATGGAGATGCTTCGTCAACAGGTGCAGAGGAAGAAGGAAAAGATGGCCAGGCTAGCAGAACTACAAAGGCAGATAGACGAAGCCTCTGAAGAAGTTCGTCATCTTACTCAGGATGAGCAGAACCGAAGACCTCAGCACAAGGACCTTCATCAGGAGGATTTTTTCAACGAAGATGACTGGTATGAGAATTTCCATCATGAAAATTTTGCTTTTGATGATGCTTCTCCTCTGTCCGCTGAGCTGCAGGCTACACCTTGGCCTTCGTCCTACAAGCCGCCCCAGCTTCCCATGTTTGACGGCCATTCAGACCCAAAGCAGTTTTTGATGAGCTACGAAGCAACAGTATCTTCGTATGGTAGCAATACTGCAGTCATGGCAAAATCTTTTGTTATGGCTGTCAGGAGTGTTGCTCAAACCTGGTATTCCTCCCTTCGACCAGGAACAATCACTTCATGGCAAAAGTTGAAGGACATGTTGTTAACCAGCTTCCAAGGGTTTCAGACGAAGCCGGTCACTGCTCAAGCTCTATTCCAGTGCACCCAGGATCACGAAGAATACCTTCAGGCGTATGTCCGGAGGTTCTTACGTTTGAGGGCACAGGCGCCAACAGTGCCCAACGAAATCGTAATTGAGGCCATGATCAAGGGACTTCGACCAGGACCTTCAGCTCAGTACTTTGCTAGGAAGCCTCCTCAAACTTTGGAGAAACTGCTCCAGAAGATGGATGAGTATATTCGGGCCGACAATGATTTTCGTCAAAGAAGGGAGGAAGCTTTCAGGTTTTCCGAAATGACCAGGGGCTTCAGAGGAAGATTTTATCCGAGGCACGTCAGGTCAATTCACAACACTCAAAATGATGATAAGGGGAGTCAGCAGCAAAGGCCACAGTGCTACTCACAGGCTTCGGGGCAACAGCAAAGCTCCTTCCAGCCACCACCTCCAAGAGGCAGAGGCGCCAGGGGCTTCGGCGGAAGATTTGGAGATCAACCAAGAAGAACATTTTGCTTGTTTTGTGGTGAAAACAAGGGTCATACCACCAGGATGTGCCATGTTACCATCCAGAAGCAAAAGGAGATAGCTGAAGCTGCAGCACAGCAGGGTCAGCCGAAGCAGATTATGCACACTGCTTCGTATCATTCGCCTTACATCCCAGAATATGTAGGCAATCACCCTGCAGTTTCTGTTGCTTCGGCGAGTCAACCTCAAGCTTCCTGGCAACAACCTCTGCCTCCACCACCGCTGCAACAAGGCCAGCAGCCAGAAGGGGGCCAATATGCTCAACATCAAAGGGACTTCAGAGAACAGTCCGAAGCTCGCACAGTCAATAGCACTGTGCCAGAGTCGAAGCACATTTATTGACAAATATCCTACCTTGATAGTAGTCTTTCCCATTCAGTTTTATTTTTTGTGTAATAAAGGACACTTTTTAAATCTCATATAATAGTTTTGTTGTCTGCTATAAAGAAAATATATCTTCTCCACAGGCTTAAATTGTTGAAGCTTAAAGATTTGCGATAGCAAGGAGGACCTTCGAATTTTCAAAAATTTATTTTTCGAAGCAACAAAAAGTCGTTCTAAGGAACGCAGAGTAAGTTTGCTGAAGTGACAAAAAGCCGTTCCAAAGGGAGCGCAGTGTAAGTTTTCTGCTCAGAAGTCGTTCCAAAGGGAATGCAGAGCTTACAGCGAAAAATAAACGCTGATACCGCCTAAGTAAAAGGCGAAGCGCGAAAAGTCAACGCGAATACCGCCGAAAGTAAAAGGCGAAGAAGCTCCTAAGGGAGGCTTACCGCGAAAAGTCAACGCGAATACCGCCGAAAGTAAAAGGCGAAGAAGCTCCTAAGGGAGGCTTACAGCGAAAAGTCAACGCTGATTTAAAAAGATTGTGTTTTATTGCAGGGATGTCCGTGTATCTTCGGAATAAATACCATTTTACATAACATAACATCATGACACCATTTCGCATAGCATAAGCATCATACATCATGTTGCATATGGCACAAGAAGGGGGCAAAATATCAATCTTCGGAAAAATGCTTTGAAAAAGGGAAAATCATGCTGTCACAAGGAGATACAATATTGATCTTCGGAGGGTAGCTTCAGAAAATATTTTCATGAAGCTTGGACATTCTTCATCAGAGCACTATGGATCTTGTTCTGATAAATGAAAATTCTTCTTCACGAAGCATGAAAAGAAGGGAAGGTGTTTTTTCGTCAAAGACTCAAAAATGGTACGCATGTAAAATTTCATGCATCGTAAAGAATTGAACCATAAAAAAAACAAGTATATTACATTCAGTGTTACAAGATATTTCACATATTACATTTCAGATGTTTTTACAATAGCACCTAGTCTTCCCTAAGTACTACTTCCGCAGCTTCGTTCAGGAGTTGATTGACAACTTGATCCATGATAGCTTCGGCCATCTTTTTGATTTCATCGTCTTCCTTCGGGTGAGGGCCCGGAGGCGTTTTAGCAGGATCTGAGGGAGGACAGGATACGGCTACATTGCTATTACAATTGGTGAACGAAGTTTGAAATCAAAAATTACAACACAATAAAACCATTAATTAATACCTATTTGCCCTTCAGGCTCTGTGCTTTTCTCACCAGCCTCGGCCACTTTTCTGGCATCATGGATGCCTTTTTTGCTTTTTTGGATAATTTCTCGGGCCATTTCTCGGCCACCATTATCCTAGATATCGGTAAAAAATCTCCCACCAACCATGCTAGCTTCAGCTGAAGGGTCTTTAGCATCTTCGAAGGACAAGGCAGTTTCAGATTGTGCTAAAATTTTTACATGACCGCAGCCTTTCCTTTCCAAAATGCTGACAATCCCCCTGGCACCCGAAAAAGCGCATATGTCTCCGCGACTATTTAAGATTTCCTCAAAGGCCTCAGCTTTGTGATTAATCCATTCAATGGGACCTTCGGGGTTGCCCCTTGTAAAGTTGTCTTCGCTCGAGAATGCGCCAACGCTGGCGAAACTAGCTTTTATTTTCTTAACACATTCCATAGATTTGTCATAACATCTTTTCTTGGATGAACGAAGCTCTTCAATAGTTCCTTCTAAATGATTTGCCCATTGGTCGCTAAGTTCTCGCTTCGTTTCTTCAAGTATGCGTTCTTCTTTAGCTCGGGCTAATTGCTTCCGAAGATCGTCAATCTCTTGCGTTTGGGCCGCAGCTTGTGCCCTCGAGGCAGCTTCGTTCTCTTTTATTTTATCCACCAATGTAACTAGAATTTTGTCCTTTTCCAAGGCTTCGTTTCTTAGTTTGATCACCTCTGTTCGAAGGTTGTTAAAAGCAATTTCATAGCTTTCGTCTTCGGCATTCTTTTGCGCTCTCAGCGCGTTGCTTAGAATTAAACCCTATATGTAAAAGAGTTAGTATAAGAATAAAAGAATAAAATTCAAATCATAAAGTTTCCAAATGCGCAAATCTCGTACCTTCAGGCTATTATACGCAAGGCTGTCCGCAAGATCGTCCTTTGTCATCGCGCAGAGGCCGGCCTCCAGTTTCGGAAATCCCATGCTTCGGGCCATTTCCCGACAGACGGGTAATTCTTTGTTATCCGGGAGGCAGTATAGGAAATCTTCTTCATTTGTACCATTGAACACTAGTGCCCCCTTCGGATATTTCAAATCTTTGGCATAGTGATTAGCTTCAAAAACTTCTTCTTCTGATAACTTTTTCCCCGAAGCATGTCGAACAATATAATCAAGGACTTTGGGGGATGCTTCGGGGACAACAGCACCGATTTCCTCAACAAGATTTGGCTCCGTAATTTTTTCTTCCTCGGTTTCCAAGGGTTTCATCTTCGTGAGCGCTAAAGGCCCTGCTTCAGTTTCAGTTTGTTGTTTTGGAGCTCTAGTTTCAAAGATTTCAGTTTCCGCTTCGGAAGTTTCAACAGTCTTCTTTGGAGTCGTGCTGGAGGACTTAATTGTCTCCAGAACATCTAGCACGTTGACCATTCTTTTTCTTTCCGGGATCATCGCTGGGCCCTTTTGGTTTTTTCTTGTCTCAACACTGGCTGAAGGACTTAAAATTTCCAATATTTTCGTTCCTTCAGTTCTCGGTTTTTCTGCTTTCTTTGTTGAAGGTCCTTCAGTTTTTTCTTCAATCTTCGGCACTGAAGTTGGTTCTTTAATTTCGGTGGCCGAAGAGGTTTCGCTGACGAATTCGGGTACTGTAGCTGGTTCAATATAGCGTGGTCGGTGTGTGAGAACCTTTACCCTTTGTCTCTTTGGCGCTGGCTCACTAGGAGAAGCTGAAGAAGTTCCTTGAGCAGAAGCTGCGTTTTTTCTTTTTTGACCCCGCGCTGGATAGTGGTAGTCGGGGTACACGAAACAAATTGCGTCAAACACTCGGTTCAGTCTTTTCTTTTTCCGGCCTCCGAAAGGCTGCTGACAATGCAGTATCTTCGGCCTTTGAATAAACCCCGAGTAGTTCATCACTTAAATTCTCAATGCTTTTTAGCCAGTCATCATTTGGCTCAACAAATTTATCTCCAAACTTGAAAGTATACTTCAGCCTGATAAGTCCACCTTCGTCAGCTTTCTTTATGGTCTCTCGCGGCATTTCCCATTTTTCTGCGAGCGGCCACACCCTGAAGGCAATATGTTCTTGAACCAAATCTCTCGTTCCAATAAAAGAGCAAACAACTCCGAAGGCTTTCTGGCATTCTTCGGCAGCTTCGTTCATTTCAACCTTCGGCTTCCGCAGGCCGAAGCGTTGCCAAATAGGGCGCATAATTATACCTTTAATATCTTCCAGTGATTTCAGGTCATTCTTCACATAAAACCATTCTGTCATCCAGTCGCCGGGCCATCTCTTCCGAAAGGTTGGTACGGGACAGCTTGACCCGGACCGAGAGACGAAACTGTAGCAGCCGAAATTATTGTGATACTGCTCCTTACCCCAGGGTTTTGTCTCGTATAACAATTCGTGTATGTTGCAGAAACTCTTCGCATCAGGTTCCAGACCTTGGCTTCTCACGGCCCACACGAAGATATTCATCCTTATGATTGCTTCGGGGGTAAGTTGGTGAAGATAGATTTCAAATATTTTCAATACTTCTACGACAAAGCTCCTCAGGGGAAATCGTAGTCCAGCTTTCAAAAAGCTTCGGAACACTACGACTTCATTTTCCTCAGGAGTTGGACAAGTTTTCTCTCCTTCGTCGGCCCTCGCAATGGACAAATCCCGGAAATATCTTCCCCTCATGTTGACAAGATGATTTTCTTTGATACTTGATTTGCCGAAAACCGCATGGCTTGGCCGCCAAGGGCGATCTTCGGAGTCTTCACCACCGCTATCTGCATCATAGCTGTCGCTGTCATCAGTATCTTCAGATAAACCTTCTAAAATTTCTTTGGTGATCTTTTCTGTATTTGTCTTCGACATTGCTTCAAGAAACCCCAGGTTTTTCTCTTCAGAGAGACTCAGCTTCATCTCGATAGCAGCTCTTTTATCTTCAGACATCTTCAGAAATGCTAAAAAACTGCTTTCAAAGCTGAAGCTTAAAAACTTAAAAAGCCAAGCAAGTGTTGGTGCGCAAGAGGCTAAAAATCGAGCAAGAAAGCGTACCAAATAAGCTTGCGGTATGCTCTTATTTATACGCTCAGTGTATTAAAAATTGGAAGACCCCACTTGTCAGTGAATGTTGCTATTCTAGCAAAGGGAAGGTGTTTTTTCGGACCTTCGGCTTAAGGCCTTCGTCCATGTCGCAATCTAAATTCATCATTCTAACAAATTAATATTGCGAGGGGCTACTGTTGGGGGCCTTCGGCTTCCGAAGGTCCTCAAAAACATAATTTGACAATATTTTCTGAGTGAAACATGTGAACAGGTATTTTCGGAGTCAGGTTGCTGGTGTACAAGAGCATGGTTAAGACGAAGCTTGACTGGGATGAAAAGCAACCACGACGAAGGATAAGACGACCACAAAGCTATGTGTAGAAAAGCTTCGGCTGACGGCGGAAAAGAGGAACCGACTTAAAGATGAAAAGTCAAATTAAACCTCGAAGGATTGCTATAAAGTTATTGATAAATGTAAAGGGCATCAATGTAATTCCACATGGGCTGCGTCCCGTGCCTATAAATAGATGAACAGTACTCCCGTACTGTTCACGCTGACTGGTATTGACCTGTGCGTCACGCTCGTGCTTTTACCTTCTGTCAAGCCGAAGGTACATTTGTAATTCGATATTATCTCTATTTTTCCATGATGATAAAAAAAGATATATTGATGATGTTATGTAATTATTTATGTTATCTTCCATGTTCCATGTGCTTCGTCTTTCATTTATGTATATTGTGATGATGAAGGTACGTCCTTCATGACCTTCGTCCGAAGATCGTTATATCCTAAGGGAAATAATGCTTCGAAGGACGAAGGACATTAATATTTAACATGTGGTGTTGCCTTGTTCTTAATTCCGAAGCATTTGAGGACAAGTCTCCAACACCAGACTTGACCAACACGAAGAAGTGGCGAAAGAGGGAAGTACAGGGGGCCATCCCTACGAACATCTCGCAGAGGTGGACGAAGATGGCCGCTTGGAGGATGGAGTGGGGTGTAAGGTGCTGAAGCTGGAGCCCGAACTCCTCCAACAGCAATAGGAAGAAAGGCGAGATCGGCAGCGCCAACCCGTAGGAGATGTAGGAGACGAACAAAACGAACTCCCCGACGACAAGGTCACCGAGGGGAGCCGCGCCGGTGTGGATTCTTCCGGCGAGCCCTGGCGCACTCCACCCGAGCAGGTCACGCACCAGATTGAGCGTCGCCTCAGTCTGGAAGCGATCGGGTTGACCTAACGAAGCCATGGCAACTACAGCGGCGTGAGCGTAAAGCACAGGAGCGCGAAGGCAAAGGGGCGTAGAGAAGCACGAAGGCAAAGAGGGCACAAGCGATTGGGAGAGAATGCGAAAGGGTAACTGCTGCCAGCGGAGGTGAACCCTTTTTCAAGGAAACCAGAGTCCTCACTCAAGGAAACCCTTCCGCGCGCCCCTCAATCGCCGCTGGAGATCTCACCCGATGGGCACCAAGGACCAAGACAACCCAGTCTATGACACAGGGGCCCGGGCCCACAAGTCATGCAGCTGATGTGCCGGTCTTCGAGTGCGAAAAGAGCGAACTGCCGCGTGGGGAGCGAACCGCCGCGCACGATCGCATGCCGCCTCGGGGCTGCTGCAGAAGGATATTTTTAACTAAGGCAGTGGCAACGAGGCGCCCCACGCATGGCCCGAAGAAACTGCCAGACGTGGGGGCCATGGGTCAGTCGGCCGCGGGGACAGATATAGCAGTTGATGAGACCAAAGGCAGATTGACAGCGTGTGCATTGACAGATGCACTGAATTAATGCGGTGCGTCAGCAGGCATGCTAAGATGGCGCCCCAATCACCGGTCATGCCATGTTGAGGCGAAGTACAAGCTTTGGCCCCACCTGCAGGCTCGCATCCTCCCGTGAGGTGGGCCCGGGGGCCACTGTCGGTACCCTGAAACTAGGTTACCCCTTACTACTTGTCGGCGTTCTGAGACCGGGGGGTCCCCGAGCCGACGAGTGAGAGTGCCGCGTGCCCCAGCCCAGATGGGTCGAGCGCGTGGGCGAGCGCGAAGGGGGGAACAGAGAGAGAGGTCGGTGGCCGGAGCCGGGTCGTGAGGGAGTCGGAGAATTCCCGCGGCCTTCGTGTTCGTCCCGCGCCCAGGTCGGGTGCGCTTGCAGTAGGGGGTTACAAGCGTCCGCGCGAGGTGAGGGGAAGCGAGCGGCCCCGAGAGAGCGCCTGCTCCTGCCCTTCGTCCCCGCGAGGCCAACCTTCTCTAAGAAGGCCCTGGTCCTCCCTTTTATAGTCGTAAGGAGAGGATCCAGGTGTACAAGATGGGGGTGTAGCAAGGTGCTACGTGTCTAGCGAGGGAGAGCTAGCGCCCTATGTACATGCCAAGGTGGCAGCCGGAGAGATCTTGGCACCCTGTTGGTGTGGCGTCGTGGCTGTTGGAGGAGTAACGGAGCCGGACGGGGGGACAGCTGTCGGAGTGGCTGGGCCCTTGCTGACGTCCTCCTGCTTTCGTAAGGGAGCTGAGAGTCGCCGTCGTCATGGTCTAGCGGGGCGCCATCATTTGCCTATCTGGCGTGGCTGGCTAGATGGGACGCCGGTCTTGTTCTCTGCGACCCAAGTCGGCTCAGGGCAGGGTGATGATGACGCTCCCTGTTGACGTGGCGGTCTCGTGTCTTAGGTCGGGCGTCGTGGAAGCTCCTCCGAAGCCGAGGTCGAGTCCGTCCTGTAAGACAGAGGCAGAGTCCGAGCCCTGGGTCGGGCGAGGCGGAGATCGTTCGGCAGAGGCCGAGGCGGAGTCCGAGCCCTGGGTCGGGCGAGGCGGAGTTCGTCGTCTTCCGGGGCCTTAGCCCGAGTCCGAGCCCTGGGGTCGGGCGGAGCGGAGTTCGCCGTCTTCCGGGGCCTTAGCCCGAGTCCGAGCCCTGGGGTCGGGCGGAGCGGAGTTCGCCGTCTTCCGGGGCCTTAGCCCGAGTCCGAGCCCTTGGGCGGAGCGGAGTTCGCCGTCTTCCGGGGCCTTAGCCCGAGTCCGAGCCCTAGGGTCGGGCGGAGCGGAGTTCGCCGTCTTCCGGGGCCTTAGCCCGAGTCCGAGCCCTGGGTCGGGCGGAGCCTCCTATGGCGCCTCTGGCGAAGTCTGGTCGCCCGTTGGTCTTACCTTTTGCGTTAAACGACCCGGTGACTCGGTCGGTTGGCGCGGTGATTTAGTCAGGGTTTCTTCTTATCGAAGGCGGGGCCTAGGGCGAGCCGGAGATGCGTCTGCCGTGAAAGAGGAGGCCTCAGGCGAGACGGAGTCATCTTAGGGTCGGCTGCCCTCGCCCGAGGCTAGGCTCGGGCGTGGCGTGGTCAAGTCACTCGTATGGACTGATCCCTGACTTAATCAAACCCATCAGGCCTCTGCAGCTTTATGCTGATGGGGGTTACCAGCTGAGAATTAGGCGTCTTGAGGGTACCCCTAATTATGGTCCCCGACAGTAGCCCCCGAGCCTCGAAGAGAGTGTTAACACTCGCTTGGAGGCTTGCGTCGCACTTTTTTGCAAGGGGACCAGCCTTTCTCGGTGGTACTTTGTTCCGGTGGGTGCGCGCGAGCGCACCCGCCGGGTGTAGCCCCCGAGGCCTCGGAGGAGTGGTTTCACTCCTTCGAGGTCTTAATGCCTTGCGTAATGCCTCGGCTGGTCTGGCGGTTCCCTCATGCGAGCAGGGCGTAACCCAGGTGCACTGTCGGGGCCCAAGTTCTCGGGCTGGTATGTTGACGCTGTCAACGGTTCGGCCGGAGCCGGGTTTGCGAGAGCAGCCCCCGAGCCTTCGCACGGAGCGAGAGGACGATCAGGGACAGACTCGACTTTTTATATACGCCCCTACGTCGCCTTTCCGCAAGGAGGAGGGGGGGAGTGCGCCATGTTACCCTCGATGGGCACCGAACATGGTGTCTCCGGTGAGCTGCAATCGGGTAATCCGAGTGGACGTCCGTGCCCCGTTCGTTGGGGGTCGGCTAGGGGCCCGGAGGCACGCCCAAAAGTACCTGCGGGTGATCTGCCGGACCCGGTCCCCTAGCGACGGGGTCCGAGGGCTCGTTGCCTCCCTCCGATGGGATTCCGTTACAGAGTCGTTCCCGCTGGTCTCGGAAATGTCCTAGGGTACCTCGGGAGCGCAGCCCGAGCCTTGGTTATGTATCGAACGTACCCCTGGTCATCCCTCGCTCGGCGTCTGAGGCGACTATGAACCCTTCGACAGGCCAGCCTTCGAACCCCTGATCAGTAGGGGGCACGGAGCCCGAATAGCCTGAGGCGGTCGTGAGTCCTTTCGGGGGCCGACCTTCGAACCCCTGACCAGTAGTGGGTGTCGGGCCCACGCGATCTGAGGCGGCTGTTGAACCCCTCGGGGGGCCAGCCTTCGAACCCCTGATCAGTAGGGAGGCTCGGAGCCTAGTTCCTTCACGGGGAAGGATCCCTTTGGGGTTATCCCCCTTCTCGGTCCCTGTTGCAAGAGATAGAGAAAGAAGGAAAACGGAAAAAGGATTCGAAATCGAACGTCGTGGCGTACCTTTTTCGGCGTGGTCGTTTTGGCGGAGGCGAAGCGTCGCCAGCTGCCCCTGCCAGAAACGTTACCTGTTTCGCCGCGAAGTTAATGCGCCGGGGTAAGCGGTCGGCGAAGCTGCCGTTGCGTGCGCGGGCCGTTCGAGGTACGGGTCACGGGTGCGTCGTCTTCACACCGTGAGAGGGGGTTCTCTTGCTGCCTCCGGATGGGACATGAGCTTGGCAGATGGCGTGACCGCTGCCCTCGCGCGCCTGCCACCGTCATTACTGCCGGCCCATTTTTGACCGCTTTTGACCGCTGCGCCAGGCTGGCGCTGCTGGGTTGCGGGCTGGGTCGCCTCGAATCGCGGTATCGGTTCCGCAATCGAGGAGGTGCGGTGGTGGAGCGAGTGGCATAGCGGTTCGCATGCAGCGCCCGGCGCGCCAGTTGCACGACGCGTGGGCTGGAGCCGTCGCGCTGGCCTGTCAGGAGTCGGAGAGGTGCGTCCACTTGGCGCGGTTGCATGCTGCCTGCATGGCCGCTTGCCCCCTTTGCCCGCTGGTTTGTAACCGCCGGGTGGTTGCGTGCGTCGTGCGCGGCGGTTCGGCTTCTTCTGCTTAGAGCCGGTCTGTATGACAGGCGGGTCCCAGCCCCCGCGCCGCAGGGAAGGGCTTTGGAGGCGTGTTGGAGAAGACTCAGCCCGTGACGGTTGAGGGCGCAAGCAGGGGGAGTTGCCTTTAAAAGGAGGGCGACCCCCTTCGTGAGGTAACCGTGTCTCCTTCCTCCCCAATGCATTGTGTCTCTCCATCTTCCGAGCCCCCGGATGGGGGAAACCGCCGTCTTTTCGCTCCATTGCTGGAGGAACGCAACTCCGTGGGAGTTGGTACCTTTCAGCCATCGTTCGGCTTCAAGGATTTTCATCATGCAGCCCGGCTGCACCCCTCCACCGGCGGTCACCCAAGAGGGTGACCTCCGGCTTGATGGTGGGGGAAAGCAAGCCGGGCTGCGGTCTCTGCCCCTCCCTCAGCCTCAAGGATTTTCATCACCAGGGCTGAGGAGAGGCGTGTGCCGGGTCGGGGTCGGTCCCTGCGCGGGTGGTGACCCGCTCCTTCCCTCAGTGATCGGGGGGAAGGGCGGGAGTCGCCCGTGGCGCCAACAGCTGCAGCGTGCCCGGCTCTCTGAGCCGAGCACTCTCGGAGCCGCCCCCGGTGCCGCCTCCTGCCACGGCAGCTGGAAGAGGTTCTTCCGCCGGCGCGACAGCCGAGGTTGGACACGGGCCGACCTCCGACTCTACGGCCTTCTGTCCGTCCTTGCCTCTCGAGTTTGGGCAAGGGCGGGGGCCTCCCAGCAGCAGTATCCACCCTGAGGCCATCACTGCTGCTGTTGGGCTCCCCGGGACAGACGTCTTCATCGTCGCCGCTGCCGGGGCGGGGCGGCGACGTGCCGTTCGCCGGTCTTGTGCTGCCCCGCAGGCCCTCCCCCGTCGAGTGGGGTTGATCGTACCTGCGGGGGGGAACCGGAGTTCCGTTTGTAATGGCACTTCGAGTGCTGGGTTTTTTGTTCATTTTGGCTTTCGGGGCCTGAACATGTATGTAACTCCGGCACAGAGCCGTGTTTTTTCCTCATTCCCGAGCGCTAAGGCTCGTCCGCTGATTGTCTGAACCGCTTCACCAAGCGTGAGTTGCCCCGTGTCAAGGTGACGAGTGAGGTATCCGTATCCCGGAGGCGTAGGAATCCCTCGGCTCGGTCGGACCTGTTGTCCGAGGCTCCTCTAGCTTAGTTAAAGAGACCCCTCGGCCGCTCTTCGACGAGCCGAGGCCAGGGGTAGCGATATCAGCATGAGCTGAGGCGTTGTCGGCTCGGAAATGAAACCTGGTTGGCCGGAGCCTAGCCGGGTTGTTTGTTGGCAGGATCGACGTCGGAGCTGTTCAGCCGAGGCTTCGAACCGAGCTGGCGCCCTCGGAAGGTGGTCGGCCGAGGCCCCGGAGGTGGCCGGCCGAGCCGTCCGCTCGGGCCGGGTTCTCGGAGAAGTCCCTGGCAGAGATTGCACGAGCATGGTGATGACGTCGCCCTTCGGAGCGGAGGCCCTCGGACCGCGTCGCCGTCCGAGGCTAGGTCGGGCCTCGCCGAAGGTGCTGTCGATGCCGAGGGTGTCGTCGCCCTCTTCCAGCGTCAAGATCCGAGCCTGCAGGGTCAAATCGTCTTGTAGCGTGGGCCTTGCGCGGCCGTTGAGGCCAGAACACATACCCTTGTTGCGTTATAAAGCTGCGTCTCTTTTCCCCTCCTTTCGAGTATCTGGACTTCTTGTCGGTAGCAGGGATGTTAGTGCGAGCAAGAGTTGCTTCTCGCGGAAGGTGATGAGTGAGGTATCCGTATCCCGGAGGCGTGGGAGTCCCTCGGCTCGGTCGGCCTTGCCGCTTACGCGTACTTTTACCCGCCCATGAAGTCCTGTCACCGACTCGGTCGAGAAGGCTCGAAGAATCGCTTTGACAGAAGAGCTCCCGTACGTAAAGACTCGTTCGATCCGCGGATTCGCCTTATCCGAGCGCGAGTTACTTATCGCAGAAGGTGATGAGTGAGGTATCCGTATCCCGGAGGCGTAGGAGTCCCTCGGCTCGGTCAGCCTTGACTGCTTACGTGTACCCCGTCGTTTCCAGGACCCGCTTTTCGAAGTAGTCAAAAAGCACGAAAGATGTTCTGGTGAAAGAGATTTTTTGTTCGAGGAAAATTTTGACGCAGAGGGGGTTTCCCCCCTTTTAGCCCCCGAGGGAGGGTCGGGCTCTGCCGAGGCGAGGCTGACCCTTCCTTGTTGACTAAACTTTTGCGTGGGTGCGAGGTATATAAACAACTTGGAAACATCTTAAGGGTAGAAGCGACATAGCTGTTGGATGTTCCAAGCGTTGCCGTAGACCTCGCCTTGACTGTTGGCCAGCTTGTACGTTCCGGGCTTCAGTACTTTGGCGATGATGAACGGCCCCTCCCAGGGGGGCGTGAGCTTGTGCCTCCCTCGGGCATCTTGCCGCAGCCGAAGCACCAGATCGCCCACCTGGAGATCTCGGGGTCGGACCCCTCGGGCGTGGTAGCGTCGCAGGGACTGCTGATACCGCGCCGAGTGTAGTAAGGCCCTGTCCCGAGCCTCGTCCAGCTGGTCTAGCGAGTCTTCTCGGCTAGCTTGGTTGCTTTCTTCGTTGTAGGCCCTCGTCCTCGGGGAGCCGTATTCCAGGTCTGTGGGCAGGATCGCCTCGGCTCCGTAGACCAGGAAGAACGGCGTGAAACCTATGGCTCGGCTTGGCGTCGTCCTCAGGCTCCAGACCACCGAGGGGAGTTCCTTCATCCACCGCTTGCCGAACTTGTTGAGACCGTTGTAAATCTGAGGCTTGACCCCTTGCAGAATCATGCCGTTGGCACGTTCCACTTGCCCATTCGACATGGGGTGAGCTACGGCGGCCCAGTCCACCCGGATGTTGTGATCCTCGCAAAAATCCAAGAATTTTTTGCCGGTGAACTGGGTGCCATTGTCGGTGATGATGGAGTTCGGGACCCCGAAGCGATGGATGATATTGGTGAAGAACGCCACCGCCTGCTCGGACCTGATGCTGTTCAGGGGTCGGACCTCGATCCACTTGGAGAATTTGTCGATGGCGACCAGCAGGTGCGTGTAGCCCCCGGGCGCCTTCTGTAGAGGGCCGACGAGGTCCAGACCCCACACAGCGAAGGGCCAGGTGATGGGTATTGTCGGGGACCATAATTAGGGGTACCCTCAAAACGCCTAATTCTCAGCTGGTAACCCCCATCAGCATAAAGCTGCAGAGGCCTGATGGGTTTGATTAAGTCAGGGATCAGTCCATACGAGTGACTTGACCACGCCACGCCCGAGCCTAGCCTCGGGCGAGGGCAGCCGACCCTAAGATGACTCCGTCTCGCCTGAGGCCTCCTCTTTCACGGCAGACGCATCTCCGGCTCGCCCTAGGCCCCGCCTTCGATAAGAAGAAACCCTGACTAAATCACCGCGCCAACCGACCGAGTCACCAGGGCGTTTAACGCAAAAGGTAAGACCAACGGGCGACCAGACTTCGCCAGAGGCGCCATAGGAGGCTCCGCCCGACCCAGGGCTCGGACTCGGGCTAAGGCCCCGGAAGACGGCGAACTCCGCTCCGCCCGACCCCAGGGCTCGGACTCGGGCTAAGGCCCCGGAAGACGGCGAACTCCGCTCCGCCCAAGGGCTCGGACTCGGGCTAAGGCCCCGGAAGACGGCGAACTCCGCTCCGCCCAAGGGCTCGGACTCGGGCTAAGGCCCCGGAAGACGGCGAACTCCGCTCCGCCCGACCCAGGGCTCGGACTCGGGCTAAGGCCCCGGAAGACGACGAACTCCGCCTCGCCCGACCCAGGGCTCGGACTCCGCCTCGGCCTCTGCCGAACGATCTCCGCCTCGCCCGACCCAGGGCTCGGACTCTGCCTCTGTCTTGCAGGACGGACTCGACCTCGGCTTCGGAGGAGCTTCCACAACGCCCGACCTAAGACACGAGACCGCCACGTCAACAGGGAGCATCATCATCACCCTGCCCTGAGCCGACTTGGGTCGCAGAGAACAAGACCGGCGTCCCATCTAGCCAGCCACGCCAGATAGGCAAATGATGGCGCCCCGCTAGACCATGACGACGGCGACTCTCAGCTCCCTTACGAAAGCAGGAGGACGTCAGCAAGGGCCCAGCCACTCCGACAGCTGTCCCCCCGTCCGGCTCCGTTACTCCTCCAACAGCCACGACGCCACACCAACAGGGTGCCAAGATCTCTCCGGCTGCCACCTTGGCATGTACATAGGGCGCTAGCTCTCCCTCGCTAGACACGTAGCACCTTGCTACACCCCCATCTTGTACACCTGGATCCTCTCCTTACGACTATAAAAGGGAGGACCAGGGCCTTCTTAGAGAAGGTTGGCCTCGCGGGGACGAAGGGCAGGAGCAGGCGCTCTCTCGGGGCCGCTCGCTTCCCCTCACCTCGCGCGGACGCTTGTAACCCCCTACTGCAAGCGCACCCGACCTGGGCGCGGGACGAACACGAAGGCCGCGGGAATTCTCCGACTCCCTCACGACCCGGCTCCGGCCACCGACCTCTCTCTCTGTTCCCCCCTTCGCGCTCGCCCACGCGCTCGACCCATCTGGGCTGGGGCACGCGGCACTCTCACTCGTCGGCTCGGGGACCCCCCGGTCTCGGAACGCCGATAGTTGGCGCGCCAGGTAGGGGCCTGCTGCGTGTTGACGTTCGATTTCCCGTCAAGCTCCAGATGGGCAGTCTCCAACGACCTCTTCAACCCGGGACGGTGCTCCGTTTCGGGAACCTCGAGTTCATGTCTCTCGACGGCAACTACGACATGGTACTCCTTCCACCGCCGCGCGGCAGCGACAATGGTGGCGGACAGCCCGCCCGCCGGCGGCGGAATCAACGACGTCTTTCCCGCGTGGGGGAAGGACAACTTTCGAGCTCGCCCCATCCTCTCCCTCGCCATCGGAGGAGGAGGAGGCGGGGCAACCGGGGCCGAGCGGGAGATCGCGCTCTGACGGCTGTCGAGCAAATCGACATCCCCGGCGCCTCAACGGAGGACACGCCAAGCGTCGCCCTCGCGTTCAAGGCAAACGCGAGCGCCATCCCCCCGCAACACGTCGACTCCGAGCAAGTGGACGACGCCAGCACGCTCACGGAGGGCCTGCAGGACGTCGCCCTCGTACCCAAGACGACGGCGCGGTCAGCCCCCGACTTGACTTCATCGCCCCTCGTCGACAAAAAGGTACCGACTGCTACCCGTCTTTCGTCATTTCGACTCGGCCTCAGCCCGCCTGGCGATCTCGCTTTGGCGGGCGCTCACATTGAGGCGAGTGCAACCTCTCTGGGGTTTCGTGTGCGGTCGCCTTGGGACCGATTGACGGGTGTCTCGACCTACGGACCCTCTGGGTCCGAGGAAGATGACGACCCCAGCATCTGCTGGGATTTCTCCGGATCTGGCAATCCTAGTGCCATGCGGGACTTCATAACCGCATGTGACTACTGCCTCTCCGACTGTTCCAACGGTAGCCGCAGCCTTGGCGACAAGGACTGCGGCCCGAGTCGCGAATGTTTCCACATCGAGTTAGGGGATCCCTCCGGAGGCGGCTGTCTCGGCACGCCGGAGGATGGTGATCCCCCTAGGCCAGCACCTCGCGCCGACATCCCGCGGGAGCTAGCTGTGGTCCCCGTTCCGGCGGGGGGTCACGACCCACAGCTCGAGCAAGTCCGCGGGGCGCAGGCCGGGCTCGATGAGGGAGCGGGAGCGCTCGGGGCAATCCGCCAGAACATCGGGCAGGTGTGGGCGAGCCAGCCCCCGGCCGGAGGAATACGTCACCTGCCCCAAGGTCTCCAGCACCGCATCGTCAACGATGCCAGGGACAGACCGCCACCCGCATCCGGCGGAACCGGTCAGGACCTGGCCGCTGCAGCGATGCTCCTCCGCGCGATGCCGGAGTCATCAACCACCGAGGGTCGGCGAATCCAGGGAGAACTTAAGCATCTCCTGGAAGGCGCTGCGGCCCGGCGGGCCGAGAGCTCTGCCTCCCGAAGGCAGGGATACCCCTCGGAACCTCGTGCCGCGACTTCCCGACTCACGCGGGAAGCCTCGGTCTTCACCGGGCGCACGCGCAACACCGCGCCTGCGGCCCCGGGCCACCTCGGCGACGAGCACCCTCATCGTGACCGTCGGGCACGCCTCGACGAAAGGGTGCGCCGAGGCTACCACCCCAGGCGTGGGGGACGCTACGACAGCGGGGAGGATCGGAGTCCCTCGCCCGAACCACCCGGTCCGCCGGTCTTTAGCCGAGCCATTCGGCGGGCGCCGTTTCCGCCCCGATTCCGACCCCCGACTACTATCACGAAGTACTCGGGGGAGACGAGACCGGAATTGTGGCTTGCGGACTACCGCCTGGCCTGTCAACTGGGTGGGACGGACGATGACAACCTCATCATCCGAAACCTCCCCCTGTTTCTCTCCGACACCGCTCGTGCCTGGTTGGAGCACCTGCCTCCGGGGCAGATTTCCAACTGGGAAGATTTGGTCCAGGCTTTCGCCGGGAACTTCCAAGGCACGTACGTGCGCCCCGGGAATTCCTGGGACCTCCGAAGCTGTCGGCAACTGCCGGGAGAGTCTCTCCGAGACTACATCCGGCGGTTCTCGAAGCAGCGCACCGAGCTGCCCAACATCACCGACTCCGATGTCATCGACGCGTTCCTCGCTGGCACCACCTGCCGCGACCTAGTGAGCAAGCTGGGTCGCAAGACCCCCACCAGGGCGAGCGAGCTGATGGACATCGCCACCAAGTTCGCCTCCGGCCAGGAGGCGGTAGAGGCCATCTTCCGAAAGGACAAGCAGCCCCAGGGCCGCCCGTCGGAAGATGCTCCCGAGGTGTCTACTCCGCGCGGCGCCAAGAAGAAAGGCAGGAGGAAGTCGCAAGCGAAACGCGACGTTCCCGATGCAGACCTTGTCGCCGCCGCCGAGCACAAGAACCCTCGGAAGCCCCCCGGAGGTGCTAACCTCTTCGACAAGGCACTCAAGGAGACGTGCCCCTACCATCAGGGGCCCGTCAAGCATACCCTCGAAGAGTGCGTCATGCTTCGGCGCCACTTCCACAGGGCCGGGCCACCCGCAGAGGGTGGCAGGGCTCACGACGACGACAAAAGGGAGGATCGCCAAGCAGGAGAGTTCCCGGAGGTCCGCGATTGCTTCATGATCTACGGAGGGCATGCGACAAACGCCTCGGCTCGGCATCGTAAGCAAGAGCGTCGGGAGGTCTGCTCGGTGAAGGTGGCGGCGCCAGTCTACCTAGACTGGTCCGACAAGCCCATCACCTTCGACCGGGACGACCACCCCGACCACGTGCCGAGCCCGGGGAGCGATGTGGAGTGCGTGGAGTACGCCGAGGCCCTCGCCGAGTCCGAGGCCCTCATTGCCGACCTGGAAAGCCTCTCCCGAGAGGTGCCGGACGTGAAGCGGCATGCCGGCAACTTTGAGCCAGCGGAGACGGTTAAGGCCGTCCCTCTCGACCCCAGTGGCGACACCTCCAAGCAGATCCGGATCGGTTCCGGGCTCGACCCCAAATAGGAAGCAGTGCTCGTCGACTTTCTCCGCGCAAACGCCGACGTTTTTGCGTGGAGTCCCTCGGACATGCCTGGCATACCGAGGGATGTCGCCGAGCACTCACTGGATATTCGGGCCGGAGCCCGGCCGGTCAGACAGCCTCTACGCCGATTCGACGAGGAAAGGCGCAGGGTGATAGGCGAGGAGGTCCACAAGCTGATGGTAGCAGGGTTCATTAAAGAGGTATTCCATCCCGAATGGCTTGCCAACCCTGTACTTGTGAGGAAAAAAGGGGGGAAGTGGCGGATGTGTGTAGACTACACTGGTCTCAACAAAGCATGTCCGAAGGTCCCCTACCCACTACCTCGCATCGACCAAATTGTGGACTCCACTGCAGGGTGCGAAACCCTGTCTTTCCTCGATGCCTACTCAGGGTATCATCAAATCAAGATGAAAGAGTCCGACCAGCTCGCGACTTCTTTCATCACGCCCTTCGGCATGTACTGTTATGTCATAATGCCGTTCGGGTTGAGAAACGCGGGTGCAACGTACCAGCGGTGCATGAACCATGTGTTCGGCGAACACATTGGTCGCACGGTCGAGGCCTACGTCGATGACATCATAGTCAAGACGAGGAAAGCCTCTGACCTTCTCTCCGACCTCGAACTGACATTCCGGTGTCTCAAGGCGAAGGGCGTCAAGCTCAATCCCGAGAAGTGCGTCTTCGGGGTGCCCCGAGGCATGCTCTTGGGGTTCATCGTCTCCGAGCGGGGCATCGAAGCCAACCCGGAGAAGATCGCAGCGATCACAAACATGGGGCCCATCAAGGACTTAAAAGGCGTACAGAGGGTCATGGGATGCCTCGCGGCCTTGAGCCGTTTCATCTCGCGCCTCGGCGAAAGAGGCCTGCCCCTGTACCGCCTCTTAAGGAAGGCCGAGTGCTTCACTTGGACTCCCGAGGCCGAGGAAGCCCTCGGGAACCTGAAGGCGCTCCTCACCCAGGCGCCCATCTTGGTACCCCCAGCTGATGGAGAAACCCTCCTGGTCTACGTCGCCGCAACCACTCAGGTGGTCAGCGCCGCGATCGTAGTCGAAAGGCAGGAAGAGGGGCATGCTTTGCCCATTCAGAGGCCAGTCTACTTCGTCAGCGAAGTGCTGTCCGAAACCAAGATCCGCTATCCACAAGTCCAGAAGCTGCTATATGCAGTGATCCTGACGAGGCGAAAGCTGCGACATTACTTCGAGTCCCATCCGGTGACTGTGGTGTCATCCTTCCCCCTGGGGGAGATCATCCAGTGCCGAGAAGCCTCAGGACGGATCGCGAAGTGGGCAGTGGAAATCATGGGCGAGGCAATCTCGTTTGCCCCTCGGAAGGCCATCAAGTCCCAGGTACTGGCGGATTTCGTAGCCGAATGGGTCGATACCCAGTTACCAACGGCTCCAATCCAACCAGAGCTCTGGACCATGTTTTTCGACGGGTCGCTGATGAAGACGGGAGCTGGCGCGGGCCTGCTTTTCGTCTCGCCCCTCGGGAAACACCTGCGCTACGTGCTTCGCCTCCATTTCCCGGCGTCCAACAATGCGGCTGAGTACGAGGCTCTGATCAACGGATTGCGAATCGCCATCGAGCTAGGGGTCCGACGCCTCGATGCGCGCGGCGACTCGCAGCTCGTCATCGACCAAGTCATGAAGAACTCCCTCTGCCGTGACCCAAAGATGGAGGCCTACTGTGAGGAGGTTCGACGCCTGGAAGACAAGTTCTACGGGCTCGAGCTTAACCACATCGCCCGGCGCTACAACGAGACTGCGGACGAGCTGGCGAAGATAGCCTCGGGGCGAACGACGGTTCCCCCGGACGTCTTCTCCCGGGATCTGCACCAACCCTCCGTCAAGATAGATGACGCGCCCGAGCCCGAGGCACCCTCGGCCTCGTCCGAGGTGACCTCGGCCCAGCCCGAGCCATCCTCGGCTCACCGCGAGGAACCCTCGGAGCCCGAGGGCGAGGCACTGCGCATCGAGGAGGAGCAGAACGGGGTCGTGCCAGATCAAGATTGGCGGACCTCGTACCTGCAATATCTCCGCCAAGGGGAACTGCCCCTCGACCAAGCCGAGGCTCGAAGGATGGCGCGGCGCGCCAAATCGTTCGTCTTGTTGGGCGATGAGAAGGAGCTCTACCACCGCAGCCCCTCGGGCATCCTCCAGCGATGCATCTCCATCGCCGAGGGCCAGGAACTCCTGCAGGAAATACACTCGGGGGCTTGCGGTCATCATGCAGCACCCCGAACCCTCGTCGGGAATGCTTTCCGCCAAGGCTTCTACTGGCCAACGGCGGTGGCTGACGCCACTAGAGTTGTCCGCGCCTGCGAAGGGTGCCAATTCTATGCGAAGCAGACCCACCTGCCCGCTCAGGCTCTGCAGACGATACCCATCACCTAGCCCTTCGCTGTGTGGGGTCTGGACCTCGTCGGCCCTCTATAGAAGGCGCCCGGGGGCTACACGCACCTGCTGGTCGCCATCGACAAATTCTCCAAGTGGATCGAGGTCCGACCCCTGAACAGCATCAGGTCCGAGCAGGCGGTGGCGTTCTTCACCAATATCATCCATCGCTTCGGGGTCCCGAACTCCATCATCACCGACAATGGCACCCAGTTCACCGGCAAAAAATTCTTGGATTTTTGCGAGGATCACAACATCCGGGTGGACTGGGCCGCCGTAGCTCACCCCATGTCGAATGGGCAAGTGGAACGTGCCAACGGCATGATTCTGCAAGGGCTCAAGCCTCGGATTTACAACGGTCTCAACAAGTTCGGCAAGCGGTGGATGAAGGAACTCCCCTCGGTGGTCTGGAGCCTGAGGACGACGCCAAGCCGAGCCACAGGTTTCACGCTGTTCTTCCTGGTCTACGGAGCCGAGGCGATCCTGCCCACAGACCTGGAATACGGCTCCCCGAGGACGAGGGCCTACAACGAAGAAAGCAACCAAGCTAGCCGAGAAGACTCGCTAGACCAGCTGGACGAGGCTCGGGACAGGGCCTTACTACACTCGGCGCGGTATCAGCAGTCCCTGCGACGCTACCACGCCCGAGGGGTCCGACCCCGAGATCTCCAGGTGGGCGATCTGGTGCTTCGGCTGCGGCAAGATGCCCGAGGGAGGCACAAGCTCACGCCCCCCTGGGAGGGGCCGTTCATCATCACCAAAGTACTGAAGCCCGGAACGTACAAGCTGGCCAACAGTCAAGGCGAGGTCTACGGCAACGCTTGGAACATCCAACAGCTACGTCGCTTCTACCCTTAAGATGTTTCCAAGTTGTTTATATACCTCGCACCCACGCAAAAGTTTAGTCAACAAGGAAGGGTCAGCCTCGCCTCGGCAGAGCCCGACCCTCCCTCGGGGGCTAAAAGGGGGGAAACCCCCTCTGCGTCAAAATTTTCCTCGAACAAAAAATCTCTTTCACCAGAACATCTTTCGTGCTTTTTGACTACTTCGAAAAGCGGGTCCTGGAAACGACGGGGTACACGTAAGCAGTCAAGGCTGACCGAGCCGAGGGACTCCTACGCCTCCGGGATACGGATACCTCACTCATCACCTTCTGCGATAAGTAACTCGCGCTCGGATAAGGCGAATCCGCGGATCGAACGAGTCTTTACGTACGGGAGCTCTTCTGTCGAAGCGATTCTTCGAGCCTTCTCGACCGAGTCGGTGACAGGGCTTCATGGGCGGGTAAAAGTACGCGTAAGCGGCAAGGCCGACCGAGCCGAGGGACTCCCACGCCTCCGGGATACGGATACCTCACTCATCACCTTCCGCGAGAAGCAACTCTTGCTCGCACTAACATCCCTGCTACCGACAAGAAGTCCAGATACTCGAAAGGAGAGGAAAAGAGACGCAGCTTTATAACGCAACAAGGGCTCGGATCTTGACGCTGGAAGAGGGCGACGACACCCTCGGCATCGACAGCACCTTCGGCGAGGCCCGACCTAGCCTCGGACGGCGACGCGGTCCGAGGGCCTCCGCTCCGAAGGGCGACGTCATCACCACGCTCGTGCAATCTCTGCCAGGGACTTCTCCGAGAACCCGGCCCGAGCGGACGGCTCGGCCGGCCACCTCCGGGGCCTCGGCCGACCACCTTCCGAGGGCGCCAGCTCGGTTCGAAGCCTCGGCTGAACAGCTCCGACGTCGATCCTGCCAACAAACAACCCGGCTAGGCTCCGGCCAACCAGGTTTCATTTCCGAGCCGACAACGCCTCTGCTCATGCTGATATCGCTACCCCTGGCCTCGGCTCGTCGAAGAGCGGCCGAGGGGTCTCTTTAACTAAGCTAGAGGAGCCTCGGACAACAAGTCCGACCGAGCCGAGGGATTCCTACGCCTCCGGGATACGGATACCTCACTCGTCACCTTGACACGGGGCAACTCACGCGTTGGTGAAGCGGTTCAGACAATCAGCGGACGAGCCTTAGCGCTCGGGAATGAGGAAAAAACACGGCTCTGCGCCGTAAGTTACATACATGTTCAGGCCCCGAAAGCCAAAATGAACAAAAAAACCCGGCACTCGAAGTGCCATTACAAACGGAACTCCGGTTCCCCCACCCCGCAGGTACAAACAACCCCACTCGATAGGGGCGGGCCTGCAGGGCAGCGGAAGGACTCTCACCCCCCGAGGACGAGAGCCAGCCATTCAGGCCGGGGGACGGAGACCCAGGGCTACTGACGGAGTTGGCAATCTCATCAGTAGAGAAGCCACTTCCGTCCGCCGACGCCTCGGGACCCGCCACTTCCGACATGGCTGGAGGAAGTCTCCGTGAAGCTGGAGGATGCCGTTCTCCCCCCAGACACACGGGGAAGAAGAGGGCAACCGACCCACACGGAGACAGCTCCCTGGCTCGCCTCGTCCTCCCTCTTGGCCTGGTGATGAAAATCCTTGAGGCTGAGGGAGGGGCAGAGACCGCAGCCCGGCTCGCTTTCCCCCACCATCAAGCCGGAGGTCGCCCTCTTGGGTGACCGCCGGTGGAGGGGTGCAGCCGGGCTGCATGATGAAAATCCTTGAAGCCGAACGATGGCTGAAAGGTACCAACTCCCACAGAGTTGCGTTCCTCCAGCAATGGAGCGAAAAGACGGCGGTTTCCCCCATCCGGGGGCTCGGAAGATGGAGAGACACAATGCATTGGGGAGGAAGGAGACACGGTTACCTCACGAAGGGGGTCGCCCTCCTTTTAAAGGCAACTCCCCCTGCTTGCGCCCTCAACCGTCACGGGCTGAGTCTTCTCCAACACGCCTCCAAAGCCCTTCCCTGCGGCGCGGGGGCTGGGACCCGCCTGTCATGCAGACCGGCTCTAAGCAGAAGAAGCCGAACCGCCGCGCACGACGCACGCAACCACCCAGCGGTTACAAACCAGCGGGCAAAGGGGGCAAGCGGCCATGCAGGCAGCATGCAACCGCGCCAAGTGGACGCACCTCTCCGACTCCTGACAGGCCAGCGCGACGGCTCCAGCCCACGCGTCGTGCAACTGGCGCGCCGGGCGCTGCATGCGAACCGCTATGCCACTCGCTCCACCACCGCACCTCCTCGATTGCGGAACCGATACCGCGATTCGAGGCGACCCAGCCCGCAACCCAGCAGCGCCAGCCTGGCGCAGCGGTCAAAAGCGGTCAAAAATGGGCCGGCAGTAATGACGGTGGCAGGCGCGCGAGGGCAGCGGTCACGCCATCTGCCAAGCTCATGTCCCATCCGGAGGCAGCAAGAGAACCCCCTCTCACGGTGTGAAGACGACGCACCCGTGACCCGTACCTCGAACGGCCCACGCACGCAACGGCAGCTTCGCCGACCGCTTACCCCGGCGCATTAACTTCGCGGCGAAACAGGTAACGTTTCTGGCAGGGGCAGCTGGCGACGCTTCGCCTCCGCCAAAACGACCACGCCGAAAAAGGTACGCCACGACGTTCGATTTCGAATCCTTTTTCCGTTTTCCTTCTTTCTCTATCTCTTGCAACAGGGACCGAGAAGGGGGATAACCCCAAAGGGATCCTTCCCCGTGAAGGAACTAGGCTCCGAGCCTCCCTACTGATCAGGGGTTCAAAGGCTGGCCCCCCGAGGGGTTCAACAGCCGCCTCAGATCGCGTGGGCCCGACACCCACTACTGGTCAGGGGTTCGAAGGTCGGCCCCCGAAAGGACTCACGACCGCCTCAGGCTATTCGGGCTCCGTGCCCCCTACTGATCAGGGGTTCGAAGGCTGGCCTGTCGAAGGGTTCACAGTCGCCTCAGACACCGAGCGAGGGATGACCAGGGGTACGTTCGATACATAACCAAGGCTCGGGCTGCGCTCCCGAGGTACCCTAGGACATTTCCGAGACCAGCGGGAACGACTCTGTAACGGAATCCCATCGGAGGGAGGCAACGAGCCCTCGGACCCCGTCGCTAGGGGACCGGGTCCGGCAGATCACCCGCAGGTACTTTTGGGCGTGCCTCCGGGCCCCTAGCCGACCCCCAACGAACGGGGCACGGACGTCCACTCGGATTACCCGATTGCAGCTCACCGGAGACACCATGTTCGGTGCCCATCGAGGGTAACATGGCGCACTCCCCCCCTCCTCCTTGCGGAAAGGCGACGTAGGGGCGTATATAAAAAGTCGAGTCTGTCCCTGATCGTCCTCTCGCTCCATGCGAAGGCTCGGGGGCTGCTCTCGCAAACCCGGCTCCGGCCGAACCGTTGACAGCGTCAACATACCAGCCCGAGAACTTGGGCCCCGACAGTGCACCTGGGTTACGCCCCGCTCGCATGAGGGAACCGCCAGACCAGCCGAGGCATTACGCAAGGCATTAAGACCTCGAAGGAGTGAAACCACTCCTCCGAGGCCTCGGGGGCTACACCCGGCGGGTGCGCTCGCGCGCACCCACCGGAACAAAGTACCACCGAGAAAGGCTGGTCCCCTTGCAAAAAAGTGCGACGCAAGCCTCCAAGCGAGTGTTAACACTCTCTTCGAGGCTCGGGGGCTACTGTCGGGGACCATAATTAGGGGTACCCTCAAGACGCCTAATTCTCAGCTGGTAACCCCCATCAGCATAAAGCTGCAGAGGCCTGATGGGTTTGATTAAGTCAGGGATCAGTCCATACGAGTGACTTGACCACGCCACGCCCGAGCCTAGCCTCGGGCGAGGGCAGCCGACCCTAAGATGACTCCGTCTCGCCTGAGGCCACCTCTTTCACGGCAGACGCATCTCCGGCTCGCCCTAGGCCCCGCCTTCGATAAGAAGAAACCCTGACTAAATCACCGCGCCAACCGACCGAGTCACCAGGGCGTTTAACGCAAAAGGTAAGACCAACGGGCGACCAGACTTCGCCAGAGGCGCCATAGGAGGCTCCGCCCGACCCAGGGCTCGGACTCGGGCTAAGGCCCCGGAAGACGGCGAACTCCGCTCCGCCCGACCCCAGGGCTCGGACTCGGGCTAAGGCCCCGGAAGATGGCGAACTCCGCTCCGCCCAAGGGCTCGGACTCGGGCTAAGGCCCCGGAAGACGGCGAACTCCGCTCCGCCCAAGGGCTCGGACTCGGGCTAAGGCCCCGGAAGACGGCGAACTCCGCTCCGCCCGACCCAGGGCTCGGACTCGGGCTAAGGTCCCAGAAGACGGCGAACTCCGCTCCGCCCGACCCCAGGGCTCGGACTCGGGCTAAGGCCCCGGAAGACGACGAACTCCGCCTCGCCCGACCCAGGGCTCGGACTCCGCCTCGGCCTCTGCCGAACGATCTCCGCCTCGCCCGACCCAGGGCTCGGACTCTGCCTCTGTCTTGCAGGACAGACTCGACCTCGGCTTCGGAGGAGCTTCCACAACGCCCGACCTAAGACACGAGACCGCCACGTCAACAGGGAGCATCATCATCACCCTGCCCTGAGCCGACTTGGGTCGCAGAGAACAAGACCGGCGTCCCATCTAGCCAGCCACGCCAGATAGGCAAATGATGGCGCCCCGCTAGACCATGACGACGGCGACTCTCAGCTCCCTTACGAAAGCAGGAGGACGTCAGCAAGGGCCCAGCCACTCCGACAGCTGTCCCCCCGTCCGGCTCCGTTACTCCTCCAACAGCCACGACGCCACACCAACAGGGTGCCAAGATCTCTCCGGCTGCCACCTTGGCATGTACATAGGGCGCTAGCTCTCCCTCGCTAGACACGTAGCACCTTGCTACACCCCCATCTTGTACACCTGGATCCTCTCCTTACGACTATAAAAGGGAGGACCAGGGCCTTCTTAGAGAAGGTTGGCTTCGCGGGGACGAAGGGCAGGAGCAGGCGCTCTCTCGGGGCCGCTCGCTTCCCCTCACCTCGCGCGGACGCTTGTAACCCCCTACTGCAAGCGCACCCGACCTGGGCGCGGGACGAACACGAAGGCCGCGGGAATTCTCCGACTCCCTCACGACCCGGCTCCGGCCACCGACCTCTCTCTCTCTGTTCCCCCCTTCGCGCTCGCCCACGCGCTCGACCCATCTGGGCTGGGGCACGCGGCACTCTCACTCGTCGGCTCGGGGACCCCCCGGTCTCGGAACGCCGACAGGTATCGTCTGCAGAGCCTGAGCGGGCAGGTGGGTCTGCTTCGCATAGAATTGGCACCCTTCGCAGGCGCAGACAACTCTAGTGGCGTCAGCCACCGCCGTTGGCCAGTAGAAGCCTTGGCGGAAAGCATTCCCGACGAGGGTTCGGGGTGCTGCATGATGACCGCAAGCCCCCGAGTGTATTTCCTGCAGGAGTTCCTGGCCCTCGGCGATGGAGATGCATCGCTGGAGGATGCCCGAGGGGCTGCGGTGGTAGAGCTCCTTCTCATCGCCCAGCAAGACGAACGATTTGGCGCGCCGCGCCATCCTCCGAGCCTCGGCTCGGTCGAGGGGCAGTTCCCCTTGGCGGAGATATTGCAGGTACGGGGTCCGCCAATCTTGATCTGGCACGACCCCGTTCTGCTCCTCCTCGATGCGCAGTGCCTCGCCCTCGGGCTCCGAGGGTTCCTCGGGGTGAGCCGAGGATGGCTCGGGCTGGGCCGAGGTCACCTCGGACGAGGCCAAGGGTGCCTCGGGCTCGGGCGCGTCATCTATCTTGACGGAGGGTTGGTGCAGATCCCGGGAGAAGACGTCCGGGGGAACCGTCGTTCGCCCCGAGGCTATCTTCGCCAGCTCGTCCGCAGTCTCGTTGTAGCGCCGGGCGATGTGGTTAAGCTCGAGCCCGTAGAACTTGTCTTCCAGGCGTCGAACCTCCTCACAGTAGGCCTCCATCTTTGGGTCGCGGCAGAGGGAGTTCTTCATGACTTGGTCGATGACGAGCTGCGAGTCGCCGCGCGCATCGAGGCGTCGGACCCCTAGCTCGATGGCGATTCGCAATCCGTTGATCAGAGCCTCGTACTCAGCCACATTGTTGGACGCCGGGAAATGGAGGCGAAGCACGTAGCGCAGGTGTTTCCCGAGGGGCGAGACGAAAAGCAGGCCCGCGCCAGCTCCCGTCTTCATCAGCGACCCGTCGAAAAACATGGTCCAGAGCTCTGGTTGGATTGGAGCCGTTGGTAACTGGGTATCGACCCATTCGGCTACGAAATCCGCCAGTACCTGGGACTTGATGGCCTTCCGAGGGGCAAACGAGATTGCCTCGCCCATGATTTCCACTGCCCACTTCGCGATCCGTCCTGAGGCTTCTCGGCACTGGATGATCTCCCCCAGGGGGAAGGATGACACCACAGTCACCGGATGGGACTCGAAGTAATGTCGCAGCTTTCGCCTCGTCAGGATCACTGCATATAGCAGCTTCTGGACTTGTGGATAGCGGATCTTGGTTTCGGACAGCACTTTGCTGACGAAGTAGACTGGCCTCTGATTGGGCAAAGCATGCCCCTCTTCCTGCCTTTCGACTACGATCGCGGTGCTGACCACCTGAGTGGTTGCGGCGACGTAGACCAGGAGGGTTTCTCCATCAGCTGGGGGTACCAAGATGGGCGCCTGGGTGAGGAGCGCCTTCAGGTTCCCGAGGGCTTCCTCGGCCTCGGGAGTCCAAGTGAAGCACTCGACCTTCCTTAAGAGGCGGTACAGGGGCAGGCCTCTTTCGCCGAGGCGCGAGATGAAACGGCTCAAGGCCGCGAGGCATCCCATGACCCTCTGTACGCCTTTTAAGTCCTTGATGGGCCCCATGTTTGTGATCGCTGCGATCTTCTCCGGGTTGGCTTCGATGCCCCGCTCGGAGACGATGAACCCCAAGAGCATGCCTCGGGGCACCCCGAAGACGCACTTCTCGGGATTGAGCTTGACGCCCTTCGCCTTGAGACACCGGAATGTCAGTTCGAGGTCGGAGAGAAGGTCAGAGGCTTTCCTCGTCTTGACTACAATGTCATCGACGTAGGCCTCGACCGTGCGACCAATGTGTTCGCCGAACACATGGTTCATGCACCGCTGGTACGTTGCACCCGCGTTTCTCAACCCGAACGGCATTGTGACATAACAGTACATGCCGAAGGGCGTGATGAAAGAAGTCGCGAGCTGGTCGGACTCTTTCATCTTGATTTGATGATACCCTGAGTAGGCATCGAGGAAAGACAGGGTTTCGCACCCTGCAGTGGAGTCCACAATTTGGTCGATGCGAGGTAGTGGGTAGGGGACCTTCGGACATGCTTTGTTGAGACCAGTGTAGTCTACACACATCCGCCACTTCCCCCCTTTTTTCCTCACAAGTACAGGGTTGGCAAGCCATTCGGGATGGAATACCTCTTTAATGAACCCTGCTGCCATCAGCTTGTGGACCTCCTCGCCTATCACCCTGCGCCTTTCCTCGTCGAATCGGCGCAGAGGCTGTCTGACCGGCCGGGCTCCGGCCCGAATATCCAGCGAGTGCTCGGCGACATCCCTCGGTATGCCAGGCATGTCCGAGGGACTCCACGCAAAAACGTCGGCGTTTGCGCGGAGAAAGTCGATGAGCACTGCTTCCTATTTGGGGTCGAGCCCGGAACCGATCCGGATCTGCTTGGAGGTGTCGCCACTGGGGTCGAGAGGGACGGCCTTAACCGTCTCCGCTGGCTCAAAGTTGCCGGCATGCCGCTTCACGTCCGGCACCTCTCGGGAGAGGCTTTCTAGGTCGGCAATGAGGGCCTCGGACTCGGCGAGGGCCTCGGCGTACTCCACGCACTCCACATCGCATTCGAATGCGTGTTTGTACGTGGGGCCGACGGTGATGACCCCGTTGGGGCCCGGCATCTTGAGCTTCAGGTAAGTGTAGTTGGGGATGGCCATGAACTTCGCGTAGCATGGCCTCCCCAACACTGCGTGGTAGGTTCCTCGGAACCCGACCACCTCGAACGTCAAAGTCTCCCTTCGGAAGTTGGAGGGTGTTCCGAAGCAGACAGGGAGGTCGAGCTGTCCGAGGGGCTGGACGCGCTTCCCGGGAATGATCCCGTGGAAGGGCGCAGCGCCTGCTCGGACGGATGACAGGTCGACGCGCAGGAGCCTGAGGGTCTCGGCGTAGATGATGTTGAGGCAGCTGCCTCCATCCATCAGGACCTTGGTGAGCCTGACGTCGCCGATGATGGGGTCAACGACGAGCGGGTACTTCCCCGGGCTCGGCACGTGGTCGGGGTGGTCGTCCCGGTCGAAGGTGATGGGCTTGTCGGACCAGTCTAGGTAGACTGGCGCCGCCACCTTCACCGAGCAGACCTCCCGACGCTCTTGCTTACGATGCCGAGCCGAGGCGTTTGTCGCATGCCCTCCGTAGATCATGAAGCAATCGCGGACCTCCGGGAACTCTCCTGCTTGGCGATCCTCCCTTTTGTCGTCGTCGTGAGCCCTGCCACCCTCTGCGGGTGGCCCGGCCCTGTGGAAGTGGCGCCGAAGCATGACGCACTCTTTGAGGGTATGCTTGACGGGCCCCTGATGGTAGGGGCACGTCTCCTTGAGTGCCTTGTCGAAGAGGTTAGCACCTCCGGGGGGCTTCCGAGGGTTCTTGTGCTCGGCGGCGGCGACAAGGTCTGCATCAGGAACGTCGCGTTTCGCTTGCGACTTCCTCCTGCCTTTCTTCTTGGCGCCGCGCGGAGTAGACACCTCAGGAGCATCTTCCGACGGGCGGCCCTGGGGCTGCTTGTCCTTTCGGAAGATGGCCTCTACCGCCTTCTGGCCGGAGGCGAACTTGGTGGCGATGTCCATCAGCTCGCTCGCCCTGGTGGGGGTCTTGCGACCCAGCTTGCTCACCAGGTCGCGGCAGGTGGTGCCAGCGAGGAACGCGCCGATGACATCGGAGTCGGTGATGTTGGGCAGCTCGGTGCGCTGCTTCGAGAACCGCCGGATGTAGTCTCGGAGAGACTCTCCCGGCAGTTGCCGACAGCTTCGGAGGTCCTAGGAATTCCCGGGGCGCACGTACGTGCCTTGGAAGTTCCCGGCGAAAGCCTGGACCAAATCTTCCCAGTTGGAAATCTGCCCCGGAGGCAGGTGCTCCAACCAGGCACGAGCGGTGTTGGAGAGAAACAGGGGGAGGTTTCGGATGATGAGGTTGTCATCGTCCGTCCCACCCAGTTGACAGGCCAGGCGGTAGTCCGCAAGCCACAATTCCGGTCTCGTCTCCCCCGAGTACTTCGTGATAGTAGTCAGGGGTCGGAATCGGGGCGGAAACGGCGCCCGCCGAATGGCTCGGCTAAAGACCTGCGGACCGGGTGGTTCGGGCGAGGGACTCCGATCCTCCCCGCTGTCGTAGCGTCCCCCACGCCTGGGGTGGTAGCCTCGGCGCACCCTTTCGTCGAGGCGTGCCCGACGGTCACGATGAGGGTGCTCGTCGCCGAGGTGGCCCGGGGCCGCAGGCGCGGTGTTGCGCGTGCGCCCGGTGAAGACCGAGGCTTCCCGCGTGAGTCGGGAAGTCGCGGCACGAGGTTCCGAGGGGTATCCCTGCCTTCGGAAGGCAGAGCTCTCGGCCCGCCGGGCCGCAGCGCCTTCCAGGAGATGCTTAAGTTCTCCCTGGATTCGCCGACCCTCGGTGGTTGATGACTCCGGCATCGCGCGGAGGAGCATCGCTGCAGCGGCCAGGTCCTGACCGGTTCCGCCGGATGCGGGTGGCGGTCTGTCCCTGGCATCGTTGACGATGCGGTGCTGGAGACCTTGGGGCAGGTGACGTATTCCTCCGGCCGGGGGCTGGCTCGCCCACACCTGCCCGATGTTCTGGCGGATTGCCCCGAGCGCTCCCGCTCCCTCATCGAGCCCGGCCTGCGCCCCGCGGACTTGCTCGAGCTGTGGGTCGTGACCCCCCGCCGGAACGGGGACCACAGCTAGCTCCCGCGGGATGTCGGCGCGAGGTGCTGGCCTAGGGGGATCACCATCCTCCGGCGTGCCGAGACAGCCGCCTCCGGAGGGATCCCCTAACTCGATGTGGAAACATTCGCGACTCGGGCCGCAGTCCTTGTCGCCAAGGCTGCGGCTACCGTCGGAACAGTCGGAGAGGCAGTAGTCACATGCGGTTATGAAGTCCCGCATGGCACTAGGATTGCCAAATCCGGAGAAATCCCAGCAGATGCTGGGGTCGTCATCTTCCTCGGACCCAGAGGGTCCGTAGGTCGAGACACCCGTCAATCGGTCCCAAGGCGACCGCACACGAAACCCCAGAGAGGTTGCACTCGCCTCAATGTGAGCGCCCGCCAAAGCGAGATCGCCAGGCGGGCTGAGGCCGAGTCGAAATGACGAAAGACGGGTAGCAGTCGGTACCTTTTTGTCGACGAGGGGCGATGAAGTCAAGTCGGGGGCTGACCACGCCGTCGTCTTGGGTACGAGGGCGACGTCCTGCAGGCCCTCCGTGAGCGTGCTGGCGTCGTCCACTTGCTCGGAGTCGACGTGTTGCGGGGGGATGGCGCTCGCGTTTGCCTTGAACGCGAGGGCGACGCTTGGCGTGTCCTCCGTTGAGGCGCCGGGGATGTCGATTTGCTCGACAGCCGTCGGAGCGCGATCTCCCGCTCGGCCCCGGTTGCCCCGCCTCCTCCTCCTCCGATGGCGAGGGAGAGGATGGGGCGAGCTCGAAAGTTGTCCTTCCCCCACGCGGGAAAGACGTCGTTGATTCCGCCGCCGGCGGGCGGGCTGTCCGCCACCATTGTCGCTACCGCGCGGCGGTGGAAGGAGTACCATGTCGTAGTTGCCGTCGAGAGACATGAACTCGAGGTTCCCGAAACGGAGCACCATCCCGGGTTGAAGAGGTCGTTGGAGACTGCCCATCTGGAGCTTGACGAGAAATCGAACGTCAACACGCAGCAGGCCCCTACCTGGCGCGCCAACTGTCGGCGTTCCGAGACCGGGGGGTCCTCGAGCCGACGAGTGAGAGTGCCGCGTGCCCCAGCCCAGATGGGTCGAGCGCGTGGGCGAGCGCGAAGGGGGGAACAGAGAGAGAGGTCGGTGGCCGGAGCCGGGTCGTGAGGGAGTCGGAGAATTCCCGCGGCCTTCGTGTTCGTCCCGCGCCCAGGTCGGGTGCGCTTGCAGTAGGGGGTTACAAGCGTCCGCGCGAGGTGAGGGGAAGCGAGCGGCCCCGAGAGAGCGCCTGCTCCTGCCCTTCGTCCCCGCGAGGCCAACCTTCTCTAAGAAGGCCCTGGTCCTCCCTTTTATAGTCGTAAGGAGAGGATCCAGGTGTACAAGATGGGGGTGTAGCAAGGTGCTCGTGTCTAGCGAGGGAGAGCTAGCGCCCTATGTACATGCCAAGGTGGCAGCCGGAGAGATCTTGGCACCCTGTTGGTGTGGCGTCGTGGCTGTTGGAGGAGTAACGGAGCCGGACGGGGGGACAGCTGTCGGAGTGGCTGGGCCCTTGCTGACGTCCTCCTGCTTTCGTAAGGGAGCTGAGAGTCGCCGTCGTCATGGTCTAGCGGGGCGCCATCATTTGCCTATCTGGCGTGGCTGGCTAGATGGGACGCCGGTCTTGTTCTCTGCGACCCAAGTCGGCTCAGGGCAGGGTGATGATGACGCTCCCTGTTGACGTGGCGGTCTCGTGTCTTAGGTCGGGCGTCGTGGAAGCTCCTCCGAAGCCGAGGTCGAGTCCGTCCTGTAAGACAGAGGCAGAGTCCGAGCCCTGGGTCGGGCGAGGCGGAGATCGTTCGGCAGAGGCCGAGGCGGAGTTCGTCGTCTTCCGGGGCCTTAGCCCGAGTCCGAGCCCTGGGGTCGGGCGAAGCGGAGTTCGCCGTCTTCCGGGGCCTTAGCCCGAGTCCGAGCCCTGGGGTCGGGCGGAGCGGAGTTCGCCGTCTTCCGGGGCCTTAGCCCGAGTCCGAGCCCTTGGGCGGAGCGGAGTTCGCCGTCTTCCGGGGCCTTAGCCCGAGTCCGAGCCCTGGGGTCGGGCGGAGCGGAGTTCGCCGTCTTCCGGGGCCTTAGCCCGAGTCCGAGCCCTGGGTCGGGCGGAGCCTCCTATGGCGCCTCTGGCGAAGTCTGGTCGCCCGTTGGTCTTACCTTTTGCGTTAAACGCCCCGGTGACTCGGTCGGTTGGCGCGGTGATTTAGTCAGGGTTTCTTCTTATCGAAGGCGGGGCCTAGGGCGAGCCGGAGATGCGTCTGCCGTGAAAGAGGAGGCCTCAGGCGAGACGGAGTCATCTTAGGGTCGGCTGCCCTCGCCCGAGGCTAGGCTCGGGCGTGGCGTGGTCAAGTCACTCGTATGGACTGATCCCTGACTTAATCAAACCCATCAGGCCTCTGCAGCTTTATGCTGATGGGGGTTACCAGCTGAGAATTAGGCGTCTTGAGGGTACCCCTAATTATGGTCCCCGACACTACTGTATAAAGACGCAGTGTCCACGTGGCTATCTCTTGTCGCGTGGTAAAGGTGTTGTGTGCGGGACTAGGCCACGACTCACCCCAGTCTCGGGCGACTACTCTAGGTCCACATCAGCGTCCGACTCCACCACATGGGCGGGTCCAGAGCCGCCACGTGTCCAGAGAAGGTGATATACTCCAAGGCATCAACAGTAAGTCCGGACCCCCATGGGAGAGCGCCGGACCCCTAGATATACAGTCTGGACCTCCAAGGTTGGTCCAGGACCTCCGCGTGTGCAAGTCGGACCCCTGGAATGGGATCCAGACCCTCCCTGTATGGGGTCCGGGCCACCCACAATGGGGTCCCAAGGTTCTAGGACAGAACATACTCGGGCCTGGAACAAGACCCAAGCGAGAGTCCGGTGCCGACATGTGCCTAGACTCGGACCTGTCTGCATACACTCCTGCTCCTCGCTCAGGTGGAGACCCGATGCGACTGCATGGACTACTGCACGTGACGTAAGCCAACGGACGGAGCCTGGCGTAAAGCCTCTGGGCTACACCGCCCCTGTATTTATTGTGGATAAGACGAGCGCCTGTCCATTCCAGTGGCAGGCGGCGTGCTCATTATTACTCGCACGTTACCAAGGAAACGGTCGCCGCTTATCAATACTTCGTGGACTGCGACCATCATGGCGCCCGGTGATTACTCAGGTGTTATTAGTATTAATTATCCACTTAATGTGTTCCATCCATTATGCTCCTGGGCCCGCATGACGGGCCTCAGCACCCTTGTACGTGCCTCCCTTAAACTATAAAAGGGAAGGCACACAATGTTACAGGGACAAGTTCTCTAATCTCTCAAGCTCTCTAGACTCATAAGCACTCAGACATACTCAATACAACATACACATAGTGGAGGTAGGGTTTTACGCTCCGGTGACCTGAACCACTATAAACCCTCGTGTCCTCGTGTGTTGATCCACCTTCCAATAGACAGGCAAACCACTAAGTCCCCCTCCTCATCTTAGGATTAGGGCGGGTGCATTCCGCCACCCGGCCGGAGGATTTTCTCTCCGACAATAATAGTTCTATCGAAGGGGATTGCAGTCTTGTGAGATCATACCAACTATGTTGGTGGTGTCAGCGCCACCATGCACTAGAGGGAATAAGACCCACAACATATTTGTAGGAAACTCAATGGTGAAGACGAGGGAGCATCGGGGAGAGGCTACACTGGAGACCCACTTTGTGCGTGGGGCAACATCTGAGGCTATCTGTAGAGTTACCTGACCAGGAGCTTAGCTCCCTGCATGGGCATTCTTGCGAGAGGGTCCAGCAAGGAGTAGAGAAAAGCTTGTGTGTTTCTTTACGCCTTGATAAAAATACTAGAATCATCGGCAAGAGTTTGTATCCCTATCGCATTTAAACTTATGTATTCATTTGTATATCTTGGTTGTGTGATTTAACTTTATAGCTTAATTGTTAAGCTAGTGGTTAGGCTTCAAATCTAGGTTGTACAACTATTTTGGGTAGAGATAACAATACACCAAGTCAAAATTATAGTTTATTTATTACATAGTGACTAGATGGAAATTATAAGTTGTAGTTAGTTTTGTAAAAAAATAGTTTGCATAATTTATCCTGTCTTATACGTCCAAATGTCATAACACTAAAATAACTGCTTACAAGCTGATAATTGTCAAAATGCACGAATTTACTAATTAAAAGTTTTTTTTCATTTTCAGTGGTAGTTTTATTTATGACATGTTAGCAATTTGGATGGTGTGGCAATTAATCAATGAAGAAAGAGATGAAACAAGTTTCATGTAGATGAAACCATGTGTACACTATTACCTGGCCATATTATGTCTTGCATGTTACCTAGAATAATGCACCAAATGAAAATCTCCACTATGAGAGAATATTTCAACCAAGATTTCATTTCGTTTATGTTTACATGGCATTTTGAAAACAAAAATATGAAACCTACCCTGTGAATGGCATAAAATAATTTGTTTGGACTTTGTAACTTTTGAACATTAGTTTTAAGTTTTTTTTTAAAAAAAACTCCTCAATTACGTTCAAAAAAAAATCCTCGAAGCCAAAAGGTCACTTCTGAGCATTAGTTTTTAGTTTTTTTAGACTTAGTGAGCTTTTAGAATTTTGTCTTATAATAGCTCTTTAGCTTTTAAAAGATCAAACAAACGGCGGTAGAATAGGAGATCACACAACAGCGCATATTTAGATTTTTATAGGATAGGATACAAGAACACAAGTTACTTAGGCCCGGTTTCAATCTCAATGGATAAACTTTAGCTTCTTGCTAAACTTTAGCTATATGAATTAAAATGCTAAAGTTTAGCTTGAATTACCACCATTAACTCACTTGTTTAGATTACAAATGGCTAAAAGTAGCTAAAAAAGCTGCTAAAGTTTATCTCGCGAGATTGAGACAGGACCTTACATAAACAAATTGGAAAAGGAATTTTCGACCCGGTTGCATTGAACGGTAATGCAGGTCGTACCATGTGCGCGAAGCCTGAATTATTGGCTTAATTTTAGTCCACAACGACTCAAAACATCACGCCAGCCGCACCTACGGACCGCGGCGCTGTCCTGTGTCTTCTCCTCCCAGTAGCGTCGCCATGATTTATGCAAGCTTGCAGAACGGGAGGCCATGGCAGCGCGCACGGGTATGATGGCCCGACGTCCCGGTTCCTCACGTGCTCACTTTCCACCTCCATGGTCTCCAGGTCGACGGAGAAGAGCCAGGTTTTCTCCCCCGGCGTCAGCACCACGGAGGTATTGTCTGCAGCGACAATACTCGCCGGCAGCCTAAAGAACCAGTATTCCCAACCGGGCAGATTCGCGGTCGCGTCCCTCAGACTGATGCTCCTCTCTATCACCCACTCGCCGGAATCCGGTAGCTGACAGAACACCTCGAGGCCATCGCCGTCCAAGCGCACGACGCGCACCGTGTCCCCACCGTCCACGCCACCAATGACACGGAAGCTGATCCTCCGATTCGGCAGCTGCATAGGCGCCGGGAAGGCGAGGAGCGAGAACTTGAGCGTGCTCTCGTCGAGCACGAGCAGGCTACTGGTCTCCATCCCCCAGTAGACCTTCCTGGCGGCTCGTCCAGCAAAATGGCTCATCTCTATATCTGGGACTTCAACGTCGTCGTCGTTCATGGCGTGCCAACATATGCGCCACCCGCCGTCGCTACCTGGAGTAAACACGCACGCCCGTGGCGTGCAGAACTGGTAGCGCCACCTGCTGCGCTCGTAGAGCACGGATAGCACCCTGAAGTTTGACATGGCGTCGCCGGCGCAGGTTCCGACACCGTCTAGCAGGAAGGCGCCAAGTAACGGGAGATGGCTGAGGTCGGCCGGGCGCGCGATCCCCTGATATCGCCGTGACACGGGTTCGCACACGATGAAGTCAGGTGACCAGCGCCTTGGGTCTATGGACTCCCACCACGGCGTGCTGGTCAGGAGGAGGAGGCTGCCGCGGCTGTCGACGATCTCCCTGCTCCGGCTATGCCGTATACGGCTGGAACGGTTGTCGTACATGTACATGCGGCGTGGGCGGTCGCCTTCCACCGGCGGAGCGTATAGGAAGTCGAGGGAGAAGTGGCCCGCGTCGACGACGGCCGGCGACGAGGGCACGAAGGCTGCCGGCCGTTTCCTTGCCGGCCGGCCCCACCGCCCCGTGGCGTTCGGAGGCAGCATGTCCGTGACGTAGTAGCGGCCGGCCACGGGCGGCGCACCGTGCAGGGCGCGACAGCAAGCCAGGAAGCCTGCGCCGGCAACGGCCCGGCGCCAGCGCCTGCACGTGGCCGCAGCGCGGATGAGGTGGAGCGGCGAGCCGAGGTTGAGGAGCACCGCTTCGAGGAGCTCGTCGGGGAGGTCGTTTACGCTCGTCGGCCCGGCGGGCAGCTTGCTCCTCTGTGTGGCCTTGACCTTGTTACGCTTACGCCGCTGGCCCTTCCCCATTGACACAGGAACGTGCGCACGAAACAAAACTCTGGTTGGCACTCGAGAAGATATGCTAGATTGGTCCTGTTCCATTGAGAACGAACAGTGTACCTCTATTTATATATATACTTGCTCCACTCTTCTATTGTGGATCATTTTTTATCCAAGCTATTTTTTAACTCTCTAGGTCACAAATTTGTCACTCTCTTGACTAAAATCTCATGTCAAGCTTTCCAAACTTTAACAAGTTTAGAGATTCAAAAATGATATCGCTAGACTTGTCTTGAAAAGAACCTCTATATTTACATATATTTATTAGACAATGTAGTTATAATTTAATGGCAAAATTATGGCCAAGTTGCATCTCAAAGACAAAAACATAGCCAAACAAATGTCATAAGTTTTTCATCGGATTGAGTACACATGGTATGGTACCTAACTAATTGAGAATCAAAGTTGCTATTTGAACTAACTATGAAAGAAATAACATTTTTGTGATGAATTAGATTAACATTATGATGTATTTGGCACGAACTAACTATGAAAGTCATTTACGTTTTCTTTCTATATTTGGCTAGCGAAAAACCCGGAATAGAAGATGTCTATATTGAGATAGTCATTTTGGTAAGCTGTTATAGGGTACTTTTTTATAAAAATCTTTATCTATATAGATTAGAAAGAATATAAAGAGTCTCTTAGAGTTATCTTACCAGCATCATCTAAAAAAACCGTCAAAATTGCAAATCGAGCTAAAAAATAGCAAAAAAATTATTAGTTGGGGTCCGGACTAGTTAGCCACACCCAATTTCTTGAATTCCCCCCCCCCCCCTAATTTTCAAGATGAATACGCAAATTAAGGTATCACACGATACCTCCTTAAACTATTTTCAGCAGAAGCTGAATGCAAATGCGGAAAATTTTCAGTTTCTGCATCGTGGCCTACAATTCACGTCGCGACAAGAGAAGTCTTTTCCAGAATAACACCAATACAAACAAAAAAGGTTGTTTATAGTAGAATGCGATGCAGAGAGTACACATATTTGCGATACGCGTGGGACATCTTAGGGTTTAGGTTTTTGTTGTTGTTGCTAGAGACATGTACAGGAACCCTTTTTCGCAGGTTAGATGAGATACGTGTTGTTGACACCCTTTTGGAGGTGCCAATTACTCAAAAGAACCAGCGGCGGTGCTCTCTGGCCAGGCGCGGACGGTCCGCGGCACAGGGCCGGATGGTCCGCGACCTGGCGTGAGGCGGAGGTGCTCTCTGGTCAGGCGCGGACGGTCCGCGGCACAGGGCCGGACGGTCCACGACCTGGTACAGGAGCCCGGGTTCCCTGCCTGACGGCCGGACGGTCCGCGCCCTGGGGCCGGACGGTCCGCGCGTGCGCAGGGGCGGCGGAGGATCGCCGGCGGCGCCTGGATCTCGCTCCCGGGAGGGACCCCGTCGGGGAGGAGAGATCCTAGGAGTTGTCTAGGCTCGGGCAGGCCGACCTAGACTCCTCTAATCGACGTAGAGTCGAGGAGAGGCGGAGAATTTGGGGATCGAGAGGCTAAACTAGGGCTAAACTAGAACTAGACTAGAACTACTCCTAATGCATAAGGTAAAAAACGAGTAATAGACTGGATTTGATCGATTGTTGGGGGGTTCAATCGGCCGTAGCACTTCATCTATATAAAGGGGGAGGTCTGGATCCGTTTCCAACTGTTTCCCGAGTTAATCCCGCGGTTTTAGGTAACAAATCCCGCGAGAAACTAGAAACCCTAACTGACTCTGCGCGCGCGCGGACCGTCCGCGCCACCACCGTGGATAGTCCGGACCGCGGACCGTCCGGCCTCAGGGCCGGACCGTCCGCCAGGCTCTTTTTAGCCTTCAACATATGCCCCGTGCCTTTTGGTGCAGTTTGACGAACCAAAAGCATATGAACTAAACCTGATGTAAGTCATTGGCTTTTCAAAATAGAGATCATTCAATAAAGCACCAATGTATAAAGGCCGTTTTGGATTGTATCTTTCTCGGCCATGACCATTTGATCAATGGATCAAAATGAATAGAATGAAGGTGCCCCCAGCCTGGATAGACAAAGGGACTATACATGTACCATGGATTCATCGTCATGCTATTCCACATTTGGGTAGGACAATATACCGACGATGAATAAACAGGTAGAAAGTACCCTGGTCTCATAGGATGAACAGACGATGCTTGTCGCATCGCCTTTTGGGCCGTTTTGTTCGGCTGTTTCGTTTTAGTAGGTGACTGGGGTTTCTTTGTTGACCGATCACGTGGAACGGTCTTTTTGCTAGCATTTTTGGAGAGCAACTGATCAAAAGTAGGGTCGGCTTTGATCAGCCGACTATATATGCTTTGACCTTGCGTCTTTTTCCTTGCTTCGTGTAGAGGTTGACGCCTTTGGTTATAGGTGGAATGTCCGGCTGAGTTAGCCAGACTGTTTGTCTGAGCACCGGATTGTCCGCACGTAAGTGCCGGACCATCTACGATGCTCGGGCTAGGCTAATGTGTTTGGTTCATTAACTGTGCCTGCCCCCCGGCGTCTTCGGACTTTTTAGCCTTCTCGTCCGAAGCCTTTCGAGCAATCTCCTTTTGTGATATATCTGTCATGCGAGGATCGCCAATGACGATGCCCTTGCCTTTGCCTTTATCGGCCATTTCGGGCCGAACCAAGACCTTTTTGCATGTGAGTTCTATTGTATTAACAGGAAAGGGTTGTGTGTCTACTTGCATCTCCTGAAAAGCCAATCGACCCTCATTTATGGCTGATTGTATCTGTCGACGAAAAACATTACAATCATTAGTGGCATGAGAAAAGGAATTATGCCACTTACAATAAGCATGCCTCTTTAATTCATCAGGAGGAGGAATAGTATGAGTTAATTTAATGTTGCCGTTTTTCAGTAACTCGTCAAATATTTTATCGCATTTGGCAACATTAAACGTAAACTTAATTTCTTCTTGTCGATTCTTTCGAATCGACTGTAAAGCAGAACACGGTGAAGGTTTAGCCTGCCCTGGCCAAACCAGTTCGGCGGTGTATACATCCGTGGATTAATCGTCCGAGTTATCGTATCCCACTAGATGCATCTTATGGCTAGCCGATTTTGATGTTTCCTTACATCGGCTTTCATAGGTCATAGCCCGCTGGTGCAAGTGCACTAGCGAAAAGAATTGGGTGCCATCTAATTTTTCTTTTAAGTAGGGTCGCAACCCATTGAAAGCCAACCCTGTTAGTTGTTTTTCTGCGACATGGATTTGAAAGCATCAGTTTCTAGTATCCCGGAACCTCCGGATATAGTCATTAACCGATTCTTCAGGCCCCTGTCGGACTGAGGCTAAGTCAGCCAATTCTAATTCATGTTCTTCTGAGAAGAAGTGTTCATGAAATTTCTGCTCTAATTCTTCCCAAGAGTTAATAGAGTTTGGTGGCAAGGCTGCGTACCATGCGAATGCAGTATCAGTAAGGGACAACGAGAATAAACGAACGCGGTAGGCTTCCCCATCAGCCAATTCTCCCAAGTGTGCTATGAATTGGCTTATATGTTCGTGTGTGCTTTTCCCACCTTCACCAGAAAAGTTAGAGAAGTCTGGTATTCTAGTTCCCTGTGGGTATGGCACGGTGTCGAATCGGTGGCTATAAGGCTTCCGATACGATTGCCCTGTACCTGACACACTAACATCGAGTTTGTCCCTGAACATCCCGGCTACCTCGTCTCTGACCCTCTCCGCCATGTCTGGCGACCATCCATTGAGTTTGTGGGTGGAGATTTCAGGTTGCCTGACATTACTCTGTCGGCTTTCCTCCCAGGGATGTTTGAGGTATGTGTTAGGTGTCCTATTAATGTCACCAGCTCCTGCCCTATACCCCTCAGGCTCTCTTGTGGTCGAATAGTATGTAACACCCGGTTTTAAAGAACAAAGCCGGGTGCATCTCATACATGCGCCAAGAAGACAACATATATAATAACAGAGTGTATAGAGATAAATGTCATTAACATCAGAGTATTTATTACATAGCGGAAGACTTATTACAAAATGAAATAATAAAGATAAAACAAACTAAGGATCGTCGGCGCCAATGTCGACTGGGAAACGCCACCTAGATCAAGTCAAACTCCTCAGTGTTAGGCAGCTCCTCCTGAACCACCTGATCATCTCCTGTGGGGGGGGTGTGAGACAGCAAGGGTGAGCTCACACATGATCATAGCTCAACAAGTTGTGGGGAACCAGTGGACATAAACTCACAAAGGTGTGAGTTCATGTGATGTGTAAGGCTTAATCAAAGACAGGGGTTAAAGCTGAGCATTGCTTTTAAGTAGTTGGTCAAAATTTTATTAGCAATTACTAAGTGTAAGTAAATACCAAACCATAAGTAAAGTAATAGAACAAAATTAATAATAAACCCATGCAATGCAAATGACAAAATTGAGTTTAAGTTCCATAATTTAAACATCAGAGAGTCCTGAGCTGCTCATGACCGCGAGCTCGGCTAGTATACCAGTTTTACACTCTGCAGAGGTTGTACCCTTTACCCACAAGTCATGTTACCCATCTGCCAAGGGGTCATGAATCCCATATACCTCTACCTAGGAAGCACGGCAGGGCAACACTACGAGGCCTTTACAAAGTTCCACTAGCTTCCGAAAACCCGCTACAGTTTATGGGAAGATCCAGTAAAGGGTTCCTGGCTGATAGCCATCGCAGCAAAATCAACCAGGGACCTCCCCGCACTAACCTCTCCCCTACTGCCCTTGCCCCTTTCGGGTAAGGTAGTCTTCCACTAGCTTTCCTAATTAATCAGCCAAGGGCGTCCCATTCCACCCTTGTGGTGGCACGTGGTTCTCAAGTTAAGCTCTATGTTCCAATTAACATTAATGATAACAACATGAACATAAACAGAATAACAACAAGAATTGGAACATAGAGGTAATAAATGATTATCCCAAAACCATATAAAGCAATAGCAAACTACCCAAGTGATTCAGGGGTGAACAAGGTAATGAGATAAACAATCTAGGGAGTCCTATTGGGTCCCATCAAAATTAACCTATGCATGGATAAATGATATTAAAGAACATTATTGGGTAAAAAGTGGTCAAGGGCACAACTTGCCTTCAATGAGCTCCTGCTCAGCTACTTCAATCTGCTGCTCACCAGTATCCTCAGCAACGGGCTCCTCTACTCGCCACAATACAAACAAGCACAGTGCATATAGAGAAATTAACATTACACCAAACATATAAATAAATTGCACAGAGATATTCTACATATTAAAATAAAATCCTAGGAACAGAAATCATAATTTTCTGAATTATAGATTTTAAGTTATGCATTTTCAAAGGTTTTATGTGCTTTAAATAGGATTAAGTGATAAATAAATTTCTTACTGTTTTCATGACATAACAGAGGATCTAGGTGTTAGAGAATAAAATTACAAAATTTTAGCAATTGGAATGGAGTGATTTGGACTAAAAATGGATTTTCTATGAATTTCTAAAGTTCTAGCAATTATTTTTGTATTAAAAATTCAATTTCCTAATCATTTAATCAATTTATAACTGTGCTGGACTAGGCCTCAATTCCAGAGAAACCCAGGGGTCTCGGGGTAAAAGTCTATAGACACAGCGCACAGTGCTCTGGACGGCGGGTTGATTCCTTTTAATTACAGGGTCTCTTTAGCAAAAGCTGAAGGCCGAAGGGGTACGGGGCGCTCTGGGCCGTCCGATTAGATCCGAACGATCCAGATTAACCCGGACCCGGTTACATACACTGCTACGCTGACAACCGTTAGATCCCAGATCCACGGTCCACGGCGCACGATACCCTTTACTCCCTCTCGGCCACACGATTCACTTTCAACGCGCAGGATTCAATACGACGAAGGGGTATGCTAGGGTCTAATCTCGGCCGTTCAAGCGCCATCCAACGGCGCACGGTTATCGCCCCAACTGGGCAGACACGCGCGGCGGCGCCGCTCAGGCCGACGGCGGCGTTCTCACCGGAGATCGGCCATCCGGCGCGGCGGAGGGCCATTTCCTATCCCGACTAGTGCTACGCGAACAGGAGTACATAGCGAACTGATTGAGGTACATCATACCGGCGTTGAGGTAGGCGGTGACCACTGGCCACGGTACGGGCGGATCCGCGGCGAGGATTGTACTCCGGTGAGAAATTCACGTCGCCCTGGCGCCCGATCCCGCACGCTGAGGCCACGGTCGAGTCACACACCGCAGGGCGAAGCTCCCCGGTCCCAATCCGAGGCCCGAACGGCAGCACAAGCGGGGTTCCGCGGCGGCGGGCGAAGCTCTATCCTGGCGGCGGTGATTTTGTGCACTGCGGGATGAAAGAGTGGTCGGGGTTCCCGGCGATAGGGCGGGGTCTTTACTACTTGTAGCCGCGCGACCGTTACGCGGACTCCGAGGTCACCGGAGGGCTCCCCACTCGAGTTGGCGCGGTCAGCGCGGCGAGGATCGCGCGAGCGTCGTTGCGAGGGAGAGAAGATGACCTGACAGCCAGGGCCCGCGTGTCCGAGAGAGGTACCCAGCTGAGCCGATGAGCTGGTGGTCCCACCTGTCTGCGTAGTAGCGAACGAGTGAGGCTGTGCCGTGGACCCCGTCTGTCGGCGCGCATGGAATGCTCAGTTGGGCCGCGCGGTAGGGTTAGGGCATATGGGCCGAAAAGGAGGTATGGCGGCCCAGGTAAGGCTTTTTCTTTTTCCCTTTTTATTTTCTGTTTTCTTTTCTTTTACTTTTAAATCTAAGTTTTGAATTTCAAATTTGTGATGACTTGTACTCAAACTTTTCTAAGTATATGATTTTGGATAAATCATTGTGGATCAATTTATCTATTTGTAAGTTTTATTTCTTTGTATTACATAGCATTTTTCTTTCTCTCTTTCCAAACTTTAGCATTTCTTTTAGGATTTAATTTCTCATTTGGATATTTAATATTTTTCTTGTCACAAAATGCACACAAAAATATCCAGCATGATGCAATGATTTAGTAGCATATCTTTTTATTATTTGTTTTTGGACATGGTGTTCTCATATGATGATGAATAAAGATCACACTCACATAAAGAGAAAATGTTTCTCTATTGGTGTTTTATCTAGTAATTACAAAGTGGGTGTTACAAATCCTACCCCCCTTAAAAATAATCTCGTCCTCGAGATTTAAGAAGGACTAGGGAAAAGGTGGGGAAAATCTATGCGAAGCTCTTCTTCTCTTTCCCAAGTTGCTTCATCTTCACTGTGGTGACTCCATTGGACTTTACACATCTTTATCACCTTATTTCTTGTAACTCGAGTCAATGTATCCAAAATCTTGATGGGGTACTCCGTGTAAGTCAAATCACCTTGAACACTGAGCTCTTCCATTGGTAACTGTTCCTCGGGAACACGGAGACACTTCTTAAGTTGAGATACGTGGAACACATTATGCACATCCGATAGACTATCCGGTAACTCCAGTTGGTATGCCATCTCCCCAACTCTTCTAAAGATCAAGAATGGTCCAATGTAGCGAGGGGACAATTTGCCCTTGACTTTAAATCTCCTCATTCCATGAAGTGGTGACACCTTGAGATACACATAATCTCCTTCTTCAAATTCCAGGGGTCTTCTTCTATTATCTGCATAGCTCTTTTGCCTAGTTTGAGCAACTCTCAAATTCTCTCGAATTATACGAACTTGTTCTTCTGCTTCTTGAATCAGTTCAGGCCCAAAGAACTGTCTCTCTCCAGTCTGATCCCAATACAAAGGAGTCCTGCACTTCCTCCCATATAAAGCTTCAAAAGGTGACATCTTTAGACTGGCCTGATAACTATTATTATACGAGAACTCAGCATAAGGTAAACTCTTATCCCAACTTCCTCCATGCTGAAGGGCACATGCTCTCAACATATCTTCCAATACTTGATTAGTCCTTTCAGTCTGTCCATCAGTCTGAGGGTGATAAGCCGTACTGAAATTCAACTTCATGCTCATGTTCTCATGAAAGCTTCTCCAAAATCTTGAGGTAAACTGTGAACCTCGATCAGACACGATCTTCTTTGGTACTCCATGTAAACACACAATTCGAGCCATATATAACTCTGCTAGCTGAGAACATCTATAAGTAGTCTTGACAGGAATAAAGTGAGCCACTTTAGTCAATCTATCCACAATCACCCATATTGCATCATATCCTTTCTGGGTGCGAGGCAATCCAGTAATGAAATCCATACCAATCTCTTCCCATTTCCACTCGGGTATCTTCAGTGGATGCAATAATCCAGCTGGCCTCTGATGTTCAGCCTTAACTCTTTGACATACATCGCACATAGCCACATGTGCAGCTACATCTCTTTTCAATCCATACCACCAATACTTCCGCTTCAAATCCTGATACATCTTGGTACTACCAGGATGAATAGAATAATCCGAATCATGGGCCTCCTTTAATATAGTCTCTCGAAGGCTTTTAATATCAGGAACACACATCCTGCTCTTGAACCATATAGTGCCCTGTTCATCCTCCGTGAATTCTGGAACTCTTCCTTCAGTAATAAGATCCTTGATCTCTTGAATTTTAGAATCACCAGTCTGACCCTTACGAATCTCTTGCTCCAAGGTAGGTTCCAACTCAATGGTAACTCCTTCAGTATGAGTAACAATTCCCAAATTGAGTCTCTCAAAGTCTTTTGCTAATTCATCGGGTAGCTGGACAACGAAAGCGGAGTGAACATGCTCTTTCCGACTCAAGGCATCTGCAACCAAATTTGCCTTGCCTGGATGATAGTGAATCTCCAAATCATAATCCTTGATGAGCTCCAACCAACGACGTTGTCTAAGATTGAGATCCTTCTGAGTGAATATATACTTCAAACTCTTATGATCCGTGTATACTTGGCACTTAGTTCCCATAATGTAGTGTCTCCAAATCTTCAGTGCATGCACAACTGCAGCTAGTTCCAAGTCATGAGTGGGGTAGTTCAGTTCATGCTTCCTCAACTGACGAGATGCATAGGCAATCACATGTCCTTCTTGCATAAGCACACATCCAAGTCCTTGGCCACATGCATCACAATAAATATCAAATCCTTTCTGCAAGTCTGGCATAACCAATACTGGTGGAGACATCAATCTTTCCTTCAATTGATCAAAGCTCTCTTGACATTTCTCATCCCACTTAAATTCTTTTCCTTTCTCCAAAAGCGATGTCATAGGCTTGGCAATCTTAGAGAACCCTTCAATAAATCTCCGATAATATCCTGCGAGTCCCAAGAAACTCCGAATCTCCGTGACTGTAGTGGGCACTCTCCATTCCATTATCTCCTTCACTTTAGCAGGATCCACTGCTATTCCTCCATTAGAAATAATATGTCCAAGGAATGGCACCTTGTCAATCCAAAACTCACACTTGCTAAACTTAGCGTAGAGCTCATTATCTCGCAACTTCTGCAGCACCAATCTCAGATGTTGTTCATGATCACTTTCATTCCTAGAATAGATAAGAATATCGTCGATGAATACCACGACGAATCTGTCCAAATACTCCATAAACACCTTATTCATCAAATTCATGAAGTAAGCTGGTGCATTGGTTAGTCCAAACGACATAACAGTAAACTCATATAGTCCATATCGAGTTGAGAAAGCCGTCTTAGGAATATCCGATGGTCTAATCTTCATCTGATGGTATCCCGATCGGAGATCAATCTTCGAGAATACCCTGGCTCCTCTCATCTGATCAAATAAATCCTCAATGCGGGGCAACGGATACTTGTTCTTCACTGTAACATCATTAAGAGATCTATAATCCACACACATCCGTTGCGATCCATCCTTCTTCTGTACAAACAAGACCGGTGCTCCCCAAGGTGAGGAACTCGGACGAATGTACCCAGCCTCTTGTAACTCAGTTAACTGCTTCTTAAGTTCCTTCAACTCCTCTACGGACATCCTATATGGCCGTTTAGAAATAGGGGCGGTTCCAGGTAAGAGGTCAATAACAAACTCAACTTCTCTATCGGGTGGCATCCCTGGTAACTCCTCTGGAAAGACATCCGGAAAATCTCTAACCACCCGGATATTGTTACCAACAAACTCCTCAGGCATGAAGAACATTGCACGCATAGATGAGGAGGTTACTGCAATGTTAACTTGAAACCTTTCTCCTTTAGTAGTAGTGAGTTCTACGGTACCTCTACCACATGCTATAACGGCCTTTGCCTTTCTTAGCCATGACATACCGAGGATCAAATCTATACTGCTTGACGCCAATATTATACCAGTAGCTCCAAATTCTCTACCCATAATGGTTAATGTCAATTTACGTGTCATTTGATTCGCCTCAACAGGCCCTTTAGGTGTAATTACTATCAGGGGTTTTCTCATATTTAGCAGTGGTATTTCATTTGTGTTGGCATATCTAGCAGACATGAATGAATGTGTAGCACCAGAATCAAATAATATGGTTGCAGGTATTGCATTAACATAAAACATACCAATTACGAGGTCCCCTCCATCCGGAGTAGCATCAACGCTGACTTGATTAACCTTGGCAATAGAATATCCCTTGCCAGTTCCTGGAGTTTGCTGCCTGTTCTGAACTGGAGTAGTCGCAATCCTCTGTGGGCAGACATTTGCATAATGACCAATCTTCCCACACTTGTAACATTGAGTGCCCTGACTCTGTCCTGAAAACTTCGTCGGGGTGCCAGTAGGGGTAGCCTGTCGAGGAGGTGGAGTCCTCAGTGGTGACTGCGGAACTGGGCGTGGTCCTCCGGGTCGAGTCGGTGTACCCTGGGGTGAACTGTAGCGAGGACGAACACTGCTGCTTCCTTGTCCCTGAGATATGGCCTTTCTCTTCAAATCTCCCAGTTGAACACGCTTGTGTTCAATAGCCAATGCCTTGTCAAGCAGCCTCTGAAATGATGGAAATGTGTGTGCCACCAGAGCATACTGCAATGGTCCATTAAGTCCTTCAATGAAATGCTCCTGCTTCCTCTCGTCTTCAGCAACTTCTTCAGGGGCATATCTGGATAACTGAATAAACTTGTCTCTGTACTCGCTGACTGACATACTTCCTTGCTTCAGCGACAGAAATTCCTTCTTCTTGATCTTTATCATCCCAGCTGGAATATGATAGTTCCTGAATTGTGTACTGAACTCTGCCCAAGTAATAGTATCAGCAGCATCGTGGGCAGCAGTATAAGAATCCCACCAGTCAGCAGCAGGACCAATCAGACGTCCAGAAGCATATAAAACCTTCTCCCGATCCGTGCATTGTGCAATATTCAGCATCTTCTCAATTGCTTTCAGCCAATCATCTGCGTCCAGTGGATCAGGTGAGCTTGCAAATGTAGGTGGCTTATGACTCATGAACTCTCTATGCTTGTCTCGGGGTGGAACTGGTGGTGGCGGTGGAGGCAGTGGCACTTGTTGCTGCTGTTGCTGCTGTTGCATTTGTTGTTGCAGCTGCTGTTGTTGTACCCTCCTTTCCTGGCGTATCTCATCTCGCTCCTGGCGCAACTCCTGTCGTATATCCTCTCTTTCTTGCCGCATCTCCTGGCGTTCTTGCTGCATCTGAGCACGCATATCAGCCATAGTATCTGCCATTTGCTGCATCATTGCCATCTGAGCAGCAACCAGTGGGTCAACTCCGCCTGGTGGAGGATTGGGAGGATTCATCCCAGCAGGTTGTGGCTGAGGTTGTCTTCGAGTGTGTTGGTTAGGAGGCAAGTCAATTCCACCACCCCTCCTGGTATTGACCATCTGAGTTAGATACATATGGTAAGAAAATAGCAGACAAGGCAGGTATTTACAAATCAGGTTACTTTGGGGGATTTATTAGCTAAGCAGATTAATATTTTACATATCCTAGCTAATTCAATACCTTATGGTGGTACATACTAAGATGTCCATCTATAATTCAATCAACCAAAGAAGCAAATCAGACATTTAGCATCAGCACAATCAGCCAATATTTTTAATAGAGAAAATAGTTTTAAATTTTGTCTTAGGTTCCCTATATCTTAAAAAGATCATGGTCATAGGGTTCCAAGGTGCGAAATCCATCTTGTCTTAGAGTAGAAAAGATAAGAAGGATCAGAGTAGAACAGTAGAAGGTGAGACAGGATCAAGATAAGTGTAGAAAGAATCAGAGTAAGGTGAGTGTAGAATGAATCAGAATGAGATAAGTAGGTAAGGGTTTGTCCATTCTATCTAGGTTTCGTCCTACAGTCAACATTTCCTCTGATACCACTTCTGTAACACCCGGTTTTAAAGAACAAAGCCGGGTGCATCTCATACATGCGCCAAGAAGACAACATATATAATAACAGAGTGTATAGAGATAAATGTCATTAACATCAGAGTATTTATTACATAGCGGAAGACTTATTACAAAATGAAATAATAAAGATAAAACAAACTAAGGATCGTCGGCGCCAATGTCGACTGGGAAACGCCACCTAGATCAAGTCAAACTCCTCAGTGTTAGGCAGCTCCTCCTGAACCACCTGATCATCTCCTGTGGGGGGGTGTGAGACAGCAAGGGTGAGCTCACACATGATCATAGCTCAACAAGTTGTGGGGAACCAGTGGACATAAACTCACAAAGGTGTGAGTTCATGTGATGTGTAAGGCTTAATCAAAGACAGGGGTTAAAGCTGAGCATTGCTTTTAAGTAGTTGGTCAAAATTTTATTAGCAATTACTAAGTGTAAGTAAATACCAAACCATAAGTAAAGTAATAGAACAAAATTAATAATAAACCCATGCAATGCAAATGACAAAATTGAGTTTAAGTTCCATAATTTAAACATCAGAGAGTCCTGAGCTGCTCATGACCGCGAGCTCGGCTAGTATACCAGTTTTACACTCTGCAGAGGTTGTACCCTTTACCCACAAGTCATGTTACCCATCTGCCAAGGGGTCATGAATCCCATATACCTCTACCTAGGAAGCACGGCAGGGCAACACTACGAGGCCTTTACAAAGTTCCACTAGCTTCCGAAAACCCGCTACAGTTTATGGGAAGATCCAGTAAAGGGTTCCTGGCTGATAGCCATCGCAGCAAAATCAACCAGGGACCTCCCCGCACTAACCTCTCCCCTACTGCCCTTGCCCCTTTCGGGTAAGGTAGTCTTCCACTAGCTTTCCTAATTAATCAGCCAAGGGCGTCCCATTCCACCCTTGTGGTGGCACGTGGTTCTCAAGTTAAGCTCTATGTTCCAATTAACATTAATGATAACAACATGAACATAAACAGAATAACAACAAGAATTGGAACATAGAGGTAATAAATGATTATCCCAAAACCATATAAAGCAATAGCAAACTACCCAAGTGATTCAGGGGTGAACAAGGTAATGAGATAAACAATCTAGGGAGTCCTATTGGGTCCCATCAAAATTAACCTATGCATGGATAAATGATATTAAAGAACATTATTGGGTAAAAAGTGGTCAAGGGCACAACTTGCCTTCAATGAGCTCCTGCTCAGCTACTTCAATCTGCTGCTCACCAGTATCCTCAGCAACGGGCTCCTCTACTCGCCACAATACAAACAAGCACAGTGCATATAGAGAAATTAACATTACACCAAACATATAAATAAATTGCACAGAGATATTCTACATATTAAAATAAAATCCTAGGAACAGAAATCATAATTTTCTGAATTATAGATTTTAAGTTATGCATTTTCAAAGGTTTTATGTGCTTTAAATAGGATTAAGTGATAAATAAATTTCTTACTGTTTTCATGACATAACAGAGGATCTAGGTGTTAGAGAATAAAATTACAAAATTTTAGCAATTGGAATGGAGTGATTTGGACTAAAAATGGATTTTCTATGAATTTCTAAAGTTCTAGCAATTATTTTTGTATTAAAAATTCAATTTCCTAATCATTTAATCAATTTATAACTGTGCTGGACTGGGCCTCAATTCCAGAGAAACCCAGGGGTCTCGGGGTAAAAGTCTATAGACACAGCGCACAGTGCTCTGGACGGCGGGTTGATTCCTTTTAATTACAGGGTCTCTTTAGCAAAAGCTGAAGGCCGAAGGGGTACGGGGCGCTCTGGGCCGTCCGATTAGATCCGAACGATCCAGATTAACCCGGACCCGGTTACATACACTGCTACGCTGACAACCGTTAGATCCCAGATCCACGGTCCACGGCGCACGATACCCTTTACTCCCTCTCGGCCACACGATTCACTTTCAACGCGCAGGATTCAATACGACGAAGGGGTATGCTAGGGTCTAATCTCGGCCGTTCAAGCACCATCCAACGGCGCACGGTTATCGCCCCAACTGGGCAGACACGCGCGGCGGCGCCGCTCAGGCCGACGGCGGCGTTCTCACCGGAGATCGGCCATCCGGCGCGGCGGAGGGCCATTTCCTATCCCGACTAGTGCTACGCGAACAGGAGTACATAGCGAACTGATTGAGGTACATCATACCGGCGTTGAGGTAGGCGGTGACCACTGGCCACGGTACGGGCGGATCCGCGGCGAGGATTGTACTCCGGTGAGAAATTCACGTCGCCCTGGCGCCCGATCCCGCACGCTGAGGCCACGGTCGAGTCACACACCGCAGGGCGAAGCTCCCCGGTCCCAATCCGAGGCCCGAACGGCAGCACAAGCGGGGTTCCGCGGCGGCGGGCGAAGCTCTATCCTGGCGGCGGTGATTTTGTGCACTGCGGGATGAAAGAGTGGTCGGGGTTCCCGGCGATGGGGCGGGGTCTTTACTACTTGTAGCCGCGCGACCGTTACGCGGACTCCGAGGTCACCGGAGGGCTCCCCACTCGAGTTGGCGCGGTCAGCGCGGCGAGGATCGCGCGAGCGTCGTTGCGAGGGAGAGAAGATGACCTGACAGCCAGGGCCCGCGTGTCCGAGAGAGGTACCCAGCTGAGCCGATGAGCTGGTGGTCCCACCTGTCTGCGTAGTAGCGAACGAGTGAGGCTGTGCCGTGGACCCCGTCTGTCGGCGCGCATGGAATGCTCAGTTGGGCCGCGCGGTAGGGTTAGGGCATATGGGCCGAAAAGGAGGTATGGCGGCCCAGGTAAGGCTTTTTCTTTTTCCCTTTTTATTTTCTGTTTTCTTTTCTTTTACTTTTAAATCTAAGTTTTGAATTTCAAATTTGTGATGACTTGTACTCAAACTTTTCTAAGTATATGATTTTGGATAAATCATTGTGGATCAATTTATCTATTTGTAAGTTTTATTTCTTTGTATTACATAGCATTTTTCTTTCTCTCTTTCCAAACTTTAGCATTTCTTTTAGGATTTAATTTCTCATTTGGATATTTAATATTTTTCTTGTCACAAAATGCACACAAAAATATCCAGCATGATGCAATGATTTAGTAGCATATCTTTTTATTATTTGTTTTTGGACATGGTGTTCTCATATGATGATGAATAAAGATCACACTCACATAAAGAGAAAATGTTTCTCTATTGGTGTTTTATCTAGTAATTACAAAGTGGGTGTTACATAGTATTCAGCCCTATGTCCATGAGGTGGTATGGCATGATTATAATGTGTTGCTGGTGGGGCACCATAATGTTGCTGCGATGAATGTGGGAACTGTGCGTATTGCGCAGCTCTCGGCTCTGCGTATGCATATCCGGACGGTCCGGCGTAAGAGGACGAATGGTCCGCGACCTGGCCAAATGGTCCAAAGGTATATCCGGATTGTTCAGCCGTACATGGTGCTACGTGGGTAGTCTCGTACCCAGACCGTCTGTAGTAAAGAACTGGACGGTCCGCGATCGGGCCGAATGGTCAAGGGCTATACCCGGACGGATCGGCCATATATGGCATGACTTGGGCAGTCTGCGCATGGACTCGTGTAGAGTCGGATGGTCTAGCGTAATATGTCGGCCGGTTCATGCCATATCCGGACGGTCCGCAACATATCCGGACGGTCCGGCGTGATGCACCGGATGGTCCGTGATGGGGCCAAAGTGTTCAGGGTTGTACCCTGATGGTCCAGCCATGTACGGTGCGACCTAAGTGTTTTGTGTGCGGACCTGCATCTGGTCGGACGGTCCGGCGAAATACGTCGGACGGTCCGCGGTATAACCGGACTGTTTGAGATGATGCTCGGACGGTCCGGTCGCGTCCAGTACCTGCCGCGTGCCTAGTGGTTGCGGCTGTTATGGTGACACGAAAACGTGCATCGGCATACCATATGATGGCTGGGTCAAAGGTGACCCGTTTATAGCCGATGTGTTTGACGTGGGTGGCACTGTATTAGACTCTCGCGATGGAAAGTTAAGAGCAGCTGATTTCTCGTATGCGCGTAAATGCATTTTAATAGATTCATCTACATATTGCTTTAACTGATCTCCTCGTTGATCCATGAAAGTCGTAAGAGATAGGTCTGGAGTACTTACAGCGGGACCCTGAAGTGGAGGTAGGAGAGATTCCATACCGATCTCCCCTTGACGGACGATCTTCTGGTGGCGATCTACCGTGAAGTGTGACAAGTACTTGTCCACCGCCTCCTTGCGTCGTTCGGAGAGTTTATGCAGCAGTTCCGCCTCTTCCTTGTCGCGTTGTTCGTTCCATTGCCGCATCACCTCCTTCTCATCGCGCATTACGAGGTCTTCAAAGGGCCTTTGGTCATCAGCCGGGAGCGCCTCCATGGCCGGCTTGATGATGTTGGTAGTGGAGATCTTGGTGTGATCCTTAGAACCGGCCATTTATGGGCCGATTTTTAGCAGATCTAGACACCTAATCCCTAGCGGAGTCGCCAAAAAGTATGTTGACACCCTTTTGGAGGCGCCAATTACTCAAAAGAACCAGCGGCGGTGCTCTCTGGCCAGGCGCGGACGGTCCGCGGCACAGGGCCGGACGGTCCGCGACCTGGCGTGAGGCGGAGGTGCTCTCTAGTCAGGCGCGGACGGTCCGCGGCACAGGGCCGGACGGTCCGCGACCTGGTACAGGAGCCCGGGTTCCCTGCCTGACGGCCGGACGGTCCGCGCCCTGGGGCCGGACGGTCCGCGCGTGCGCAGGGGCGGCGGAGGATCGCCGGCGGCGCCTGGATCTCGCTCCCGGGAGGGACCCCATCGGGGAGGAGAGATCCTAGGAGTTGTCTAGGCTCGGGCAGGCCGACCTAGTCTCCTCTAATCGATGTAGAGTCGAGGAGAGGCGGAGAATTTGTGGATCGAGAGGCTAAACTAGGGCTAAACTAGAACTAGACTAGAACTACTCCTAATGCATAAGGTAAAAAACGAGAAATAGACTGGATTTGATCGATTGTTGGGGGGTTCAATCGGCCGTAGCCCTTCATCTATATAAAGGGGAAGGTCTGGATCCGTTTCCAACTGTTTCCCGAGTTAATCCCACGATTTTAGGTAACAAATCCCGCGAGAAACTAGAAACCCTAACTGACTCTGCGCGCGCGCGGACCGTCCGCGCCACCACCGCGGACAGTCTGGACCGCGGACAGTCCGGCCTCAGGGCCAAACCGTCCGCCAGGCTCTTTTTAGCCTTCAACACGAGTGCTGCACGACATAGCCTAATATAGTTTTAACCCATAAATAAATTTAAATAGAAAACTTTTAAATATAAAGTTTTCGATCTCATCTATATCTACGACTTTAGTTTTGATCATTTTTGTATCCAAAGTCAATTGAGAATTAAAAAAATGAATTTTAGAATCAATAATCTTAAAACATAATTTTTGAGTCCTAAATGATTTCAAGGAAGAACATAATCAATTGTAAAGTTGTAAATCTTTTTTCAGACCATCTATATTCTATTCATCCGATATCATTTTACAAAAAAATCTTAAAAAATTGAAATTACTAGCAGTGACTCAGAAAATTGCCCGTGTATACTATACTTAAAGCACCAATTTTAACGGTCATCTCGCGCCATCTTTTTACAACTAACTCCTCACAGCTATTTCAAATTAATCCGCTGCACGCCTATAGATGACCAAACGGCGACCCGGCACGAGCCAGATAGCCGCGGGCCACAACTCTAGCCCAGACACGTCATGCCGGCCTGCTGACTGTGCCGGGCTAGCCCGTCGGCCCATTTGATTAAATCAACGTAAAATATTAAAAAACGGTGCAGGAGGTGCGTGGTTCGAACTCATGCGTGATGAAAGAAGGGCGAGAAACACTGAGTGAAGCTGTCTAACCAGTAGAACGTCATGCTTAAATGTTTTTAATATTAAATATAAATTGTGTGTATATATATATATATATATGTTTTTTGTAAAATAAAAAATATAATCGTGTCGGGCCAGACCAGCACTACAGGTCGAGGCTACAGCCCAAGCACCGTACGACGTTCTTGGCTCTTGCAAGCATTAGGTCGTTTCTGAGACCACATTGGCACAATGGACTTCATGATGTTTGAGATTGCTGAATTGGATGGAGCAACAATGATTTGTCACACTAACAGTAAAATGAAAGGTTATTTGTTGGTTTTAAACGTTAGTAATTGCTACAAAGTAGCATAATTCATATGGAGCGCATTAAGTTTTTATTGATGCCTGACTTTAGCAATCACTACATATTTTGATCTATCTTTTTTATAAGTTTGAGTTGTGACTTATTTTAGAAACTTGAGCTCACAAACTTTCTCTTATTTGGTCTCTGTATAGTGGAATTATGTTATTTTATAATCTTTGTTCGTTCAGTCAGTCGTTGTGAACTCTCTTATAATCGCTCACTTCATTAACCATGTTGTACCAAGATATATTGCATGGAGTAAACAATAACATCAGTTAGCCAAATCAAAAAAATATTATACGGAGAGCGAAGACAATCAATAAAAAATGTTGAAATTTTTTTGGTGGATAAATTATGTGAGTATTGTTGTAAGCCGTCGCAACACACGGGCAACCGACTAGTATGAATAGAGTGGCTGTTTTTTAAAACATTTGATCGTAGACTTTAAAAAATAGCTAATAAAAATAAATTTACGCTATTGGTTCATAGCGTCGACCTATAATGCTGGCGTCTATACGTTAAAGTTTATAACCGCAGAAAAAAAATGATTGTGAACTGAGTGCAATTTTTATAAATTTCTAGATCACCGTACCTTTTTTTAACGACAGCCAAGATCCGAATCTGATATGCCGCGTTAATTATTGAAGGGTACTGACTTGGAGGGCGCGGCACGCATACCTTTCCGCGTGGAGGATGGACATGGACCGGTCTATCTAGTATTCTAGTTCAACGGGTAAACAAGCAGCCAGCAAAATAAAATACTTCGCAACTACGAATGCTTATTTGGATCTCATTCTTTATACAGTTAGTTATAAGTGGTGTGATATAAAATCTAGATTCCAGAAAATGATAAGCTGTTTAGATCTTGTTTTTATATGATGTGTTTGGTTTAAAATCAAAGTGGGATGAGATGGGACGATACCGTCCTCAATTTTTTGAATCACACCGCCAAAAAAACTGTTCCGGTATTTATCTCGTTTATACGTAACTCTCATCCAAACATTATATAAACTGTGTTCGTCATTTTCCATGCAAAATGCCCATTTGTTGCCTGCTTGAGCAAAACGAAGGATCAAAGTTGAAGTTTTGAGAAGATTGTCTGTATGACGCGCGGTGTTTGCCTGAGATAGATAACCAGCGGAAACTAGGATTTTACCTAAAGTACTAGTAAATTGCTCGCGCCTTGCACGAGATTTTTATTGTTGCTGGCATATGAATCTAGTAGTAGATGCAAATAAAAATTGCTGCACGACTTCGAGATGTTATCAACTTGCTAGATTCATAGAACTTCAAATAAATCAAAACGAACCCTAAAGGGAGCATCGACTAACATAAAAAACATATAATTAGTTTTAAAAGATTTGCCCCAAACTCATAATTGTCGTATAGTGATTTTTTAGACAATCCAAAATTGTGTAAAAGAAATTTCTTGTTGGCGTATGATTGTATACGTTAGAATGCAAATATAACATAAATTTTTTTTGTATACAATTATGGACTTAACACCGCAAATATAATATAAAATTGTGTAAACAACATTAGAATGCAAATATAATATAAAATTGTGTAAACAACAAGCAAAAAATAACTACCGGTGTTAGATTTTTTGCTAAACCTTAATAGACTGGTGGTTCGGTGGGCCAGCTTAGGGTATGCCGTGGTCCACCCGGCCCACCCATTAGATATGCCTCTGTTATGTGCAACCAAATCATGGATCATATGACTGATGTTTGGGTAATAGAAATCAGAGTTTCAAATTAACAATGGCATCAACAAATTCTTGAACTATGCAAGCAGACGACAAAAAAAACATGTAAACTGTAATCTAGAGTAAAATCTATTTTTTCAAGGTGTATCTCATCTTCATGTGCTAACCTTGTGTCTGTAAGGAAAATGGACCCTGGGTCATTTGGCTCAATAGATTTTGGTGTTTGATGATCAACATAACCTGTTGACTAATGTGTTTACTAGTGTTTATGATTGTAGTTCACAGGATGCTAAAGTTACTTGGACTAAGGCATTAAGGAAAGTAACACCTCAAAAGAAGACATTATGAAGATCACAATTAAAGATCAAAGAATATCAAGTGAAGTCCAAAAAACGAAGAAAAGTGTCGCCACAGGCGGACTGTCTGGTCGAGGGACACCGGACTGTTCGGTGCACTAGGGAACAGTAGCCCAACAGCTAGTTCCTGGTGGCACTGGTGAAGAGAAGCCATCAGACTATCCAATGTGACACACGGACTGTCCGGTGTGAAAGCCTGCAGCGCCAACGGTCACCTGCGGTGTCAGATCCAATGGCTAGGCGCACCGGACTGCCTGGTGTGCTGCAGAGAGCAGCAGCTTTTCTCCAACGGCTAAAATTGTGTTGGGGCCTATATATACTTCACCCAACAGGTCATTTCAAGGTGTGGGATCCCAAGAAACATACCAAGGCATATAATAGACATTTCCAAGTGCTCATACACCCAAATGCTTAATAGAATCACTCGGTGATTAGCGTAGGTGCTTTACGTAGTGATTAGGTTAGCTAGACCACTCTAGCGCTTGCTCTAGATGAATCCTAGTTAGTTGAGTGAATTTAGAAAAACCACACAAACCCTCGGCTCTTGCGCAAGCCATTGTAATTGTACCGAGAAGCGAGAGACTTGCGAGACTATGACAATCGCGTTTGTGTCACAACCGCTATCGTGTACCGGAGGGAACGAGGCTCACGACGTTTAGGCCAGAAGCTCGATAGTGGAGACGACGGGGAGTGTCCGAGAGGAGCCGGAAGCAGAGCACCACTTGCACGTGGAGAAGGTCCACGACTCTACGGAGTTATTCGACCGTGGTGCTTGGCCCTCATGTGGGCTTCCCTTTGCGTAGGGGCACCAACGAGGATTAGTCGGGACCTTGTGTGGTTCTGGATACCTCGGTAAAAATACATGCGGCATCCACAAGAGTTTGCATTTCTACCTTTCTCTTTAGCTTCCGCATTTATATTAAGCATTTAAGTTTCAATCTTGTCTTTATACTTATATTGTTTAGGATTGAAACTTAGACATTGCGGTATAGATAGCAACACTTAGCCAAAACCTAGTTTGCACATTCTAAATTATTTATTTGCATAGGTTTTGCTCTAGGGATTTATTTGTGTCCTAGTTTAGAGAAAGTTTTAGAAGTCCTAATTCACCCCCTCTTAGACATCACCTGTTTCCTTCAGTGTCAATGTTTGATCCCGCTAACAATGTCTAGAAGAAGGACGCCAAAACTGTATACATGTGATTTTCTGTCATGTGTCCTCGAATAGAATGTTGAGGAGCCCAATAGCCTCTGCCAATTAAAATGAAGCAAAGCTGAAAAAGACATTCATAGGCCATATATATCATACATAGGTGATTAGAAATCTCATTGTTTTAATTAATTTTGTGGACTTTTCTTATAAAGTGTTGGTCCTTGTTCTCAAATGCTATACATCAAGAACAGGGCAACACGATTGTTAACGATTAAAGACCTCTGTCCTTTGAAGCATTATCTCCTTTAGAATATAATGATCTTCAGACGAAGGTCATGAAGGACATGCCTTCATCATCTCAATAAATAAATATAAGTAAGAATATATGAAGTACAAAAGAATATAAGTAATGATCATGACACAGTAGATTATTTTTAATCTCATTCCATAAACATAAATGAATATCATGATATTTATATTACATTGGTACCTTCGGCTTGTTAGAATATGAAAATACGAGAGTGACGCAAGAGTGATTACAATCCAGCGTGAATAGTACGGTATTACTGTTCATCTATTTATAGGCACAAGACGCAGCTCGGACAAAATTACATTCATGTCCCTCACATTTACTGTTAACCATAAGGCAAGCTATCAAGGACTAAGTAGTCTTTTCCCCTTTAGGTCGATTTTGTTCCCCTCCTTCGTCATCATACTAAGTCGAAGCTCCTTCAGCCACAGCTTTGGCGTTCGTCTTTGTCACCTTCGGGTTGTATCTTCATATCACACATGCCTTCACCAGAAGAGAAAACCTTCATCCCAAAGTCGAAGCCTCCTGTAACAGTCTATGTCACACTGAAAACATATGGTTAGTTATGTTTTTGAGGACCTTCGGAAGAGAAAGGCCCCCAACAGTAGCCTCTCGCAGTATTAATTTGTTTCTTTATAACAAATTCAGACTGCGACGTGAACGAAGGCCTTTAGCCAAAGGTCCAAAAAAACACCTTCCCTTCGCTAGAATAGCGAACATCACTGACATATAAAATCCACCAAATCATGGGGCGCTAGGCATATAAATAGGAACTTGCATCAAGAGCATTTGATGTGCCATTTCAGTTGCTTGTGCTATTTTTGGCATTCTGAATTTTCTTGCTATGCCGAGTTTTGATTAAATTTTAAGCTTCGGCAATCGTGCAACCGTTGTCTAAATGGCTGAAGAGAAGAAGATTGCTGACCCTGCATTGGCTGGGTTTTATGAAGCTATAGAGAAGACAAATACAGAGAAGATTACCAATGAGATGCTGGCTGGGTTATCTAAAGATTTCGACGATAGTGAAAGTTTTGACTTAGAAAGTGGAAACGAAGGTGTCGAAGATCGGCCCTGGCGGCCGAGTCATACCATCTTCGGGAAATCAACCATCAAACAGAGTCAAATTGATGCAATTAAAGGAACATACTTCTATGATATTTCTATCATGAGGGCTGGAGGAGATAACAATGTCCCTGCGCCCGAAGCAGACGAAGTTGTTGTCTGAAAGTCGCCTAGAGGGGGGGTGAATAGGGCGAAACTGAAATTTACAAATATAAACACAACTACGAGACGGGTTAGCGTTAGAAATAAACACGAGTCCGAGAGAGGGCGCAAAACAAATCGTGAGTAAATGCGGAGTGAGACACGATGATTTGTTTTACCGAGGTTCGGTTCTTGCAAACCTACTCCCCGTTGAGGAGGCCACAAAGGCCGGGTCTCTTTCAACCCTTTCCCTCTCTCAAACGGTCCCTCGGACCGAGTGAGCTTCTCTTCTCAAAATCAAACCGGGAACAAAACTTCCCCGCAAGGACCACCACACAATTGGTGTCTCTTGCCTTGATTACAATAGAGTTTTAATCACAAGAACAAGTGAGAAAGAAAGAAGCAATCCAAGCACAAGAGCTCAAAAGAACACGGTAAATCTCTCTCTCTAATCACTATAGCCTTGTGTGGAATTGGAGAGGATTTGATTACTTGAGTGTGTCTAGAATTGAATGCCTAGCTCTTGTAAGTGGTTGAGAAGTGGAAAACTTGGATGACTTGAATGTGGGGTGGTTGGGGGTATTTATAGCCCCAACCACCAAAATAGCCGTTTGGTGGAAGCTGTCTGTCGAATGGTGCACCGGACAGTCCGGTGCACACCGGACATGTCTGGTGCGACAGCCACGTCACCAGGCCGTTAGGGTTCCGACCGTTGGAGCTCTGACGCTGGGCCCGCCTGGATGTCTGGTGGCACACCGGACATGAACTGTAGGGTGTCCGGTGCGCCAACATGGGCGTGCCTGACCTCTGCGCGCGCTGGCGCGCATTTAATGCGCAGCAGGTAGCCGTTGGCGCCTGAAGTAGCCGTTACCCCCGCAGTTACACCGGACAGTCCGGTGTACACCGGACATGTCCGGTGAATTATAGCGGAGCAGCCGTTGCGAATTCCCGAGGCTGGCGAGTTCGGAGCCGCCCCCCTTGGAGCACCGGACACTGTCCGGTGTACACCGGACAATCCGGTGAATTATAGCGCGCCGGCCCTGAGAATTCCCGAAGGTGCGATGTTCATCTTGTAGTTCCTTGGTGCACCGGACACTGTCCGGTGGCACACCGGACAGTCCGGTGTGCCCGACCAGGGCAGCCTTCGGTTGTCCCTTTGCTCCTTTGTTTGAACCCTTTCTCTTGATCTTTTTATTGGCTTATTGTGTACCTTTGCCACCTGTAGAACTTATAAACTAGGGCAAACTAGTTAGTCCAATTATTTGTGTTGGGCAATTCAACCACCAAAATTAGTTTAGGAAATAGGTGTAATCCTAATTCCCTTTCAATCTCCCCCTTTTTGGTGATTGATGCCAACACAAACCAAAGCAAGTATAGAAGTCCATAATTGAACTAGTTTGCATAGTATAGGTGTAAAGGTTGCTTAGAATTGAGCCAATAAATATTACTTACTGGGTATGCATGGATTGTTTCTTTATTTTTAATATTTTGGACCACGCTTGCACCACATGTTTTGTTTTTGCAAATTCTTTTTGTAAATCCTTTTCAAAGTCTTTTTGCAAATAGTCAAAGGCAATTGAATAAGATTTTGCGAAGCATTTTTAAGATTTAAAATTTTGTCCCCTTGTTTCAAATGCTTTTCCTTTGACTAAACAAAGCTCCCCCTTAATAAATTCTCCTCTTAGTGTTCAAGAGGATTTTAAGATATCAATTTTGAAAATACTACTTTCTCCCCTTTTAGAACACAAAGAGATACCTAATTTGAAATTTGCCAATTGAAAATCATTAATTTTAAAATTAGGGTGGTGGTGCGGTTTTAGGGTGGTGGTGCGGTCCTTTTGCTTTGGGCCAATACTTTCTCCCCCTTTGGCATGAATCGCCAAAAACGGATACTTGGAATGAAATATAGGCCCTTTTTAGCTACTTTCTCCCCTTTGGCAAATAAACATATGAGTGAAGATTATACCAAAGACGGAGAGTGAAGCGGAGCGACGGTGAAGGATGAGTAGTAGAGTGGAGTGGAAGCCTTTGTTTTCGCCGAAGACTCCAATTCCCTTTCAATATACCTATGACTTGGTTTGAAATTCACTTGAAAACACATTAGTCATAGCATATATAAAAGAGACATGATCAAAGGTATACTTATGAGCTATGTGTACAAATTAGCAAAAGAAATTCCTAGAATCAAGAATATTGAGCTCATGCCTAAGTTTAGTAAAAGTTTGTTCATCTAGTGGCTTGGTAAAAATATCGGCTAATTGATCTTTAGTGTTAATATATGCAATCTCGATATCCCCCTTTTGTTGGTGATCCCTAAGAAAATGATACCGAATGACTATGTGTTTAGTGCGGCTATGCTCAACGGGATTATCCGCCATGCGGATTGCACTCTCATTATCACATAGAAGGGGAACTTTGGTTAATTTGTAACCATAGTCCCGTAGGGTTTGCCTCATCCAAAGCAATTGCGCGCAACAATGGCCTTCGGCAATGTACTCGGCTTCGGCGGTAGAAAGAGCGACCGAATTTTGCTTCTTTGAAGCCCAAGACACCAAGGATCTTCCCAAGAACTGGCAAGTCCCCGATGTGCTCTTTCTATTAATTTTACACCCTGCCCAATCGGCATCCGAATAACCAATTAAATCAAATGTGGATCCCCGAGGGTACCAAAGCCCAAACTTAGGAGTATAAGCCAAATATCTCAAGATTCGTTTTACGGCCGTAAGGTGTGATTCCTTAGGGTCGGCTTGGAATCTTGCACACATGCATACGAAAAGCATAATGTCCGGTCGAGATGCACATAAATAAAGCAATGAACCAATCATTGACCGGTATACCTTTTGATCGACGGATTTACCTCCCGTGTCGAGGTCGAGATGCCCATTGGTTCCCATGGGTGTCTTGATGGGCTTGGCATCCTTCATTCCAAACTTGGTTAGAATGTCTTGAGTATACTTTGTTTGGCTAATGAAGGTGCCCTCTTGGAGTTGCTTGACTTGGAATCCTAGAAAATACTTCAACTCCCCCATCATAGACATCTCGAATTTCTATGTCATGATCCTACTAAATTCCTCACATGTAGATTCGTTAGTAGACCCAAATATGATATCATCAACATAAATTTGGCATACAAACAAATCATTGTCAAGAGTTTTAGTGAATAAAGTAGGATCGGCCTTGCCGACTTTGAAGCCATTTGCAATAAGGAAATCTCTAAGACATTCATACCATGCTCTTGGGGCTTGCTTGAGCCCATAAAGCGCCTTAGAGAGCCTATAGACATGGTTAGGGTACTCACTGTCTTCAAAGCCGGGAGGTTGCTCAACGTAGACCTCTTCCTTGATTGGTCCATTGAGGAAGGCACTCTTCACGTCCATTTGATAAAGCTTGAAGCCATGGTAAGTAGCATAGGCTAATAATATGCGAATTGACTCAAGCCTAGCTACGGGTGCATAGGTTTCACCGAAATCCAAACCTTCGACTTGGGAGTATCCCTTGGCCACAAGCCGAGCTTTGTTCCTTGTCACCACACCATGCTCGTCTTGCTTGTTGCGGAAGACCCACTTGGTTCCTACAACATTTTGATTAGGACGTGGAACTAAATGCCATACCTCATTCCTAGTGAAATTGTTGAGCTCCTCTTGCATCGCCATTACCCAATCCGAATCTTGTAGTGCTTCCTCAACCCTGTGTGGCTCAATAGAGGAAACAAGAGAGTAATGCTCACAAAAATGTGCAACACGAGATCAAGTAGTTACCCCCTTATGAATGTCGCCGAGGATGGTGTCGACGGGGTGATCTCGTTGGATTGCTTGGTGGACTCTTGGGTGTGGCGGCCTTGGCTCTTCATCCTCCTTGTTTTGATCATTGGCATCTTCCCCTTGATCATTGTCGTCATCTTGAGGTGGCTCATCATCTCCATCAACTTGAGCCTTGTCCTCATTTTGGGTTGGTGGAGATGCTTGTGTGGAGGAGGATGGTTGATCTTGTGCATGTGGAGGCTCTTCGGATTCCTTAGGGCACACATCCCCAATGGACATGTTCCTTAGCGCGATGCACGGAGCCTGTTCTTCACCTATCTCATCAAGATCAACTTGCTCTACTTGAGAGCCGTTAGTTTCATCAAACACAACGTCACAAGAAACTTCAACAAGTCCTGAGGACTTGTTAAAGACTCTATATGCCCTTGTGTTTGAGTCATATCCTAGTAAAAAGCCTTCTACAGTTTTAGGAGCAAATTTAGATTTTCTACCTCTCTTAACAAGAATAAAGCATTTGCTACCAAAAACTCTAAAATATGAAATATTGGGCTTTTTACCGGTTAGGAGTTCATAGGATGTTTTTCTTGAGGATTCGGTGTAGATATAACCGGTTGATGGCGTAGCAAGCGGTGTTGACAGCCTCGGCCCAAAACCGATCCGGTGTCTTGTACTCATCAAGCATGGTTCTTGCCATGTCCAAGAGAGTTCGATTCTTCCTCTCCACTACACCATTTTGTTGTGGTGTGTAGGGTGAGGAGAACTTATGCTTGATGACCTCCTCCTCAAGGAAGCCTTCAATTTGAGAGTTCTTGAACTCCGTTCTGTTGTCGCTTCTAATTTTCTTGACCCTTAAGCCGAACTCATTTTGAGCCTGTCTCAAGAATCCCTTTAAGGTCTCTTGGGTATGGGATTTTTCCTGCAAAAAGAACACCCAAGTGAAGCGAGAATAATCATCCACAATAACTAGACAGTACTTACTCCCGCCGATGCTTATGTAAGCGATCGGGCCAAATAAATCCATGTGTAGGAGCTCCAGTGGCCTGTCACTTGTCATGATGTTCTTGTGTGGATGATGAGTGCCAACTTGCTTCCCGGCTTGGCATGCGCTACAAATCCTGTCTTTCTCAAAATGAACATTTGTTAGTCCTAAAATGTGCTCTCCCTTTAGAAGCTTATGAAGATTCTTCATTCCAACATGAGCTAGTCGGCGGTGCCAGAGCCAACCCATGTTAGTCTTAGCAATTAAGCAAGTGTCGAGTTCAGCTCTATCAAAATCTACCAAGTATAGCTGACCCTCTAACACTCCCTTAAAGGCTATTGAATCATCACTTCTTCTAAAGACAGTGACACCTACATCAGTGAATAGACAGTTGTAGCCCATTTGACATAATTGAGAAACGGAAAGCAAATTGTAATCTAATGAATCAACAAGAAAAACATTGGAAATGGAATGGTCAGGAGAGATAGCAATTTTACCCAAACCTTTGACCAAACCTTGGTTTCCATCCCCGAATGTGATAGCTCGTTGGGGATCTTGGTTTTTCTCATAAGAGGAGAACATTTTCTTCTCCCCTGTCATGTGGTTTGTGCACCCGCTGTCGATGATCCAACTTGAGCCCCCGGATGCATAAACCTACAAAACAAGTTTAGTTCTTGACTTTAGGTACCCAAACGGTTTTGGGTCCTTTGGCATTAGAAACAAGAACTTTGGGTACCCAAACACAAGTTTTGGAGCCCTTGTGTTTGCCCTAACAAACTTGGCAACTACCTTGCCTGATTTGTTAGTCAAAACATAAGATGCATCAAAAGTTTTAAATGAAATGCTATGATCATTTGATGCATTAGGAGTTCTCTTCTTAGGCAACTTAGCATGGGTTGGTTGCCTAAAGCTAGATGTCTCACCCTTATAAATAAAAGCATGGTTAGGGCCAGAGTGAGACTTCCTAGAGTGAATTCTCCTAATTTTGCTCTTGGGATAACCGACAGGGTACAAAATGTAACCCTCGTTATCCTGAGGCATAGGAGCCTTGCCCTTAACAAAGTTAGACAAATTTTTAGGAGTGGTTTTAAGTTTGACATTGTCTCCCCTTTGGAAGCCAATGCCATCCTTGATGCCAGGGCGTCTCCCATTATAGAGCATACTTCTAGCAAATTTAAACCTTTCATTCTCTAAGTTATGCTCGGCAATTTTAGCATCTAATATTGCTATATGATCATTTTGTTATTTAATTAAATCCATATGATCATGAATAGCATCAATATCAACATCTCTACATCTAGTGCAAATAGAAACATGCTCAACAGTAGATGTAGAGGGTTTGCAAGATTTTAATTCTACAACCTTAGCATGTAATATATCATTTTCACTTCTAAGGTTAGAAATAGTAACATTGCAAACATCAAAATCTTTAGCCTTAGCAATTAATTTTTCATTTTCAATCCTAAGACTAGCAAGAGAATCATTCAATTCCTTAATCTTAGCAAGCAAATTATCATTATCATTTCTAAGATTGGGAATCGAAACATCACAAACATGAGAATCAACCTTAGCAATTAATCTAGCATTTTCATTTCTAAGGTTGTTAATAGTCTCATGGCAAGTGCTTAGCTCACTAGACAATTTTTCACATTTTTCAACTTGTAGACCATAAGCATTTTTGACCTTAACATGCTTTTTGTTTTCCTTAATAAGGAAGTCCTCTTGAGAGTCCAAGAGATCATCCTTCTCATGAATAGCACTAATCAATTCATTTAATTTTTCTTTTTGTTGCATGTTTAGATCGGCAAAAAGAATGCGCAAGTTATCCTCCTCATTGCTAGCATCATCCTCATCACTAGAGGTTTCGTATTTTGTGGAGGATCTTGATTTTACCTTCTTCTTTTTGCCCTCCTTGTGAATGAGGCACTTGTGGCCGACGTTGGGGAAGAGAAGTCCCTTGGTGACGGCGATGTTGGCGGCGTCCTCGTCGGAGGAGGAGTCGGTGGAGCTCTCGTCGGAGTCCCACTCGCGGCACACGTGGGCATCGCCGCCCTTCTTCTTGTAATGTCTCTTCTTCTTCTTTCTTCTCCCCTTCTTGTCGTCGCCCCTGTCACTATCACTAGATAATGGACATTTAGCAATAAAATGACCGGGCTTACCACATTTGTAGCACACCTTCTTGGAGCGGGGTTTGTAGTCTTTCCCCCTCCTTTGCTTGAGGATTTGGCGAAAGCTCTTGATAATGAGCGCCGTCTCCTCGTTGTCGAGCTTGGAGGCGTTGATGGGTGTTCGACTTGGAGTAGCCTCCTCCTTCTTTTCTTTTGTCGCCTTCAATGCGACGGGTTGTGCCTCGGGCGTGGAGGAGGTGCCTTGCTCGATGATTTTCTTTGAGCCTTTAATCATTAGCTCAAAGCTCACAAATTTTCCTATAACCTCCTCGGGAGACATTAGCTTATACCTAGGATCGCCTCGAATTAATTGAACTTGTGTAGGGTTAAGAAATACGAGGGATCTAAGAATAACCTTGACCATCTCATGGTCATCCCATTTTTCGCTCCCGAGGTTGCGCACTTGGTTCACCAAGGTCTTCAAGCGGTTGTACATTGCTTGTGGATCCTCCCCTTGGTGAAGCATGAAGCGACCAAGCTCCCCCTCGATCGTTTCCCGCTTGGTGATCTTTGTCACCTTGTCTCCCTCATGCGCGGTCTTGAGTATGTCCCAAATTTCCTTCGCACTTTTTAGCCCTTGCACCTTATTATACTCCTCTCGACTTAGAGAGGCGAGGAGTATAGTGGTGGCTTGGGAGTTAAAGTGGTGAATTTGGGCCACCTCGTCCGAATCATAGTCTTCATCCTCTACGGATGGTACCTGTACACCAAACTCAACAACATTCCATATGCTTGTGTGGAGTGAGGTTAGATGATGCCTCATTTTGTCACTCCACATATTATAATCTTCACCATAAAAAACCGGTGGTTTGCCTAATGGAACGGAGAGTAAAGGAGTACGTTTTGAAATGTGGGGGTAGCGTAGGGGGATCTTACTATACTTCTTGCGCTCTTGGTTCTTAGAAGTTACGGACGGCGCATCGGAGTCGGACGTCGATGGTGATGAAGAGTCGGTCTCGTAGTAGACCACTTTCCTCATCCTTTTGTGCTTGTCGCCTTTCCGATGCGACTTGTGGGAAGAGGATTTCTTCTCCTTCCCCTTCCCTTTGTTGGAGGAGTTCTTCTTCTTCTCCTTCCTCTTGGTGCGGGACTCTTCCGATGAAGTGCTCCCGTGACTCGTAGTGGGCTTGTCGCCGGTCTCCATCTCCCTCTTGGTGTGATCTCCCGACATCACTTCGAGCGGTTAGGCTCTAATGAAGCACCGGGCTCCGATACCAATTGAAAGTCGCCTAGAGGGGGGTGAATAGGGCGAAACTGAAATTTACAAATATAAACACAACTACGAGACGGGTTAGCGTTAGAAATAAACACGAGTCCGAGAGAGGGCGCAAAACAAATCGTGAGTAAATGCGGAGTGAGACACGATGATTTGTTTTACCGAGGTTCGGTTCTTGCAAACCTACTCCCCGTTGAGGAGGCCACAAAGGCCGGGTCTCTTTCAACCCTTTCCCTCTCTCAAACGGTCCCTCGGACCGAGTGAGCTTCTCTTCTCAAAATCAAACCGGGAATAAAACTTCCCCGCAAGGACCACCACACAATTGGTGTCTCTTGCCTTGATTACAATAGAGTTTTAATCACAAGAACAAGTGAGAAAGAAAGAAGCAATCCAAGCGCAAGAGCTCAAAAGAACACGGTAAATCTCTCTCTCTAATCACTATAGCCTTGTGTGGAATTGGAGAGGATTTGATTACTTGAGTGTGTCCAGAATTGAATGCCTAGCTCTTGTAAGTGGTTGAGAAGTGGAAAACATGGATGACTTGAATGTGGGGTGGTTGGGGGTATTTATAGCCCCAACCACCAAACTAGCCGTTTGGTGGAAGCTGTCTGTCGAATGGTGCACCGGACAGTCCGGTGCACACCGGACATGTCCGGCGCGACAGCCACGTCACCAGGCCATTAGGGTTCCGACCGTTGGAGCTCTGACGCTGGGCCCGCCTGGATGTCTGGTGGCGCACCGGACATGAACTGTAGGGTGTCCGGTGCGCCAGCATGGGCGTGCCTGACCTCTGCGCGCGCTGGCGCGCATTTAATGCGTAGCAGGTAGCCGTTGGCGCCTGAAGTAGCCGTTACCCCACAGTTACACCGGACAGTCCGGTGTACACCGGACATGTCCGGTGAATTATAGCGGAGCAGCCGTTGCGAATTCCCGAGGCTGGCGAGTTCAGAGCCGCCCCCCTTGGAGCACCGGACACTGTCCGGTGAATTATAGCGCGCCGGCCCTGAGAATTCCCGAAGGTGCGAAGTTCATCTTGTAGTTCCCTGGTGCACCGGACACTGTCCGGTGGCACACGGATAGTCTGGTGTGCCCGACCAGGGCAGCCTTCGGTTGTCCCTTTGCTCCTTTGTTTGAACCCTTTCTCTTGATCTTTTTATTGGCTTATTGTGTACCTTTGCCACCTGTAGAACTTATAAACTAGGGCAAACTAGTTAGTCCAATTATTTGTGTTGGGCAATTCAACCACCAAAATTAGTTTAGGAAATAGGTGTAATCCTAATTCCCTTTCATTGTCTACAGGAGTTTTATGAAAGCAGGGCTTCAATTCCCCCTAGACAAATTTTTAGTTGATGTTTTGAAGACCTTTGAAATTTACCTTCATCAGATTACCCCCAAAGCTATCATTAGAATGGGGATTTTCATTTGGGCCATGAGAAGTCAGGGTTTAGAGCCGAATGCAAAATGCTTCTGCAACATGCATGAGCTGTTCTATGAGACGAAGGCTACTGGCAAAGAACAATATCATAATAATTTTGGTTGTTACGGTTTTGTGCCTTGCTCTGCTGTGAGCTATCTAGTCCCAACATTTCGGAAGAGGTGGCCAGGAGCCTAGATGTAAGAGTGGTTTTATATGAAGAATGACTTAGTTGAAAGAGAAGATATAAAGGGGATTATTCAACGCCCTATTTGGTCTCACTTCGGCATCAGGAGACCGTCTCTCGTACTTGGGAACGATATTCAGGCGTGCCAAGCTGCTTATAGCACGGTTTGCACCTATATTGGCACCAGGGACTTAGTCCAGGAGCACACTGCTTATAGAGTGTGGCCGCTCTCAAGCGGCTGGGAGATGCTGACCGAAGCTGCTTCTGGGTCCAACCAAGATGGTTTAGTTTACCTGAAGTATACCTTCAAGTACCGAAGTCAATTCAATGAGCCGAATGATGACTAGCTATATTGCATTGAGGCAACTAGCGACGAGTTGCTTAGTGCCTACATGAGGCCCGAGGATGATGCCCTGACAGTGGCCTTTGGAGGGCGAGGCAAGAAGAGATTGAACAGAGTCTTTGATGTAATTGGTTTTGTGTACCCAGACTATTGCTATCCCTCGTGAAAGTAGGGACATAAGAGAAAGGCTACTGCTTTGGCTATTTCTACCACGTCGAAGGGGAAAAAGGTTAAAGTTTTGACGCACCGCCCAGGTATATTGAAACGGCCAAAGTGTCGAAGCTTGCTAAGGGGCCTTCTTCTGCTGTTGAGCCAGAGTATCAAAGATGGGTGCATACTCATCGGAGCAAAAAATTATTCGAGGCGATCCCGAAGGAGTCATTCAATGGATCGGCGAAGAAGTCAAGGCTTTTGAAGAAATACTTAGCGATCGTGGGGATTTTTGTGCCTTCGCTGGTGCCTAAGGGGTTGCAGCAGTTTTGGAGAAAACTGGCTGTGAACATATTAAAGCTGCAGCCCAGGCAGAAGCCTTCCTCTCCATAGACGACATGAAGGAGCCTTCAGCTGAAGCTACTTTGATGGGCGGGAAATTCTATTCCAATGTTTGGATGAAGGGCGGCCGCGAGATAGCCGATGAAGCTATAAAGAAAAATGAAAAAGAATCCCATGATGTCCGGGAAGAAGCTAAGCGAGCCGAAGAGGCTGCTGAGCGTGCAAGGCGTATAGGTATTATTACTGAATTTTGGCTAAGATGTTTGTTTTTGGCTTCGGATTAACAACTTGTTCTTTATTACAGCTGAACTTTCACTGCCGCCTAAGCCATATGATCCCGAGGCCGATCCGGCCATGAAGGAAGCATTAGAAACGATAAGGATTGCCAAAGAAGTCGTTGACGAAGTTGTCAAAAGACTCCTAAATGAAGCTGCCGAGAAGATATTGAAATAAGACTAAATTCTTGTGTACTAAGAAATGTAATATTCGTGTATGAGTCGATCATCGAACATTTGTATGTATATTAATGTAATATATTTCTTTGCGTTGCATGAAATTTGTGTACATACTATTTTTGAGCCTTCAGCGAAAAAACACCTTTCTTTCTGAAAGGGAAATGTGCATTTGGGCAATTTCAATAATGTTTTGGTGATTAAGTGCCCAACACGTTTAATTAAGTTCTCATGTGCCAAATAAAGAGAAAAATGCAAATCAAAGAGAAAGGTATGTTTCTAGATTTAGTACATTGTTTTGAGTACTAATGTGTTTTGTCTAAGTGCTAGAAACAGTGAGAAAAGAATTAGAAAAAGAGGTGGCTGTGTGCAGCCAACTTCAGCTCGGCTTGGCACACCGGACTGTACGGTGGTGCACCGGACAGTGTCCGGTGCGCCAGGCTGGTCCACGTGAAAAGGCTGCTCTCGGGACTCGACGACGGCGTACGGCTATAATTCACCGGACTGTCCGGTGGTGCACTGGATTGTTTGGTGAGTCGTCCATGGCGAACTCGTCACTCTCGGGAAGAGGATCAACGGCGTATGGCTAAAATTCACCGGACTGTCTGGTGGTGCATCGGACTGTCCGATGAGCCAACGGTCGCCTGCGCCAACGGTCGGCCGTGCAATCTTCACGTGACACGTGGTCGCGCCAATGATCGGTTGGGCACACCGAACTGTCCGGTGTGCACCGGACAGTGTCCGGTGCGCCAACCGACACCGAGGACCAACGGTCGTATGCGCCTGATTTGGAAGGCGATCGCGCACCGGACAACTACAAGGACTATCCGGTGCACCACCCGACAGAAGGCAAGTTTGGCCTTCCAAGTTGGCCTCCAACGGCTCCTAGCTATCTTTGGGGCTATAAAAGGGACCCCTAGGCGCATGGAGGAGTCACCCAAGCATTCACTAAGCATCCTAAGACTCCAAGACTCCAACTTCACGCATTCGATTCTTCGTGATAGTGATTTGAGCTCCATTTGAGTTGTGAACTCCGTGTGTTGTGTTTCGAGCTCAAGTCGTGACTTGTGTGCGTGATTGTGCTGTGTATTTGAGTCTTGTGTGTGTTGCTCTTCCCAACCTTACTCTTGTGCGTTCTTTGTGATCAATCTTGTAATGGCGAGAGGCTCCAACTTGTGGAAATTCCTCGCAAACGGGAAGAAAACTATAAGGAAGAAAACCGTGGTATTCAAGTTGATCATTGGATCACTTGAAAGGGGTTGAGTGCAACCCTCGTCCATTGGGACACCACAACGTGGAAGTAGGCAAGTGTTACTTGGCCGAACCACAGGATAAAATCGCGTGTCTCTTGTGATTGCTCTCTCTATAATTATTTGTGTTCGCAAGAGCTTGCCTCTTAGACTTGATTAACTTGCGCTAATATCTCTTTAATCAAGCTTGTTGGAATTTAGTGTTTATTTTTATAGGATCACCTATTCACCCCCCTCTAGGTGCTCTCAATTGGTATCAGAGCCGTACTCTTCATCTAAGGGACTAACTGCCCGAAGAGATGGATCCTAAGGGAAAGGGGATGGTGGTCAACGACAAGGAAAAGGAGTCCTTCCTCAACGAGCCTAGAGACGATAAGGCAACCGACTCTAGCTCGAGTCACAAGAAGAAGGACGAGAAGAAGAAAAGGCGCATCAAGAAGATCGTCTACTACGACAGTGATGCATCTTCTTCTTCCAAGAGACAACGACGATGACGATTCTTTGTCAAAGAAAAATACGGTTAATCAAAACTTTCCTTTGATTATTCCCGCATGGCGTACAATTGGAATGCACATTTACTTTCTATTCCTCTAGGAAAACCTCCACACCTTGATGGAGAGGACTACTCATTTTGGAGTCATAAAATGTGTAGTCATCTATTTTCTCTCCATCCTAGCATTTGGGAAATAGTTGAAAATGGAATGCATTTCGATAATACGGATAACTCTGTGTTTATTAATGAGCAAATTCATAAGAATGCCCAATTTACTACTATCTTGTTAGCTTCGCTTTGCAGGGATGAATACAATAAAGTAAGTGGCTTGGACAACGCCAAGCAAATTTGGGACACCCTCAAGATCTCACATGAGGGAAACGATGCTACCATGATCACCAAAATGGAGTTGGTGGAAGGCAATCTAGGGAGATTCGCCATGATCAGGGGAGAAGATCCAACACAGACCTACAATAGGCTCAAGACCCTGGTCAACAAGATTAGAAGCTATGGAAGCACAAGATGGACGGACCACGACGTCGTCCGACTCATGCTTAGGTCCTTTACAGTTATTGACCCCCATCTTGTAAATCTTATCCGCGAAAACCCCAGGTACACAAAGATGATGCCCGAGGAGATACTCGGAAAATTTGTAAGCGGGCGCAACAAAACAAGGGGGAAGCGCTCCTGCTTTAAATGCGGTAAGACTGGTCACTTTATTGCAAATTGTCCCGATAATGATAATGACCAGGGACAAGAAAAGAGCGGAAAGAAGGAGAAAAAGAAGAGCTATAGGAAGGCAAAGGGCGAGGCGCACCTTGGAAAGGAATGGGACTCGGACTGCTCCTCCTCCGACTCCGACGACGAAGGACTCGTTGCCTCAGCCTTCAACAAGTCTTCTCTCTTCCCCAACGAACGCCATACATGTCTTATGGCCAAAGAAAAGAAGGTACATGTTCGAGATACCCCTAAGTACACTACTTCTAGCGATGATGATTCTTCCGATGATGAAGTAGATTACTCTAGTTTATTTAAAGGCTTAGATAGACATAAAGTAGACAAAATTAATGAATTAATTGATGCCCTTAATGAAAAGGATAGATTGTTAGAAAAACAAGAGGATATTCTATACGAGGAACATGACAAATTTGTTAGTGTGCAAAAATCTCTTGCTTTGGAGATTAAAAGAAATGAAATGCTTTCCTCCGAGTTATCTATTTGCCATGAATCTGTCTCTAGTTTAAAGAGTTTAAATGATGAATTAAATGCTAAGCTAGAGGAAGTCAAAACTAGTTCATGTGTTGAGCATGTCATTATTTATAATAGATGTAAGGACCTTAATATTGATGCCTGTAATGAACATCTTATTGCTATTACTAAATTGAATGATGAGGTGGCAAGTCTTAATGCTCAACTTAAGACTTGCAAAAATGATTTTGATAAATTAAAATTTGCTAGGGATGCCTACACCGTTGGTAGACACCCCTCAATTAAGGATGGGCTTGGTTTTCAAAGGAAGCCAAGAACTTAACAAGCTATATGGCTCCCATTCCCAACAAGGAGAAAGGGAAGGCTCCTATGGTTAATAATCCTCAAAGAAACCATGCTTTTATTTATGATAGGAAAATTGCAAATCGTGCTCATTATAATAGGAGTTATGATCATGATGCTTTTGATTCACATGCTATGTTTGCCTCTAGTTCTACTTTTGATCATGATAGAAATAGGCCCAGGAGGAATCATGTTGTGCACCATATGCCCAGGAAAATGTGCAATAAACCTACTACTGTCTTTTATGCTTGCAACACCACTTTTGTACTTTCATGTAAAAATAAAAAAGTGGTTGCTAGGAAGTTGGGATCCAAATACAAGGGAGACAAGACTTGTATTTGGGTTCCAAAAGTAATTGTGACTAACCTTGTAGGACCCAACAAGAGTTGGGTACCTAAAACCCAAGCGTAAATTGCCTTGCAGGTTTATGCATCCGGGGGCTCAAGCTGGATTATCGACAGCGGATGCACAAACCACATGACGGGGGAGAAGAAAATGTTCACCTCCTACGTCAAGAACAAGGATTCCCAGGATACGATTATCTTTGGAGATGGGAATCAAGGCAAGGTCAAAGGTTTGGGAAAAATAGCCATCACAAGCGAGCACTCTATTTCAAATGTATTTTTAGTAGAGTCATTAGGATACAACCTCCTGTCTATAAGTCAATTGTGCCACATGGGCTACAATTGTTTGTTTACAAATGTTGATGTATCTGTCTTTAGAAGGAGTGATGGTTCATTAGCTTTTAAGGGTGTATTAGACGGCAAGCTCTATTTAGTTGATTTTTCGAAAGAGAATGCCGATCTAGATGCATGCTTAATGGCTAAGACTAGTATGGGCTGGCTTTGGCATCGCCGTCTAGCACATCTTGGGATGAAGAACCTTCATAAGCTTCTAAAGGGAGATCATGTGTTAGGACTAACCAATGTTTGCTTTAAGAAAGATAGACCTTGTGCAGCTTGTCAGGCAGGGAAACAAGTGGGAAGCACTCATAATAGCAAGAATGTGATGACAACATCAAGATCACTAGAGCTTCTTCATATGGACCTCTTCGGACCCGTTGCCTACCTTAGCATCGAGGGAAGTAAGTATGGTCTTGTTATTATTGATGATTTTTCCCGCTTCACTTGGGTGTTCTTTTTGCAGGATAAATCATAAACCCAAGGGACCCTAAAGCGCTTTCTAAGGAGGGCTCAAAATGAATTTGAGCTCAAGGTGAAAAAGATAAGAAGCTACAACGGGTCCGAGTTCAAGAATCTGCAAGTGGAGGAGTATCTTGAGGAGGAAGGCGTCAAGCACGAGTTCGCTCCCTACACACCAACAAAACGGTGTGGTAGAGAGAAAGAACAGGACGCTTATCGATATGGCGAGAACGATGCTTGGAGAATTTAAGACGCCCGAGTAGTTTTGGTCGGAAGCTGTGAACACAGCTTGCCACGCCATAAACCGGCTCTACTTACATCGCCTTCTCAAGAAAACCTTGTATGAACTCCTTACCGGTAACAAACCCAACGTTTCTTACTTTCGTGTATTTGGGAGCAAATGTTACATTCTGGTGAAGAAAGGTAAACATTCTAAATTTGCTCCCAAGACAGTAGAAGGGTTTTTACTAGGGTATGACTCAAATACAAAGGCGTATAGAGTCTTCAACAAATCATCGGGTTTGGTTGAAGTCTCTAGCAACGTTGTATTTGATGAGACTAATGGCTCTCCAAGAGAGCATGTTGATCTTGATGACATAGATGAAGATGATGTTTCGACGGCCGCAATGCGCACGATGGCAATAGGTGATGTGCGACCACATGAACAACAAGAGCAAGATCAGCCATCTTCCTCAACAATGGTGCATCCCCCAACTCAAGATGCTGGACAGGTTCCTCAAGAAGAAGCGTGTGATCAATGGGGAGCACAAGAAGAACAAGCTATGGAGGAAGAAGCACCACGGGTCCCTCCAACTCAAGTCCAAGCAACGATCCAACGACATCACCCCATTGACCAGATTCTGGGTGACATAAGCAAGGGAGTAACTACTCGCTCAAGATTAGCTAACTTTTGTGATCATTACTCGTTTGTCTCTTCTATTGAGCCTTTCAGGGTAGAAGAGGCCTTGCAGGATCTGGACTGGGTGTTGTCCATGCAGGAAGATCTCAACAACTTCAAGAGGAATGAAGTTTGGTGCCTGGTGCCACGTCCAAAGCAAAATGTTGTGGGAACCAAGTGGGTGTTCCACAACAAGCAAGACGAGCACAGGGTGGTGACAAGAAACAAGGCTCAACTTGTGGCAAAAGGTTATGCCCTAGTCGCAGGTTTGGATTTCGAGGAGACTTTTGCTCCTATGGCTAGGCTAGAGTCTATTCAAATATTATTAGCCTATGCCACTCACCACTCTTTTAGGTTGTTTCAAATGAATGTGAAGAGCGCTTTCCTCAACGGGCCAATCAAGGAGGAGGTATACGTGGAACAACCCCCTGGCTTTGAGGATGACAGGTACCCCGACCATGTGTTCAAACTCTCTAAGGCGCTCTATGGACTTAAGCAAGCCCCAAGAGCATGGTATGAATGCCTTAGAGATTTCTTAATTGCTAATGCTTTCAAGGTTGGGAAAGCCGATCCCACTCTTTTTACTAAGACTTGTGATGGTGATCTTTTTGTGTGCCAAATTTATGTTGATGACATAATATTTGGTTCCACTAATCAAAAGTCTTGTGAGGAGTTTAGCAGGGTGATGACACAAAAGTTCGAGATGTCGATGATGGGCGAGTTGACCTACTTCCTTGGATTCCAAGTGAAGCAACTCAAGGGCGGCACTTTCCTCTCCCAAATGAAGTACACACAAGATCTTCTCAAGCGGTTTGGGATGAAGGACGCCAAGCCCGTGAAGACACTGATGGGAACCGACGGGCATGTCGACCTCAACAAAGGAGGTAAGTCCGTTGATCAAAAGGCATACCGGTCTATGATAGGTTCCTTGCTTTATTTATGTGCTAGTAGACCGGACATTATGCTTAGTGTATGCATGTGTGCTAGATTTCAATCCGACCCCAAGGAATGTCACCTTGTGGCCGTTAAGCGAATTCTTAGGTATTTAGTTGCTACACCTTGCTTTGGGATCTGGCATCCAAAGGGGTCTACCTTTGACTTGATTGGATATTCAGACTCCGATTATGCCGGGTGCAAGGTTGATAGGAAGAGCACATCAGGGACGTGCCAATTCCTAGGAAGGTCCCTGGTGTCCTGGAGTTCAAAGAAACAAACATCCGTTGCCCTATCCACCGCTGAGGCCGAGTATATTGCCGCAGGACAGTGTTGCGCGCAACTACTTTGGATGAGGCAACCCTCCGGGACTTTGGCTACAATCTGAGCAAAGTCCCACTCCTATGTGACAATGAGAGTGCAATCCGCATGGCAGATAATCCTGTTGAACACAGCCGCACTAAGCACATAGACATCCAGCATCACTTTCTGAGAGACCACCAACAAAAGGGAGATATCGAGGTGTACCATATTAGCACAGAGAACCAGCTAGCCGATATCTTTACCAAGCTATTGGATGAGAAAACTTTTTGCAGGTTGTGTAGTGAGCTAAATGTCTTAGATTCGCGTAACTTGGATTGATCTATAGCATACATGTGTTCTATGCCTTTGATCATGTTACTTTGAAGCATTTACATTACTTGTTGTATATCTGTGGTGCTCAAGTTGTACAAGATCCCCCTAGACCTCACAAGTCCATATGCAAATGGTGCACATATTTAGGGGGAGATGTGCTACAACTTGACCCTTTGAGACTAACCTTTTGTGTTTGAGTATACTTGATGTAGTCTCAAAAGTGCATTGAAAGGGAAAGGTGAACTTGGACGATGCAAAGACTTCCACTGCACTCCGGTATTAGTGTACTCACCTCCAAGTTCCTACTTATGCTCTCATTGCCTTTTTGCTCTTAATTGACATTTTTGGTGAGGCAATGGGTTAAAGGGCCAAGAATAATCTTGTTTTGGTGCTTAATGCTAAAGGGGGAGAAATTAAGGCCAAAAGCAAATGGATCAGCTACCACTTGTGAATTTTGAAAACAATAGAGTTAGAACTTTTGATTTGTCCAAAATACTCTTACTGCAAAATTTAGTCTCTTGTGGAGAGAATTTTTTATTATGGAAAAGGGGGAGTTTTTGGCACTTGATCAATTTCACTCTTGGATTATTTCTCTTTATGCCCAAACAGGTGAGTTCGACTTAGAGATAGGAAAATGAATTTGATTTACAAAAATAAACCAAGTGGTGGCAAAGAGCGATCCAAATATGCCAAATTATAGTCAAAAACAATTTGGTCTTCAATTGCATTGATTCTGCACTTCTCTTGTTGCTTTTTGTTGTGTTGGCATAAATCACCAAAAAGGGGGAGATTGAAAGGGAAATGTGCCTTTGGGCAATTTCAATAATGTTTTGGTGATTAAGTGCCCAACATATTTAATTAAGTTCTCATGTGCCAAGTAAAGAGAAAAGTGCAAATCAAAGAGAAAGGTACGTTTCTAGACTTAGTACATTGTTTTGAGTACTAATGTGTTTTGTCTAAGTGCTAGAAACAGTGAGAAAAGAATTAGAAAAAGAGGTGGTTGTGTGCAGCCAACTTTAGCTCGGCTTGGCACACCGGACTGTCCGGTGGTGCACCGGACTGTCCGGTGGTGCACCGGACAGTGTCCGGTGCGCGAGGCTGGTCCGCGTGAAAAGGCCGCTCTTGGGACTCGACGGCGGCGTACGGCTATAATTGACCGGACTGTCCGGTGGTGCACCGGACTATCCGGTGAGTCGTCCGCGGCGAACTCATCGCTCTCAGGAAGAGGATCAACTGCGTATGGCTAAAATTCACCGGACTGTCCGGTGAGCCAACGGTCGGCCGCGCAATCTTCGCGTGACACGTGGTCGCGCCAATGGTCGGTTGGGCACACCGGACTGTCTGGTGTGCACCGAACAATGTCCGGTGCGCCAACCGACACCGAGGACCAACGGTCGGATGCGCTTGATTTGGAAGGCGGTCGCGCACCGGACAGCAGCTACAGGGACTGTCCGGTGGTGCACCGGATTGTCCGGTGCACCATCCGACAGAAGGCAAGTTTGGCCTTCCAAGTTGGCCTCCAACGGCTCCTAGCTGCCTTGGGGCTATAAAAGGGACCCCTAGGCGCATGGAGGAGTCACCCAAGCATTCACTAAGCATCCTAAGACTCCAAGACTCCAACTTCACGCATTCGATTCTTTGTGTTAGTGATTTGAGCTCCATTTGAGTTGTGAACTCCGTGTGTTGTATTTTGAGCTCAAGTCGTGACTAGTGTGCGTGATTGTGCTGCGTATTTAAGTCTTGTGTGTGTTGTTCTTCCCAACCTTACTCTTGTGCATTTTTTGTGATCAATCTTGTAAGGGCGAGAGGCTCCAACTTGTGGAAATTCCTCGCAAACGGGAAGAAAACTATAAGGAAGAAAACCGTGGTATTCAAGTTGATCATTGGATCACTTGAAAGGGGTTGAGTGCAACCCTCGTCCATTGGGACGCCACAACGTGGAAGTAGGCAAGTGTTACTTGGCCGAACCACAGGATAAAATCGCGTGTCTCTTGTGATTGTTCTCTATGTGATTATTTGTGTTCGCAAGAGCTCGCCTCTTAGACTTGATTAACTTGCGCTAATATATCTTTAATCAAGCTTGTTGGAATTTAGTGTTTATTTTTACAGGATCGCCTATTCACCCCCCTCTAGGTGCTCTCACTTTCTTTTCATGCTTCGTAAAGAAAGAATCACCCCTTCTATGCCACAGCTGTTGTATAATATTGTAGTCGATGAAGATTTTCTTGGTGTGAAAAAAATATATCTGTCGAAGGCATACTTTGTGCTTCAGCACATTGTTCCATAATTCATCGAATATTTTGGGAGGAGCATTTCTTCCACCTTCACAGCTTTGTTGCTGATGCGATATGATGTATGATGTAATGATATGCGAAATGATGCGATGATATGATGCAGCATGATGTTTATGCTGAAGACACACGCCCACGAGAACACACCCAGACTCTGCATCTCCTTAGGAACGACTTTGGAGTCCCTTCACCTTTTACTTAGGTGACATTTCAGCTCTGCATCCCCTTAGGAACGACTTTGGAGCTGAGCTCTGCATCCCCTTAGGAACGACTTTGGAGCTTCTTCACCTTCTATTTCGGTGGCATTTAAGCTCTACATCCCCTTAGGAACGACTTTGGAGCTTCTTCACCTTCTATTTCGGTGGCATTTAAGCTCTGCATCCCCTTAGGAACGACTTTGGAGCTTCTTCACCTTTTATTTTGGTGGCATCTTAGCTCTGCATTCCCTTAGGAACGACTTTTGAGCTTCGGAACTTACTCTACGCTCCCTTAGGAACGACTTTGTAGCTTCGGAACTTACTCTGCGCTCCCTTAGAAACGACTTTGTAGCTTAGGGACTTACTCTGCGCTCCCTTAGGAACGACTTTGGAGCTTCAGAACTTACTTCACTCCCTTAGGAATGACTTTGTAGCTTCGGAAGTATTGTTAAGGGGATACGATCCACACTCAATGGTGTGACCTCAGTATTATTACATCAAATTGAAAATTAATCCTTCGTGAATTGTTTTTCATGCAAGAAAATATAATGGTGGAAAAAACTAAGATACACCATGGTAGGATATTCTTTAATCGAATCACCATGGCACCTTTAATAGATGTGCTTTGACTCAGGCACAGTGCTATTGACTGTGCGAGCTTCGGACTCCCCCCGAAGGTCGTGCTGTTGCTGAGCGTGGTGATGCCCTTCTGGCTGTTGACTGTGAACCAGGGCAGGTGCTAGCGGTGGTGGTGGTAACTAGGCCCAGGAAGCTTGAGAATGGCTTGCCGAAGCGACAGAGGCCGTAGGCTGTTGATTGCCTACATACTCCGGGATGTAGGAAGAGTAGCACGAAGCGGTATGCAGAACCTGCTTCGGCTGATTCTGGCGTGCTTCAGCTTCGGCAATTTCTTCTGCTTCTGAATCATAACTTGGCACGTCCTTGTGGTATGCCCCTTATCTTCACCACAGAACAAACAAAATAGTTTCCTGGGATGATCTCCATATCTTCCTCCGAAGTTTCTCCCCCCTCTGCCTCTTGGAGCCGGTGGACTGAAAGGGCTTTGTTGTGCTCCTGACGACTGGGAGTTGTGCTGTTGCCTTTGGGTATGGTTTCCCATGTTGTCACTTGAGCTGGCATTATGGATTGACCTAACATGCCTAGGGTGGAATCTTCCTCTGAAGCCCCTGGTCATCTCAGAGTATCTGTAGGCTTCCTCCCTTCTTTGCCGAAAGTCATTATCGGCTCTGATGTACTCATCCATTTTCTGGAGAAGCTTCTCCAAGGTTTGCGGCGGCTTCCTTGCAAAGTATTGCGCTGTAGGTCCTGGTCTGAGCCCCTTGATCATGGCCTCAATGACAATCTCATTGGGCACTATAAGCGCCTAGGCTCTCAATCGCATGAACCTTCGGACATACGCTTGAAGGTATTCTTCCTGGTCCTATGTGCACTGGAATAGAGCTTGGGCAGTGACTGGATTCGTTTGAAAACCCTAGAAGCTAGTGACCAGCATGTGTTTTAGCTTTTGCCACGACGTAATTGTCCCCGGCCGAAGAGAAGAATACCATGTTTGAGCCATGCTTCTGACTGCCATGACAAAGGACTTTCCCATTAACGCAGTATTGCCCCCATATGAGGTGGCTTATATGACGGCGGCCACGGGGTAGCCTGCAATTCTGCTGCCAAGGAAGAAGCATCATCAAAAGCATAGTTACATTGATCAAAATCATCGTACCATTGATCATCATTGAATAGATTTTCTTGACGAAGCTCCCTGTGTTGGGGCCTTTGGTCTTGGTCATCCTGAGTGAGGTGACACATTTCTTCGGCAGCTTCGTCGATCTTTTTCTAAAGGTCGGCAAGCCGAAGCATCTTTTCCCTCTTCCTTTGCACCTGTTGGTGGATAGCCTCCAAATCCCTGATCTCTTGATCTAGCTCCTCCTCCTAAGGTGTTGGGCTAGTAGCCTTCCTCTTCTGGCTCCTAGCTTCTCGCAGTGTCTCTTGATTTGTGTCCAGTGGCTGTAGGGTAGCCCCTGGCACTGTTGTCTTCTTCGGCGGCATTACAAAGGTGGATGCTTGCCGAGGGTGGTCGATTGAGTTTACCGGAGGTGGGCGCCAATGTTGGTCCTTGTTCTCAAATGCTATACAACAAGAACAGGGCAACACGATTGTTAACGATTAAAGACCTCCGTTCTTCGAAGAATTGTCTCCTTTAGGATATAATGATCTTCAGACGAAGGTCATGAAGGACACGTCTTCATCATCTTAATAAATAAATATAAGTAAGAATATATGAAGTACAAAAGAATATAAGGAATGATCATGTCATAGCAGATTATTTTTATTCTCATTCCATAAATATAAATGAATATTCATGATATTTATATTACATTGGTACCTTTAGCTTGTTAGAAGATAAAAATGCGAGAGTGACGCAAGAGTGATTACAATCCAGCGTGAACAGTACGATGTTACTGTTCATCTATTTATAGGCACGGGAGGCAGCCCGAACAAAATTACATTCATGTCACTGATATTTACTGTTAACCATAAGACAAGCTATCAAGGACTAAATAGTCTTTTCCCCTTTAGGTCGGTTTCGTCCTCCTCCTTCGTCATCATACTAAGCCGAAGCTACTTCAGCCACAGCTTCGGCGTTCGTCTTTGTCACCTTTGGGCTGTATCTTCATATCACGCATGCCTTCATCAGAAGATAAAATCTTCATCCCAAAGCCGAAGCCTCCTGTAACAGTCTATGTCACACTGAAAACATATGATTAGTTATGTTTTTGAGGACATTCGGAAGAAAAAGGCCCCCAACAGAAAGTATCACCCAACTATTTTGAAAATAATGGTACAAAGCGAGTTTGTCTAGGCACTCAGGAAAAAATAAGAGAAGAAATAAAAAATATAAAGCAGGCTTCTCACGCTAACAATGTGTTGAAGTAGTATGCTAAAACTGTAAACATATGATTTGTGTGTCACTTGTCCTCTAATAGAATGTTGAGGAGCCAAATAGCCTCGACCATTTAAAATGAAGTAAGCAAAGATGAAAAAGGTATTCATATATAGGGCATATACATATACAGGTAATTAGAAATGGCATTATTTTGCTTAATTTTCTCAACATTTCTTAAAAAGTATCACCCAACTAATTTAAGAATGGTACAAAACCGAGCTTCTTTAGACACTCAAGGAAAAATAAAATAAAAAATCGAAAAATATAAAAGGAGACACTCACTTACATTGTTCCTGTAACTCTCGTGCTAACGTGTGTTGTGTTTGGTGGAAGAAACTTTGGTACACCAAAAAAATGAGATTTTATAGGTAAGATTCGTGTATATTGCTTGCTTTAATATCTCGATGAATATTGTTGGGATTGACACAATGATGGAGGTATGCTAATCCTCGTGCGATGCCAAGGCACATGTTTATCGTGATCTTCAATCGAACTGGATATTGCTGTGGCTAGAGCCTGATCGTTGTATACAAACAGTTAGGATCGAACTGGATATTGTTGTGGCTAGAGCCTGATCGTTGTATACAAACAGTTAGGATGTAGTTGAATGCACCAAAGTTCTTTTTTACCAAATAACATGGCCAATCTATGTTGAATTAATGTGGGCCTGATCTATATTAATATTCAATAATAGTCAATGTTAATGACTCATTTTAATGCTACAATGTACTATTACTTTAGTACCATACTAGAAGTTGAAGTAACAATTCAATTAATTTAAATAGGTGAACCATTAGTGTATCTATTGAGAAGATGAGAAAAGAATGAAGGACTGCTACACGCGCGCGCCACCAGACTGGGCCAGGCCATGGCAGATCTGACCTTGGTTCGAATATTCCTTCCTAACGGTTGCAACGTTTTGCCTAGATTGATGACCGTCTATTACTGTCGTACGCTATTGGTCGTTTCCTATGTTATCGCTAGTAACGGACAAGCTGTAATAGCTGTCAGCAAGTAATGGACGTCACTGATGGAGTCAGTTTCTGCTGGCTGTAACGGTAGCTTTGATGGCGACCGTTACTGTCCGTTGGCCTCCCTCTGCACGTATATGTACACGGAGGAGGTGAGGCTACTTCTGGCGACGACAGCACGTACGAACACCGAACAGTCTAAGACGCGTTGCACACAACCATTTCTATTCCACCTTCTGTGAGCATAGAGAGTGTGGGAGAGCAGGCTTCCGAAATCGCCGTCCGTAGAGTTACATTTGCATGGGTGTGCGGATGATCAGGTTTTTGGGGAGCGTACTCGTGACTGCTCGCTTCGTCCGCTCGACCAGCGCTGATTAGATTCTTCGTCGACGGTGCCATTCGAGGGACTGCACTGCATACATCTATCTGCATCGACTGCGTACGACTACATCGAACATATACATACATACGAGATGTCTCATGTGAATAGAGTCACTGATGCCTTAAGCATCGGTCCCTCCGTAGGGTACAATTTGCTCTTTGTATTTGTGCATATTTTATTGTTGTTTACTGTTTATGTGAGTAATGATACACATATACACATACATGTCGTCACATATATCACTGTAATTTTCGATATTAAATTAAAACTGAAAATACGTATTTCTCTAACAATCTATACCAAAGGCTTAAACATAAACGGACACAATTAGCTGCTATATATATAACAGTTGTGATCAATAGTTAAAAAAAGATTATATGTTTATCGCCAAATAGAACATAGTCTATTTTGGTTAAATTACTTATTCTCAGTGAACCTGAACCATAATTCATAAAGAACAATATATGAGAAGTTCTCACCACGCATTGAATCGAAGTTAGCACTTTCTCTTCATCCACTCCTGCGTCCTGCCCGGTTTCGCTGTCCTGTCCCAGCCTAGATTCGTACGACGCAACGCATCCACTCAGCTGTGAAAAGTGCTACGGCGCCCTGGATACCGGAATTTTGGTAGTTCGCATGGATCTCGCGAGAGCCACACAAGTAGGTAGCAGTTGGGGAAAACCAAATGGGGAAAAAATGAAACTCACTACCAGTCCCACCTGGAAGGAAGCGTTGCCAAGTCTTTGCAACAGAATAGATGAGGATGGCAGTGGGAAGGGGGCGCGACAAGGAGGAAGGAGGAAGTGCTGTCCGTGGTCGCCACTGCTGCCGTAGAGAGGACCTCCGAGCTTCCATCTCTCTAGGAACGGTAAAGCCACAATACGATCGTTTTAAGCCATCGTGATGCGATCGAACGACCGAAAAAAAAAATAAAGGCGACCTGGACGTTTGAGGTGTGAGCTTGGCTTCCGGCTTTTATTAATATAAAAAAACTAGTGGCAGTGGCACAAATTGACCTATCATGTGATTTCTATACTTTTGTAAAAAGATGTTCTAATCATGTCTACTTCTACTGTATCATCATAGTCTACTTTTAGGTAGCGTAGTGTTTGGTTGAAGAGCCAAGTAGAACGGAGCCGTTCTGTCCTAGTTTTGTTGCTGTTTGGTTACAAAGTAACTAGAACGGAATGACTCCAATTAGGGAATATTCTCCTCAGATTCGGAACCATTCCGCTCCAAAAAATCAACCGGACGGAGCCGCTCCGTTCCCATCCCGCTCTCACAGTCACGCTCCGTTCCGTTCACTCTGCAACCAAACAAAAAACAGAGTCGCTCCGTTCCAGATTACCAAACACAGAACAAAGCGGCTCCCTTCCTAGAATCAGGGATGGAACGGTTCCGTTCTACTTGGCTCCTCAACCAAACACTTAGTTTAGTTGGCAAGTTGCTTAGGAACGGTGGTGGCTAACTCCTGATATGGTTGAAGTCCTGTTCTAGATAAAGGACTAGGAGCTCACTGACTTGGACAGTCAGCACACGGTGGAGAAAGAGACCAAGGAACTTGAAGGTGTTTCAAGCAATGTACCTAGATGAAAATGTCAACAATGACAACATAGGGCAAGGAAGAAGAGGTGGAGGTGGAACTGGTGGTAGATGTTGAGCAATTGAGGGTCGTTGTTATTGCTTCTTAATTATGTTGCTATTACATCTCTATTGCAACTTGTGATGAACTATTAAACTCGACGGGACTTGAACATTAAACCTAAAGGAGCCGGCTGTACTCTATTCCTTCCTAGCTAGTGTTTTTTCACGAGGTGTGAGTTTTTATCTAGGATAGTTTTTAACGAGGCGTCATTGCATTAAGGCTCCAGACTCCAGTAGTATTTTGTTTGCATCAATCTTTGTCTGTCTCTCTAAGCTGTGATTGAGTCTATGTCACTGTGTTTGATAGTTTGAGAATGATCATGAGTTTGTGTGAACTGTTGCTGCTATATCTGAGAATTTTATAGTTTGTGACTTTGTGTGGAACTGTTGTTACTGTTATATCTGAGTAATTCATAGTTCGCGACTTTGTGTGAAATTCTGTTATATTTAAGTAATTCATAATATGTGGTTTAGAATTTGATTTATGTTTTTAATTTTTGCGTGCTTCGGACCATTCGGCATGACACGTTTTCTATATTTTCCGTGCTATGTTTGGGCCAACGCATCAGACCGCGGGCTGACGCGGCCCGACACGAACCTGGCATTGTGTTATGCCTGGCACGCGTGTAACTGTGTCGTGTCTGACAGTGTCCGTGCCGCGGCACGCACAGTGAACATGTATAGATACCACAGTCGTAGCAAATGGAATAACATAGGAATGGGGGCAAAGTGCGCCTGGATTAACCAACTAACTAACCAACCAACTATCCGTGTAGATCTCTATCTCTACTACATATTAAGGCTGCAAATGTAGCCTACCGTTCTGCCATTAGACGATCTGAACCATCCATTCTATAATTTGAGTCGTCCGATCGATCCGCATGTGAGTCCCGCGTACGTCTTGCTCCCCTATCGCACTCGAAACCGTAGCACGGTTGGCCTCCCCTCCTCTCCACAGATTCTAGCCCCCAACAAACTCCACCCCCGCCGCCCCTACCTCGATTCCGCCGCCACATAGCCCTGCATCTTTGTGACCAGGGATTAAATGACTAACAGTTCAGCTCACAGTTTTAATATATAACGATCTGTGCTACTACTATAGCACTACTGACCTGGGACTGCATGGAATAACTGATGAGGAGTGTTGTCAATTAACCTGTCGAGCATGCAGGAACTGCAGGACTAACGACGCGCCAGCGGTGCCGGAAAAAGGTGTTGCAATTGTTGTTGACTCGTTGTACCGGTGTCAGCAACACAATTTCTCACCGCCGGTGCTTCAAGATACTCATCAGGTACGTACACACAACACATCCATGCACGTATACGCAAGAGTTATCTATACAAAATGTCAGCCCCGGTTCTATGATTTTGAGGGCCCCCGGGCGAATTGATTATGGTGGGCCCTCTAGACTATATAAAAAATTTATGATATGCAGTGGAGCAAATTAGTATTTCGTATGTAAATGATGATGTGCATTGAAAAATATCTAAGACGCTAGATAATATACATCGGTGCAGATTAGCACTTCGTAAGTTAAGAAATAAGAACGACGGTCACAGAATAACATGAATCCTGATTGCTCGACCGTGCGTGCCTGGAGGCTGGAGCAGTGACGCGCAGTGCCCTGGAATCCTAGAGGGCTGGATTGGCGAGATGGTGAATGATGATCACGCGGAGGGTATGGTCGTGCAGACGCGCGACGACGTGAGCGTCATGACTAGGCAGTGGGCGACACATGTCGCGTGGTCCGTGTGCCCAGCCCTACCGACTTGTTAGCTACATATACTATTTTACTACTAGTATATAGCTCGTGCTAACATTACGTTCCTAAGAATGGGTAGAGTGGGGTGAACGACGACGGTGATGGCGCGAGGGGAGGGGTTGACGACGGTGTGGATGTGAGGACAGGAGGACTGAATGATAATCCAAATAATATTGTCCATTAGATTTGAGTGCGCAAGAGAGATGATGTTATTCAACGATCTGAACCGTTGATTTTGATATTGTGTTAAGTATGAGTGCAATTTGTTTGGTGGATTTAGTGAAGATTATGAGTGTGTGTATTATTTGGTTGGATGAGTTTTGTAAAGTGTAAATTAGTGTATTATATTGTGATATAGATACTAAATATTGGGCCCCTATTAGTTTTGGGCCCCCGGCCGTCGCCTCTGCTGCATTGGCTCAGGGCCGGCCCTGCAAAATGTGAGTTGGCGCTGCTGGTAAAGTATGTATACCATTGCCATGAGAAGCAGCAAATTAATATGCTAATTTCTGAGAGAGCGTATACCATTTAGGACTGCACAAAATACCCGTGGCTCGTGAGCTCGCTCGACTCGTGGTCAGCTCGGCTTGGCTCGACTCGGCTCGTTTCAATTTTGTCACGAGCTGAGCTAACATCTCAGCTCGGTTCGTTAACGAGCCAGCTTGACCCGAGCTCGAGCCAGCTCGTTAGCTCAAATGAGCTAGCATTTATCTGCAAAACAAAGCATATATATGTATTGGGTGAATTAATCTCTATCTCTACTACTTATTAAGGCTACAAGGGTAGCTTGTCGTTCTGCCGTTAGCCGATCTCAACCGTCCGTTCTATATAATTTCAGTCGTCTGATCTCGCATTCGAGTCCCGCTCCCTGGTTCCGCATACCAATCCCGCTCCCCTATCGCACCGCGAAACCGTCTCGGCCTGAAATCGTCGTGTCCTAGCCTCCCCTTCACTGATTCCGGGCAAAAGGGAACTTCGCCCCCACCGCCCCTACCACGATTCTGCCGCTACACCATCCTTCGGCGCCAGAGATGAGATGAGAGGATCCGTTATTCTGGCGCTCCTTGCCGCCGCCTCCTCCTTTTTCGGCGCGGCGGCCGCGGTTTCAGAGGGGCGGCCGACGACGGCGGTGGAGGTGGACCCATCGTGGCGGTTCCTGAGCCAGTGCCTGTGGGACGCAAAAGCGGCAGACCATCTTCTCCGACCCCAACAACCTCACCACCGATTGGGTAGGCCCAGGGGTGTGCAACTACACGGGCATCTACTGCGCGCCGCTCCCCTCCGGCCCCGACCGCCACGACACGCTCACCGTCGCCAAGGTCGATCTCAACCATGGCGACATCGTGGGCTTCCTCCCACTGGAGCTCGCCCTCCTCGCCGACCTCGCCCTGCTCCACCTCAACTCCAACCGCTTCTGCGACGTCCTCCCCCGCGTGCTTCGCCACCTCCACCTCCTCCACGAGCTCGACCTCAGCAACAACCACTTCGTCGGCCCGTTCTCGGACGTCGTCCTGGACCTCCCAGCGCTGCGCTTCCTAGACCACTACTTCAATGACTTCGATGGCGTCGTCCCGCCCCTCCTCTTCGACCGCTCGCTCGACGCCATCTTCCTCAACCACAACCGCCTCCGCTTCCAGCTCCCGAACAACTTCGGCAACTCACCAGCGTTCGTCGTTGTCCTCGCGCACAACGCCTTCGGCGGCTGCCTCCCGGCGAGCATCGCCAACATGTCCGGCACGCTCAAGGAGATCCTGCTCATCAACAACGGCCTCTCCTCCTGCTTCTCGCCGGAGATCGGTCTGCTGCAAATTCTTAGATATTTAGTTGCTACGCCTTGCTTCGGGATCTGGTATCCAAAGGGGTCTACCTTTGACTTAATTGGATATTCAGACTCCGACTATGCTGGATGTAAGGTCGATAGGAAGAGTACATCAGGGACGTGCTAATTTCTAGGAAGGTCCCTGGTGTCCTGGAGTTCTAAGAAACAAACTTCCGTTGCCCTATCCACCGCTGAGGCCGAGTACGTTGCCGCTGGACAGTGTTGCGCACAACTACTTTGGATGAGGCAAACCCTCTAGGACTTTGGCTACAACCTGAGCAAAGTCCCACTCCTATGTGACAATGAGAGTGCAATCCGCATGGCGGACAATCCTGTTGAACACAGCCGCACAAAGCACATAGACATCCGACATCACTTTTTGAGAGACCACCAGCAAAAGGGAGATATCGAAGTGTTTTATGTTAGCACCGAGAACCAGCTAGCTGATATCTTTACCAAGCCTTTAGATGAGAAGACCTATTGCAGGCTGTGTAGTGAGCTAAATGTCTTAGATTCACGTAACTTGGATTGATATAGAGCATACATGTGTTTTATGCCTTTGATCATGTTCCTTTATGCATTTTATTGTATATTTACGGTGATCAAGTTGTGCAAGGGATCCCCCGGACCTCACAAGTCCATGTGTGAACGATGCACATATTTAGGGGGAGAAATGCTACAACTTGACCCTTTGAGACTAACCGTGTGCTTGAGTTTTCTTAATTTAGTCTCAAAGGAGGATTGAAAGGGAAAAGGTGAACTTGGACCATGCAAGACTTCCACTGCACTCCGATGAGAGGGTAACTTACTCCAAGTTCATCTCCATATTCTTATTGCCTTTTTACTCTTATTTGAAGATTTTGGTGAGGCAATGGGGTTTAAGGGCCAAGATTGATCCCGTTTTGGTGCTTGATGCCAAAGGGGGAGAAAATAAGGCCAAAGCAAGAAATGGATCAGCTACCACTTGAGAATTTTGAAAATAATAGAATTAGAGCTTTTGGTTTGTCAAAATACTCTTATTGTCTCTTATTGTCAAAAGTTGGTCTCTTGTTGGGAGAATGTTTGATTATGGGAAAAAGGGGGAGTTTTTGAATTCTTGATCAATTTGTCTTGGAATACCTCTCTCTATGCCTCAACAAGTGTGTTTGACTTAGAGATAGGAAATTGAGTTTGATTTGCAAAAACAAACCAAGTGGTGGCAAAGAATGATCCAAATATGCCAGATTTGAATCAAAACAAATTTGTGTTCTCATTTGCATTGATGTTGCACTTCCTTTAGTTGCTTTTTGTTGTGTTGGCATAAATCACCAAAAATGGGGAGATTGAAAGGGAAATGTGCCCTTGGGCCATTTCTAAGTATTTTGGTGATCAAGTGCCAACACAAATGGTTTAAGTATGAAACTATGCCAAATGGTGGATGAAGTGAAAATCGACACAAAGGTATGATTCTAGACTTAGTACATTGGTTTTTGTGTACTACCATATTTGTCTAAGTGCTAGAATCAGAGAAAATACAACTGGAAAAGATTTGGCTCGAGCAGCCAAGACTCTGCTCAGTCTGGGTACACCGGACTGTCCGGTGGTGCACCAGACAGTGTCCGGTGTGCCAGGCTGGCGTCTGGTCAACTGGCTGCTCTCGGGTCTCGATGGCGGCGTACGGCTATAAATCACCGGACTGTCCGGTGGTGCACCGGAATGTCTGGTGAGTCGGCTGCGGCGAAGTCGCCGCTCTCGGGAATCAAGTCAACAACGTACGGCTATAATTCACCGGACTGTCCGGTGAGCCAACGGTCGGCCAGGCCAACGGTCGGCCGCGCAATCCGCGCGTGACGCGTGGCCGAGCCAACGGTCAGATGGGGGCACCGGACTGTCCGGTGCACCAACGGCTCGAAATCTTCAACGGTCGGCTACGCCAAAATAGGAAAGAAATCAGCACCGGACAGTGTCCGGTGGTGCACCAGACTGTCTGGTGCACCAACCGATAGAAGGAAAGAATTGCCTTCCTGGATTGCTCTCAACGGCTCCTAGCTGCCTTGGGGCTATAAAAGGGACCCCTAGGCGCATGGAGGAGTACACCAAGCATACTTTGAGCATTCTTGATCATTCACACTCCATCTTTGCGCACTCGTTTGACATTCTTAGTGATTTGAGCTCTGTTCTAGTGAGAACCTTGTGATATTCATTTGAGCTCGAGTCTTGGTCGTGTTTGTGCGTATTGCTGTGGATTTGTGTGTGTTGCTTCCCTCCCTTACTCTAGTGCTTTCACTTTGATTCTTATTGTAAGGGCGAGAGACTCCAAGTTGTGGAGATTCCTCGCAAACGGGAAAGAGTAAAGATAAGAAGAACACCGTGGTATTCAAGTTGATCATTGGATCACTTGAGAGGAGTTGAGTGCAACTCTCGTCCATTGGGATGCCACAACGTGGAGTAGGCAAGTGTTGTACTTGGCCGAACCACGGGATAAATCCTCGTGTCTCTTGTGCTTGTTCTCACTGTGTCTATTGTGCTTCACAAGAGCTCTCCTTAGCCACTTGACTTCATTATGCTAACTCTTAATCAAGTTTTGTGGCTTTAAGTTTCAAGTTTTTACAGGATCACCTATTCACCCCCCTCTAGGTGCTCTCAGTACTTATCATGGCATACATGATTGATCCAATTGCTGAGGCGTATGGTACCTTACTCATGCGCTCCCGCTCATTTGCTGTCGCAGGACATTGCTTCTGTCTAAGGTGTGTACCATATGACACAGGTAAGAACCCTTTCTTGGACTGTTCCATGTTGAACCGTTTCAACACCTTGTCAATGTATGTATCTTGACTTAATCCTATAACCCTCTTTGACCTATCTCTATAGATCCTTATGCCCAAAATATATGCTGCTTCCCCTAAGTTCTTCATAGAAAAACTCTTTTTCAGTGAAGCCTTAACGGACTCCAGCATAGGAATGTCATTCCCAATCAATAATATGTCATCCACATACAAGATCAGAAATACAATAGCGCTCCCACTTTCCTTCTTGTAAACATAAGCTTCTTCTTCATTCTGATGAAAACCAAACCCTTTGACCACTTCATCAAAACGAATGTTCCAACTCCGAGATGCTTGCTTCAACCCATAAATGGATTTCTAAAGTTTGCATATCTTTCCAGCATTGATCGGATCGACAAAACCCTCGGGTTGTATCATATACACGTCCTCATCAAGGTTTCCATTAAGGAAAGCTATTGTGACATCCATTTGCCAAATCTCATAATTGAAATATGTGGCAATAGCTAGATTGATTCGAATAGATTTAAGCATCGCTACTGGCGAGAATGTCTCGTCATAGTCAACTCCTTGAACTTGTCAAAAACCCTTTGCAACAAGTCGAGCCTTATAGATGTTAACATTTCCATCCATTTCTTTCTTCTTCTTATAGATCCATTTGCACTCTATGGGTCTAACACCATCAGGTGGGTCCACCAAGTTCCAAATTAAACTTGATTTTCTCCCATGGAATCTATCTTGGATCTCATGGCGACTTGCCATTTCTCGAAATCAGGGTCCATCATCGCTTCTGCATATGTTGCAGGTTCGTTGTTGTCTAACAACAACACTTCTCCATTGCCCAACAATAGCACTTCTCTACGTGCTTCGCGAAGCCTTGCTGACCTTCGTGGTTGTGGTGGTGTTTCTCTTGCCACAGACGTCTCAACTTGTTCTGCTACAATAGCATCACTTGTTGGATCATGTGACACTGGCTCATCCTAAACTTCTTCAAGATACACCTTTTGTTTACTTTTCTCTCTTTTGAGAAACTCTTTCTCTAAGAACACACCATTCCGAGCAACAAACACTTTGCCCTCTGACCGGTGGTAAAAGTAATATCCCAAAGTTTCCTTTGGATATCCCATGAACATGCACTTGTCCGATTTTGGAGTGAGAATATCCGACTGAAGTCGCTTGACATAAACCTCACAACCCCAAATCTTCAGAAAAGACAAGTGCAAAACGACAAAATATGGTGTCTTAACTATGGACTTAGACAGTACCCTATTTAGTGTGAAAGCTACTGTTTCTAGAGCGTATCCCCAAAACGACAAAGGTAGGTTCGATTGGCTCATCATTGATCGAACCATATCCAATAAAGTCCGATTACGTCGCTCAGACATGCCATTCCTCTGAGGCATTCCAGGCGGCGTAAGCTGCGGAACAATTCCACAACTCTTTAGATGATTGCTAAACTCATGGCTCAAATATTCACCTCCACGATCGTAGTGCTTTAATTTTCTTGCCACACTGATTTTCCACTTCATTCTGAAACTCTTTGAACTTTTCTAAAGATTCAGACTTGTGTTTCATTAAGTAGACATACCCATATCTACTAAAATCATTAGTGAAGGTTATGAAGTATTGGAATCCTGCCCTAGCTATCGTACTCATTGGCCCGCACACATTAGTATGTATGAGTTCCAACGAATCTAATGCCCTCTCAGGTAAACCCGTGAAGGGTGCCTTGGTCATCTTGCCAAGTAAGCATGCTTCACATGTCGCGTATGATTCAAAATCAAACGAAGTTAAAAGCCCATCAGAATGAAGCTTCTTCATGCGATTCTCACTTATATGACCCAAACGACAGTGCCACATGTAGGTAGGACTTAAATCATTAGGCCGAGGCCTTTTAGCAATAATATTACAGATAGGTGCATCATCAAGATTTAAAATGAACAACCCATTCATAATGGATGCAAAAGCCACAAACATGCCATTCTTAGAGATCACACAACCATTGTTTTCACTCGCAAATGAATAACCATCCTTCATCAAACATGAAGGAGACATAATGTTTCGACTCATACTAGGAACTAGATAACAATTATTTAACTCCAAAATAAGTCCTGATGGGAGGTGGAGTTGAATCGTCCCGACAGTCAACGCAGCAACTCTTGCATTATTGCCTACCCCAACTTCTCCTCTTTTGACGCTTCTACTTCTTATCATTCCCTGCATCGAATTGCAAATATGGGAAACCGATCCGGTATCAAATACCCAAGAATTAATATAAGAACCAGCGAGAAAAATTTCTGTAATGTGAATAGCAAGTGTACCTGCTATGGTTGTACCCTTACCGCCGCGATCCTTAATAGAGGCCAAGTACTGCTTGCAATTCCTCTTCCAGTGACCAAGTTCTTTGCAATAAAAGCACTCTGCATCAGCAACTGGTCCAGCCTTGGGCTTTTGGTTTGGCTTGGATACTGTATCCTTTGCCTTGCTCTTCTTCTTTTGAGATTTACCCTTCTTCTTAAAGTTGGGTTTGTTTTGGACCGCCATCACATGGCTGCTGCTGCCAGCGCTTTTCTTTATGTCACATTCTGCTGTTTTCAGCATGCCACATAGTTCATTGTGGCCCTTCTCTTCCCCATGCATATGGTAGTTCATAATGAAGTTTCCATAGCTGGGTGGAAGAGATGCTGAAAGTCGCCTAGAGGGGGGTGAATAGGCGGAATCTGAAATTTATAACTTTAAAGCACAACTACAAGCCAGGGTTAGCGTTAGAATAAAAACCGAGTCTGAAAGAGAGGGGGAAAACAAATCAAAAGCAAATGAAGTGGATGACACAATGATTTGTTTTACCAAGGTTCGGTTCTTGTGAACCTAGTCTCCATTGAGGTGGTCACAAAGTCCGAGTCTCTTTCAACCCTTTCCCTCTCTCAAACGGTCACCTAGACCGAGTGAGCTTTCTCCTTAATCAAATGGGTTACTTAGACCCCACAAGGACCACCACACAATTGGTGTCTCTTGCTTTGATTATAAGTCACTTAGAACAAGAATGAGGAAGAAGAAAGCGATCCAAGAACAAGAGCTCAAAGAACATGAGCAAAACACTCTCTCTAGTCACTAGTTGTTTGGAGTGGATTTGGGACATGGAGAGGCTTTGATTCTTTTGAATTGTGTCTTGTATTGATTGCACTAGCTCTTGTATTGAATGAGATGTCTGAAAAACTTGGATGCTTGGAGTGGTGGTGGTTGGGGGTATTTATAGCCCTCAACCACCACATAGCCGTTGGGGAGGCTGTCTGTCGATGGGCGCACCGGACAGTCCGGTGCGCCAGCCATGTCACCAAACCGTTAGGGTTCTGGCGGTTTTGACCGTTGGAGCTCTGACTTCATGTCGCACCGGACAGTCCGGTGCTGCACCGGACAGGTCCTGTTCACTGTCCGGTGCGCTTTTGACGCCTGCTCTGACTTCTGCGCGCACTGTTCACGCTTTTGCAGACGACCGTTGCGCTGATAGCCGTTGCTCCGCTTAGTGCACCGGACAGTCCGGTGGCACACCGGACAGTCCGGTGAATTATAGCGGAGCGACCTCTGAGAAACCCGAAGCTGAAGAGTTTAAAGTCGATCGACCCTGGTGCACCGGACACTGTCCAGTGGCACACCGGACAGTCCGATGCGCCAGACCAGAGTCCTCTTCGATTTCTTTTGCTCCTTTCTTTTGAACCCTAACTTTGATCTTTTATTGGTTTGTGTTGAACCTATATGCACCTGTAGAATACATAATCTAGAGCAAACTAGTTAGTCCAATATTTGTGTTAGGCATTCAACCACTAAAAACATTTATAGGAAAAGGTTTGACCCTATTTCCCTTTCAATCTCCCCATTTTTAGTGATTGATGCCAACACAAACCAAAGCAAATGTATAAGTGCAGAATTGAACTAGTTTGCATAAGGTAAGTGCATTAGTTACTTAGAATTAAACCAATTTATAATTTCACTAGATATGCATGGATTGCTTTCTTTTAATTAACATTTTGGACCACGCTTGCACCACTTGTTTTGTTTTTGCAAATTCTTTTGAAAAATCTTTTCAAAGTCTTTTTGCAAACAGTCAAAGGTATATGAATAAGATTTCGAGAAGCATTTTCAAGATTTGAAATTTTCTCCCCCTGTTTCAAATGTTTTTCCTTTGACTTAAACAAAACTCCCCCTGAATGAGATTCTCCTCTTGGCTTTCAAGAGGGTTTTGAGATATATATCAATTTGAAATATAGATACTAATTGAGATATAATTTCTAGAGGAATACTAATTTGAAAGATACCAATTGAAAACTTTATTTCAAAAATTTTGAAATTGGTGGTGGTGTGGTCCTTTTGCTTTGGGCTAATACTCTCTCCCCATTTGGCATGAATCGCCAAAAACGGAGACTTTGTGAGCCCTTTTAAATTCTCTCCCCCTTTGGCAAATAATATATGAGTGAGGAATTATACCAATGTGGAGAGATGGTGGAATACCGGCAAAGAGTAAATAATACCGATGGAGTTGAGTGGAAGCATCGTCTTTGCCGAATACTCCATTTCCCTTTCAATCTATGACTTAGTAGAAATTCACTTGAAAACACATTAGTCATAGCCTTGGTACATAAATAATGAGAATTATGCATTTGTACCAAAATGAAAGAGATATGATCAAAGGTATATAAATGAGCTATGTGTGCAATGTTTCAATCAAAGTTCCGAGAATCAAGTATATTTAGCTCATTCCTAAGTTTGGTAAAAGTTTTCTCATCTAAAGGCTTGGTAAAAATATCGGCTAATCGATCTTTGGTGTTAATATAGGTTATCTCGATATCCCCCTTTGTTGGTGATCCCTCAAAAATGAAACCGAATGCATATGTGCTTAGTGCGGCTGTGTTCAACAGGATTCTCCGACACGCGGATAGCACTCTCATTGTCACATAGGAGAGGGACTTTGCTCAATTTGTAGCCATAGTCCCTGAGGGTTTGCCTCATCCAAAGTAATTGCGCACAATAATGACCTGCGGCAATATATTCGGCTTCAGCGGTTGATAGGGCTACTGAATTTTGTTTCTTTGAAGCCCATGACACCAGGGATCTCCCTAGAAACTGACAAGTCCCTGATGTGCTCTTCCTATCAATTTTACACCCTACCCAATCGGCATCGGAATATCCTATTAAATCAAAGGTGGATCCCCTGGGGTACCAAAGACCAAACTTAGGTGTATATACCAAATATCTCATGATTCATCTCACGACACTAAAGTGAAATTCCTTAGGATCGGCTTGGAACCTTGCACACATGCATACGGAAAGCATAACATCCGATCGAGATGCACATAAATAGAGTAAAGATCCTATCATTGACCGATATACCTTTTGATTACGGATTTACCTCCCGTGTCGAGGTCGAGGTGCCCATTAGTTCCCATGGGTGTCTTGATGGGCTTGGCATCCTTCATTCCAAACTTCTTAAGAATGTCTTGAATATACTTCGTTTGGCTGATGAAGGTGCCCTCTTGGAGTTGCTTGATTTGAAATCCTAAGAAGTATCTCAACTCCCCCATCATAGACATCTCGAATTTCTGTACCATGATCCTAGTGAACTCTTCACAAGTAGATTTGTTAGTAGACCCAAATATGATATCATCAACATAAATTTGGCACACAAACAAATCATTTGCAATAGTTTTAGTAAAGAGAGTAGGATCGGCTTTTCTGACTTTGAAGCCATTAGTGATAAGAAAATCTCGCAGGCATTCATAATATGCTCTTGAGGCTTGCTTGAGCCCATAAAGCGCCTTTGAGAGTTTATAAACATAGTTAGGGTACTCACTATCTTCAAAGCCTAGAGGTTGCTCAACATAGACCTCTTCCTTGTTTGGTCCATTGAGGAAGGCACTCTTCACATCCATTTGATAAAGCTTAAAGCCATGGTAAGTAGCATAGGCAAGTAATATGCGAATTGACTCAAGCCTAGCTACGGGTGCATAAGTTTCACCGAAATCCAAACCTTCGACTTGTGAATATTCTTTGGCCATAAGTCATGCTTTATTCCTTATGACCACACCATGCTCATCTTGCTTGTTGCGGAATACCCACTTGGTACCTACAACATTTTGGTTAGGACGTGGAACTAAATGCCATACCTCATTCCTCGTGAAATTGTTGAGTTCCTCTTGCATTGCTAGCACCTAATCCGAATCTCTTAATGCATCTTCCACCCTGTATGGCTCAATAGAAGACACAAAAGAGTAATGTTCACAAAAATGAGCGACTCGAGATCGAGTTGTTACCCCCTTATGAATATCGCCGAGGATGGAGTTCACGGGGTAATCTCTTTGAATCGCCTGGTGGACTCTTGGGTGAGGCGGTCTTAGACCCTATGCTTCTTGTTCATCTTCCTTGGCTTTATCATCTTCATCTCCCCCTTGATCATTGACTTCATCTTGAGGTGGCTCATCTTCTTGATCTTCTTCATTATCTTGAGCCTGGTCCTCATCTTGAGTGGGTGGAGATGCTTGAATGGAAGATGATGGTTGATCTTGTGCTTGAATGGGCTCTTCGGATTCTTTAGGACACACATCCCCAATGGACATGTTTCTTAGTGCGACGCATGGAGCCTCTTCATCATCTAATTCATCAAGACCAACTTGCTCCACTTAGGAGCCATTAGTCTCATCAAACACAATGTCACAAGAAACTTCAACTAGTCCAGTGGACTTGTTAAAGACTCTATATGCCCTTGTGTTTGAATCATATCCTAGCAAAAAGCCTTCTACAGCCTTAGGAGCAAATTTAGATTTTCTACCTCTTTTAACAAGAATAAAACATTTGCTACCAAAGACTCTAAAATATGAAACATTGGGCTTTTTACTAGTTAGGAGTTCATAGGATGTCTTCTTGAGGATTCGATGAAGGTAGAGCCGGTTGATGGCGTAGCAGGCGGTGTTAATCGCCTCGGCCCAAAACTGGTCCGAAGTCTTGTACTCATCAAGCATGGTCCTTGCCATATCCAGTAGAGTTCTATTCTTCCTCTCTACTACACCATTTTGTTGAGGTGTGTAGGGAGAAGAGAACTCATGCTTGATGCCCTCCTCCTCAAGGAAGCCTTCAATTTGAGAGTTCTTGAACTCCATCCTATTATTGCTTCTTATTTTCTTGATCCTTAATCCGAACTCATTTTGAGCCCGTCTCAAGGATCCCTTCAAGGTCTCTTGGGTTTGAGATTTTTCCTGCAAAAAGAACACCCAAGTGAAGCGAGAATAGTCATCCACAATAACAAGACAGTACTTACTCCTGCCGATGCTTATGTAAGCTATCGGGCCGAATAGATCCATGTGGACTAGCTCCAGTGGCCTGTCTGTTGTCATTATGTTCTTGTGTGGATGATGGGCGCCAACTTGCTTTCTTGCTTGACATGCGCTACAAACCCTGTCTTTCTCAAAATGAACATTTGTTAGTCCCAAAATGTGTTCTCCCTTTAGAAGCTTGTGAAGATTCTTCATCCCAACATGGGCTAGTCGGCGATGCTAGAGCCAACCCATATTAGTCTTAGAAATTAAGCAAGTATCGCGTTCAGCTCTATTAAAATCAACTAAGTATAGCTGACCCTCTTATACTCCCTTAAATGCTACTGAATCATCACTTCTTCTAAAGACAGTAACACCTATATCCGTAAAAAGACAGTTGTAGCCCATATTGCATAATTGAGAAACTGAAAGCAAGTTATAATCTAAAGAATCTACAAGAAAAACATTGGAAATAGAATGGTTAGGTGATATTGCAATTTTACCAAGTCCTTTGACTAAACCTTGATTTCCATCCCCGAATGTGATAGCTCATTGAGGATCTTCGTTTTTCTCATAGGATGAGAACATCCTTTTCTCCGCTGTCATTTGGTTTGTGCATCTGCTGTCTATTATCCAACTTGAGCCCCCGGATGCATAAACCTTCAAAATAATTTAGGCCTTGTTCTTAGGTACCCAAACAGTCTTGGGTCCTTTGACGTTAGAAACAAGCACCTTGGGTACCCAAACACAAGTCTTCGATCCCTTGTGTTTGACCCCAACATATTTGACAACTATTTTGCCTAATTTGTTAGTCAGCACATAAAAAGCATCAAAAGTCTTAAATGAAATAATAGGCTCATTTGATGCAGTAGGAGTTTTCTTTTTAGGCAATTTAACCTTTGTTGATTACCTAGAGCTAGATGCCTCATTTTTATACATAAAAGCATGATGTGAAATAGTATGAGGTTTTCTAGCATGAATCCTCCTAATCTTGTGCTCAAGATAACCAGCAGGTTATAAAATGTAACTCTCGTTATCCTGCGCCATGGGAGCCTTGCCCTTAACAAAATTGGACAATCTCTTAGTATTAATTTTGACATTGCTTCCCTGTTGGAAACCAATGCCATCCTTAATGCCAGCGCGTCTCCCACTATAGAGCATGCTCCTAGTAAATTTAAACTTTTCATTTTCTATTTCATGCTCATTAATTTTTGCAGTAAGTTGAGCTATGTGATCATTTTGTTGTTTAATTAAAGCCAGGTGATCATGGATAGCATCAACATTAATATCTCTACATCTAGTATAAATAGCAACATGTTCACTAGTAGATGTAGAGGGTTTGCTAGTATTTAATTCATCAATCTTAGAAATGGCATTCTCATTTCTAAGATTGGAAATAGAATCATTGCAAACATTTAAGTCTCTAGCCTTTGAAATCAATTTGTCATTCTCAATTTTAAGGCTAGAAATTGATTCATTCAATTTATCAATCTTTGCAATCAAACTAGCATTATCATTTTAAAGATTGACAATTGAATCATGACGAACATTTGATTTTTCAACCTTAGCAATCAAATTAACATTCTCAGTTCTAAGGTTGGAAATGGTGTCATGACAAATGCTAAGCTCCTTAGTCAAATTTTCATTTTTCTCTACTTCCTGAGCATAAGCATTCTTTACCTTAACATGCTTTTTATTTTCCTTAATAAGGAATCCCTCTTGGCTATCCAAGAGTTCATCCTTCTCATGAATAGCACCTATTAATTCATTTAATTTTTCTTTCTATTGCATGTTGAGGTTGGCAAAAAGACTAAGCAAGTTTTCTTCATCATCACTAGAACTACTCTCATCACTAGATGTACAGTACTTGGGAGTGGTTCTAGCTTGTAACTTCTTTTTCTTGCCGTCCTTCGCCATGAAGCATTTGTGGCTGACGTTGGGGAAGAGGACGCCTTTGTTGACGGCGATGTTGGCGGCGTCCTCGTCAGAGGAGGAGTCAGTGGAGCTCTCGTCGGAGCCCCATTCCCGACACACGTGGGCATCGACGCCCTTCTTCTTGTAGTATCTCTTCTTTTCCTTCCTCTTTCCCTTCTTGTCGTCGCCCCTGTCACTATCACTAGATAATGGACATTTAGCAATGAAATGACTAGGCTTACCACATTTATAGCACACCCTTTTGGAACGGGGTTTGTAATCCTTCCCCTTCCTTTGCTTGAGGATTTGCGAAAGCTTTTGATGATAAGCACCATTTCCTCGTTGTCAAGCTTGGAGGCGTCGATTGGAATCCTACTTCGTGTAGATTCCTTCTTTTCTTCCTCCGTTGCCTTGAATGCGACGGGTTGCACCTCGGGTGTGGAGGTGCCGCCTTGCTCCAAGTTGATGATTTGCTTGGAGCCTTTGATCATCAATTCAAAGCTCACAAACTTTCCTATAACTTCCTTAGGAGACATTAACTTATATCGAGGATCACCACGAATTAATTGAACTTGAGTGGGGTTATGAAAAACAAGTGATCTAAGAAAAACCTTGACCATTTCATGGTCATACCACTTGGTGCTCCCGAGGTTGCGCACTTGGTTCACCAAGGTTTTGAGCCGGTTGTACATGGCTTGTGGCTCCTCTCCTTGGTTGAGGACGTACCGATCGAGCTCCCCCTCGATCGTTTCCCGCTTGGTGATCTTGGTCACCTCGTCTTCTTCGTGTGCGGTTTTTAGTACGTCCCAAATGTCTTTGGCACTCTTCAACCCTTGCACCTTATTATACTCCTCTCGACATAGAGAGGCGAGGAGTATAGTAGTTGCTTGGGAATCAAAGTGCTTGATTTGGGTGACCTCGTCTGAATCATTGCCTTCGTCCCCCACCGATGATACCTGCGCTCCAAACTCAACAATGTCCCATATGCTAGCGTGGAGTGAGTTTAGGTGATGCCTCATTTTATCACTCCACATACAATAATCTTCACCATAAAAAACCGGTGGTTTGCCTAGTGGGACGGAAAGTAAAGGAGTGCATTTGGAAATGCGAGGATAGCCTAGGGGGATCTTACTAAACTTCTTGCGCTCATGGCGCTTAGAAGTGACGGACGGCGCGTCGGAGCTGGATGTGGATGGCGATGAAGAATCGGTCTCGTAGTAGACCACCTTCTTCATCTTTTTTTCTTGTCGCCACTCCGCTGCGACTTGTGAGGAGGTGATCCCTCCTTTAGCTTGTTGCTGGACTCCTTCAATGGAGCCTTCCCGTGGCTTGTGGCGAGCTTGTCACCGGTCACGATCTCCCTCTTAGCGTGATCTCCCGACATCACTCCGAGTTGTTAAACTCTAATAAAGCACCAGGCTCCGATACCAACTGAAAGTCGCCTAGAGGGGGGTGAATAGGCAGAATCTGAAATTTATAACTTTAAAGCAAAACTACAAGCTGGGGTTAGCGTTAGAATAAAAATTGAGTCCGAAAGAGAGGGGGAAAACAAATCAAAAGCAAATGAATCGGATGACACGATGATTTATTTTACCGAGGTTTGGTTCTTGTGAACCTAGTCCCTGTTGAGGTGGTCACAAAGACCGGGTCTCTTTCAACCCTTTCCCTCTCTCAAACGGTCACCTAGACCGAGTGAGCTTTCTCCTTAATCAAATGGGTCACTTAGACCCCACAAGGACCACCACACAATTGGTGTCTCTTGCTTTGATTACAAGTCACTTAGAACAAGAATGAGGAAGAAGAAAGCGATCCAAGAACAAGAGCTCAAAGAACATGAGCAAAACACTCTCTCTAGTCACTAGTTGTTTGGAGTGGATTTGGGACTTGAAGAGGCTTTGATTCTTTTGAATTGTGTCTTGTATTGATTGCACTAGCTCTTGTATTGAATGAGATGTCTGAAAAACTTGGATGCTTGGAGTGGTGGTGGTTGGGGGGTATTTATAGCCCTCAACCACCATATAGCCGTTGGGGAGGCTGTTTGTCGATGGGCGTACTGGACAGTCCGGTGCGCCACCGGACACTGTCCATGCGCCAGCCACGTCACCAAATCGTTAGGGTTCTAGCGTGTCACACCCGACTTTAAGGAACAAAGCCAGGTGCATATCATACATGCGCCAAAAAGACAACATATATAATAACAGAGTGTATAGAGATAAATGTCACAAAACATCAGAGTACTTATTACATAGCGGAAGACTTATTACAAAATAAAAGAATAAACATAAAACAAACTAAGGATCGTCGGCACCAATGTCAACTGAGAAACGCCACCTAGATCAGATCATACTCCTCGCCTTGCGGCTCCTCCTGAACCACCTGCTCTTCTCCTGTGGGGGGGGGTGTGAGACAGCAAGGGTGAGCTCACACATGATCATAGCTCAACAAGTTGCGGGGAACCAGTGGACATAAACTCACAAAGGTGTGAGTTCATGTGATGTGTAAGGCTAATCAATGACAGGGGTTAAAGCTGAGCGTTGCTTTTAAGTAGTTGGTCAAACTTTTATTAGCAGTTACTAAGTGTAAGTAAATACCAAACCATAAGTAAAGTAATAGAACAAATTAATAATAAACCCATGCAATGCAAATGACAAAATTGAATTTAAGTTCCATAATTTAAACATCAGAGAGTCCTGAGCTGCTCATGACCATGAGCTCGGCTAGTATACCAGTTTTACACTCTGCAGAGGTTGTACCCTTTACCCACAAGTCATGTTACCCATCTGCCAAGGGGTTGCGAATCCCATACACCTCTACCTAGGAAGCGCGGCAGGGCAACACTACGAGGCCTTTACAAAGTTCCACTAGTTTCCGAAAACCCGCTACAGTTTATGGGAAGAGCACTTGCAAGAATCCCCCGTCTGACCGTCATAGCAGCTAAATCAACCCGAGAACCTCCTTGCATGCAACTCCCCTACTGCCCTTGCCCCTTTCGGGTAAGGTAGTCTTCCACTAGCTTTCCTAATTAGTCAGCCAAGGGCGTCCCACTAAACCCTTATGGTGGCACGTGGTTCTCAAGTTAAGCTCTATGTTCCAATTAACATTAATGAACTTGACATGAACATAAATAGAATAACAAGAATAATTGGAACATAGATATAATGAATGATTATCCCAAAACCATATAAAGCAATAGCAAACTACCCAAGTGATTCAGGGGTAAACAAGGTAATGAGATAAACAATCTAGGGTGACCTATTGGGTCCCATCAAAATTAACCTATGCATGAGTAAGTGATATTAAAGAACATTATTGGGTAAAAAGTGGTCAAGGGCACAACTTGCCTTCAATGAGCTCCTGCTCAGCTACTTCAACCTGCTGCTCACCAGGATCCTCGGTCACGGGCTCTTCTACTCGCCACAATACAAACAAGCACAGTGCATATAGAGAAATTAACATTACACCAAACATATATACAAAATACATAGAAATATTCTACATAATAAAATAAAATCCTAGGAACAGGAACCATAATTTTTGGAGTTATAGAATTTAAGTTATGCATTTTCAAAGGTTTTATGGGTTTAAAATAGGATTAAGTGTGGGATTAATTTTCTCACTGTTGTCATGACAAAACAGAGACACTAAGTGCTAGAGAATAAAATTACAAAATTTTAGGAACTGGAATGGAGTAATTTGGAGTTCATATGCATTTTCTATGAATTATCAAAGTTCTAGTAATTATTTTCATATTAAAAATCCATTTTCCATTTTATTTATTTAGTTTTAAACTGCACTGGATTGGGCCTCAATTTCTGTGAAGCGCTGGGGGCTCGGGGTAAAAATCCGTAGACCTAGAGCGCAGTGGAGGTGGATGGCGGGTTGGTTTCTATTTTCTGCAGGGGCCTAATTGCTAATTTAATAGGCCGAAGAGGTATGGGCCAATCTCGGCCATTGGATTAGATTTGAACGGTACAGATTAAATCGCCAGGGTAACGAAACGGTATGCTCTATAGCTCCTTGGATCACAGATCAATGGCTCACATTAACTTACGCACAGGGATGCATCATGGCCATCTATCAACATCTCAACGGTCCAATGTTATTTCACACGCGATCTAATCCATGCCCTTCAACCCGGATCGGATGGCGCGGATCCTGTCTTCTACCCCGTGGCCAGGTGACGGCGGTGGTCGCGCTCACATAGCAGCGCCCAGGCCGGTGATGGTCAACCCGAGCCACACTGCCACCTGCCCAAATTCGAGTAGTCCTACGCGATGCGAGAATCAATCCGAAGGGGATTTAGGTACCCATACCCGATGCGATGGCTCCGGCGATGCTGCACACGGCGCAGGGTGCTTTTGCGACGAAGCGGTGATCCCGGCGGCGAATTCTTCGATCGTTATGGCCACCCACGCCAAATTGGTGGTCGTCTCAGCACCCAGGCGTTCCGGAGATGCCCCTGGTCTGGTTCCACGATCTCGGCACTGCCTAGAGGTCCGAATCGACCGTGGCCGCCCGCTTCTCCAATCTCTCACCTCTACTTTCGTCGTTCCATGGCTACGAAGAGAGGAAGCAGCGAGGGGCGCTCTGAGCGGATGTTGCTGGGGAGGGAGCAACGACTGCCGACCAGGCTTCCGCGGCAGCAGCAGGGCTTCCCCGGCAATAAGCTTTTTCCCCCGGTTCCGCGGCGGCGATTTACAGCGGCGGTAGTCTCCGTGTAGAGCACGATGGCGCAACTGTGATGGCGTAGCAGCGGCAGCGGAGAGAAAAGAAAATAATGGGGCGCGAGGGAGGTGTGGTCATGCGGGTTTCTTATGGGCACGCAAGCTCCGTAGCGTTCGACGCGGTTGTTACGGTCGCCCACCATGCACGCGCGTTCGTTGCGGCGAGGAAGAGAGCTGGGCTGACGAGGTGGTCCCGTGCCCCAGCGAAACGAGGCATGCCCAGAGCTTCTGGACAGTGGGTCCACCGGCCAGAGACGGAGCAAGGAAGCGGGCGCGCGCAGCCGGCTACCAAGTGGCCCACAGGCCAGTTGCTGAGTATGGGCAGGGGAGACGGGCCGCGCGAATTCAAAAGGAGAATGGGCCGAGGTGAACAGGAATTAGCCCAGGCGTTGTTTTCTTTTTCCTTTTTCTGGTTTTATTTTCCCCTTTGTTCCTTTATTTTTTTGAATTCAAACTTCAATTTAAATTTGGTTATGAGTTCCTCCTTTGAGTCAATTACACAAATCCAATATGTATAAGAATAATATATATTTTATACTTATTTTTATTCACCTATTAATTTCTCTTCTTCTCTCTTTTCTTAATTCTAGGATTGTTTTAGGATTTAAATCCCCATTTGGATATTTAACACATTTCCTTTTTACATTATTGTAATACTGTCACAAAAATGCACACAAAAATAAAATCTCAACATGATGCATGTATTATTTTTGGGTATCTCTTGTTAATCATGTATCTTTGTAAGTAATGTGTCCACATGAAATGATAAACATTGGTAATACACATAGATATAGAATAATATAATTTCTCTTTTAGACCTTTCTTACCAAGTGGGTATTACAAATCCTACCCCCCTTAAAAATAATCTCGTCCTCGAGATTTAGGAGGAACGAGGAAAAAGATGGGGAAAATCTATGCGAAGCTCTTCTTCTCTTTCCCACGTTGCTTCATCTTCGCCATGGTGACTCCATTGTACTTTGCACATCTTTATCACCTTATTTCTGGTAACTCGAGTCAAAGTATCCAAAATCTTGATCGGATACTCCATGTAAGTCAAATCACCTTGAACACTGAGCTCTTCCATTGGTAACTGTTCCTCAGGGACACGGAGACACTTCTTCAGTTGAGACACGTGGAACACATTATGCACATCTGATAAACTAGCAGGTAACTCGAGTTGGTATGCCATCTCCCCAACTCGCCTAAAGATCAAGAATGGTCCAATATAGCGAGGGGACAATTTGCCCTTAACTTTGAATCTCCTCATTCCATGAAGTGGTGACACCTTAAGATACACATAATCTCCTTCTTCAAATTCCAGTGGTCTCCTTCCATTATCAGCATAGCTCTTTTGCCTGGTTTGAGCCACCCTCAAATTCTCTCGAATTATACGGACTTGTTCTTTTGCTTCTTGAATCAGTTTAGGCCCAAAGAACTGTCTTTCTCCAGTCTGATCCCAATACAAAGGAGTCCTGCATTTTCTTCCATATAAGGCTTCAAAAGGTGACATCTTCAGACTGGCCTGATAGCTATTGTTATATGAAAACTCAGCATATGGTAGGCTTTTATCCCAACTTCCTCCATGCTGAAGGGCACATGCTCTCAACATATCTTCCAATACTTGATTAGTCCTTTCAGTCTGTCCATCAGTCTGAGGGTGATAAGCCGTACTGAAATTCAACTCCGTGCTCATGTTCTCATGAAATCTTCTCCAAAATCTTGAGGTAAACTGTGAACCTCGATCAGACACGATCTTCTTTGGTACTCCATGTAAACACACAATCCGAGCCATATATAACTCTGCTAGTTGAGAACCTTTATAAGTAGTCTTGACAGGAATAAAGTGAGCCACTTTAGTCAATCTATCCACAATCACCCATATAGCATCATATCCTTTCTGGGTGCGAGGCAATCCAGTAATAAAATCCATACCAATCTCTTCCCACTTCCACTCGGGTATCTTCAGTGGGTGCAATAGTCCAGCTGGTCTCTGGTGCTCAGCCTTAACTCTTTGACATACATCGCACATAGCCACATGTGCAGCTACATCTCTTTTCAATCCATACCACCAATACTTCCGATTCAAATCCTGATACATCTTGGTACTACCAGGATGAATAGAATAATCCGAGTCATGGGCCTCTTTCAATATAGTCTCTCGAAGGCTTTCAATATCAGGAACACACATTCTGTCCTTGAACCATACAGTGCCCTGCTCATCTTCCATAAATTCCGGAACTCGACCTTCAGTAATCAGATTCTTAATCTCTTTTATTTTAGCATCGTCAAGTTGACCTTTGCGGATTTCTTGCTCCAAAGTAGGTTCCACATCAATAGTAACTCCTTCAGTATGAGCAACTATCCCCAGGTTAAGTCTTCTGAAATCCTCAGCAATTTCATTGGGTAGCTGGGCAACAATAGCTGAATGAACATGCTCCTTTCGACTCAAGGCATCTACAACCAAATTTGCCTCACCCGGGTGATAGTGAATCTCCAAATCATAATCCTTAATAAGCTCCAACCAACGGCGTTGCCTAAGGTTGAGATCCTTCTGAGTGAATATATATGTCGGCGTTTCGAGACGGGGGGGGGGGTCCCTGAGCCGACGAGTGAGTGTGCCGCGTGCCCCAGCCCAGATGGGTCGAGCGCGTGGGCGAGCGCGAATGGGGGAAGAGCGAGGTGGCCGGAGCCAGGTTGTGAGGGAGGCGGAGATCCCGCGGCCTTCGTGTTCGTCCCGCGCCCAGGTCGGGTGCGCTTGCAGTAGGGGGTTACAAGCGTCCGCGCGGGTGAGGGGAGCGAGCGGCCCCAAGAGAGCGCCTGCCCCTGCCCTCGTTCCCGCGAGGCCAACCTTCTCTAAGAAGGCCCTGGTCCTTCCTTTTATAGGCGCAAGGAGAGGATCCAGGTGTACAATGGGGGTGTAGCAGAGTGCTACGTGTCTAGCGGGGGAGAGCTAGCGCCCTAGGTACATGCCAAGGTGGCAGCCGGAGAGATCTTGGCACCCAGCTGGTGTGGTGTCGTGGATGTTGGTGGAGCAACGGAGCCTGGCGGAGGGACAGCTGTCGGAGCTGTTGGGTCCTTGCTGACGTCCCCCTGCTTCCGTAAGGGAGCTGAGAGCCGCCGTCGTCATAGGGCTAGCGGGGCGCCATCATTGCCTATCTGGCAGAGCTAGCCAGATGGGACGTCGGTCTTGTTCTCTGCGGCCCAAGTCGGCTCGGGGTAGGGTGATGATGGCGCTTCCTGTTGACGTGGCAGACTTGTGCCCTAGGTCGGGCGACGTGGAGGCTCCTCCGAAGCCGAAGTCGAGTATGTCCTGCATGGCCGAGGCCGAGCCCGAGCTCCTGGGTCGGGCGAGGCAGAGGTCGTTCGGCAGAGGCCAGGGCGGAGTCCGAGCCCTGGGTCGGGTGGAGCGGAGTTCGCCGTCTTCTGGGGCCTTAGCCCGAGTCCAAGCCCTGGGTCGGGCGGAGCGGAGTTCGCCGTCTTCCGGGGCCTTAGCCCAAGTCCGAGCCCTGGGTCGGGCGGAGCGGAGTTCGCCGTCTTCCGGGGCCTTAGCCCGAGTCCGAGCCCTGGGTCGGGCGGAGCGGAGTTCGCCGTCTTCCGGGACCTTAGCCCGAGTCCGAGCCCTGGGTCGGGCGGAGCGGAGTTCGCCGTCTTCCGCCCCTGTGACTTGGTCGGTTGGCGCGGCGATTTAGTCAGGGTTGCTTCTTAACGAAGGCAAGGCCTCGGGCGAGCCGGAGATGCGTCTGCCGTGAAAAGGGGGCCTCGGGCGAGACGGAAACACCTCAGGGTCGGCTGCCCTTGCCCGAGGCTAGGCTCGGGCGAGGCGTGATCGAGTCGCTCGTATGGACTGATCCCTGACTTAATCGCACCCATCAGGCCTCTGCAGCTTTATGCTGATGGGGGTTACCAGCTGAGAATTAGGCGTCTTGAGGGTACCCCTAATTATGGTCCCCGACAGTAGCCCCCGAGCCTCGAAGGGAGTGTTAGCACTCGCTTGGAGGCTTTCATCGCACTTTTTTGCAAGGGGACCAACCTTTCTCAGTTGCACTTTGTTCCGGTGGGTGCGCGCGAGCGCACCCGCCGGGTGTAGCCCCCGAGGCCTCGGAGGAGTGGTTTCACTCCTTCGAGGTCTTAATGCCTTGCGTAATGCTTCGGCTGGTCTGGTGGTTCCCTCATGTGAAATGGCCGTAGCCCAGGTGCACTGTCGGGGCCCAAGGTCTCGGGCTGGTATGTTGACGCTGTCAACGGTTTGGCCGGAGCCGGGTTTGCGAGAGCAGCCCCCGAGCCTCCGCACAGGGCAAGAGGGCGATCAGGGACAGACTCGGCTTTTTTACATACGCCCCTACGTCGCCTTTCCGCAAGGAGGAGGAGGGGAGAGCGCCATGTTACCCTCGATGGGCACCGAACATGGTGTCTCCGGTGAGCTGCAATCGGGTAATCCGAGTGGACGTCCGTGCCCCGTTCGTTGGGGGTCGGCTAGGGGCCCGGAGGCACGCCCAAAAGTACCTGCGGGTGATCTGCCGGACCCGGTCCCCTGGCGACGGGGTCCGAGGGCTCGTTGCCTCCCTCCGATGGGATTCCGTTACAGGATCGTTCCCGCTGGTCTCGGAAATGTCCTAGGGTACCTCGGGAGCGCAGCCCGAGCCTTGGTTATGTATCGAACGTACCCCTGGTCATCCCTCGCTCGGTGTCTGAGGCGACTGTGAACCCTTCGGGGGGCCAGCCTTCGAACCCCTGATCAGTAATGGGCGCGGAGCCCGAGTAGCCTGAGGCGGCCGTGGAACCTTTCGGGAGGCCGACCTTCGAACCTCTGACCAGTAGTGGGTGTCGGGCCCACGCGATCTGAGGCGGCTGTTGAACCCTTCGGGGGGCCAGCCTTCGAACCCCTGATCAGTAAGGAGGCTCGGAGCCTAGTTCCTTCACGGGGAAGGATCCCTTTGGGGGTATCCCCTTTCCTGGTCCCTGTTGCAAGAGATAGAGAAAGAGAAAAAAGGGAAAAAGGATACGAAATTGAACGACGTGGCGTACCTTTTTTGGGGTGGTCGTTTTGGCGAAGGCGAAGCGTCGCCAGCTGCTCCTGCCAGAAGCGCCGCCTGTCCAGCCGCGGAGTTAACGCGATGGGGCGAGTAGTTGGCGAGGCTGCCGTTGCGCGTGCGCGAGCCGTTCGAGGAACGGGTCACGGGCGCGTCGTCTTCACGCCGTGAGAGGGGGTTCTCTCGCTGCCTCCGGATGGGACGTGAGCCTGGCTGATGGCGTGACCGCTGCTCCCGTGTGCCTGCCACCGTCATTACTGTCGGCCCACTTTTGACCGCGTTTGACCGCTGCGTCAGGCTGGCGCTGCTGGGTCGCGCGCTGGGCCGCCTCGGGTCGCGGTATCGGTTCTGCAATCGAGGAGGCACGGTGGTGGCGCAACTGGTACAGTGGCTTGCATGCAGTATCCGGCGCGCCGGACGCGCGACGCGTGGGCTTGGGCCTCCGTGCTGGCATGTCAGGAGTCGGAGAGGAGCGTCCACTTGGCGTGGTTGCATGCCGCCCGCATGGCTGCCCGCCCCTTTCGCCCGTTGGTCTGGGCAAAAGTGGAGGGTCACTTGTAACCGCTGGGTGGTTGCGTGCGCCGTACGCGGCGGTTTTGGCTTCTTCTGCTCGGAGCCGGTCTGCATGACATGCGGGACCCAGCCCCCGCGCCACAGGGGAGGGCTTTGGAGGCGTGTTGGAGAAGACTCGGCCCGTGATGGTTGGGGGCGCAAGCAGGGAGAGTTGCCTTTAAAAGGAGGGCGACCCCTTTCGTAAGGCGACCATGTCTCCTTCTTCCCTAATGCACCGTGTCTTTCCACCTTCCAAGCTCCCGGATGGGGGAAACCGCCGTTTTGTCGCCTCATCGCCGGAGGAACGCAACTCCGTGGGAGTTGGTACCTTTCAGCCATCGTTCGGCTTCAAGGATTTTCATCATGCAGCCCGGCTGCACCCCTCCACCGGCGGTCACCCAAGATGGTGACCTCCGGCTTGATGGTGGGGGAGAGCGAGTCGGGCTGCGGCCTCTGCCCCTTCCTCAGCCTCAAGGATTTTCATCACCAGGGCTGAGGAGGGGAGCGTGCCGAGTTGGGGTCGGTCCCTGCGCGGGCGGTGGCCCGCTCCTTCCCTCAGTGATCGGGGGGAAGGGTGGGAGTCGTCCGTGGCGCTAACAGCTGCACCGTGCCCGGCTCTCTGAGCCGAGCAGTTTCGGAGCCGCTCCCGGTGCCGCCTCCCGCCACGGCAGCTGGAAGAGGTTCTTCCGCCGGCGCGACAGCCAAGGTTGGCCATGGACCGACCTCCAACTCTACGGCCTTCTGCCCGTCCTTGCCTCTCGAGTTTGGGCAAGGGCGGGGGCCTCCTAGCAGCAGCATCCGGCGTGAGGCCATCATTGCTGCTGTTCGGCCCCCCGGGGCAGAAGTCTTCATCATCGCCGCTGTCGGGGCGGGCGATGACATGCCGTTCGTCGGTCTTCTGTTGCCCCGCAGGCCCACCCCTATCGAGTGGGGTTGTTCGTACCTGCGGAGGAGGAACCAGAGTTCCGTTTGTAATGGCACTTCGAGTGCTGGGTTTTTTGTTCATTGTGGCTGTCGAGGCCTGAACATGTATGTAGCATCGGCACAGAGCCGTGTTTTTTCCTCATTTTTCGAGCACTAAGACTCGTCTGCTGATTATCTGAACCGCTTCACCAAGCATGAGTCGCCCCGTGTCAAGGTGACGAGTGAGGTATCCGTATCCCGGAGGCGTAGGTGTCCCTCGGCTCGGTCGGCCCTGCTGTCCGAGGCTCCTCTAGCTTAGTTAAAGAGACCCCTCGGCCGCTCTTCGACGAGCCGAGGCCAGGGGTAGCGATATCAGTATGAACAGAGGCGGAGTTGGCTCGAAAATGAAACCTGGTTGGCCGGAGCCTAGCCGGGTTGTCTGTTGGCAGGATCGACGTCGGAGTTGATCAGCCGAGGCTTCGGACCGGGCCAGCGCCCTTGGAAGATGGTTGGCCGAGGCCCCGGAGGTGGCCGGCCGAGCCGCCTGCTCGGGCCGGATTCCCGGAGAAGTCCCTGACAGCGATTGCCCGGGCATGGTGAAGACGTCGTCCTTCGGAGCGGAGACACTCGGACCGCGTCGCCGTCCGAGGCTAGGTCGGGCCTCGCCGAAGGTGCCGTTGATGCCGAGGGCGTTGCTGCCTCCTTCCAGCGTCAAGACCCGAGCCTGCAGGATCAGATTGTCTTGTAGTGTGTGCCTTGTGCGGCCGTCGAGGCCAGAACACACACCCTTGCTGCGTTGTAAAGCTGCGTCTCTTTTCCTCTTGTTTCGAGTATCTGGACTTTTTGTCGGTAACAGGGATGTTGGTGCGAGCGAGAGTTGCTTCTCGCGGAAGGTGATGAGTGAGGTATCCGTATCCCGGAGGCGTGGGAGTCCCTCGGCTCGGTCGACCTTGCCGCTTACGCGTACTTTCACCCGTCCATGAGGCCCCGTCACCGACTTGGTCGAGAAGGCTCGAAGGATCGCTTCGACAGAAGGGCTTCTGAACGTAAAGACTTGTTCGATCCGTGGAGCCACTTTATCCGAACGTGAGTTACTTATCGCAGAAGGTGATGAGTGAGGTATCCGTATCCCGGAGGCGTAGGAGTCCCTCGGCTCGGTCAGCCTTGGCTGCTTACGTGTACTCCGTCGTTTCCAGGACCCACTTTCCGAAGTAGTCAAAAAGCTCGAAAGATATTCTGGTAAAGGAGATTTTTTTTCGAGGAAAATTTTGACGCAGAGGGGGTTTCCCCCCTTTTAGCCCCCGAGGGAGGGTCGGGCTTTGCCGAGGCGAGGTCGACCCTTCCTTGTTGACTAAACTTTGCGTCGGTGCGAGGTATATGAACAACTTGGAAACATCTTAAGGGTAGAAGCGACGTAGCTGTTGAATGTTCCAGGCGTTGCCGTAGACTTTGCCTTGACTGTTGGCCAGCTTGTACGTTCCGGGCTTCAGAACTTTGGCGATGACGAATGGCCCCTCCCAGGGGGGCGTGAGCTTGTGCCTCCCTCGGGCGTCTTGCCGTAGCCGAAGCACCAGGTCGCCCACCTGGAGGTCTCGGGGTCGGACCCCTCGGGCGTGGTAGCGTCGCAGGGACTGCTGATACCGCGCCGAGTGTAGTAAGGCCCTGTCCCGAGCCTCTTCCAGCTGGTCCAGCGAGTCTTCTCGGCTAGCTTGGTTGCTTTGATCGTCGTAGGCCCTCGTCCTCGGGGAGCCGTATTCCAGGTCAGTGGGCAAGACGGCCTCGGCCTCGTAGACCAGGAAGAACGGCGTGAAACCCGTGGCTCGGCTCGGCGTCGTCCTCAGGCTCCAGACCACCGAGGGGAGTTCCTTCATCCATCACTTGCCGAACTTGTTGAGGTCATTGTAAATCCGAGGCTTGAGCCCTTGTAGAATCATGCCGTTGGCACGCTCTACCTGCCCATTCGTCATGGGATGAGCTACGACAGCCCAGTCCACCCGGATGTTGTGATCCTCGCAAAAATCCAAGAATTTTTGCCGGTGAACTCGGTGCCGTTGTCGGTGATGATGGAGTTTGGGACCCCGAAGCGATGGATGATGTTGGTGAAGAACGCCACCGTCTGCTCGGACCTGATGCTGTTCAGGTGTCGGACCTCGATCCACTTGGAGAATTTGTCGACGGCGACCAGCAGGTGCGTGTAGCCCCCAGGCGCCTTCTGCAGAGGGCCGACAAGGTCCAGACCCCACACAGCGAAGGGCCAGGTGATGGGTATCGTCTGCAGAGCCTGAGCGGGCAGGTGGGTCTGCTTCGCATAGAATTGACACCCTTCGCAGGTGCGGACAATTCTAGTGGCGTCAGCCACCGCCGTCGGCCAGTAAAAGCCTTGCCGGAAAGCGTTCCCGACAAGGGCTCGAGGCGCTGCGTGATGGCCGCAAGCCCCCGAGTGTATCTCTTGCAGGAGTTCCTGGCCTTCGGTGATGGAGATGCACCGCTGGAGGATGCCCGAGGGGCTGCGGTGGTAAAGCTCCTTCTCATCGCCCAGCAAGACGAACGACTTGGCGCGTCGCGCTGCCCGCCGAGCCTCGGCTTGGTCGAGGGGTAGCTCTCCCTGGCGAAGATATTGCAGGTACGGGGTCTGCCAATCTTGATCAGGCGGGACCCCGCCCCGCTCCTCCTCGATGCGCAACGCCTCGCCCTCGGGGGCCGAGGGTTCCTCGGGCTGAACCGAGGATGGCTCGGGCTGGGCCGAGGGTGCCTCGGACGAGGCCGAGGGCGCCTCGGGCTCGGGCGTGTCGCTGACCTTGACGGAGGGTTGGTGCAGATCTCGGGAGAAGACGTCCGGGGGAACCGTCGTTCGCCCCGAGGCTATTTTTGCCAGCTCGTCCGCAGTCTCGTTGTAGCGCCGGGCGATGTGGTTAAGCTCGAGCCCGTAGAACTTGTCTTCCAGGCGTCGAACCTCATCACAGTAGGCCTCCATCTTCGGGTCGCGGCAGTGGGAGTTTTTCATGACCTAGTCGATGACGAGCTGCGAGTCGCCGCGAGCGTCGAGGCGTCGGACCCCTAGCTCGATGGCGATTCGCAATCCGTTGATCAGAGCTTCGTACTCTGCCACATTGTTGGACGCCGGGAAATGGAGGCGTAGCACGTAGCGCAGGTGTTTCCCGAGGGGCGAGACGAAGAGCAGGCCCGCGCCGGCTCCCGTCTTCATCAGCGACCCGTCGAAAAACATGGTCCAGAGCTCCGGTTGGATCGGAGCCATCGGCAACTGGGTGTCGACCCATTCGGCTACGAAGTCCGCCAGTACCTGGGACTTGATGGCCTTCCGAGGGGCGAACGAGATCGTCTCGCCCATGATTTCCACCGCCCACTTTGCGATCCGTCCCGAGGCCTCTCGGCATTGGATGATCTCCCCCAGGGGGAAGGATGACACCACAGTTACCGGATGAGACTCGAAGTAATGTCGCAACTTTCGCCTTGTCAGGATCACTGCATACAGCAGCTTCTGAACTTGTGGGTAGCGGGTCTTGGTTTCGGACAGCACCTCGCTGACGAAGTAAACTGGCCTCTGAATGGGCAATGCATGCCCCTCTTCTTGCCTTTCGACCACGATCGCGGCGCTGACCACCTGAGTGGTAGCGGCGACGTAGACCAAGAGGGCTTCTCCATCAGCTGGGGGCACCAAGACAGGCGCCTGGGTGAGGAGCGCCTTCAGGTTCCCGAGGGCTTCCTCGGCCTCGGGGGTCCAAGCGAAGGATTCGGCCTTCCTTAAGAGACGGTACAGGGGCAGGCCTCTTTCGCCGAGACGCGAGATGAAACGGCTCAAGGCCGCGAGACATCCCATGACCCTCTGTACGCCTTTTAAGTCCTTGATGGGCCCCATGCTGGTGATGGCTGCGATCTTCTCCGGGTTGGCTTCGATGCCCCGCTCGGAGACGATGAATCCCAGGAGCATGCCCCGGGGCACCCCGAAGACACACTTCTAGGGATTGAGCTTGACGTCCTTCGCCTTGAGACACCGGAATGTCACCTCAAGGTCGGAGAGAAGGTCGGAGGCTTTCCTTGTCTTGACTACGATGTCATCGACGTAGGCCTCGACCGTGCGACCGATGTGTTCGCCGAACACATGGTTCATGCACCGCTGGTACGTGGCACCCGCGTTCCTCAAACCGAACGGCATGGTGACATAGCAATACATGCCGAAGGGCGTGATGAAAGAAGTCGCGAGCTGGTCGGACTCTTTCATCTTGATTTGATGATACCCTGAGTAGGCATCGAGGAAAGACAGGGTTTCGCACCCAGCGGTGGAATCCACGATTTGATCGATGCGAGGTAGAGGGTAGGGAACCTTCGGACATGCTTTGTTGAGACCAGTGTAGTCTACACACATCCGCCATTTCCCCCCTTTCTTCCTTACAAGCACAGGGTTGGCAAGCCATTCGGGATGGAATACCTCTTTGATGAACCCTGCTGCCATCAGCTTGTGGATCTCCTCGCCTATCACCCTGCGCCTTTCCTCGTCGAATCGGTGCAGTGGCTGTCTGACCGGTCGGGCTCCGGCCCGAATATCCAGCGAGTGCTCGGCGACATCCCTCGGTATGCCGGGCATGTCCGAGGGACTCCACGCAAAGACGTCGGCGTTCGCGCGGAGAAAGTCGACGAGCACTGCTTCCTATTTGGGGTCGAGCCCGGAACCGATCCGGATCTGCTTGGAGGTGTCGCCACTGGGGTCGAGAGGGACGGCCTTAACCGTCTCCGCTGGCTCGAAGTTGCCGGCGTGTCGCTTCACGTTTGGCACCTCTCGGGAGAGGTTTTCCAGGTCGGCGATGAGGGCCTCGGACTCGGCGAGGGCCTCGGCATACTCCACGCACTCCACATCGCATTCGAACACGTGCTTGTACGTGGGGCCGACGGTGATGACCCCGTTGGGGCCCGGCATCTTGAGCTTCAGGTAGGTGTAGTTGGGGATGGCCATGAACTTCGCGTAGCATGGCCTCCCTAACACTGCGTGGTAGGTTCCTCGGAACCCGACCACCTCGAACGTCAAAGTCTCCCTTCGGAAATTGGAGGGTGTTCCGAAGCAGACAGGAAGGTCGAGCTGTCCGAGGGGCTGGACGCGCTTCCCAGGAATGATCCCGTGGAAAGGCGCAGCGCCTGCTCGGACGGAGGACAGATCGACGCGCAGGAGCCTGAGGGTCTCGGCGTAGATGATATTGAGGCAGCTGCCCCCATCCATCAGGACCTTGGTGAGCCTGACGTCGCCGATGATGGGATCGGCGACGAGCGGGTACTTCCCCGGGCTCGGCACGTGGTCGGGGTGGTCATCTTGGTCGAAGGTGATGGGCTTGTCGGACCAGTCTAGGTAGACTGGTGCCGCCACCTTCACCGAGCAGACCTCCCGACGCTCTCGCTTGCGATGCCGAGCCAAGGCATTCGCCGCATGCCCTCCGCAGATCATGAAGCAGTCGCGGACCTCGGGGAACCCTCTTGCTTGGTGATCTTCCTTTTTGTCGTCGTCGCGGGCCCTGCCACCTTCTGCGGGTGGCCCGGCCTTGTGGAAGTGGCGCCGAAGCATGACGCACTCCTCGAGGGTGTGCTTGACGGGCCCCTGATGGTAATGGCACGTCTCCTTGAGCATCTTGTCGAAGAGGTTGGCACCTCCGGGGGCTTCCGAGGGTTCTTGTACTCGGCGGCGGCGACAAGGTCTGCGTCGGCGGCGTCGCGTTTCGCTTGCGACTTCCGCCTGCCTTTCTTCTTGGCGCCGCGCGGAGTAGACGCCTCGGGAGCATCTTTCGACGGGCGGCCCTGGGGCTGCTTGTCTTTTCGGAAGATGGCCTCGACCGCCTCCTTGCCAGAGGCAAACTTGGTGGCGATGTCCATCAGCTCGCTCGCCCTGGTGGGGGTCTTGCGACCCAGCTTGCTCACCAGGTCACGGCAAGTGGTGCCGGCAAGGAACGCGCCGATGACATCGGAGTCGGTGATGTTGGGCAGCTCGGTGCGCTGCTTCGAGAACCGCCGGATGTAGTCCCGAAGAGACTCTCCCGGCTGTTGCCGGCAGCTCCAGAGGTCCCAGGAATTCCCGGGGCGCACGTACGTGCCCTGGAAGTTGCCGGTGAAAGCTTGGACCAAATCCTCCCAGTTGGAAATCTGCCCCGGAGGCAGGTGCTCCAACCAAGCGCGAGCAGTGTCGGAGAGGAACAGGGGGAGGTTGCGGATGATGAGGTTGTCGTCGTCCGTTCCACCCAGTTGACAGGCCAGGCGGTAGTCCGCGAGCCACAATTCCGGTCTTGTTTCCCCCGAGTACTTTGTGATAGTAGTCGGGGGTCGGAATCGGGTCGGAAACGGCGCCCGCCGAATGGCTCGGCTGAAGACCTGCGGACCGGGTGGTTCGGGCGAGGGACTCCGGTCCTCCCCGCTGTCGTAGCGTCCCCCACGCCTGGGGTGATAGCCTCGGCACACCCTTTCGTCGAGGCGGGACCGACGGTCGCGATGAGGGTGCTCGTCGCCGAGGTGGCCCGGGGCCGCAGGCGCGGTGTTGCGCGTGCGTCCGGTATAGACCGAGGCTTCCCGCGTGAGTCGGGAAGTCGTGGCACGAGGTTCCGAGGGGTATCCCTGCCTTCGGGAGGCGGAGCTCTCGGCCCGCCGGGCCGCTGCGCCTTCCAGGAGATGCTTGAGCTCTCCCTGGATTCGCCGACCCTCGGTGTTTGATGACTCCGGCATCGCGCGGAGGAGCATCGCTGCGGCTGCCAGGTCCTGACCGGTCCCGCCGGATGCGGGTGGCGGCCTGTCCCTGGCATCGTTGGCGATGCGGTGCTGGAGGCCTTGGGGCAGGTTACGTATTTCTCTGGCCGGGGGCTGGCCCGCCCATACCTGCCCGACGTCCCGGCGGATCGACTCGAGCGCTCCTGCCCCCTCGTCGAGCCCGGCCTGCGCCCCGCGGGCTTGCTCGAGCTGTGGGTCGTAACCCCCCGCCGGAACGGGGACCACAGCTAGCTCCCGCGGGATGTCGGCGCGAGGCACTGGCCTAGGGAGATCACCATCCTCCGGCATGCCGAGACGGCTGCCTCCGGAGGGATCCCCTAGCTCGACGTGGAAACATTCGCGGCTCGGGCCGTAGTCCTTGTCGTCAAGGCTGCGGCTGCCGTCGGAACAGTCGGAGAGGCAGTAGTTGCATGCGGTCATGAAGTCCCGCATGGCACTGGGGTTGCCAGATCCAGAGAAATCCCAGCAGATGCTGGGGTCGTCATCTTCCTCAGACCCAGAGGGCCCGTAGGTCGAGACACCCGTCAATTGGTCCCAAGGCGACCGCACACGAAACCCAAGAGGGGTTGCATTCACCTCAACGCGAGCGCCCGCCAAAGCGAGGTCGCTAGGCGGGTTGAGGTCGAGTCGAAATGACGAAGGATGGGAAGCAGTCGGTACCTTTTGGTCGACGAGGAGCGACGAAGTCACCTCGGGGGCTGATCGCGCCGTCGTCCTGGGTACGAGGGCGACGTCCTGCAGGCCCTCCGTGAGCGTGCTGGCGTCGTCCACTTGCTCGACAGCCGACGGAGCGCAGCCTCCCGCTCGGCCCTGGTTGCCCCGTCTCCTCCTCCGATGGCGAGGGAGAGGATGGGGCGAGCTCGAAAGTTGTCCTTCCCCCACGCGGGAAAGACGTCGTCGATTCCGCCGCCGGCGGGCGGGCTGTCGGCCACCATTGTCGCCGCCGCGCGGCGGTGGAAGGAGTATCATGTCGTAGCCGCCGTCGAAAGACATGAACTCGAGGCTCCCGAAACGGAGCACCGTCCCGGGATGGAGAGGTCGTTGGAGACTGCCCATTTGGAGTTTGACGGGAAACTGCTCGTCAACACGCAGCAGGCCCCTACCTGGCGCGCCAACTGTCGGCGTTTCGAGACCGGGGGGGTCCCTGAGCCGACGAGTGAGTGTGCCGCGTGCCCCAGCCCAGATGGGTCGAGCGCGTGGGCGAGCGCGAAGGGGGGAAGAGCGAGGTGGCCGGAGCCGGGTCGTGAGGGAGGCGGAGATCCCGCGGCCTTCGTGTTCGTCCCGTGCCCAGGTCGGGTGCGCTTGCAGTAGGGGGTTACAAGCGTCCGTGCGGGTGAGGGGAGCGAGCGGCCCCAAGAGAGCGCCTGCCCCTGCCCTCGTTCCCGCGAGGCAAACCTTCTCTAAGAAGGCCCTGGTCCTTCCTTTTATAGGCGCAAGGAGAGGATCCAGGTGTACAATGGGGGTGTAGCAGAGTGCTACGTGTCTAGCGGGGGAGAGCTAGCGCCCTAGGTACATGCCAAGGTGGCAGCCGGAGAGATCTTGGCACCCAGCTGGTGTGGTGTCGTGGCTGTTGGTGGAGCAACGGAGCCTGGCGGAGGGACAGCTGTCGGAGCTGTTGGGTCCTTGCTGACGTCCCCCTGCTTCCGTAAGGGAGCTGAGAGCCGCCGTCGTCATAGGGCTAGCGGGGCGCCATCATTGCCTATCTGGCGGAGCTAGCCAGATGGGACGTCGGTCTTGTTCTCTGCGGCCCGAGTCGGCTCGGGGTAGGGTGATGATGGCGCTTCCTGTTGACGTGGCGGACTTGTGCCCTAGGTCGGGCGACGTGGAGGCTCCTCCGAAGCCGAAGTCGAGTCTGTCCTGCATGGCCAAGGCCGAGCCCGAGCTCCTGGGTCGGGCGAGGCGGAGGTCGTTCGGCAGAGGCCAGGGCGGAGTCCGAGCCCTGGGTCGGGTGGAGCGGAGTTCGCCGTCTTCCGGGGCCTTAGCCCGAGTCCGAGCCCTGGGTCGGGCGGAGCGGAGTTCGCCGTCTTCCGGGGCCTTAGCCCGAGTCCGAGCCCTGGGTCGGGCGGAGCGGAGTTCGCCGTCTTCCGGGGCCTTAGCCCGAGTCCGAGCCCTGGGTCGGGCGGAGCGGAGTTCGCCGTCTTCCGGGGCCTTAGCCCGAGTCCGAGCCCTGGGTCGGGCGGAGCGGAGTTCGCCGTCTTCCGGGACCTTAGCCCGAGTCCGAGCCCTGGGTCGGGCGGAGCGGAGTTCGCCGTCTTCCGCCCCTGTGACTTGGTCGGTTGGCGCGGCGATTTAGTCAGGGTTGCTTCTTAACGAAGGCAAGGCCTCGGGCGAGCCGGAGATGCGTCTACCGTGAAAAGGGGGCCTCGGGCGAGACGGAAACACCTCAGGGTCGGCTGCCCTTGCCCGAGGCTAGGCTCGGGCGAGGCGTGATCGAGTCGCTCGTATGGACTGATCCCTGACTTAATCGCACCCATCAGGCCTCTGCAGCTTTATGCTGATGGGGGTTACCAGCTAAGAATTAGGCGTCTTGAGGGTACCCCTAATTATGGTCCCCAACAATATACTTCAAACTCTTATGATCCGTATATACTTGGCACTTGGTCCCCATGATATAATGTCTCCAAATCTTAAGCGCATGCACAACGGCTGCCAATTCCAAGTCATGAGTGGGGTAATTCAATTCATGTTTCCGTAACTGACGAGAAGCATATGCAATCACATGACCTTCCTGCATGAGCACACATCCTAAGCCTTGGCCACATGCATCACAATAGATATCGAATCCTTTCTGTAGGTCTGGCATAACCAATATTGGTGGCGACATCAACCTCTTCTTCAATAGATCAAAGCTGTCTTGACACTTCTTGTCTCACTTAAATTCTCTTCCTTTCTCCAAAAGCGAAGTCATAGGTTTAGCAATCTTAGAAAATCCTTCAATAAATCTCCGATAGTATCCAGCAAGTCCCAAGAAACTCCGAATCTACGTAACTATAGTGGGTACTCTCCACTCCATTATCTCCTTATCCTAGCATCAACATTAATATCTCTACATCTAGTATAAATAGCAACATGTTCACTAGTAGATGTAGAGGGTTTGCTAGTATTTAATTCATCAATCTTAGAAATGGCATTCTCATTTCTAAGATTGGAAATAGAATCATTGCAAACATTTAAGTCTCTAGCCTTTGAAATCAATTTGTCATTCTCAATTTTAAGGCTAGAAATTGATTCATTCAATTTATCAATCTTTGCAATCAAACTAGCATTATCATTTTAAAGATTGACAATTGAATCATGACAAACATTTGATTTTTCAACCTTAGCAATCAAATTAACATTCTCAGTTCTAAGGTTGGAAATGGTGTCATGACAAATGCTAAGCTCCTTAGTCAAATTTTCATTTTTCTCTACTTCCTGAGCATAAGCATTCTTTACCTTAACATGCTTTTTATTTTCCTTAATAAGGAATCCCTCTTGGCTATCCAAGAGTTCATCCTTCTCATGAATAGCACCTATTAATTCATTTAATTTTTCTTTCTGTTGCATGTTGAGGTTGGCAAAAAGACTAAGCAAGTTTTCTTCATCATCACTAGAACTACTCTCATCACTAGATGTACAGTACTTGGGAGTGGTTCTAGCTTGTAACTTCTTTTTCTTGCCATCCTTCGCCATGAAGCATTTGTGGCTGACGTTGGGGAAGAGGACGCCTTTGTTGACGGCGATGTTGGCGGCGTCCTCGTCAGAGGAGGAGTCAGTGGAGCTCTCGTCGGAGCCCCATTCCCGACACACGTGGGCATCGACGCCCTTCTTCTTGTAGTATCTCTTCTTTTCCTTCCTCTTTCCCTTCTTGTCGTCGCCCCTGTCACTATCACTAGATAATGGACATTTAGCAATGAAATGACCAGGCTTATCACATTTGTAGCACACCCTTTTGGAACGGGGTTTGTAATCCTTCCCCTTCCTTTGCTTGAGGATTTGCGAAAGCTTTTGATGATAAGCACCATTTCCTCGTTGTCAAGCTTGGAGGCGTCGATTGGAATCCTACTTCGTGTAGATTCCTTCTTTTCTTCCTCCGTTGCCTTGAATGCGACGGGTTGCACCTCAGGTGTGGAGGTGTCGCCTTGCTCCAAGTTGATGATTTGCTTGGAGCCTTTGATCATCAATTCAAAGCTCACAAACTTTCCTATAACTTCCTTAGGAGACATTAACTTATATCGAGGATCACCACGAATTAATTGAACTTGAGTGGGGTTACGAAAAACAAGTGATCTAAGAAAAACCTTGACCATTTCATGGTCATACCACTTGGTGCTCCCGAGGTTGCGCACTTGGTTCACCAAGGTTTTGAGCCGGTTGTACATGGCTTGTGGCTCCTCTCCTTGGTTGAGGACGTACCGATCGAGCTCCCCCTCGATCGTTTCCCGCTTGGTGATCTTGGTCACCTCGTCTTCTTCGTGTGCGGTTTTTAGTACGTCCCAAATGTCTTTGGCACTCTTCAACCCTTGCACCTTATTATACTCCTCTCGACATAGAGAGGCGAGGAGTATAGTAGTTGCTTGGGAATCAAAGTGCTTGATTTGGGTGACCTCGTCTGAATCATTGCCTTCGTCCCCCACCGATGATACCTACGCTCCAAACTCAACAATGTCCCATATGCTAGCGTGGAGTGAGGTTAGGTGATGCCTCATTTTATCACTCCACATACAATAATCTTCACCATCAAAAACCGGTGGTTTGCCTAGTGGGACGGAAAGTAAAGGAGTGCATTTGGAAATGCGAGGATAGCCTAGGGGGATCTTACTAAACTTCTTGCGCTCATGGCGCTTAGAAGTGACGGACGGCGCGTCGGAGCTGGAGGTGGATGGCGACGAAGAATCAGTCTCGTAGTAGACCACCTTCTTCATCTTTTTTTCTTGTCGCCACTCCGCTGCGACTTGTGAGGAGGTGATCCCTCCTTTAGCTTGTTGCTGGACTCCTTCAATGGAGCCTTCCCGTGGCTTGTGGAGGGCTTGTCACCGGTCACGATCTCCCTCTTAGCGTGATCTCCCGACATCACTCCGAGTTGTTAAACTCTAATAAAGCACCAGGCTCCGATACCAACTGAAAGTCGCCTAGAGGGGGGTGAATAGGCAGAATCTGAAATTTATAACTTTAAAGCAAAACTACAAGCTAGGGTTAGCGTTAGAATAAAAATTGAGTCCGAAAGAGAGGGGGAAAACAAATCAAAAGCAAATGAAGCGGATGACACGATGATTTATTTTACCGAGGTTTGGTTCTTGTGAACCTAGTCCCTGTTGAGGTGGTCACAAAGACCGGGTCTCTTTCAACCCTTTCCCTCTCTCAAACGATCACCTAGACCGAGTGAGCTTTCTCCTTAATCAAATGGGTCACTTAGACCCCACAAGGACCACCACACAATTGGTGTCTCTTGCTTTGATTACAAGTCACTTAGAACAAGAATGAGGAAGAAGAAAGCGATCCAAGAACAAGAGCTCAAAGAACACGAGCAAAACACTCTCTCTAGTCACTAGTTGTTTGGAGTGGATTTGGGACTTGAAGAGGCTTTGATTCTTTTGAATTGTGTCTTGTATTGATTGCACTAGCTCTTTTATTGAATGAGATGTCTGAAAAACTTGGATGCTTGGAGTGGTGGTGGTTGGGGGGTATTTATAGCCCTCAACCACCATATAGCCGTTGGGGAGGCTGTCTGTCGATGGGCGTACTGGACAGTCCGGTGCGCCACCGGACACTGTCCATGCGCCAGCCACGTCACCAAATCGTTAGGGTTCTAGCGTGTCACACCCGGCTTTAAGGAACAAAGCCGGGTGCATATCATACATGCGCCAAAAAGACAACATATATAATAACATAGTGTATAGAGATAAATGTCACAAAACATCAGAGTACTTATTACATAGCGGAAGACTTATTACAAAATAAAAGAATAAACATAAAACGAACTAAGGATCGTCGGCGCCAATGTCAACTGAGGAACGCCACCTAGATCAGATCATACTCCTCGCCTTGCGGCTCCTCCTGAACCACCTGCTCTTCTCCTGTGGGGGGTGTGAGACAGCAAGGGTGAGCTCACACATGATCATAGCTCAACAAGTTGCGGGGAACCAGTGGACATAAACTCACAAAGGTGTGAGTTCATGTGATGTGTAAGGCTAATCAATGACAGGGGTTAAAGCTGAGCGTTGCTTTTAAGTAGTTGGTCAAACTTTTATTAGCAGTTACTAAGTGTATGTAAATACCAAATCATAAGTAAAGTAATAGAACAAATTAATAATAAACCCATGCAATGCAAATGACAAAATTGAATTTAAGTTCCATAATTTAAACATCAGAGAGTCCTGAGCTGCTCATGACCGTGAGCTCGGCTAGTATACCAGTTTTACACACTGCAGAGGTTGTACCCTTTACCCACAAGTCATGTTACCCATCTGCCAAGGGGTTGCGAATCCCATACACCTCTACCTAGGAAGCGCGGCAGGGCAACACTACGAGGCCTTTATAAAGTTCCACTAGCTTCCGAAAACCCGCTACAGTTTATGGGAAGAGCACTTGCAAGAATCCCCCGTCTGACCGCCATCGCAGCTAAATCAACCCGAGAACCTCCTTGCATGCAACTCCCCTACTGCCCTTGCCCCTTTCGGGTAAGGTAGTCTTTCACTAGCTTTCCTAATTAGTTAGCCAAGGGCGTCCCACTAAACCCTTGTGGTGGCACGTGGTTCTCAAGTTAAGCTCTATGTTCCAATTAACATTAATGAACTTGACATGAACATAAATAGAATAACAAGAATAAATGGAACATAGATATAATGAATGATTATCCCAAAACCATATAAAGCAATAGCAAACTACCCAAGTGATTCAGGGGTAAACAAGGTAATTAGATAAACAATCTAGGGTGACCTATTGGGTCCCATCAAAATTAACCTATGCATGAGTAAGTGATATTAAAGAACATTATTGGGTAAAAAGTGGTCAAGGGCACAACTTGCCTTCAATGAGCTCCTGCTCAGCTACTTCAACCTGCTGCTCACCAGGATCCTCGGTCACGGACTCTTCTACTCGCCACAATACAAACAAGCACAATGCATATAGAGAAATTAACATTACACCAAACATATATACAAAATACACAGAAATATTCTACATAATAAAATAAAATCCTAGGAACAGGAACCATAATTTTTGGAGTTATAGAATTTAAGTTATGCATTTTCAAAGGTTTTATGGGTTTAAAATAGGATTAAGTGTGGGATTAATTTTCTCACTGTTGTCATGACAAAACAGAGACACTAAGTGCTAGAGAATAAAATTACAAAATTTTAGGAACTGGAATGGAGTAATTTGGAGTTCATATGCATTTTCTATGAATTATCAAAGTTCTAGTAATTATTTTCATATTAAAAATCCATTTTCCATTTTATTTATTTAGTTTTAAACTGCACTGGATTGGGCCTCAATATCTGTGAAGCGCAAGGGGCTCGGGGTAAAAATCCGTAGACCCAGAGCGCAGTGGAGGTGGATGGCGGGTTGGTTTCTATTTTCTGCAGGGGCCTAATTGCTAATTTAACAGGCCGAAGAGGTATGGGCCAATCTCGGCCATTGGATTAGATTTGAACAGTACAGATTAAATCGCCAGGGTAACGAAACGGTATGCTCTATAGCTCCTTGGATCACAGATCAATGGCTCACACTAACTTACGCACAGGGATGCATCATGGCCATCTATCAACAACTCAACGGTCCAGTGTTATTTCACACGCGATCTAATCCATGCCCTTCAACCCGGATCGGACGGCGCGGATCCTGTCTTCTACCCCGTGGCCAGGTGACGGCGGTGGTCGCGCCCACACAGCAGCGCCCAGACCGGTGATGGTCAACCCGAGCCACACTGCCACCCGCCCAAATTCGAGTAGTCCTACGCGATGCGAGAATCAATCCGAAGGGGATTTAGGTACACATACCCGATGCGATGGCTCCGGCGATGCTGCACACGGCGCAGGGTGCTTTTGCGACGAAGCGGTGATCCCGGCGGCGAATTCTTCGATCGTTATGGCCACCCACGCCAAATTGGTGGTCGTCTCAGCACCCAGGCGTTCCGGAGATGCCCCTGGTCTGGTTCCACGATCTCGGCACTGCCTAGAGGTCCGAATCGACCGTGGCCGCCTGCTTCTCCAATCTCTCACCTCTGCTTTCGTCGTTCCACGGCTACGAAGAGAAGATGCAGCGAGGGGTGCTCTGAGCGGATGTTGCTGGGGAGGGAGCAACGACTGCCGACCAGGCTTCCGCAGTAGCAGCAGGGCTTCCCCGGCGATAAGCTTTTTCCCCCCGGTTCCGCGGCAGCGATTTACAGCGGCGGTAGTCTCCATGTAGAGCACGATGGCGCAACTGTGATGGCGTAGCAGCGGCAGCGGAGAGAAAAGAAAATAATGGGGCGCGAGGGAGGTGAGGTCATGCGGGTTTCTTATGGGCACGCAAGCTCCGTAGCGTTCGGCGCGGTTGTTACGGTCGCCCGCCATGCGCGCGCGTTCGTTGCGGCGAGGAAGAGAGCTAGGCTGACGAGGTGGTCCCGCGCCCCAGCGAAACGAGGCATGCCCAGAGCTTCTGGACAGTGGGTCCACCGGCCAGAGACGGAGCAAGGAAGCGGGCGTGCGCAGCCGGCTACCAAGTGGCCCACAGGCCAGTTGCTGAGTATGCGCAGGGGAGACGGGCCGCGCGAATTCAAAAGGAGAATGGGCCGAGGTGAACAGGAATTAGCCCAGGCGTTGTTTTCTTTTTCCTTTTTCTGGTTTTATTTTCCCCTTTGTTCCTTTATTTTTTTGAATTCAAACTTCAATTTAAATTTGGTTATGAGTTCCTCCTTTGAGTCAATTACACAAATCCAATATGCATAAGAATAATATATATTTTTATACTTATTTTTATTCACTTATTAATTTCTCTTCTTCTCTCTTTTCTTAATTCTAGGATTGTTTTAGGATTTAAATCCCCATTTGGATATTTAACACATTTCCCTTTTACATTATTGTAATACTGTCACAAAAATGCACACAAAAATAAAATCTCAACATGATGCATGTATTATTTTTGGGTATCTCTTGTTAATCATGTATCTTTGTAAGTAATGTGTCCACATGAAATGATAAACATTGGTAATACACATAGATATAGAATAATATAATTTCTCTTTTAGACCTTTCTTACCAAGTGGGTATTACAAATCCTACCCCCCTTAAAAATAATCTCGTCCTCGAGATTTAGGAGGAACGAGGAAAAAGATGGGGAAAATCTATGCGAAGCTCTTCTTCTCTTTCCCACGTTGCTTCATCTTCGCCATGGTGACTCCATTGTACTTTGCACATCTTTATCACCTTATTTCTGGTAACTCGAGTCAAAGTATCCAAAATCTTGATCGGATACTCCATGTAAGTCAAATCACCTTGAACACTGAGCTCTTCCATTGGTAACTGTTCCTCAGGGACACGGAGACACTTCTTCAGTTGAGACACGTGGAACACATTATGCACATCTGATAAACTAGCAGGTAACTTGAGTTGGTATGCCATCTCCCCAACTCGCCTAAAGATCAAGAATGGTCCAATATAGCGAGGGGACAATTTGCCCTTAACTTTGAATCTCCTCATTCCATGAAGTGGTGACACCTTAAGATACACATAATCTCCTTCTTCAAATTCCAGTGGTCTCCTTCCATTATCAGCATAGCTCTTTTGCCTGGTTTGAGCCACCCTCAAATTCTCTCGAATTATACGGACTTGTTCTTCTGCTTCTTGAATCAGTTTAGGCCCAAAGAACTGTCTTTCTCCAGTCTGATCCCAATACAAAGGAGTCCTGCATTTTCTTCCATATAAGGCTTCAAAAGGTGACATCTTCAGACTGGCCTGATAGCTATTGTTATATGAAAACTCAGCATATGGTAGGCTTTTATCCCAACTTCCTCCATGCTGAAGGGCACATGCTCTCAACATATCTTCCAATACTTGATTAGTCCTTTCAGTCTGTCCATCAGTCTGAGGGTGATAAGCCGTACTGAAATTCAACTCCGTGCTCATGTTCTCATGAAATGTTCTCCAAAATCTTGAGGTAAACTGTGAACCTCGATCAGACACGATCTTCTTTGGTACTCCATGTAAACACACAATCCGAGCCATATATAACTCTGCTAGTTGAGAACCTTTATAAGTAGTCTTGACAGGAATAAAGTGAGCCACTTTAGTCAATCTATCCACAATCACCCATATAGCAACATATCCTTTCTGGGTGCGAGGCAATCCAGTAATAAAATCCATACCAATCTCTTCCCACTTCCACTCGGGTATCTTCAGTGGGTGCAATAGTCCAGCTGGTCTCTGGTGCTCAGCCTTAACTCTTTGACATACATCGCACATAGCCACATGTGCAGCTACATCTCTTTTCAATCCATACCACCAATACTTCCGCTTCAAATCCTGATACATCTTGGTACTACCAGGATGAATAGAATAATCCGAGTCATGGGCCTCTTTCAATATAGTCTCTCGAAGGCTTTCAATATCAGGAACACACATTCTGTCCTTGAACCATACAGTGCCCTGCTCATCTTCCGTAAATTCCGGAACTCGACCTTGAGTAATCAGATCCTTAATCTCTTTTATTTTAGCATCATCAAGTTGACCTTTGCGGATTTCTTGCTCCAAAGTAGGTTCCACATCAATAGTAACTCCTTCAGTATGAGCAACTATCCCTAGGTTAAGTCTTCTGAAATCCTCAACAATTTCATCGGGTAGCTAGGCAACAATAGCTGAATGAACATGCTCCTTTCGACTCAAGGCATCTGCAACCAAACTTGCCTTGCCCGGGTGATAGTGAATCTCCAAATCATAATCCTTAATAAGCTCCAAGCAACGGCGTTGCCTAAGGTTGAGATCCTTCTGAGTGAATATATACTTCAAACTCTTATGATCCGTATATACTTGGCACTTGGTCCCCATGATATAATGTCTCCAAATCTTAAGCGCATGCACAACGGCTACCAATTCCAAGTCATGAGTGGGGTAATTCAATTCATGTTTCTGTAACTGACGAGAAGCATATGCAATCACATGACCTTCCTGCATGAGCACACATCCTAAGCCTTGGCCACATGCATCACAATAGATATCGAATCCTTTCTGTAGGTTCTGCATAACCAATATTGGTGGCGACATCAACCTCTTCTTCAATAGATCAAAGCTGTCTTGACACTTCTCGTCCCACTTAAATTCTCTTCCTTTCTCCAAAAGCGAAGTCATAGGTTTAGCAATCTTAGAAAATCCTTCAATAAATCTCCGATAATATCCAGCAAGTCCCAAGAAACTCTGAATCTCCATAACTGTAGTGGGTACTCTCCACTCCATTATCTCCTTAACCTTAGCAGGATCCACTGAAATTCCTCCATTAGAAATAATATGACCAAGAAATGGCACCTCGCCAATCCAAAACTCGCACTTGCTGAACTTGGCATATAGTTGGTTATCTCGTAGCTTCTGTAGCACCAATCTTAGATGTTCCTCATGATCGCTATCACTCTGGGAATAAATATTAATATTATCGATGAATACCACGACGAATCTGTACAAATACTCCATAAACACCTTATTCATCAAATTCATAAAATATGCGGGTGCATTGGTTAATCCAAACGACATAACAGTGAACTCATATAATCCATATCGAGTCGAGAAAGCCATCTTGGGAATATCCGATGGTCTAATCCTCATCTGATGGTATCCCGATCGGAGATCAATCTTCGAAAATACTCTAGCACCTCTCATCTGATCAAATAGGTCCTCAATACGGGGTAACGGATACTTGTTCTTCATAGTAACATCATTAAGAGATCTATAATCCACACACATTCTTTGTGATCCATCCTTCTTCTGTACAAACAGAACCGGTGCTCCCCACGGTGAGGAACTCGGACGAATGTACCCAGCCTCTTATAACTCAGTTAACTACTTCTTAAGTTCCTTCAACTCCTCTACGGACATCCTATATGGCCGTTTAGAAATAGGGGCGGTTCCAGGTAAGAGATCAATAACAAACTCAACTTCTCTATCAGGTGGCATCCCTGGTAACTCCTCTAGAAAGACATCCGGAAAATCTCTAACCACACGGATGTTGTCACCAACAAACTCCTCAGGTATGAAGAACATTGCACGTTTGGATAAGGTGGTTACTGCAATATTAACTTGAAATCTTTCTCCTTCAGTGGTAGTGAGTTCTACGGTACCTCTACCACATGCTATAATGGCATTTGCCTTTCTTAACCACGACATACCAAGGATCAGATCTATACTGCATGACTCTAATATTATAGCAGTAGCTCCAAATTCTCTACCCATAATGGTTAATGTCAATCTACGTGTCATTTGATTCGCCTCAACCGACCCTTTAGGTGTAATTACTATCATTGGTTTTCTCATGTTTAGCAGTGGTATTTCATTTGTGTTGGCATATCTAGCAGACATAAATGAATGTGTAGCACCAGAATCAAATAAGATGGTTGCAGGAATAGCATTAACATAAAACATACCAAGCACGATGTCAGCACCATCCGGAGTAGCATCAACGCTAACTTGATTAACCTTGGCAATAGAATATCCCTTGCCAGATCCTGGAGTTTGCTACCTATTCTGAACTGGAGTAGTAGCAATCCTCTGTGGGCAGACATTTGCATAATGACCAGTCTTCCCACACTTGAAACAAGTAGTGCCTGGACTCTGTCCTGAAAACTTCGTCGGGGTGCCAGTAGGGGTAGCCTCTCGAGGAGGTGGAGTCCTCAGTGGTGATTGCTGAATTGGGCGCTGGCCTCCGCCAGTGCGAACTGGTGTACCCTGGGGTGAACTGTAGCGAGGACGAACACTGCTGCTTCCTTGTCCTTGAGATATAGCCTTTCTCTTCAAATCTCCCAGCTGAACACGCTTGTGTTCAATAGCCAGGGCCTTATCAAGCAGCCTCTAAAATGATGGAAACGTGTGTGCTACTAGAGCATACTGCAGTGGTCCATTAAGTCCTTCAATAAAATGCTCTTGTTTCCTCTCATCCTCAGCAACTTCATCAGGGGCATATCTGGAGAGCTGAATGAACTTATCGCGATACTCGCTGACTGACATACTTCCTTGCTTCAGCGACAGAAATTCCTTCTTCTTAATCTTCATCAATCCAGCTGGTATATGATAATTCCGGAACTGTGTACTAAACTCTGCCCAAGTAATAGTATCCGCAGCATCATGGGCAGCAGTATATGAATCCCACCAGTCAGCAGCAGGACCTGTCAGACGTCCAGAAGCATATAAAACCTTCTCCCGATCAGTGCATTGAGCAATATTCAACATCTTTTCAACGGACTTCAGCCAATCATCCGCGTCCAGCGGATCAGGAGAGCTTGCAAATGTAGGTGGCTTATGACTCATGAACTCCCTATGCTTATCTCGGGGTGGAACCGGTGGTGGTGGAGGAGGAGGCAGTGGTACTTGTTGCTGCTGTTGCTGCTGTTGTTGTTGTTGCATTTGCTGTTGCAGCTGTTGTTGTTGTTGTTGCATTTGCTGTTGCAGCTGCTGTTGTTGCGCCCTCCTTTCCTGGCGTATCTCCTCTCGCTCCTGGCGCAACTCCTGTCGTATCTCTTCTCTTTCTTGACGCATCTCCTAGCGTTCTTGCTGCATCTGTGCACGCATATCTGCCATGGTGTCCACCATTTGCTGCATCATCCTCATCTGAGCAGCAACCAGTGGGTCAACTCCGCCTGGTGGGGGATTAGGAGGATTCATCTCTGCAGGTTGTGGCTGGGGTCGTCTATATATCCACCGAGTGTGTCGATTAGGAGGCAAATCAATTCCACCACCCCGCCTGGTATTGACCATCTGAGTTAGATACATATGGTAAGAGAATAGTAGACAAGGTAGGTAATTACGAATCATTTTACTTTAGGGGATTTATTAGCTAAGCGGATTAATATTTTACCTACCATAGCTAATTCATTACCTTATGGTGGTACATGCTAAGATGCCCATATATAATATTTCAATCAATCAAAGAAGCAAATCAGGCATTATTCATCAGCACAATCAACCAATCATTTTTAAATAAAGAAAATAATTTTAAATTTTGTCTTAGGATCCCTATCTCTTAAAAAGATCATAGTGGTAGGATTCCAAGGTGTGAAATCCATCTTGTCTTAGAGTAGAAAAGATAAGATTAATCAGAGTAGAGTAGAAAAAGGTGAGACAAGATCAAGATGAGATGAGTATAGAATGAATCAGAATAAGGTAAGTAGTGGAAGGTTTGTCCATTTCTATCTAGGTTTCGTCCTACAGTCAACATTTCCTTTGATACCACTTCTGTCACACCCGGCTTTAAGGAACAAAGCCAGGTGCATATCATACATGCGCCAAAAAGACAACATATATAATAACAGAGTGTATAGAGATAAATGTCACAAAACATCAGAGTACTTATTACATAGCGGAAGACTTATTACAAAATAAAAGAATAAACATAAAACGAACTAAGGATCGTCGGCGCCAATGTCAACTGAGAAACGCCACCTAGATCAGATCATACTCCTCGCCTTGCGGCTCCTCCTGAACCACCAACTCTTCTCCTGTGGGGGGGTGTGAGACAGCAAGGGTGAGCTCACACATGATCATAGCTCAACAAGTTGCGGGGAACCAGTGGACATAAACTCACAAAGGTGTGAGTTCATGTGATGTGTAAGGCTAATCAATGACAGGGGTTAAAGCTGAGCGTTGCTTTTAAGTAGTTGGTCAAACTTTTATTAGCAGTTACTAAGTGTAAGTAAATACCAAACCATAAGTAAAGTAATAGAATAAATTAATAATAAACCCATGCAATGCAAATGACAAAATTGAATTTAAGTTCCATAATTTAAACATCAGAGAGTCCTGAGCTGCTCATGACCGTGAGCTCGGCTAGTATACCAGTTTTACACTCTGCAGAGGTTGTACCCTTTACCCACAAGTCATGTTACCCATCTGCCAAGGGGTCGCGAACCCATACACCTCTACCTAGGAAGCGCGGCAGGGCAACACTACGAGGCCTTTACAAAGTTCCACTAGCTTCCGAAAACCCGCTACAGTTTATGGGAAGAGCACTTGCAAGAATCCCCCGTCTGACCGCCATCGCAGCTAAATCAACCCGAGAACCTCCTTGCATGCAACTCCCCTACTGCCCTTGCCCCTTTCGGGTAAGGTAGTCTTCCACTAGCTTTCCTAATTAGTCAGCCAAGGGCGTCCCACTAAACCCTTGTGGTGGCACGTGGTTCTCAAGTTAAGCTCTATGTTCCAATTAACATTAATGAACTTGACATGAACATAAATAGAATAACAAGAATAATTGGAACATAGATATAATGAATGGTTATCCCAAAACCATATAAAGCAATAGCAAACTACCCAAGTGATTCAGGGGTAAACAAGGTAATGAGATAAACAATCTAGGGTGACCTATTGGGTCCCATCAAAATTAACCTATGCATGAGTAAGTGATATTAAAGAACATTATTGGGTAAAAAGTGGTCAAGGGCACAACTTGCCTTCAATGAGCTCCTGCTCAGCTACTTCAACCTGCTGCTCACCAGGATCCTCGGTCACGGGCTCTTCTACTCGCCACAATACAAACAAGCACAGTGCATATAGAGAAATTAACATTACACCAAACATATATACAAAATACACAGAAATATTCTACATAATAAAATAAAATCCTAGGAATAGGAACCATAATTTTTGGAGTTATAGAATTTAAGTTATGCATTTTCAAAGGTTTTATGGGTTTAAAATAGGATTAAGTGTGGGATTAATTTTCTCACTGTTGTCATGACAAAACAGAGACACTAAGTGCTAGAGAATAAAATTACAAAATTTTAGGAACTGGAATGGAGTAATTTGGAGTTCATATGCATTTTCTATGAATTATCAAAGTTCTAGTAATTATTTTCATATTAAAAATCCATTTTCCATTTTATTTATTCAGTTTTAAACTGCACTGGATTGGGCCTCAATATCTGTGAAACGCAAGGGGCTCGGGGTAAAAATCTGTAGACCCAAAGCGCAGTGGAGGTGGATGGCGGGTTGGTTTCTATTTTCTGCAGGGGCCTAATTGCTAATTTAACAGGCCGAAGAGGTATGGGCCAATCTCGGCCATTGGATTAGATTTGAACGGTACAGATTAAATCGCCAGGGTAACGAAACGGTATGCTCTATAGCTCCTTGGATCACAGATCAATGGCTCACACTAACTTACGCACAGGGATGCATCATGGCCATCTATCAACAACTCAACGGTCCAGTGTTATTTCACACGCGATCTAATCCATGCCCTTCAACCCGGATCGGACGGCGCGGATCCTGTCTTCTACCCCGTGGCCAGGTGACGGCGGTGGTCGCGCCCACACAGCAGCGCCCAGGCCGGTGATGGTCAACCCGAGCCACACTGCCACCCGCCCAAATTCGAGTAGTCCTACGCGATGCGGGAATCAATCCAAAGGGGATTTAGGTACCCATACCCGATGCGATGGCTCCGGCGATGCTGCACACGGTGCAGGGTGCTTTTGCGACGAAGAGGTGATCCCGGCGGCGAATTCTTCGATCGTTATGGCCACCCACGCCAAATTGGTGGTCGTCTCAGCACCCAGGCGTTCCGGAGATGCCCCTGGTCTGGTTCCACGATCTCGGCACTGCCTAGAGGTCCGAATCGACCGTGGCCGCCCGCTTCTCCAATCTCTCACCTCTGCTTTCGTCGTTCCACGGCTACGAAGAGAGGAAGCAGCAAGGGGTGCTCTGAGCGGATGTTGCTGGGGAGGGAGCAACGACTGCCGACCAGGCTTCCGCAGCAGCAGCAGGGCTTCCCCGACGATAAGCTTTTTCCCCCCGGTTCCGCGGCGGCGATTTACAGCGGCGGTAGTCTCCGTGTAGAGCACGATGGCGCAACTGTGATGGCGTAGCAGCGGCAGCAGAGAGAAAAGAAAATAATGGGGCGCGAGGGAGGTGAGGTCATGCGGGTTTCTTATGGGCACGCAAGCTCCGTAGCGTTCGGCGCGGTTGTTACGGTCGCCCGCCATGCACGCGCGTTCGTTGCGGCGAGGAAGAGAGCTAGGCTGACGAGGTGGTCCCGCGCCCCAGCGAAACGAGGCATGCCCAGAGGTTCTGGACAGTGGGTCCACCGGCCAGAGACGGAGCAAGGAAGCGGGCGCGCGCAGCCGGCTACCAAGTGGCCCACAGGCCAGTTGCTGAGTATGCGCAGGGGAGACGGGCCGCGCGAATTCAAAAGGAGAATGGGCCGAGGTGAACAGGAATTAGCCCAGGCGTTGTTTTCTTTTTCCTTTTTCTGGTTTTATTTTCCCCTTTGTTCCTTTATTTTTTTTGAATTCAAACTTGAATTTAAATTTGGTTATGAGTTCCTCCTTTGAGTCAATTACACAAATCCAATATGTATAAGAATAATATATATTTTTATACTTATTTTTATTCACCTATTAATTTCTCTTCTTCTCTCTTTTCTTAATTCTAGGATTGTTTTAGGATTTAAATCCCCATTTGGATATTTAACACATTTCCTTTTTACATTATTGTAATACTGTCACAAAAATGCACACAAAAATAAAATCTCAGCATGATGCATGTATTATTTTTGGGTATCTCTTGTTAATCATGTATCTTTGTAAGTAATGTGTCCACATGAAATGATAAACATTGGTAATACACATAGATATAGAATAATATAATTTCTCTTTTAGACCTTTCTTACCAAGTGGGTATTACATAGCGGTTTCAATCGTTGGAGCTCTTGACTTCATGTCGCACCAGAAAGTCCGGTGCTGCACCGGACAGTCTGGTGCTGCATCGGACAGGTCCTGTTCACTGTTCGGTGCGCCTCTAACGCCTGCTCTGACTTCTGCATGCACTATTCACGCTTTTGTAGACGACCATTGCGCTGATAGTCGTTGCTCCGCTTGGTGCACCGGACAGTCCGGTGTGCCGGACTGTCCGGTGAATTATAGCGGAGCGGCCTCTGAGAAACCCAAAGCTGAAGAGTTTGAAGTCGATCGACCCTGGTGCACCAGACACTGTCCGGTGGCACACCGGACAGTCCGGTGCGCCAGACCAGAGTCCTCTTCGATTTCTTTTGCTCCTTTCTTTTGAACCCTAACTTTGATCTTTTATTGGTTTGTGTTGAACCTATATGTACCTGTAGAATACATAATCTAGAGCAAACTAGTTAGTCCAATATTTGTGTTGGGCATTCAACCACTAAAAACATTTATAGGAAAAGGTTTGACCCTATTTCCCTTTCAGATGCCAAAATGAAGTTAGTGGCCAACTCTTGGCTTATTGGAAAGCCTAGCTTCTCCAACCTTTGACTGTAACCAACCATCTTGATTACATGTGGCCCAACTGCTGCACCTTCTGCTAGCTTGCATTCCAGAAAGGCTTTGGACACATTGAACCTTTCAGTCCTAGCCTGAGTCTGGAACATATCCTTGAGCGCCACGATCATATCGTGCGCCCATGGTTTGTCTCAAACTGCACCTGCAACTCAGGCTCCATGCAAGCAAGCATTAGGCAACTCACTTCAAGATTAGCATCCATTGCCTTCTTGTAAGCGGTTTTAGCTACAGCTGTTGCATCTTCACCAGGATCCTTTGACATTGGGGTGTCTAGAACGTCTTCCTTTTTTCAGCCCTGAGAACAATTCTTAGGTTATGGATCCAATCTGTATAGTTTGTTCCATTTAACTTATCCTTTTCAAGAACTGATCGCAAAGTAAATGTTGGTGTGCTAGGTGCCATTTATCTACAACAAAATAATGCAAAATACTAAGACAATTAAAAATATCCATGACAGAGTAAATCATATTAAATATTTAATATAGTCTACTCCCACTGAAATCAATATCCCTCGGTTGATACTTAGTGATTCAGAACCCGCAACTAACAAATCTACTAGTGAGCTTTAGCATCACCGCTAGAAGACAAGGTAGATCGGTAAGCAACTCCTTGCTAATCATATCGTATATATGACTTCTGTTGTTGGGTGACATCTCTATGTCTCGGCTCCCAACCTTATGCCCCAAAGTCCTTAACCATTAAGCTGACTTTGTTTAAGTTAAGCAACCCTTTCTGCAGTTCGTATCTGATACAAGCCTATCTAGTAAAGGAAAACTGGTGGCACCCTAATTTCATAGACCCACCACCAATTGTACAAGACTTATGATAGTGCAAGGTTTGGAGAGGCATTTAAGCTTAAACATTTATGAGGGATCATCCTACTTATTTCATCACACGCAACGACATATATGCAACATGAACAAGTAGAACATTAAGAATGGCATTCACACAACAGTTGTGATTCGGTATGCCTTGCTGTCACATGGTGATCCCCATCTCCAATAATCTGTCCATTATGATGATCTCCATCTCCATTATATAGGTATGCCATCCCTCAGGTGATGAGTCCTTCAAGACCTATCTAACGTATGCTGGTAAACAAATTACATATACGCTTTGGATCATCACATGTTGACACGTAGGTCATTACATTAAATTTGGACAATATATATGGCTTCAGCCGTATTTCCCTGGTTACGACACGCAGGTCATGAACAATTCATTAATATGCATCATATACACACAATAGCCATACCGATCACAAGATGTCCTGCAAAAACATGTTAGACAAACATGTTTCTATATGTTCGCCACTACAGCAGATAGCCACGGTGGTCCCCCATGGGTCTCAGGGCAGCGTCCTGAAAACCTCACAGGATTCCATGCATCGTATGTATGGAAATTCCACTAAAAATATTATGCGATTGATCAAATCAACCCAAATCCGAGACTTTCGACCCGAAGTAGATTACACTCATGACATCGATCTGTTACGTCAATCCGCTGGTTGTGTATGCAGTTAGCCCCGATGGTGATTCCAGCCGGTAGGGGCAAGTCGCACACATAACAGAGAAGGACAAACTGATCTCTTTAGTCATATAAGATGTAATCTACTCCAACCCCTTAGAACCAAATGATCTAATCACACCGTGAATCAAGTAGATCCATCTCATGAACCTAGATCCAGACCTAAAACTATGCAGAACCTGCCTCTGATACCACTGTAGGATTATGGGGAGGCTACGCTAGCGAAAACAAAAATTTTTGACCCCATAACACCAAGAACTACTACGGTTATAGGTCATGGAATTACCACTAGACGCACAGGGCAGCGGAAGACGTCTCGATGTAGACGAACGTGTCGAGCAGTGTTGTGCAGTCGCCGGCGTCCTTCACGTCCTCGCGTGGTTCGTCCTAGTGCTCCAGATGCAGCACCGCTGAGGTATCCACATGTACAGGGAGGAAGCACCGCGTACCGAACTACTAGGTTCGCGATGGCGGCTGCTCGTTTGCTGGTTGCAAATTAGGGTTAACCTAACCGCGCCCCCGGCCCTCATTATATAGGCATTATGGTGGGCTTCTGACTTCGAGGCCCATCATTAACCCTAAAGCCTAGTCTAATTTTGGATCTAATACGAATTAGGCTTCCTTCCCCTTAAGTGTGTGACCCTATAGGTTCACGTACAAATAGACATGGCCCGAGTACTCTTACTTGGCCCAATAATTGACAGCGGCCTCTAGCAAAACATGTCAACTCCTATGCGCATGTAAATATCATATCAGACGAACCATTGCAACATTACGTATATGTTGTTCCCTTTGTCTCATGATATTTGGTCTGGCTCTAAGCTGACCTCTCTTTCTCGATACTGTGAATTGGAATCCTTTCAATGGTTAACTCTTAACCCTAGCATGGCCATGCATTTCTTGATCCAATCACTCGAGGGGCCCAGAGATATCTCTCTCAAGAAGAGAGGGACAAATTCCATCTTGACTAACCATGCCTCACAACATGCTTCCTGACAAACCCAAAACTACCTTTATAACTACCCAATTACGGAGTAGCGTTTGATAGTCCCTAAGTAGGTCAATCCACATCTTGAGAACATGTGTCAATCTCAGGTCTAAGGACACATTATACATGTTGCAAAAAGAGAACTATATTACAATATCTCACATTGGGTCGGTCCAGCCTCATGTCATACATGCGCCCACATTATTAGTTTGACATCTCTATGTCCATGACTTGTGAAATGCAGTCATCAACTAATACATGTGCTGGTCATCGACTCTGACCAGGGACATCATTTAGAATAACCATACAAGTAAAGAATCTCACAAACAATTCACATAATTGCTAATCAATATAAGGTGCCTTTCATGAATATTCAATTAAGCAATATATATATATATAGATATCATGGATACAAAGAAATATGCTCATCTCTATGATTATCTCTAGGGCATATTTCTAACACAATCAACAGTTTTGGGCCCAAGTTTATGCTTTTTGTTGATTGGCACATTCACTTTAGCCAAGCAACCCCAAGTGCGCAAATATGAGAGATTTAATCTTCTCTTTTCCCATTCCTCAAATGGTGTGATCTCTTTGTTCTTTGTTGGAACTTTGTTCAGGACATGACACACCGTCAAAATCGCCTCACCCCACCATGCCTTGGATAATCCAGCTGTACTCAACATGGCATTCACCAAATCTGTTAGAGTGTGGTTTTTGCTTTCAACAATCCCATTGGATTGTGGTGAAAATGGCGATGTCCTCTCATGAATAATACCATGTTCCACGCAGAACTCATCGAAAACATTAGAGAAATATTCTCCACCTCGATCGGACCTTAACCGTTTTATTTTCCTCTCAAGTTGGTTCTCAACTTCAGCTTTATAGGTTTTAAAATAATTAAATGCTTCATCTTTTGTTTTTAAGAGATACACATAGAAAAATCTGGTGGAGTCATCTATAAAAGTGAGAAAGTATCTTTTATCACCTTTGGTCAAAATTCCATTCATCTCGCACAGATCAGAATGAACAAGTTCTAGAGGTGCCAAATTCCTCGCCTCAGTAGCCTTGTGAGGCTTGCGGGGTTGTTTTGATTCAACACACACATGACACTTAGACTTTTTGACCAAGTTAAATTTAGGAGTTAGATTTAGATTTGCTAACTGCATAAGACAGCCAAAGCTTGTATGACAAAACCGTGAATGCCATAAATCTGACTCATCAAAAAAAATTAATAGAATTCACCATTTTATTACACACATCATGCAGTGATAAGCGGAACAAGCCTCTGCAGTCATATCCTTTACCAACAAAAGTACCATATTTCGACACAACACATTTATTTGACTCAAGAACAACTTTGTACCCATCTCGACATAGCATAGAAGCACTAACGAGATTCTTCTTGATAGAGGGCACATGTTGCACGCTCTTCAATGGCACCGTCTTTCCCGATGTAAACTTCAGAATGACCATACCAACACCAAGAACATGAGCACGCAACCCATTTTCCATTAACAAGACGCCAGACCTCCCGATCTGGTAGGAAGAGAACATAGAGACATCAGCACACACATAAATATTTGCACCACTATCCATCCACCACTCAGGTGAATTACAAACTGACAGAACAAATGGTAAAGAATTACCATACCCAGATGTTCCATCTCCAGTTTCAGTAGTTACAACATTAGCTGATTTCTTGTCCTGTGTGATCTTGCGATCAGGGCACTCTCTAGCCCAATATTGATCACTTCCACAAACAAAGCATCCTCCCTTTCCCTTATTGTTCTTCTTCTTCTTTTTAAACTGGGCTGTTTGAACATGTTTATTTGTGTTCTCTTGTTTGTTCTGGTTTTTTTTCTTGTTAAACTTGCGGAAGTTTCTCTTTTGCACCACATTAGCAGTAGAGGTCTCATCACCTTTTCTATTGTCCTTTGTTCTAGCCCTTTCCTCAACATCAAGAGTACCAATGAGCTCTTCCACATTGAACTCTTGTCTCTTATGTTTGAGAGAGGTAGCAAAGTCCTTCTAAGAAGGTGGCAACTTGGCGATTATACCGCCAGCCACAAACTTGTCAGGCAAATGACAAGAAAAAAGCTCAAGTTCCTTAGCTAGTGCCTGAAACTCATGGGCCTGTTCCACTACAGATCGGTTCTCAACCATCTTGTAGTCATATAGCTGCTCCATGAGATACAGCTCGCTACCAGCGTCAGTTACTCTAAACTTTCCAACAAGTGCATCCCACAGTTCTTTCCCTATAGGAAGGATGATATAGCTTTTCTGGAATTTTGTATCAAGTGCGCTAATCACTGCTCCTCGAAAGAGGTTGTCATCAGCCTTAAACTTAGCATCATCCTCAGGAGGTAAGTTGACAGGCTTGCCCTCAGCGGCATGATAACAAGACATTGCAGTAAGCCACAATTTCATCTTAGCTTTTCAAATCAAGAAGTTTTTACCATCAAAAGGATTAGGCTTTAACACAACAGCAAAACCTCTGACAGAAAAATGTCTAACATTAGGTTTTTGGATTGTTAGTAATATAGGCATTTTCCATATCATTTTAATTCCATAAATTAACATTATGGTGATGACATATAAAAGATGATTAATCACAGAAATCATGATGTCAAATATATCCATAACAATATGGAACATAAGAACATAAAATGTATGAATCATATCTTTACTACTATTAAGACTGCAAGGGGTAGGCTGCCTCCCTGGTTCTGCCTTCGGTGAATCTGCACCGTCTCCTCGCTTCCGTAAATCTACACCGTCCGCCTGCCCACGCCCACGTTCGTCCCCCCGCCTCCCCTTTCCCCATCCCGCGTGAACCGCCAACGCCCCGCCTCCCCCCTCCAGTCCACCGCCCCACCTCCCCCCTCCATGGCCTGTCATCTCTGTCCCCTCTTCAATCTCCGACTCTTGCTGCTGCTCGGCGCGGTTCTCGTGAACGCCGACCTCGGCCGGGGCGGCGGAGCGGAGGCTTCAGATCGGGTGGAGCCGGACCCGTACTCGATCCTGATGTGGCACGACTACTCGCCGCCGTTGCCCCCGCTCCCGCCCCCGGACCCGCCGTCGCCGACGGCGACATGTGACGGGGACCTCCACGGGAAGGGGGACTTCCACACGCGCTGTGAGGTCTCCGAGGAAGTGGAGCTGGACGGCGACGTCTACATCACGGGGAACGGCAGCCTCGTGCTCCTCTCTGGCGCCTCCCTGACCTGCGAGAAGTACGGGTGCGTTATATCCGCCAATTTCTCAGGCGAGGTGCGCCTCAGCCGCGACGTCCGCGTCACAGCCGGCAGGGTCTTGTTGGTTGCCACCAACATCACGGTCGCTGACACGGTCGTTGTGAATACCACCGTGCTCGCTGGTGATCCGCCTGACCGGACCAGTGGCGTTCCCACGGGGACGCACGGCGACGGTGGCGGGCACGATGGCCGTGGCGCCAGCTGCTTCGTCAAGCAAGGGCAGACGCAGGAGGATTCATGGGGCGGCGATGCCTATGCATGGTCTGACCTCGAACACCCCTAGAGCTACGGGAGCAAAGGGGGCTCGACCAGCGTTGAGAAGGACTATGGTGGTGCCGGTGGTGGCATCGTGTGGCTGTTTGCTGAGGACCTGGTCATGAATGGCACAGTTCTCGCCAACGGTGGGGATAGCAATGAGAAGGGTGGAGGTGGTTCTGGAGGGAGCATCTTTATAAAGGCTGCATCGATGTGAGTGTTTATGGAATGATTTTTTGTTCTGCTTTCTTTATGCTAAGTGAATTGAGATATGGGAATGCAAGCTTATTTAATCAAGTAGTGTTTGTGGAATGATTTTCTGTTCTGCTTTCTTATGCTAAGTGATTTGAGATGTGGGAATGCAAGCTTAGTTAATCAAGCAGAATTTGGAAAATAGTTACCAATTGGGAAGACCAGCAATATAAATTGGTGAGAAATATATGGCAGGAAAACAGTTCCTGAAAAGTGTATCTTTCTGTCTCATGCTATTTTTTCTTGTATATTTTGGGGGGCCAAAACATGTATTCATGACGACATTTTTTATATGGCAGGAGCTAGATGTGATGATGAGAAATCACTTCGTATGTCTCAAATGAGCTTGGCGAAGAGATTTGGCTAATCTAGATCTTTTGTTGCCTCCACTCTGATGGAATATGGTGGTACTCCTCAGTCTACAACTCCAGAATCTATTCTTTCAGTTTTATATTTATTGTTGTTATTGCTCAGTTTTGGTTACACAAGTTTGTGTTCCTGCAGGTTTTGGATCCTGAAGGAGAAAGCGGGTCCTAAGGGAGGAAGCAGAGCAATTGGAGCTCGAACTGGAGATGCGTAGAGAGTTAAGGGAGTAGATGTTGCAACTCTTGTGGCCTACGCTCGAGCTGAAGCCAGATTAGTGGTTAATGTTATGAATTACTTTAACAATAGCGGAGTTCTCTTTGAATTCTTGGTCTTGACAAATTTTGGCATGTTTCTGTTTTTTGGCAGATGAGGGACAGTTGTCCTTGCTGCTAAGCATGCGAAAACAATGGTCGGGAAGCCATTGTTGTATGGAATAGGTACCCTGTTGGTCATGCCGCTGAGGACACTGTATGGTGTGGGTTGTGTTTTTGGCGCACGGTGGTTCCTCTACAATATGACAAGCGTATCTCCATCGCTGCAAATTGAGTTTGTAAGTGGTCCGAAACAACTAGGTAGCTACTAGCTATTGAGTATTTAGGAGTCAATGCTTAATGATATTTACTTAATGCTTAATTGCTTATCGAAGTAAGAACCTTGTTTTTTGTATTGACATGGTGGTGCTCTTTAGGAGAGAAGCCAGGGGTAAAAAACAATTAGTTCTGTGGATTTTATTTATTTCGATCAGTTGTGAGAGTTTCTTACAATTGGATGGCATTGCTTTGTAGAAAGAAAATACAAGGTATTTTTTAGTAGGAAAGAGTTGCATTTTCTGTGCTCATATACAGCCTTGCCGTTCGTTTTCTAAAATGTTGAAAAGGATCATGTCATTGGTGTAACACTCCTGTTTGTCTTAATTGAAGAAGTGGTACCAACGAGATGTCATTTCCTATCAGAATTTTATCTGATGCATATGTTGTAGTAGAGCTCTCAGCAATTGATTCCTCTCATGTTCTTGTATCAAGGTAGGCAAAGAAAACCTAAACAATAAATTCCTAACTTCTAAGCCTTTTCCATTAGTCTTGCTAAACGTTGGTGTTGGGGACTTGTTCTCAAATGCTATGAGTTAAGAACAAGGCAACACAAAAAATGTTAAACGTCAAAGTCCTTCGTCCTTCGAAGCATTATTTCCCTTGGGATATAATGATTTTCGGACGAAGGTTATGAAGGACAAACCTTATAATGAAGAAGGAATCATATGTAATACAAGAGATATCATAAACAATTTTGTATAATTATCAACTCATTTCTATCCTATTATTATAGGAAAATGGAAATGATATCAAATTACAAGCGTACCTTCGGCTCGAAAGAAGGTAAAAGTACAAGCGTGATGTAAAAGTAAATGCCAAGTCAGCGTGTCCAGTACGGGAGCACTGTTCACCTATTTATAGGCACGGGACGCAGCCCATGTAAAATTACATCCATGTCCTTTTCATTTGATAATAATTCTATAGTAATTCACCGAGGTCTGAATAGCCTTTTCATCTTTAAGTCGGTTTCATTTTCTGCTATCACGCCGAAGCTTTCCTGCTCACAGCTTCGGCGCTGTATCAACCTTCGTATTCTTTGGGCTTCTCCCACTGTGATATCGATTCGAGTCCGAAGATACCTGTTCACACATTATACTCCCGAAACATTGTTTAAATCATATTTTTGAGGACCTTCGGAAGCCGAAGGCCCCCAACAGTTGGTCTCACTTCAGAACAATTGGAAAAGCATAATTCGAGATAAGGTTGTATTTTGCAGCCCCAAATATACATGTTGTTTCTGATATATATAAAAACATGTGTTTGATTCTCATGGAGATGGCGACATCAACTAGCAAATCCCAACCTCTGCTCTTGAATAGAGCATGTATGTGGTCAGTGACAAAAGAGAAAATAACTTTACTTGGGACCTTTTGCTATGTTGGTTTTGATCTTTTGCCCTAGCCTTCATTTAAACTATACCTGCACATTTTAATCAGTAGAGAGTCATTGAATTGTACTCCAGGTTAGATAGCCTTCCTTTTAAACTATACAACGACATTGTTAAATACAATTTCGCTATGCTAATCAATGAATCAAGATGCATTCCATTTTATATTGTTAGTAGATATGGTCATTTTTTTCTCAGGAATCATCACATGATTCAAGCTGCAGAGGTTGGCTCGTGTTTTGTTTGTCTTTCATGTCTGTGCTGCTTTTATCTATTATTTAAGCACCAAACTTCCTATAGTTCTTCAGAGTGACACACTGACATGCTTTTGCCTCAGGATACTTCTGGGCAAGTTACCTGATGGAAATTGTAAGATGTCTAGGGATTCGATTCTTGCAGCGGAGCTTCCATCTGCATACTCTCGTTTTAGTTGGCAAGGCCTCTCTCCACGAGATCTCCTTTGCTCATTTTGTCGCCTTCAGAGGTTGCCAGAGCCCCATTTTACTGTCAGTAGGGTCTCCTGTGATACATTAATGTCAGCTTTGAGCTCTGAAGAAAGAGGAGCGCCAGCAGGCAGCGCAGAAAATCAGTACACCAATGATGTCAGGATCAACAAGGAAAAACCATATCTTTTTAAATGTGAAGTGAACATACGTTCACGGAAGCAAGAAATTTTACTAGAGTATTCTGCAGCTGACACTTGGAGCAAGGAATCCGATGCTATTCAGAATTCTTCATTGAAGGTCTTGATTTGGTTCAATAATTATTTTAAGAAACTAACCTCAAAAACAGGCAAGCTATATCTTTCTGAGTCTACTGCTGGTGTCAAGGTACATTCAAATATTTTTCTTCAAGAGTTTGCAATGTGTCTATCTGTTTATGGCAAGAATGGAGGTAGTGATTCAGCAATGTGCAGTGCAGTTGGACCATTTTCTATGGATACACAAAAGAAGCACCTTGAAAGCACTGCAAAGTTAACACACATTGAAGGTCCAGACTCTGGTGTTTTCCCGTCCCACGGATCATTGACTTGTATAAGTTATACTGCTTCCCTTGTGACAAAGGATAAAGCAAAAACATATTTGTTGGAGAGCCACAATGAGTTTGAGATTGGGACGGGTGTTGTTAGTAATCAGCTTGAATCATGTGTAACTCAGCTGTCAGTGAATCAAACTGCACGTTTTGTAGCTGAACTGCCTCCTAGGGATTTAATCATGGCTGCATCTTGTGAGTTCTCACATGACCTCTCCAATGTATCTAGCGGTGAGCCACCTAAACTTATAATTTTATTTCAGCAATCTTTTTTATTCTGCTTCAGCAGGTGTACATATTTTAAACATTGTTGCAGAGAGCTGCTTCCTGGAGTTCTCTGTAAAGGTTCTGCAGGTAACTGAACCATTAGAAGATAGAATGGAGAAAGCCCTGTTCAGTCCTCCATTATCTAAACAAAGAGTCGAATTTGCTGTACGACACATCAACGAGCTGCATGCTACCACACTTGTAATTTCCCCACCTAATTCCCTTGTTCATTTATGGAAAATACTATTTTTCATTGCAAAGATGCATTTTTAGGTTGATTTTGGCTGTGGATCTGGTAGCCTTCTTGATTCATTGTTAGAGCATCCAACCACGCTGGAAAAGCTTGTTGGCGTTGATATTTCTCGAAAAGGCCTCACACGTGCAGCAAAGGTACAAAGCATATCCTTGACTTGTTAACTGCTGATGTTCCATCCATCTTGTTCTTTCCGTATGCATTATAACTTTAGCTTGTTTTGACTCTCCTGGAATTGCAGAGCCTTCATCAGAAGCTGAGCAAAAAATCAACGACGCAGACAAATGTTCCAACTGCTGTGCTGTATGACGGATCAATAACTGACTACGATTCTCGCTTATATGGGTTTGATATTGGCACTTGTCTTGAGGTGACGGACCTTACCTCTTGGACCTTTTCTATTGTATTCTTATTTGGTTTCAGCGCATAAGGTGTCCCTTCTAAACATGAAACGCTTTGCAATTAACATCTCGGATCGTACTGTTAGGGGTTGTTGCTGATGCATCTATAAAACATTTCTATAGGATGCTCGTCTACACAGACTAAATTGGCGTTCATGATTCGACTATATGAAATGCAAGTGATCGAGCACGTCGAGGAGGACCAGGCGACTTTATTTGGCAACATCGTCTTGAGTTCATTCCGCCCGACCGTGCTCATTGTTTCCACACCCAACTACGAATACAATCCTATCCTCCAGGGGTCTGCTATGCCCAACAAGGACGACGAGGCAGACGAAAGCACTGGTCCCTGCAAGTTCCGCAATCACGACCGCAAGTTCGAGTGGACTAGGCTACAGTTCCAGTGTTGGGCTACTGGCCTCGCGGTGAAGCATAGCTACAGCGTGGAATTCTCCGGCGTCGGTGGCTCAGGCGAGGAGCCAGGCTACGCTTCCCAGATCGCTATTTTCAGAAGACTGGTGCAGGGCCAGGAAGCGATGTGCCTGGACAAGGATGGCGATCAGCCTTACGAGGTTCTCTGGGAGTGGCCTAACGCGTGTGTGAACTAGGTAGATTGCACGTCTAATCTCTCTAGGGCTTGGAACTTCGAATCGTGTCCCCGGTTTGGAACTGATTAATATATTTGTCAGGAAAGTGGGCATCTGACTTGTGGCAAGAACACAAAAAATTAACATTGCTGCATGCAAGTGCAGAAATTCAGTCTGCTTCTAGGTTCTGGATGTACGGCAGTTACTACACTGTATATACGAAACATTTAATTTAGAGCAACTCCAATAGTTCATGAAAAACTTAATCTCTACTACTTTCTGCAAGAGTAGTCTGTCATTCCGTGTTCTGCCACCAATCCTGTTCTGTCATTCTCGTTCTGCCACCATTCCCATTCCTTGTTCTGCGTTTCTCATTTTCATGTTCTGCCATCATTCTATGTTCTCTCATTCACATTCTTTGTTTTGTCTTTCTCATTTCTTCCTCCCCGCAAAGCTCATTCCCATTTCCCCGTACATAAGGGTGGTAATGGATCATGACCCTAATACTTGCTTCACAAACCAACAAAGCCACCACATGTATGTTTATGTCTATATCTATGACAGGAAACACATCTACTAAATCTCTCACCAAGCTCACTTGCTACATTTACACAATGCGTAGTAGTAGATAAGTATCACCGAGATTCTTGAATTATATTTTTGGATGGAGGTAATATTATTTAAAGAAGAGCTTTGCATGCAATTTCTTTTGTTTGAATAATGTATTTTATTTAAATTCTCTTTTTTGCATGCGTGACATTTTTTTGTAATATTTTTTCCATCGATCGGACTTGTGAGTCATTTTTATAAACCAACGTCAAGCATGAATCCATGTTTCTTACTTGAAACCCCGAACAAACACCATAAGAAGGAGGCACTCGCGTTGGCGTCGCTCATCGATGACGAGAAGAAGCTTGGTGACTGTCAGTTTGACCTTTAGAGGCAGTCCTACGTCGTCGCATGCGCCGCTGTGTACGACAAGCTCCCGCGAAGCCGCCGCTTGGACGCGGTCCAGAGCAGCTGCACCGCGTTGTCCATCGTTAAGCGGGGGGCCTCATGGTTGTTGCCAACGTCGACGACTCTCGGGTTGTTCTGGACACCACATCCGACAACGACGCCATCACGCCGTCCAGCTCATCGTCCACCTGAAGCCCAACCTGTCACGTAAGTCGCTACTGACCGGACATGATGTATGTAGTGTTCTCAACGTAAGTCGCTACTGACCGGACATGATGACCTGTAGTCGCTACAGATCGGACATGATGATCTGTAGTCGCTACCAACCTGCCACGTAAGTCGCTACTGACCGGACATGATGACCTGTAGTCGCTACTGACCGGACATGATGTAAGTCGCTACTAACCTGCCACTGGGACGATGGACGTTGCTGACGTTGTGTGAGTGTCCTCGAACATGATGTATGTAGTGGAGTAGCGTATCCGGTGGTGCAACAGCCAGGGGTACTACCTCGCTGATGAGCCCGGGGTGCACTTCGTTTGGCAGCCCAACCAAGAGTCATCGGTACTCGTCATGTCACGCGCGTTCGACGACTACTATATCGAGGATTGTGGCATCATCTTGGCGCCGGAGGTGACGCAGAGGATGATCGACAACAGTGACCAGTTCGTCATCCTCGCCACCGTCAGGGTAGCTTTTGTGCCGGCCTGCCTTTAATTCTCTTCGCAAACACACACACTTACCTTTTTGTTTAAGCAAGAGCGTATGGTGGTGCGTGTCTGATGACTAACGATGTACGAGGAAATTTCTTCCGGCATGTGTGGAACATGCTCTCCAATGATGAGACCATACAAATCATGGCATATATCGAAGTCTGCATGAAACTGATGGTTGCAATGTAGTGGTGAAACAACTAGATTAAAATAACAAAATTTATGTATGGCTAGATCACAAATTGATTATGAAATATTTTCTCATAACAATATAACACATATTTTGTATATAAGTTATCGTAGTATACTTGTATTATATATTCCCGTTGCAACGCACGGGCACTCAGCTATAAATATAATAAGCATATAAACATGGTACATGCATCATGATGGAACAACTGAAAATAAATAGATAGCAATATAAACAGCATGACTGTAAAATTAAAACAAACAGGTATGGTATATTAATAGCATGAACAGGCATCAGAAAAGTCATGATATGATATGACAGAACAGTTTGGATAAATTTATGGCTACATACGAAACAACAAAGATGAATATATGAAACATATATAATTTGGAGAACGTAAAACGGTAAGGAGCTGAATTGATCATACCCTCCCATGTGCTCTGAAGATCCTGATCCTTGTCCAACTTCTCTTGTCATGCCGTATGAGATGAAGACGCTAGGAAGAAGAAGATGTTTACTAGTAAGAATGTTCGAGCCGTCGGCTTCGGAGGCACCTACTCTCTCGCTTCTCTGTGCGCGCAGAGTTACGAGATGGAAACCACGCCTCGCCTTCTCGCCCGCCCCGGCCTGCCTACCCCGGCCCGCGGCGGCGGCGCGTGCGCGTGTGGCACGCCCTTGTTCGTTTCTTAACTTCTGAAATTAAATGGAATAATTCCTACCATATAAGTCAAGCCAACAACATTAGAATTCTAATATGGTACTATTGATATTGTCCACAATTAGACACCATAGAATTTATTGATTAAATGGGCCAAACACTTAGGCCTTGTTTGGAAGTCCAATTCCGAGGGGGAAACTACGCATTTCACCGTGGCCACAACCCGCCGTGGAAATAGGCCCGGTGAAAATTTCCGGCCCATTTGGAACGCGCTCACCCGGGGCAGCACTTCCCCAACCCGGCCTGTCACCCAGGGAAACCCTTCCCGGACACCTGACTCCAGGCGGCTTTCCCCGCGAGCGAAGCGACGTCCACATCGCCATCCACAGCGCCGCCGTTCGCTCTGCTCCGTCCACAGCGTCGCCGCCGTTCGCTCTGCTCCGTCCACAGCGCCGCCGCTGTCTTCCACTGACGAGTATGGCTTTTTCCCTCCTCTCAGATTTGTTGAACGCCGCTCAGATTTGTTAAGCGCCGCCGCTCAGATTTCTTGAACGCCGCTCATATTTCTTGAACGCCGGTCTGCATATTTCTTGAACGCTGCTCTGTACGATCTGCATATTTCTTGAATGCTGCTCTGTACGATCTGCTGCTCCTTCATAGCTTCATATGCTCTGTACGATCTGCATATTTCTTGAACGCTGCTCGTCGCTCGCGCTAATCATGGTACTGTTGTTATCATCAGCAGCAGTAGTAAGGAAACAAATCTTGTACACACACAGCCCGATTGCTATCCACAGCAACCCAGCCGGTTGCTAATCTTGGAGCTAAATGGGAGATGATGGGAGCGTGTGTGTCCAGGGCAGGACATGTACTAGTCTACTGTACCATGCTTCCTGTCCACTGTCCGATTGCAGAAGAGGGATGAGGGTGATTAATTAGTGATCAATTGTTTGTCTCGTTAGTACTTGCCATGGTTATTCAATGTTTCCTTATCTATTGTCTCATTGTTTGTGCTGATGCTAGTAATTTTGATTTTGATAATTTTATATTTCTTTCAAGTAATAATTGTAACTTTAGTTTGTTCTAATTTATATAAGTATAAACCATTTTTCTGTGGCATATTGATTCTGCTGGTTAAATTATACAAGTGTATGATGTTTACCTGCATAGCCTTGTTCAAAATCTTTGCGAGAGCATTCGTTATTGTCTCGAACAGATATGCTTATCATGCTTTTCCTATTATTATGTGTTGCTTATGTAGTTTCTCGATTTCTCTAGATATGGGTTCTTGGGAAGAGCTAGCTAGGCAGTTTTTGTTGGAGGAAGAAGAAGACGATGAGGAGTTTTTCTTTATTCTTCTCCCTGCTATACTTCCATTCCTCTCCGAAGAGAAAAGATCTATCCATACCTCCTCTCTCTCTGGTGCCCAGAAGGTTAAGGAGATTCTTGAAGGGCATGAGAGTTGGTGCAAGTCCGAGTTTCGAATGGAGCCAGAAATATTTAGAGCCACATCAGATTTCCTTAGAAGAGAGGGTTTGTTACGTGACACACGAGGAGTTAAAGTCGAAGAGCAGCTTGGGATGTTCATGTATATGATCTCCCACAATGCCAGTAACCAAATGCTTCAAAAGGCTTTCCAACACAGTGGAGAGACTATCCATCGAAAAATATCAGAAGTTTTCGATATAGTTCCCACTCTAACTCAGCGGTTCGTGAAGCTTCCCAATTCTATCCAGACACATCCAAAAATTATAACAGATTCTAGGTTCATGCCCTTTTTTCAGGTGACCTATCAATAGTAAACATGATTTCCTTAGTTTTTCCCTTTAACATGCCCTAAACTTCCTCTCCTTTTATACAGAATTGCATTGGAGCAATTGACGGAACCCATGTACCTATCACCATTGCAGAAGATAAGGCTCCTCCTTACCGAAATAGGAAAGGGTCACTTTCACAAAATGTGATGTTGGCATGTGACTTCGATCTGAATTTTGTATTTATTTCATGTGGTTGGGAAGGCTCAGCCTCAGATGCAGGGGTCCTTCGATCCGCTATCAGTAAAGGGTTCAGTGTGCCAGAAGGAAAATTTTATCTTGTGGATGGTGGGTATGCAAATACATCATCCTTTATTGCCCCATACCGAGGAGTTAGGTATCACCTCAGCGAGTTTAGAAGGCGCCGTTCATCACAAGCTAGTTATGTGAACTACAAAGAGCTATTCAACCATCGTCATGCCATTCTTCGCAACCACATCGAAAGAGCCATTGGTGTTCTGAAGAAAAGGTTTCCAATTCTCAAAGTAGGCACATTTCATCCTATCCAAAATCAAATCAAGATAGCGGCAGCAGCTGTTGATTTTCACAACATAATTAGAGGGCAAAACGGTGATGAAGGTTGGCTTGACCACCAACTAGATCATATATCTCCAAGCCAGTATGTTGAAGTCCCAGAGGGAGACAACAACTACCCCAATGATATGGACTCAAGTGATGGAAGCAACCTGAGAGATCAGATTGCTCTCCAAATGTGGGTTGCCTACAATAGTTAGTTTAGGATCTCTTATATTTATTATATAGTAATAAAGACTTATGTTTTATTATGTAGTAGTAAAGCCTTATGTTTTATTATGTAGTAGTAAAGCCTTATGTTTTATTATGTAGTAGTAAAGCCTTATATTTACTATGTTTTGTTGGGAAATATAGCCATGGCAAAGAATGTTTCTAGGGCAGCTTGGAACACTGTGTATGAGAAAGGTCTGGTTGATGTGCTCCTTGAACATAAGGACAACCCAAAGTTCAAAAGTCAAAATGGTTGGACTGCTGAGGGATGGAACAGTATCACAAACAAGTTCAATGAGAGGTATCCTCTTGCCCATTACTCCAAACAGCAAATGCAAGACAAAGATAAGGAGCTTAAATCTCATTACAAGGCAGTAAGAGATTCAAGGAAAGAAAGTGGGGTGGGTTGGAATGATTCCCTATGTATGATAGTGGCTGAGCCAGAACTTTGGGAAAAGCTCATCCTTGTAAGTCATTTCCTCAATATTTAATATGTTTTCTTAATATTGCACATGTAAGCTCATTTGTGATTTCATCTTGCACATATAGGCTCACCCAAAGGTAGCGAAGTACCAAAAGAAGCCATTTCCATTGTACTACTCTTTGGAAGCCCTGCACGAAGGTATTTTTACTCATAACTTCTATCTTTTTAGTACTTATCAGAAGGCATTTTTAGTCATCTTCTCTCTTTTTAGGTAGTGTGGCTACAGGAGATTTGAATTTCACATCCACTCAGCAAATGCCACCACCTTCTTTCATTCCTGTTCGTCCTCTTACTACCCCTCCTAGTGGCCCTCTTGCTGCCCCTCCTGGTGGTCCTCTTGCTACAGCTTCCGCTTCTGCTACTGCTCATTCGAACAGGAGTACCTCTGAACAAAGCCACTCTCCCTTGCACCCCCACACAAACCCATTCTCCATGGAATGGCAAGAAATATCAAATGAAGCTCAATCAAGACATGTAGAAGGTGGAAATGGGAGAAAGCGCAAGCAAAGCCAAATTGGAGCAGCCATTGAAAGTTTTGTGGATTTTAAGAGGAGTGCCACATCCAAAACGCTCGAAGGTATTGAAGAAGTGTCTATGGAAAAGTGTCTAGACAAGTTGGATAGAATTGATGGGTTCACTGATGAGGATAGATCATATGCAATGGAGGTCTTTGAATCTACGATAAACAGAGAGGTGTTTATGAAGTCAAAAAACCACAATGCTAGATTACTTTGGTTGAAGAGGAAAATTAGGTAAGTTCTAATTCTTAGTTTCTATGCAATTGGAGTTTGTTTATATGATTATTGCTGGTTATTTTTCTCCACAGTGCTTGTAGAGCGCTCGCTACTATCATGTGATGTGAGGTGAATGTGGCGATGAAGAGATGGGCTTACAGGTATTCACTGTATTACAAACTGGTTATTTTGTCTTGTTTTTTTAATAAAATAAAATAAAATATGGTCTGAAGTTTGAACTTGCTGATTGGAGTATGCAATTGGAGTCTGAACTTGCTGGTTATAAGAGATGGGCTTACAGTGCTTCTAGGCGTCTAGCTAAGGAAGCTTAATGCTTGGCTGTTACATAATTGAAGTATGAAGTACTCCAATCTGTTTAATAACTGAAATTTCAACCCAGTTTACATGCGTTGGAATTGCTATTGATTTGAGTATGTTTTACTAGTAAGGATACAGTATTTCTGATTCAGCTTTCATCAGTGGAACTCCTAGTTTGCATTAAGCTATTGATTGTAGTGCATTAGGGGGCCTTTGCCATTTTTCTGCTTTTTAGGGTTACTGTGAGCACTTACTAAAGCATGAAGTAACTTTCTAAGATAATGTTCATTGTGTATATACTAAATTGATTCATTTCAGCTACTAACTCCTACTGCTATATATTGTTTAATCACACTTCTATGATATGCTACTAGTATTGAACAATATAATTGTGTAACCATATAAACTAAAATGTGTGTCAATTGGTGTTACTTGCAGTGTGTTAAGTGGAAGCAACACATGAAGCGGACATGGAGAAGGAAGCTGGCATGACACTAAAACGCATAAAGTTGACATGTGACGTTCATGTTTTAGATGTCTTATTCTACTGCCAAACTTCCTAATACTCCATTTTTATACTATATTGTCTATCTGTACGTGTGAATGGAGATGATGATATTATGTGATGTGATGATGGATGGATTAGCTTCGTTGAATATTAGATGATATTATGTGATGATGATATTAAACGGGCATTGCAGTATTGATACATGCTTCATATTTCTGGATTTTTAGTGATGTTTTATTGTTTATGAGTTTTCTAAATATTCATTATTTTTGTTTGATTTTTTCTAAACTTTTGATGTATTTTTTGCTCAAGAGGAGTATTTAGCCCCTTTCTTCCCAAACAATGCCAGAAAAATATGAATTTTCCTTGTTTTTCTCTAGTTAATATGAATGATTTGGTGACAAACATTTTTTATTCCATGCTGTAATGGAGCAGACAGCTCCCTGCATGTCCTTGTGCAATATATTTCTTTGTATGCTGGTAGCGGTGTGAGGCGCTGTTGCCAGGTTCTCGGTTAATTATCCCAGGGAATGTCCGGTGACCAAACAAACCCGAGTAATTCTCTCATGGAGGTATTTTCTGACAGGGAAGTAAAGTGACAAGGAAATCTCCCCCTTTGATACTTTTCTCTGGGTTAATTACCCTTTGGCTCCCAAACTAGCCCTTAATAAATCTAACATCTTCCACCATTTTGTTTGTCTGTTCGTTCGTTATTGTAGCTACTGCGTGCATGGTGCATGCCAATATTCTTCCTCTCCTGCCTCTCTCTCATCATGCAGAGCAGATGCAGACTCCATCGATCTCCATTCCATCCCCACCAGCAGCTACAGCACCACTGCTTTCTCTCTCTCCTTCGAATTGACATGCCTACAGTGGTTCGGCACACACACTGCTGTCCGGCGTCTCTCCAAATTTGTGTATGAGGAAAATGATAAAGTAAATAAATAAATCTATGTATATGTTGGCATTTTGGATTTAGTAAGCTTTAGAGATTATTTAGTTTTCTTTTCCTTGTATATATTCAATTCATAGAATTATGCTGGTCAAATAGCAAATAAATAAATACAGCAATATGCATCTCATGCCGAAGTTCTTGTAATGTTGCATTTGTACTTTAAATAATGAGACAAGTTTAAATTGAAAATGGAAATAGGAAAGGAAAGAAAAGGAAAGGAAAATAGTATAAACTATAAAGATATATATATATATATATATATATATATATATATATATATATAAACTGATACTTTTATTTGTGCATATGACTGTGTGAAATCTGCAAATCAAATTTGAATTCAAATACTAGGTTTGAAATTGGTAAAGGAAATTCAAAATAAAACAAAAGAAAAAGAAAAAAAGAACCTAACCTAATTGGGCCTGTGGCTCCTCTTTCAGCCCACGTGCGCGAGCAACCAGACCAGCCCAGCACCGGGTACGTTGACTGACGTGCGGGGCTCGCAGCTCAGTCTCCCGCACGCGCCTGATGGTGGGTGATCCTGGCGCCGACAACGCAGCCCCACGCGTCAGCCGCTATCTCTGCCGTGATCCCGCTTCCTCTGTCCATTGGGCCCATGCTGTCAGTCGTCTTTCTCTCAATGGAATCTGAACATGGCGGGGGTGAGGCGAGGACCACGACATCGTGCGCGCAAATCTAGCTCTGGCCTCAACCACCACCCTTGCCGATTAATAAAACCATGCGCCAGTCGCCCGTTTCCCCTTTTCCCAACTATGACTGTCGATTGCACATGTATCCGTGAGGGAGGGCCAAAACCAGGGCAGAGCGGAGTGCACCGCGGATCCACATCCTTGCCGGTGTTCCGTCCCTTGGGTGCATGCCGAAGGGTCATCTGAGAGTGGGAAGTGTGGTGTCGACCTTGGACGGGGAGACCTTCGCTATATCATCAGCAATTCCTCGTCGGTGCGGGCGCGCCACCGTAGACCGCGCTGCACCATGGACCGCCTCAACTGTCACTCTATCTCCGGTAAGCGACCCATGACTAGTTTCACCTTCCGCTGGACATCGCAATGGGCTAGGATCGTTCGATTAGGGCCATTGAGGGTGCAAGATCGCCGTACCTGGCCATGGCGCCGCCGCGTGGCCTAACAGCGCCGCCACGTCTAGGCACAGATGGGGAAGATGGACCCGTGACCATCAGATCTGTGGGCGAGGGTGGTGATTAGAAAGCGCGCGTACCCCTTCGCTGAGTTTATCTCGGCGGTCGGATCGTGATCGGGCGACCGGGTGCAATCGGGGTGCGAAGGATTTCTGACCGTGGATCCTTGATCTCGTGGCCATGGATGCGTACTGTTTCGTTAAAAGCCCGATTTAATCTAGGACGCGGAGGTCTGATCGGATAGTAAGATTCTCTCGATATCCTTTCGGCTTGCGCGTCTTGCAAAAGAACCCCTGCACTTTACATGAATAAACCCGCAGTCCATTCCTGGTAGAAGATCGTTTCAGCCGAGTCTTGACAAATTGCAGAGTAGACCCCAGGCTTTCTAAAATTTATGCGTGCATTCGAGAATTTGAAGGAATTTAATAAATGAATATAGAAAATGAATTTCTAGTGTAAAAATAATCCCAGAACTTGTTTAATTCATATAAATTCTATTTTAACTCCTTTTTATCCATTCCAGTTGCAATAATTTTGTTTTAATATTGTTTATCATCTAATAAATCTGTTTAGTCATGAAACATAGATTAAAATTATCCACTCGATTTATTCTATACAAAACACTTAATAACTTCGAAAAATCGTAACTCGATAGCCGTAACTCCGAATTTAGTTATTCTCGAACCTACGGTCTCGTTACGATGCGTAGAATATTGTCATGCATTCTATTCTGATGTTTGGTGTGATGTTAATTTCTCCTATACCATGTCTGTTTGTATTGCTTCGAGTAGACGAACAAGTGACTGAGGATCCAGAGGCTTAGCAGGTGGAAAATACTGGGCAGGAGCTCGTTGAAGGCAAGTTATGCCCTTGATCACTTCTATTTACCCCAATAATGTTCCTGTTAATCAATATGATCTGCATAGGTTAATTTTGATGGGACCCAATAGGTCACCCCAGTTTGACTATCTTTATTCCTTGTTTACCACTGAACTTTTGGGGCTATTGCTTTATGAGGTTTTGGGTGTTAAGATGCACATTATTCATGATCATGCTTTTATTATCAATTTGTTATTTACTGTTCATGATAAGATCATTATATTAATTGGAACATGGAGCGACCACCTAGGAAAACAGTGCTACCACAAGGGTGGTATGGTATACCCTTGGCTGACTAATTAGAGAAGCTAGTGGAGGACTAACTTACCCGAAAGGGGCAAGGGCAGTAGGGGAGTGGACGGTATAGGGAGGTTCTCGGGTTGATTTTGCTGCGATGGCTTTTCAGACAGAGTATTCCTATGCTGCGCCCCTTAGAAACTGTAGCGGTTTTCTAAAGCTAGTGGAACTTTATAAAGGACTCGTAGTGTTATCGTGCCTTGCTTCCTTGGTAGAGGTGTATGGGATTCATGATCCCTTGGCAGATGGGTAACATGACTTATGGGTAAAGATGTGCAACCTATGTAGAGTGTAAAACTGGTATAGCAGACGTGCTCACGGTCATGAGCGGCTCGGACCCTCACATGATTAATTTATGAAATTAAATTTAACTGGTCATTTGCACCGCATTGTGTTTTATTATTAATTTTGATCTATTATTATTCTGGTTTGGTATATATACTTACGTTTAGTAACTGCTAATAAAATTTGACCAACTTATTAAAAGCAATGCTCAGCTTTAACCATTATTTGTTGATCAGCCTTACACTTCAAATGAACTCCCACCTTTGGTGAGTTCATACACATTATTCCCCACAACTTATTGAGCTATGATCTTTTGTGAGCTCACTCTTGCGATATATAAACCTCCCACAGGAGAAGAACAGGTGGTCCAGGAGGAGACCTACAACGAGGAGTACGAGCTTATCTAGGTGGCGTCTCACAGTCAGCTTGATGACGCCAAGGAATAATTATTTAGTTCGTTTTATTGTCATCATTTATTTTTGTAAGACTTCTATTATGTAATAATGATACTTATGACATTTATCTATATACACTTTATTATTATATGTAATGTTTTTCTTTGATGAATATGTAAGAAGTATCTATCTTTATCCCTTAAATACGGGTGTGACACCCTCCCTCGATCCTAACCCACCCCCTCTTTCCCTTCTGTATATAATATAACCACGACTAGTCCAACCACCAACACAATAGTCCTAGCTCCAGCAACGAACAGGCACCTTCTCCGGCCCCCCTCCTCATTCTTCTACCATAGCTAGCTAGCTAGCTAGCTTCACATCAGCAGCTACATGGGGCTCCTCCCTACCGACCGCATGAACAGCCTCTTCTCCCCGCGCTGCGTGTGGGTGACCGAGCCCATCATCGTGGGCGCGGGGCCGTCGGGGCTAGCCGTGGCGGCATGCCTACGCGAGCAGGGCGTGCCGTTCGTCGTCCTGGAGCGCGCCGACTGCATCGCCTCGCTGTGGCAGCGGCGCACGTACGACCAGAGTTTTTTTTTTCCGGCCGATATTTGCCGAAAATTCCGATATATCGCTTTTATCAGTGGGGCCCGATTTTTTTCTATGTCGGCCAAATATTTCAGTATTTTCGCGCGAATGCTAAGAAGTCGAAAATTTGGACGCGCCGGCCCGTATAGACGCGCACCGGCCCAGCAAGAACCCTAGGAAAACAAAAATTCCTCGTTTCCTCTCTCTCCCTCTCAACTCTCTCGGTCTCTCCTGCTGGCCGGCGGCCGCATCGCACTGCAGGCAGCCAGGCACAGCTCCGGCCTCCGATCGATCTCCACTGCGCGCACCTCGCTGGTCGAGCGTGGGGCAGGGCAGGTCGGCAGGAAGCAGCCAGGGACAGGGCAGGGTAGGAAGCAGCCAGGGACTCCGTCGCTCCGCTGCGGCTGGGCGAGTGCGTCCGGGACAGAGAAGAGAAGGTTTGCTGTGCGTCCAGGACAGAGAAGAGAGTGCGTCCTCTGCTGTGCTGCTCCTCTACTGAAGACGGGGCTCCGCTCCTCTACTGTGCTGCTGCTGCTTTCAGCCTTTGGCCACCAGGACAGAGAAGAGAAGTGCATCTTTGTCTCTATTTTTGTTTCCTGTTGCCAACTTGCCATTGATGTTAGGCGTTAGCTTCTTAGTAACTGGTTATTCACAGATTTGATCTTGTTGCCAACTTGCCATTGATCTTTGTTTATTCACAGATTTGATGTTTGGCGTTAGCTTCTTTAGTAACTAGTTATTCACGGCTGGATACTAGTACATATTTGATCTTTGTTTATTTTTTATGAACATGTTATTCACATATTTTATTTTCTTTTACATCAAATGAAATTTTCTTTTACATCAAATGAAATTAATGTTAGAATTTTTTATCTAATGTATTTTAATCCTGATTAGCAAAAAAGGCTAAGGAGGGGGTAGAATCTTCAAGGGGAGATGGATTGCCATGGAAGGGGCAAGGGCAATGAGAAGGCCATACTTGACAGCGGCGAATCATCTGGTGCAGCCGGTGGTTTGTCAAAGACATATGTGGTTACTAAAGAAGGTTTGTCTATTTCACAAAATATGTGACAATATATTTTGTTTCAAATTTCCTCCATTTGTGTGGTTTTGTTGTAACGACAGACCATATTTTTTAGGAAAAAGGATAGAATTGAAAGGAACAATTAAGGACACATGGAGCCATGGCACTAAGAGGGGTAAACTTGGCTGGAAGTGTGGATACTGTAATGCAAGCCACGCAAGCGGAGGTGCTACACGTCTAAGGGAACATTTGTGTGGATTACAAGGTAATGTGAAGCCATGTTTCAATGTGCCACGTGATGTTAAGAACATATTGTTGGAAGAAGTAGCATTGAGCAAAAAGAAGAAGAGGGATACAACAGAAAATCGTCTCTATATAGAAAAGGCTCTCGTAGAGCATGATTATAGGACAACTATTGCTAGACTTAACGAAGAGGAACAACTTGAGATGGCAATGAGGGAATCACTTAGGGATGTTGGATTGACCTATGATGGTAGCTCAAGGGGTAGTGGTATTGTTATTGGGGCTGCAAGTGGTAGCAGAGTATCCAATAGTGTGGCTGGAAATTATGGCCAGACAAGTGGCAGTAGGTCTGGTAGCTCAACTAAACAAAGTTCACTTCGTAGTTTCTACCTTGGCCCAAGTTCTTCAAAAGCTCCTTTTGACATAGATTTGGCACGTAGTAGAGCACCCTCACAGCCTCGGGTGGATATCATGCTGTGTCGGGATTCTAAGCTGAAGCTCTGGAAAGCTTTATCAAAATGGTTCCATGCTAATGACATACCTGGTAGGAAAGCTGATTGTCCCTATTTTAGGTCTGCAATGAAATTGGCTCAACAACTTGGGGAAGTGCCTCTCCCAAAAGGAAAAGATATAGATGGTCAACTATTAGATATGAACTACAATGATTTGGAAGCTCACATGGAATCTTTTAAGGAAGATTGGAGTCGATATGGGGTAACCATCATGTGTGATTCATGGACGGGTCCTACAATGATGTGTATAATTAACTTCATGATCTTTTGCAATGGTCGCATGTTTTTCCACAAGTCTGTGAACGCAACCGGGGAAGTCCAAAATGCAGAATTTATTTATGATTGTATTAAAGAGGTTGTGGTCGATGATGTTGGGGCTAAATTTGTCGTTCAGATAGTGACAGATAATGGTTCTAATTACAAGAAAGCATGCAAACAGCTCATAGCCAAGCATCCACACATTACTTGGCAACCATGTGCTGCTCATACTATTAATTTGATGCTGAAGGACATAGGAAAATTTGATGATGTTGCAAATGTAGTGGACAGTGCAAAGCGTATATGTAGGTTCTTCTATAAACATAATAGGCTGCATGCTATGATGAGGGAGAAGATTGGTGGGGAGCTAATTCGTTGGAATGCCACTAGGTTTGGCACAGTGTTTATGTGCTTGCAGAGTTTTTGGGATAGGCAGGACCAGTTGAAGGCATGGATGATCTCTGCTGAGTGGAGAAATAGTCAATGGAGAAATGAGGAAGACCATTCATTTGCATATGATTGCCTAACAGATAGGATTTGGTGGGATGATATGGAATTGGTGTTGAATGCTGTTGGACCAATCTTCTTTGTTCTTCGATATGCTGACCAGCAAAAGAATGCTACCTTATCTGGCTTTCTTCCAAAGATGATACAAGCATATAATGATATAAGTGCAAAATTAAAAAAAAAGTGAACGTGGTAAAGGAGGTCTACTTAAGAGGACAGCTGAAGTAATCAGTAAGAGAATTAGATATCTTCTCAATGAAACACTTATGCTTGCAGGTAATAGCTAAGGAATAAATAGAAAGTTTGTTCAATTCATGTGAGTGACATTTATTAATATTGTCTTACTTTCCTTTGTAGGTGCTGCACTTGATCCTCAAGAGCTATATAGGTCAAATCTTGCAAAGAAATCAAGTTGTCAATTGGCTGTGACTTTGGCAATTAAGAAACTTGCCACCTCAACTAAAGAAGCTGCAGCTGCAATTGACCAGTTTTCTAGGTTCATTGAAAAGAAAGGACTATTTGGATATCCAGAAGCTAAGTGGTCAGCACTTAATGGCAAACCAGATGCAGGTATTACTTGTTTTTGTTCAAACAACACATCTATGTACTACTAATTTTAGTTCAAAGCATGCATATATGTAATGTTCTTCAATTATAGTTGTTGCCATATATGTTTAATTAAAACTATCCTACTTATTACTCTCTTGTTGTTGCCATATATGTTTAATTAAAACCAGCCTACTTTTAAAATTGATTGCAGCCAAGTGGTGGGGTTCATATGGAGGGCAATGCCCTGAATTACAAAGGATTGCAAGACGCATTGTCTCTCAATGCATATCATCTAGTGGATGTGAAAGAAGTTGGAGCACCTTTGCTCTAGTTCACACAAAATTAAGAAATAAGCTAGGCTTTGAGAAGCTGCACAAGTTGGTGAAAGTGCATTATAACCTGAAGTTACAGATCGAACAATTTGAAGCTGATTTTCAAAGCCTTCAAGAAAAGGATTCTGATCCATGTAGTATGCTGATGGATGTTGCTCTTTATGATGACCAAAACCCAATCATGGATTGGCTAAACAATTCTATGAGTGATTCTGCACCAACTCTGGATGAATATGATGATAGTGATCTTGATTGGAGCACACCTAGCAGGTTTGTCACTGAAAGTTTACAAATGGGCATAGAAGAGGTGGCTGAATTTAAGAGGGACCTTTATATGGGGAAAAAAGGTTGTAAAAACAAACAGAGAATGCAATGGGATGGAGAAGATGCTGAAGGTACCGCAGAAGACTATGAAACTGATTCTTCACAAGAACAAGGCAGCCCAATTTATGCTGAGTCAGGTGACAGTAGTTCCAATGATGAAGGTGATGGTGAGTTTCAATCAAAATTTCCAGTTTACATTTGTTATTAACATAATGTAATTTTTACTCTTTGGAATCTTAATTTTTCCAAGGCAATAATAATGTTGGTGCCGATGGAAGTGGTGGCACTAGGGCTGCTGATGGTCCTGCCAAAGGTGACTTATCTCAACTGCACATGTGACATGAAAATGCACAAATATGCAAGCAGGATTTCTAGGATTATATTGCTTCTTGGCGACATAAAATTGATACGTGCTTTGTCATTCTAGGTTCGAGACATGGGGAACCAACTCCTTTGCGTCCAAGATCAACAAGAAAAAGGAAGCCAACTCTCAAGAGCATTACTGAATTATAAATGGTTAGATTACCCTTTCACCTACTAACTTATACAATCATTGCATTATTGTGATTTATCTTGTGACACTTTCCTATGTAAATATTTGTAGTGTTGTATGGCTCCAAGGAAAAGAACAGGATATGGCAATGCTTCACTGATTAATGTCTTTTGGCGATGTGTCGTCGGCTTAAATAGACGCCTAACTTTTGTAACATAATAATATTTGAAGCTGCCATTACTTTTACTATCTAATGGACTGTAATATGTGATTTGGTGGTGACTTAATTATGTTATGTACTAATATTTGAGGCTGCCATTACTTGTCCACTTCATATTTAAGTTGCTGCTGCTGTTGGCTTCTTGCTTTGATGGTTGGCTGCTGCACAACACAGCTGCTGCCACAGCTCACCTATTAGGCAGCTTGCCGAAGCCGAACAATGTGATTATTGTTTTATTTTTTTGGTTTTCTGTGCAATTATTCATGTATTAATGTTTTAATGGATTAGAGACGGTTTTAGGCAAAATGTTGCCAAATTTTTTTAAAAAATTTGAATTTGGTCAGATATTTCCGATATTTCCGATATATCGTGTTTATCTATGACCTCCGATTTTTTTTGGTTTTCCGATACTGAAAACCCTGCGTACGACCGCCTCAAGCTGCACCTGCCCAAGCAGTTCTTCTGCCAGCTCCCGCGTATGCTGTTCCCGGACGACTACCCGGAGTACCCGACCCGCCGCCAGTTCGTCGACTACCTCGAGCGCTACGCCGCCGAGTTCGAGATCAAGCCCCAGCTCGGCACCACCGTGCTGTCTGCGCGCTACGACGAGACGTCGTCGGGCCTCTGGCGCGTCGTCACCAACGGCGGCGACATGGAGTACATCTTCCATGGGGCCGCCGCTGGAGATACGGCTGGTGGAAGCTGGCGCCTTCGACGCGCTCATGGACCTGTTGGTCAGCCAGGGCGGCTCCATCACCATCAACCAGTACGAGACGCCACGGTGCATCGAGCCGGGCGGCGCCGCGCTGGAGCTGCTCGACTCCAAGGCCACCGCCTTCATCAGCCCGTGTAAGCTTTCGGGCTTCTGGTGACTGAGGTTGTTCCGAGCATCTGCTACTCTAAAGCTAGCTAATCCTCTGCTGGATATCTAAATACGGAGTAATCTGAGAATTTTCGTCTGGGTTATCCCCGTTACATTGCTACTATGCAAAGAAGCCTTTTTCTTATATGAGATCGTGATCATCAATTGTCTATCTGTCTTCCCTCCTCTACGGCACCCAGGCTAGAGATTGTTTAGCACAATGACAGCCACAGATCTCTACCGCCGGGATTCCATCGACGGGACTGATCCTGGGTCTAATCTTGGCCAGGCACGATGGCCACGTAGCTTGGAAAAAAAAACCATAAGATGGTACTTGAACGGTCCACGTACCTTGTTAAAAAAAATATATGTGTGTGATATCATAAAAAAATTCAATACAGACCGAATATAGAACGAACGTGTTACAGCTCCAGATAAATAATGCGTGCGAGCCCACGCCATCAGCCTCTAGCCCAGCTTTAGTGGCCTTTATCTCGGGCTCGGCTTCGTACAGTCGGCTCCCTCGGCGTCTTGCTCGGCTTTAGTAACAATAGGAACTGAGCTGAATCGATTTATATAGGCCACGGAAGGTTAAGGAAAGGAAGGAGCCCATATAATTCACGGAAGGGTAAAGAAAGGCAGTAACCGTCACCGTCGTTGCTGCTGACCGGATCGTGCTATATTTTGGTGAGATCTTGTTAACATCCTCATCTCCACAAAAAATCTCTTTCATTGTGTATTCTTTGAGTATCTTTGACGCCTCTAATCACCACGAAAAAGATACAAAGACATGGATGAACATGAAGGCATGGCAAATAAGTTTATGCTCCCTTTTACTGATGACAATTTTGCTATTCTTGGGGATCATGGAAGCGACAGACAGCACAACACGCAGGTAGAATCAACTATTTCTTTGATATCACATCTGTTTCACCTGTAGTTTGGTCATTTATGGTCTACACAAAAAATATAATACTTATTCAGGAAGAGCAGACACGTAAAGCAACTTCGATGACTACTAGTGCAAACGATCATGCTAATGACATATTAATACATGAAGATACGGAGGTAATAGAACTATGCATAATAATTCTTTTGTATTGTAATAGAACTTTTATTCTAAACACATTTTAATAGGTGGTAGATGATGCTGAACCAACTGTGATTGTTCCTCAAATTGGGATGTCTTTTGACTCTGAAAAGAATGCTTATGACATGTATAACACATATGCTGGTCAGGTTGGGTTCAGTATAAGAAAGCATGATACAAAGTGTCCAACTGAAAAAACTGTGCATTCCAAACAGATAGTTTGCTGCAAACAAGGATATAGAGGATCTGATTCATCACATGCCACACCAAGGATAGGTTGTAATGCTGGTATTCAATTTAGTGTTAGCAGAGAAGGGATGTGGACAGTTCAAAAGGTTAAACTTCAACACAACCATACTCTAGCTAGTCCAAATAAGAAGCCCATGCTAAGGTCCCAACGACAAGTTATAGAAGCAGATAGACAACTTATCAGTCAAATTCAGGAAGCCAGGATGAAGCCAACACAAGTCTATGAATTCATGAAGCAATTTTATGGCCCCACTGGTGTTCCATTCTTAAAGATGGATTGTGATAATGGAATTGGTCGTGAGCGCAAAAAATATTTAGAACACAATGATGCACAAACACTTTTAGAATACTTGAAGAACAAGTAGGTTGATGATCCTGGATTTTTTTATGCCATTGAAATACATAAGGAAAATGGTCGGATAACTAATTTCTTTTGGGCTGATGGTCAATCCATAATGGACTACAAATGCTTTGGTGATGCTGTGTCATTTGACACCACATTTCAGACAAATAAGTTTGAAATGCCTTTTGCTCCACTTCTTGGAACTAACCACCACAAACAGACAATAATTTTTGAAGCTACACTATTGCTAAATGAAACAATTTCCTCATTTGTTTGGCTCTTTCAAACTTTTTTGATAGCAATGTCAGGCAAGCATCCAAGTACAATTTTCACAGATCAAGATGCAGCTATGGCAGCAGCAATTGCTTTTGTATTACCAAACACAAGTCATCGTCTTTTCTTGTGGCACATTTATCTTAATGCTGCAAAACATCTTAGTTATGTGATTCATGAGCACCCAAAAAAGTTTCTACCTGTTTTTAAAAGTTGTGTCTATGAAGATAGATCAGAGGAGTGTTTCAAAAATAAGTGGAAAGAACTGTTGAGTGAATATAGCCTTGAGGAGAACTCTTGGATGCTAAGTCTATATTCTTTGAGGGAAAAGTGGGCTGCTGTTTATCGTGATTCTTTTACAGCTGACATGACAATGACTTAGAGGAGTGAAGGTATGAACAATGTTTTCAAGAAAAGATTTCGTAGAAAACTCGGTCTCTCTGAACTCATTATAGAATGCGATAAGGTCTCTGCTTCTCTTCGAGAAAATGAGTTATATGAAGATTTTAAATCACGTACAACAGACCCAGTTAATTACATCCCAAATTTACCTTTGTTAAAGACTGCTGTTGAATCATATACAAGGAGAATGTATTCAGAGTTTGAGGAAGAATTCAAAAGTTAATTTTCATTTTCATGTAAGTTGTTGCATAATGAGAGGACAATATTAACATTCATGGTGACACATATGCATTCAGATTATGGAGCAACGGTTCATTTTAACAGTGCTGATAAGAGCCTTACATGTTCATGTAGAAAGTTTGAATCCACAGGTACGCATACACATTTCAAATTGCAAAGTGTTCTTATACAATTTGTTGATATGTGGCTTCCATATCTTGTAGGTATTTTGTGCAAGCATGGCCTCAAAGTATTCAATATAAACGATGTTTTTGTTTTACCGTCACAATATATATTGAATAGATGGGCAAAATATGCAAAAAGAGGTTTATATGCTGATAAAAAAGAAAGTGTGAATGAAAACCTAAAAGAACATGTTGCACGCCTATCTCGTATGGCAACATCCCTTGCATTGAAGCGTTCGGTGTCCAAATCACTTCTTGATGATTTAGAGAAAGCATTAGAAAAGTTGGATATGGAAACAGATGATTCTCTAAACAAGATACAAGGAAATGTTCCTCCTGTTGTTTCAAATACTACTATTTGGATAGAGTAAATAATGCAATATCATTTAGAGTTCCACGTGTAGTGAAAGACGCAAAAAGTAAACGAGCAAAGAATGTAGTTGAAAAGCAGTCACCAAAAAAAAGGTTCTCAAGAGAAAGGTACTTATGATATTCATTACAGCATGTTTGGCCATTTACTATTAGCATCTTATTTTTTTATTATTTGTAACATTCTAGGAGAAGAAATGAGGAACACAAAAGATAATTATGGTGCTAATCTAGTGGAACCAAGCATTTCTATAGATGTGCCTAATTTCTTTCAGGGGGATATACAAGTCTTGATCAAGAGGCATCAGCTGCACGCAAATTAAATTTTGGAGGATAGGGCAATTTAGTTATTTGTAATAGGAAGTAAACATTGTAAGCTTACTTCTGATTCAGCTGTAGTTTAGATAGTTTGAAAAATACACTATAATGCTTACTTCTGTTGCAATGACGTCGTTTATTCATTGTATTGAGGACTATCCTAGATTAAAGTCAAAACGTTTATGTTCATTTCAGAATCCTCTCGCTATTAGTACATCACAAATCACCTATCAATATTTAGTTCCTCCCAGTACACAAAAATCTGTCCACATACACATCATAAACTCTGATTTCCACATGCCTATGAATGAATACTATCAATTACACAGCTCAAGTAAATCGTAGTCTTTAAACCAATTGTGAGGGCACTGCCAAATAACTAGAAAAATCGTAAAATTAAATGGATTCACGATGCTCGCAGAACAATAATGGCCTAGGGGACCTTGACTTCTCATTCCAGAGCAACATCTTGGAATTGCCTTCTAGTGTCTGGCTGTTTGTCGCCATTGTCCTCATTCCATGGCAGACTAGGAATGGCCTGACAAGATACTAGGTGGCAGCAGAGTGTCTTAAGGCGAAAGGGCAAGGAGAGGCGCCTGCAGTCATGAGGCAAGGAGAGGCACACGACTGCGGCGGCCTGAAGTTGAGGGACACGATCACATGGTGCTTCCTGACATCAGGTTCAGGAGAGGTGGCTCTATACGAAGATGAAATTGAGCCGAGCCGGAGACCGAGAGCATTACTGAAGCCAGGTTGAAGGCCGAGTGTTGGATACTAAGAGCATCTCCAAGAATGATGCTAAAAGACCCCGAATAAATCTTTTTAGGAGAAAAGCCGGTTCCACCCACCTCCAACAGCTCGTGCAAAGTTCTCCCATTTTTTTCGCGTCACGCATCGAGGGTGACTGCTCCCATAAATTTGAGCGAGGTAAAATCTTCTCCAATCCTCTTGCAGGCGCGCATAGCACCTATTTCCCGCGCCCACTTTTGACCTCGTGCATATCACCTGTTTCTCGTTGGCGCGCATAGCACATGCAAGATGGAGCAGATCAGCAGAGAGGCCAGTTGCACATGGAAGAGAGACGCCAACCAGTTGCAAACTTGCAGTACACCAGCACACGGCCATGACTTGCATTTGCATGCCAGCGATCTACAGTAGCGATGTGCAATAGCTATGACGTGATCTAGAGTACCGATCTACAGTAGCGATGAGCTGATGATGCAAACGATCTGGCCCAAATAGGCAAGCCATGGCCTGTGAGATATGTTTCAAAAAAATTTAGAGATTACTTATTAGCAGACTGATGTGGGTTTATATTTTTTTAGCAACATTTTTTTCCTAACGGTCCCAATAACAGGTTTTGGAGAACAATTTTTTTAGTGATCTCTTGAGTTGCTCTAAGCCAGGAAAATCTAGGGAGCCGAAGCTGATAGCGTAGCCCCGCACGTATTGTTTATTCGGGGCTATAATACGTTCGTTCTACATCCGGTTTGTACTGAATTTTTTTCCATGATATCCAGCTACAGAGCAGTTCCTAGAGAGACCTACAGCCTAGCTACCGCGTGTCAAGTTGCTGTAAACGTCCATGGACTCATTAAAAAAATACGAAGAGCCGCTTGTGTTTTGTCCTTGAGCTCATTAAAAAAAGAGCCGCTTGTGTTTCTTCATGTACACAGCTTGGTGTAAAGGGGCTAAAGTTTTAGAATTACGATGCACATGAAATCTTCCGAGAGAAGTAACTGTAACATGTTAAGATTCTGAAGTTTTTAGGAGGGAAGGCTTTATATTACTATATATACGCTTGTGCAAAGCAAGGTAGAAAAATACTTTTACCTTGTATCTTCTCAAGAGGAGCCTAGTGAAGGCAATTCAGTTTTTTTTTCTTCTTTTGGTACTTTGCCTTCTGGTCTTCAAATAAGAGATCGCTTCAAGTTCTTATGTTATTCTCTTACCTTCATTCCTATTAAAAAATAGCAGTGAATACCAACAGGAAGCTAGTAAAGGATGAAACTAGCTAAAACATATGTTGTTGGCACTGATAATAGTACTAAGCATCAGCTTAAGATTTTCTAATTTTTTCTTTCTAAAAAATGGTATTCTATCTTATGAGCAGATTAAAGCTTATGCTTTGTTTCGTCTAAGTTAACAAATGTATATGTGTATATATATTTGTGGTCAGGTAACAGAAAATGTATACATGCAAATAATATATTACATGGAAGTAAACTTTTTTTTGGAAAAATACATCTTTCCATGAATGGCCGGAGGACAAATCACATAAGCAATGGAGAGAAAAATCCCGGAGCAGCATCAAAGTGGCATAAAGAAATCAGACTTGCAGTAGCATGCGTAGCATTCAATCGGCAGTACATACCAACCGGCGACCGAGGTAGAAGCCAGCAGCATCTAGATGGGGAACGGCGATGTGGACGGATTTGCTCCAGAGGAAAGGAACGGGTCACGTGCGGCGAGCTCGTAGAGGCGCATGGTCTACACCAGCCATCATCTCTTCTCACCTGTGCTTCTTCTTCAATGGGTGGTCGTGCTCTGTGAGCGGCGATGACCTCGACGGCGAAGCACACCTCATGGCGCTGCCGCTCCGCCTCGTTCGGCACTGACGGCGCGGTCGTCTTGCGCTTCTCCTCGAGCGCCCTGCTGGTTGCCCGTCAACGCCCGCAAGCACAGCTCCGGCGATAGCTCCCACTCGAAGATATAAATGTTGTTAATATATTCTATAAATTTAGTTAAAATTAAGAAAATTTGACCGTCACCGGTATTATAGCGACAAACATTTGTGGAGGGAGGAGTAGTTCATTACTGTGCCCGCCAGTGATCGTCGCCGATCGACGTGAGGACAGACAACGGGGTCAGATGTGGTAACGAGAGAGAACAAGTCCTCTCTTCTCGATTCCATGTTATCATAATCAAATTAGTGTTTTGCAATAGCAGGGAGTACCATGATCTGGCCCTCGGCCTGCATTGTCATATATAGACTCAATATTACAAATAAAAGATATAAGGGAGTTTTATCTACTTGGAAGACGCATACAAGCTCATCATGAGTGCCGCAACTGGATGGGGAGCCTTTATATTACTATATATACATTGTCATGCAAGAGTGCCGCGCGGGGCCCACACAAAGGCAGTGACGGATGGGGAGGGTAGGCACGAGGAAGCGAAGCCGGAACTGGATGGGACATGGCGCCAGAGTTCGAGGATGCGGCGGAGGAGCCTGTGAGCGACGTTAGAGGAGGGGCCGGCGAGCAACAAGCCTAATGGCGGTGGCGGCGGCAAGACGAGGAAAACCCCGAGAGCGAGCGAGAGCGCAAGAGAAGGCGCGAAGGCGGCGAGACGATGGCAGGAGCATGTGGTGGCGAGCGGCGTGAGGAGGGCAAGGATGCACAGTGACACATCCTCTGTTGTGCGTTTTAGACACGAGGAGGAAGGGTCTAGACTCTATAGGAAGTTGCTTCAGTAGTCCACCGTCCTGGTGAAACTGCCCCTTATTTTAGATACCAAGAAAAAATGGAGCAGGCATGTTGATTTTTTATGTCTATTTCGAATTGACAAATGGTAGAAAGCGTTAAAGAAAATACCTTATTATTATTAGTGTCTTGTAGGTGGATTTGTAGAACTGGGGTTGTGGACTGCTATAGAGTTTGGTTTGAGCCTGTGATGCCAAAAATGTTTGATGATGAATGTATTAAAACACAATATTTGTCATAGTAAAACAGATGTTCATGATAGTCGCCTAAAGGAGGGTGAATAGGCGAAACCTGAAATTTATAAACTTTAAGCACACACTAAGGTCGGGGGTTAGCGTTAGAATCAAATTCAAGTCCGAAGAAAGGGGAAAAATAAATCAAACAAGAATCAAGGCAACTGAACACGATGATTTGTTTTACCGAGGTTCGGTTTTAAAGAACCTAGTCCCCGTTGAGGAGGTCACAAAGACCAGGTCTATTTCAACCCTTTCCCTCTCTCAATGGCAACTTAGATCGAGTGAGCCTTTTCCTTAATCTCTTGGGTCACTTAGACCCTGCAAGGACCACCACACACTTAGGTGTCTCTTGCTTCGATTACAAATCACTTGAGAAAAGAAATGAGAAAGGAAGAAGGCAATCCAAGCAACAAGAGCACAAATGAACACAAAATCTCTCTCTCACAAGTCACTAAGTGTTTGAGATGAATTTGGGACCTGGAGGTGATTTGATCTTTTTAATTGTGTCTTAGAGTGAACGCTAGAGCTCTTGTATTGAATTTGATCTTCAGAAAACTTGGATGCCAAAGGATGTGGTGGTTGGGGTATTTATAGCCCCAACCACTTTGTAGCCGTTGGCCAAGGCTGCTGGCGACGGGTGCACCGGACAGTTCGGTGCACCACCGGACAGCTACTGTGCACTGTCCAGTGCGCGCCACGTCAGTGCAACCGTTAGGGTTCTGAGCAGTTGACCGTTGGAGTGCCTTGTCTTCTAGCTGCACCGGACAGTCCGGTGGCCTCTGACTACACTGCTCTGACTCTATCACGCACTGTTCACTTTTACTGTTCATTATGCAGTCGACCGTTGCACGCAGAGAGCCGTTGCTCTATGGCTCACCGGACAGTCCGGTGAATTATAGCGGAGGCTGCTCTAGAATTCCCGAGAGTGGCTGGTTTGGAGTTGTACAGGCATGGTGCACCGGACACTGTCCGGTGGCACACCGGACAGTCCAGTGGGCCAAAAACAGCACACTCTAAGTCCTTTGCTCCATTTAAATTGTGTCCCTAACTTGATTTCTTTCTTAGTTTGTGTTGAACCTTATGCACCTGTAATAGATGAATTCTAGACAAACTAGTTAGTCCATGTGTTTGCGTTGGACATCAACCACCAAAATTAATTATAGAAAATGGTTAACCCTATTTCCCTTTCAATCTCCCCCTTTTTGGTGATTGATGCCAACGCAAACCAAAGCAAATATAAAGTGCAGAAATGTAACTAGTTTGCATTTATGATGAAAGTGCATAGGTTACTTTGAGTTAAAACAATTAAAGTATCACTAAGTATGAATGGATTGCTTTTCTTTTATTTAACATTTTGGACCACATTTGCACCACTTGTTTTGTTTTTGCATTTTTTTTGGAAAATCTTTTCAAAGTCTTTTTGCAAATAGTCAAAGGTATAGGAATATGATTGCAAGAAGCATTTTCAAGATTTGAAATTCCTCCCCCTATTTCAAATGCTTTTCCTTTGACTAAATAAAAGCCCCCCCTGAATGAATTCTCCCCTTAGCTTTCAAGAGGGTTTTTGAAATAGATACCAATTTGAAAAATTGACTTTTAAAGATACCAATTGAAAGATCAATTGAAAAATTCATGCCAAATTTTTTTGAAATGGTGGTGCGGTCCTTTTGCTTTGGGCTTAATACTTTTCTCCCCCTTTGGCATTAATCGCCAAAAACGAAGAACTTGAGAGCCCTCTTGCATTTTCTACCCCTTTGGAGCCTAACATTACCTCCAAAATGGTGAAATAAATATGAGTGAGAGGTCATACCATTGAGAGTTTGCGGAATACCGACAAAGGGTAAATAATACCGTTAGAGTTGAGTGGAAGCGTTGTCTTTGCCGAATACTCCATTTCCCTCTCAATCTAAGACTAATCATAGAGATATACTTGAAAGCACATTAGTCTTAGCTTTGGCATAAGAAGAATAAGAAATATGCATTTGTACCAAATGAAGGAGATATGATCAAAAGTATATGAAATAGCTATGTGTGCAATGTTTCAATCAAAATTCCGAGAATCAAGTATATTTAGCTCATTCCTAAGTTTGCTAAATGTCTTCTCATCTTGTGGCTTGGTAAAGATATTGGCTAATTGGTTGTGGGTATTAACATAAGCAATTTCGATATCCCCTTTTGCTGGTGATCTTTGAGAAAGTGATACCGAATATCTATGTGTTTAGTGCGTCTGTGTTCAACAGGATTATCCGCCATGCGGATTGCACTCTCATTATCACATAAGAGAGGGACTTTTCTCAATTTGTAGCCATAATCCCTAAGGGTTTGCCTCATCCAAAGTAATTGCGCACAACAATGGCCTACAACAATGTACTCGGCTTCGGTGGTGGAAAGAGCTACAGAGCTTTGTTTCTTTGAAGCCCAAGACACCAGAGATCTCCTCAGAAACTGACAAGTCCCTGATGTGCTCTTTCTATCAATCTTACACCCTGCATAATCGGTATCGGAATATCCAATTAAATCAAATGTGGATCCCCTAGGGTACCAAAGCCCAAACTTAGGAGTGTAAACTAAATATCGCATGATCCTCTTCACGACCCTAAGGTGAATTTCCTTACGATTTGCCTAAAATCTTGCACACATGCATACAGAAAGCATTATATCTGGTTGAGATGCACATAAGTAGAGTAAAGATCCTATCATCGACCGGTATACCTTTTGATCTATGGATTTACCTCCCGTGTCGAGGTCGAGATGTCCATTAGTTCCCATGGGTGTCTTGATGGGTTTGCCATCCTTCATTCCAAACTTCTTAAGTATGTCTTGAATGTATTTTGTTTAGCTGATGAAGGTGCCCTCTTGGTGTTGCTTGATTTGAAATCCTAGAAAATACTTCAACTCCCCCATCATTGACATCTCGAATTTTTGAATCATGATCCTACTAAATTCTTCACAAGTTGACTTGTTAGTAGACCCAAATATGATATCATCAACATAAATTTGGCATATAAACAAGTCTTTTGGAATAGTTTTAGTAAAGAGAGTAGGATCGGCTTTGCCGACTTTGAAGCCATTAGTGATAAGAAAATCTCTCAGGCATTCATACCATGCTCTTGGGGCTTGTTTGAGCCCATAAAGCGCCTTTGAGAGTTTGTAGACATGGTTAGGGTACTCACTATCTTCAAAGCCAGGAGGTTGCTCAACGTAGACCTCTTCCTTGATAGGTCCATTGAGGAAGACACTTTTCACGTCCATTTGACAAAGCTTAAAGCCATGGTAAGTAGCATAGGCAAGTAATATACGAATTGACTCAAGCCTAGCTACAGGTGCATAAGTTTCATCAAAATCCAAACCTTTGACTTGTGAATAACCTTTGGCCACAAGTCGGGCTTTGTTCCTTGTCACCACACCATGCTTATATTGCTTGTTGCGGAATACCCATTTGGTTCCTAGAACATTTTGATTAGGACGTGGAACCAAATGCGATACCTGATTCCTTGTGAAATTGTTGGCTCCTCTTACATTGCCACCGCCCAATCCGGATCTCTTAATGCATCCTCTATCCTATATGGCTCAATAGAGGAAACAAAAGAGTAATGTTCACAGAAATGAGCAACTCGAGATCTAGTGGTTACCCCCTTGTGAATGTCACCAAGAATGGAGTTGACGGGGTGATCTCTTTGAATTGCTTGATGGACTCTTGGGTGTGGCGATCTTTGATCCTTTATCTCTTGATCATCTTCCTTGTCTTGATCATCTTCATCTCCCCCTTGATCCATGTCCTCCTCTTGAGGTGGCTCCTCCTCTTGATCTTCATCTTCATCATCTTGAGCCTGATCCTCGTCTTGAGTCGGTGGAGATGTTTGCATGGAAGATGATGGTTGATTTTGTACTTGTGTGGGCTCTTCGGATTCCTTTGGGCACATATCCCTAATGGACATGTTCCTTAGCGCGATGCACGAAGCCTCTTCATCATCTAATTCATCAAGATCAACTTGGTCCACTTAGGAGCCATTAGTCTCATCAAACACAATGTCATAAGAAACCTCAACCAATCTAGTGGATTTGTTGAAGACTCTATATGCCATTGTGTTTGAGTCATAACCTAGTAAAAAGCCTTCTACCGCTTTAGGAGCAAATTTAGAACTTCTATCTCTTTTAATAAGAATAAAGTATTTACTCCCAAAGACTCTAAAATATGAAACATTGGGCTTTTTACCGGTTAGGAGTTCATATGATGTCTTCTTGAGGATTCAGTGAAGGTAGAGCCGGTTGATGGACTAGCAGGCGGTGTTAATCGCCTCTGCCCAAAACCGGTATGGAGTCTTGTATTCATCAAGCATGGTTCTTGCCATATCAAATAGAGTTCTATTCTTCCTCTCCACCACACCATTTTGTTGAGGGGTGTAGGGAGAAGAAAACTCATGCTTGATGCCCTCCTCCTTAAGAAATCCTTCAATTTGAGAATTCTTGAACTCCGTCCCATTGTCGCTTCTAATTTTTTTGATTCTTAATCCGAACTCATTTTGAGCTCGTCTTAAGAATCTTTTCAAAGTCTCTTGGGTCTAAGATTTTTCCTACAATAAGAATACCCAAGTGAAGCGAGAATAATCATCCACAATAACTAGACAATACTTACTCCCGCGATGCTTATGTAAGCGATCGGGCCGAATAGGTCCATGTGGAGCAACTCAAGTGGCCTCTCCGTCGTCATTATGTTCTTGTGTGGATGATGGACTCCAACTTGCTTCCCTGCTTGGCATGCGCTACAAATCCTGTCTTTCTCAAAATGAACATTTGTTAGTCCTAAAATGTGCTCTCGCTTTAGAAGCTTGTGAAGATTCTTTATTCCAACATGGGCAAGTCGACGATGCCAGAGCCAACTCATATTAGTCTTAGCAATTAAGCAAGTGTCTAGTTCAGCTTTGTTATCACTAAAATCAACTAAATATAACTGACCATCTAACACTCCCTTAAATGCTACTGAATCATCACTTCTTGTAAAGACAGTAGCACCTATATCAATAAAAAGATAGTTGTAGCCCATTTTACATAATTGAGAAACATAAAGCAAATTGCAATCTAAAGAATCTATGAGAAAAACATTGGAAATAGAATGGTCAGGTGATATAGCAATTTTACCCAAACCTTTGACCAAACCTTGATTTCCATCCCTGAATGTGATAGCTCGTTGGGGATCTTCATTTTTCTCATAGGATGAGAACATTCTCTTCTCCCCAGTCATGTGGTTTGTGCATCCGCTATCAATTATCCAACTTGAGCCACCGGATGCATAAACCTGCAAATCAATTTAGGCCTTGTTCTTAGGTACCCAAACAGTCTTGGGTCCTTTGGCGTTAGAAACAAGCACCTTGGGTACCCAAACACGAGTCTTGGAGCTCTTGTGTTTGCCCCCAACATATTTGGCAACTACTTTGTCTGATTTGTTAGTTAGCACATAAGAAGCATCAAAAGTTTTAAATGAAACATTGTGCTCATTTGATGCAGTAGGAATTTCCTTCTTAGGCATTTTAACATGAGTGGTATGCCTAAAACTAGAAGCTCATTTTATACATAAAAGCATGGTGAGAAATAGTATGAGGTTTCCTAGCCTGAATTTTCTTGATTTTGTGCTCAGGATAGTTTGCAGGATATAAAATGTAACCTTCACTATCCTGAACCATGGGAGCTTTGCCGGGCATTAAGCTTGACATTGCTCCCCTGTTGGAAACCAATGCCATCCTTAATGCCAGGACATCTCCCATTATAGAGCATGCTTCTAGCAAATTTAAAATTTTCACTTTCAAGTTCATGCTCGACAATTTTAGCAGTTAATTTTAGCAATGTGATCATTTTGTTGTTTAATTATGGCAAGTTGATCATCAATAGCTTCAATATTAACATCTCTACATCTAGTGCAAATGGATACATGCTCAACAGTAGATGTAGATGGTTTGCAAACATTTAATTCTTCTATCTTAGATTTTAATCTAGCATTCTCATCTCTAAGACAGGAAATCAAATTACTGCAAACATTCAATTCTTCAATCTTATAAACTAAATCATCATTCTCAATTCTAAGACAAGAAATTGAATCATGACATGTGCTAAGCTCCTTAGACAAATTTTCATTCTTCTCTACTTCAAGAGCATAAGCATTTTTCAATTTAACAAATTTTTTATTTTCTTTAACGAGGAAGTCCTCTTGGCTTTCCAAGAGATCATCCTTTTCGTTAATGGTCTCAATTAGTTCATTTAATTTTTTCTTTTGTTCCATGTTAAGGTTGGCAAAAAGAGCAAGTAAATCATCTTCATTATCGCTAGAGCTACCCTCATCACTAGATGTTGTATATTTGGGGGTGGCTCTAGAGTGTACCTTCTTCTTTTTGCCGTCCTTAGCCATGAGACACTTGTGGCTGATGTTGGGAAAGAGGAGTCCCTTGTTGACGACGATGTTGGCAGCGTCCTCGTCGGAGGAGGAGTTAGTGGAACTCTCGTCGGAGTTCCATTCTCGACACATGTGCGCATCGCCACCCTTCTTCTTGTTGTATCTCTTCTTCTCCTGCTTCTTCCCCTTCTCGTCTTTGTCCCTGTCACTTTCACTAGAAATTGGACATTTAGCAATAAAGTGACCGGACTTACCACACCGGTAGCACACCCTCTTGGAGCGGGAGTGCGAGACTTGTAGTCCTTCCCCCTCCTTTGCTTGAGGATTTGGCGGAAGCTCTTGATGATGAGCGCCATTTCCTCGTTGTCGAGCTTGGAGGCGTTGATTGGAAGCCTACTTGATGTAGACTCCTTCTTCTCTTCTTCCGTTGCTTTGAATGCAACGGGTTGCACCTCGGGTGTGTAGGTGGTGCCTTGCTCCAAGTTGACAATGTGTTTGGAGTCTTTGATCATTAGTTCAAAGCTCACAAACTTGCCAATAACCTCCTTGAGAGACATTAGTTTATATCTAGGATCCCCACGTATTAATTGAACTTGAGTAGGATTGCGAAATACGAGGGATCTAAGAATAACCTTGACCATCTCATGGTCATCCCATTTGGTGCTCTCGAGGTTGCGCACTTGGTTCACCATGGTCTTGAGCCGGTTGTACATGGCTTGTGGCTCTTCTCCTTTGTTGAGGACGAATCGACCAAGTTCTCCCTCGATCGTTTCATGCTTGGTGATCTTGGTCACCTCGTCCCCTTCGTGCGTGGTTTTGAGGACGTCCCAAATCTCTTTAGCGTTCTTTAACCATTGCACCTTGTTATACTCCTCTCGACACAAGGAGGCGAGGAGTATAGACGTGGCTTAGGAGTTAAAGTGCCTAATTTGGGTGGCCTCGTAAGAGTCGTAGTCCTTGTCCCCCATCTTTGGTACCTGCGCTCCAAATTCAACAATGTCTCATATGCTTTCGTGGAGTGAGGTTAGATGGTGCCTCATTTTATCACTCCACATACAATAATCTTCACCATCAAAATATAGTGGTTTGCCTAAGGGAACAGAAAGTAATGGAGCACGCTTTGAAATATGAGGATAACGTAGGGGCATCTTGTCACACCCGGGTTTTGGAAGGTAAACCGAATGCGAACCATGTATGTGCCAGGATCAGAAAATCATGTACACAACGATTACATAAATGACTCATCATAGCACAATGCTCATAATACAATAAAGAGTAAGTAATAATATTAAAGACTAGAGTCATTTACATAATATAAATCAAAGTGCACATAATAGAAACGTAGCCAACGTAAATTAACCCACCACAGGCAGCTGACTGGGGAGGTTGCTAGCCTAATCCTCGAACTCGTCGAAGTCCTGGAACTCCTGGAGATTCGCCTCGATGCCTTCTTCTTTACCTGAGCATAGATTGCACCAAACACAACCTGGTGTTTTGTGAAAGCAAGGGTAAGTACACATCAACGTACTCAGAAAATGTCCCGTTTGGCTGAAGTGGACTAGCTTTATGTGGGGTTAAGCTCAAGCAGTTGCTTTTAGTTGGTCAGGTATTTATTATTAGTGGGAGCCATGTTTTAGCAATAACCAACCCGTGAACCATTTCCTCATCGAGGAACATCATTATCATCATCGAACCAAAACCATTAATAGAACCATTGAATCTCAGATCATCTGTATCTCTAATCAAAGAGGATCCCAAGGCCACTCATAACTGTGAGCACGACTGATATATCGGTTTCTAATCCTCTGCAATGGTCGCACACTTTACCCACGAGTCATGATTCCCTTTCTGCCCATGGAGAGCTAATCCCCATTGACCACTACCTAGGTGGCCTGGCAGGGTATCACTACGTAGCCTTTACAAAGACTCCCCTGGTGCATAGCTGCTCGTTAGGTTTCGTCAGTCATACAAACACAGTACACCTCCCCAAGGTGGGTGACTAACAAAACCAAATCGAATGAACCTCTGCACCCCCCTTGGCAGAGCGAGCACTACGCGCAGACCCCCATTGACGGCCCTTCGGCAAAGCCAACTATACCCCTAGGTTCATCTAATTATTCAACTAAGGGCGTCACATTCCATCCTCATGGTTGCACTATTATCCCGGGTTGTCACTCCCCGAACAGGTCCTTACGGAGAGGTACTCAGGAAAATGGCCTGAGTCCCCTAAAGTATCACAAGATCGTCATCATAATCATAATAACAATATCATATCATAAATGTTCACATCATGTTCATTGATTAAAGTAAAGCAATAGCATGAAGCTAACCATAGTAACCCAAAAGATAATCAAGGACCGGGTAAATAGAAAGCTAGTCAATCCTTAGGTTGATTATGTTATGCGGGATAGTGAATTATAAAGTAAATAGGACATAATGGGTCAGAGGACACTTGCCTTCACTAAACAGATACTCAGGGTCTTTAACTTTGTAGAACTTGAAGAACTTGATCACTTGGTCGTCGAAGCCTGATCGTCGATTCCTCGAAGCTCGAGAACAGCTCACGATCTATTTGCGACACGCAACGAAGCGAATGGGCACAAGCAAACAAACATATATATGCATAAAAACATTACACCATACAAAGAAAAACATAATAAAAACACGCAATATGAAATAGAGTGCGCTACTATGGTCACACGACGAAGAGAAATGCGACAGTCGGAGCTATGGTCGAGAAGATATCGCGTTTACGCTGAACAAGTATAACTATAACCTTTAATTCGATATTTCAAATATAAGTTATATCTAATATTTAGTTTTGATTAACCTGAGATACTAACAGCTGTCAGATAAACTAGAAATCTAATTAAAGCGAGATATTCTAAGCGAGGCGAATTTACGATGTACGAAACAACACGACAGCGTGCAGAACGACGTGCGGACACGTACGACATGCGTGAACGGTAATGCGCACTACACGCAAAACGACGCGTGCATTACGCGCGAATGACGTGTGGCGACACGCGACAAGGTGTGCGACGTGTAAAACAAAGCGTGAACGATGCACGGCCACACGCGACTTAGCGCGCTGATGACGCGCGAAACAGCTCGCCACCGCGTGCGGAACAGTATGCGCGACAGGTGAGAAAAACTAAATAGGTGACACGTTTACAGTTTACACTAAACAAATATTAAATAAATTAAAAGTATTTAAGTTAACATTAACCATAGTAATGTTTATTATCAAAGCGCAAGTTAAAAACTATACATAATCAAATTGGAATATTAATCTAATCAACATTAGTCGAGCAAACATTAGATAAATTATTTAACATACGTGACCCGACATATTAGCATTGTTAACATGAGTGATTATAAGTGAAAACAATTTATTATCACGAGCAAACGCCACGTGACCCATGTGATACACAAAAGCGGCGCGCGAAACACGCGAATGGCGCGACGACGTGTAAACCACGCGCGAATGAGACACGAAATAACGCATGCGACAATGTGTGAACAGCGTGCGTGACAGCACTCGCGACACACGAGAATCACTAACAATTGTTGTGTTTATTGAAAACGAGTATTAATTTAGAACATGCGAGTTGGCATTAATCACATTACTATGTGTTATAAAAACGTAAATAAAACTATAAAATTAGTTTTATTTAAATTGCTATTCTAATTAATATCGGATGAACAAATAATTAACTAATTTATTAAAACTTATGTCGTGACAAAATAATGTTACTAACACAAACCTAGATTTCTAAGTTGACTTTAATTATTATAAAACATATATGAAAGATATTTCAGAGTAATATCTAATTTAGATTTAATCCGAATTATAATTTGAGTAGAAGTCATATTTCAAAGCTCGGCAAGTTATATCTGTGTTACATAGAATTCGTAGCGTCTAAATTATTAATTTAGAAGAGAAGTGGCATGCGAGAACTAATAACAGACGTCACATCTATATTAAATAAGTATTAAGGGCCTGTTTGGTTCGTGGCTAACTGCGCCACACTTTGCCTAAGGTTAGGCGTTCGAATTAAAGAACTAACCTTAGGCAGAAAAGTTAGGCAAAGTGTGGCAAGTTAGGCAGTAAACCAAACAGGCCTTAAATCTCTACTACCTATTAAGGCAGTAAGGAGTAGGCTGCCATTCCGTGTTCTGCCATTCCCATTTCCTTCTTCCCGCAAAGCTCATTCCCATTCCCGGCTGCCATTCTATGTTCTGCCATTCTCATTCCATTCTCGGCTGCTATTCTCATTCCTCCCTCCCCGCAAAGCTCATTCCCATTCCTACGTGCATCCCACGCCTAGCTAAAATTAAATTAAAAAAACACAAATGTGGCTCTAATGGGATTCGAACTCGCGACCTCTCAAGTAAATGTGCTCGTAGCTACCACTACACCACATGTGTGTTTATGTTAATATCTGTTACAGTAAAAATATCTACTACATCTCTCCCAAAGCCCACCTGCTACCCTTGCACAATGTGTAGTAGTATATAATTATCAACGAGATTCCCGAATTATATTTTTGGATGGAGAGAGTAGTATTTAAAGAAGAGCCTTGCATGCAACTTCTTTTGTTTGAATAAGTTTTCAACTTAAATTCCTTTTTTATATGTGTGACATTTATTCTTCGTAATATTTTTTCCATGGATCTGACTTGTGAGTCATTTTTATAAACCAACGCCAAAGATGAATCTATGTTTCTTACTTGGAAACCCCGAACAAACACCACTAGCAGGAGGCGCTCGCGTTGGCGTCGCTCATCGACGATGAGAAGAAGCTTGGCGACTGTCAGTTCGACCTCTGGAAGCAGTCCTACTTGGCCGCATGCGTCGCTATGTTTGGCAAGCTCCGGCGCAGCCGTCGCTTGGACGCGGTCCAGAGTGGCTACACCGCTGTCCATATTCAAACGGGGGACCTCATAGTCGTCGCCAACGCCGGCGACTCTCGGGTTGTTCTGGGCACCGCATCCGACGACGGCGCCGTCACGCCATCTAGCTCATCATCCACCTGAAGCTCAACCGGCCACGTAAGTCGCTACTGACCGGCCATGAATTCTTGTGCGCTGGGACGACGACTGTTGTTGACGTTGTGAGTGTCCTCGAACAAGATGTATGTAGAGGAGTAGCACATCCGGAGGTGCAACGGCTAGGTGTACTACCTCGCTGATGAGCCCAGGGTGCACTTCGTTTAGCAGCCCAGCTAAAAGTCATCAGTACTCGCCATGTCGCGCGCGTTCGACGACTACTATATCGAAGACTATGGCGTCATCTTAGCGACAGAGGTGACACAGAGGAGGACCGACAGTAATGACCACTTGCCATCGCCGAGGTAGCTTTTGTGCTGGCCTGCCTTTAATTCTCTTCGCAAACGCACATACTTGCCTTTTTGTTTAAGCAAACATGTATGGTGGTGCATGCCTGATGACTGACGATTTACGAGGGAACTTCTACCGGTAGGTGTTGCACGTGCTCTCTAATGATGAGACCATGCAAATCATGGTATATATCAAAGTCTGTATGATACTGATGGTTGCAATGTAGTAGTGGAACAGTTAAATTAAAATAACAAAATTTATGTATGACTAGGATCACAAATGAATTTTGAAACATTTTCTTATAACAATATAAGACACATTATATATATAAGTTATTATGGTATTATATGTTTCTGTTGCAACGCACGGGGCACTCATCTAGTCAAAATATTTAAGTTGACATTAATCACATTAACACATGTTTATAAAGCCTAAATTATGAATTAGTTTTAATTAGATTTCTATTTTTATAAGCGTCGAATAAATAAATAATTATTAACTAAATAAAAACATGTGTTGCGAATAATGTTCTTAACTTGCGCATGACATTATAACAGAGCTGAAGCGGAATAATTCGAACGTCTAACGCAAAAGTTAACGTGTAATTAGTAATGTGCGGATTGTTACTACGTGGCACGATTCTATTTGCTGGAGCCAACCACACGGAGGGTGAGCCAGATAGAGAGTAGCCATAGACAATCTAGGATCCATTATGAGGGGCAGTTCCATTTGGCTGGCTACGTGCAGATCGTCGAGGCCTTGCTACATGCGGTGCCTGCGTGTGCAACAGAAGACATGCAAGTGGGTCCCACGCATAGCTTCTAATCTCTATTACATGACGATAACAACAGGAAAAACAAGATCACCCGTGGGGGTTGCATGCTGCATGCGGGTGGGCCCCACATGGTAGTTCTTCTCTCCATCCTTCTCGTTCCCGCATCAGCACGGATGACACAAGCAGGCAACTACAGGACACGAGGCAGGCTGACCAGCTAGGCGGCACGTGGCTCGCCGGGGCCGAGGCACACACTGCATGGTCACGTTAGCGCCGAACGACATAGTAGGTTCATGGTTATGGCCACGACCCAAAGAGCGAGGTCTAGGCTGGACAGCCATGGTAGCGGGCATTCTCAGTGCAGGGGCTGGGAGAGCCATGCCGGCGAAGGGCCATGGTCGCACCTAGCGCGCGCAATAGAGGGGAGGGGCTAGAGCATCACCGGCGGGCCTCTCGGTCGTTCACGAGATCGTCGGACGTGGGCGCGGGGAGAGGTAGACGTCTTTCCTTGGCAACGACGGACGAGGCGATGGCACGACACTGTGGGGCGAGGCTGCTCTGGGTGAGGCGAGATGCAGCGATGACGATGAGCGCATGGGCTACGCAGTGGCAGATGCACGATGGCGTGATGTACAGGCAAAACGCGGCCAGAGTGAGGCAAGCCAAGCGCAGCCATGGCATGGCACGTTGGGGCGCGACATAGGGCCTGCTCGGTGGCTGTGCGAGGGCAAGAGGGAAGATGGCACTGAACCACATAGGAGAAAGAGATGCGCGAGGCTCGAACAGACGGTTTGACGGAGAAGAGGAGCAACGGGGCGGGCAGGGCCCTGAGCGGATGCGCATCCGCACAACGTGCGCGACGTGGGCACAGTTGACAGCGGGAGACGCGGCTGTTGTGCGCGGGCATGGCGCTTGGCGTGGGCTGGCTGCTAGGCCCCGCTACCAGGGGCAGCGCACGACCAATCATGGCCTGGGCGTGAGGCGCCGCGCGCGGGGTTGAGCGAGCTGGAGGGCGGCGGCTGGGCAGGGCGAAGAGAGAGCGCGCGTGGCTGCTGGGCCTGGGCGGCTCGCGTGAAGAGCTAGCCCGCGGGATGGGCCACGAGGAGCTGGGCTGCGGGGAGGGGCATCGGGCCGCCGAGAGGGTAGGCTTGCCTTTTTCTATTTCTTTCTCTCTTCTTTATTTATTTTTTCTATCATTTGAATTTAGCGTCGAGTGCAAAAACAACTAAGCGAATGTGTTGGGGCGAAGGCGCAGACGCTACCCTCCGCTCGATGCCTTCGCCAGTCTCGTTGCACCAACGGAGACGATGATTGACGGACTCCACCCTTCGTCCGACACGCTGAAGGACGAAGACCCATGGCAAGGTCGCCCCGTCCCGTGGGGTCGCCCAACACGAGAGCCCACATCAATCTGGCCCGTCATAACGGGCCCCGCGCGGTTGTTGCGCATTACGGGCCTAAATTGTAAAGGTTTTTCTATTATTACAGTCTGTAACCCTGCTTTAATGGGAATATTCCGGGGAGAACCTGGGCTCCTGAGGGCACATGCGTCCTTAATCCTTGACGCTGGGCACTCAGGCACCTATAAATACCCCCGCATAGTGCCCTTGAGAGGCTAGATTAACAGAGCTATTGCCATATCAAGTTGAAACCCCGTTTACATTGCTTTCACTACCCCGTTGGATCAACTTGCCTAGGAGAGCAAGTTCCAACATTTGGCGCCCACCGTTCGTGCTACGAAAACACCACCCGCGATGGCACCCAAGAGAACCACATCGAAGGCTGACGAAGCAGCGAAGGCAGCACTGCTGGCCGAGAAAAAGGGCAAGGCCCTTGTCGACAACACTCTCCAAGAGCCCTGCAAAGACGACGCAAACAGCAAGAAGCAGCGCAATGAACAACCCACTACCGAAGACAGCCTCCGCACCTGCAGCTCCGGGGGACAACAGCAGCCCCCCAGGCTTCGCTCCACCAGAGGGCGTGGACGCCACCGAGGACGGCGAAGTCATCGGCGTTTCGGCCGAAGAGCAGGTACAGCTGAGCGCCTTGCGCATCAAAAACCGCAACCTCCAAAAGCAAAAAGAGATCCTCGAGGCCAAGCGCCAACGTGTGTCTGCACAAGCCAAGGTGCGACAGATGATACGCGACGAAGAGCAGAAGGCACAGGAGCTTGAACAAGAGATCGCGCTTATGCAGAGCGAAGGCCAACTCGGCCTGCAACACGGCCCACCCCTCCAGCAGCGCGCATAAATCAAAGACCTGTTCAACCCTCCGCGCGGACACGCCATCCCTCACGCCATGGCATTCCAAGGCATCAACTACCTTGATGAGCGAAGTCCCCTGGCACCTCATCTGCAAGTGTCACCATGGCCCGCCAACTTCAGGGCAGGGACCTATCCCAAGTATAACGGCAACACCGACCCAGCACAGTACATCATGAGCTATCAGGTCGCCGTTGCATCATCCGGAGGGGACGATGCCACGATGGCCAAGTCATTCATCATCGCCCTCGAAGGACCAGCCCTCACCTGGTACACCAGGTTGCCCCCATTGTCCATCGACTCCTGGAGAAGTCTCTGGGACAAATTTTTGCTCAACTTCCAAGGGTACCGCCCAAACACCGACGCCTTGGCTGAACTCTCACTCTGCAAGCAGCTAGAAAGAGAGACCCTGCGGGAGTACTACCGCAAGTTTCTGACCCTCAAGTCACAACTGCCTTCGGTCGACGACCAAATCGCCATCCACTATGCCATCAGTGGCCTTCGGGCCAGCGTCCTTTACAGCCACTGCATCAGGGATCCGCCCAGGAATCTCTAGGAGCTGTATCAGCTGTTCGAAAAATACGCCAGATCCGAAGAGCTCCACCAGCGCAAGGTCAAGTCTTAGAGGAAACCCAAAGACCCTCCGCAGTCCAGCCGTACATGGACAAGGCCCTCGCAGGCAGAATCCGGTCGGGACGACCGCAATCAGCAGCAGGTACACAACATCGCCAACCAGCACCTCGCTGGTGAGGCCCCTCACCGCCAGGATTATCCCCCCCAGGGCCGTGGAAACGGCACTCACGGTCGGGGCCGGGGACGTGCGCAGCAGCCGTGCAGATTCTACTGCTTGTTCCACGGCAAAGACTGTGCGCACCCTACAAGAGACTGCCCAGAGACGAAGACCACCAGAGACCGGATGGCACGGGCACAACCAGCCGACAACCCTAGAGTGTCGCGCACACATATCAGCAACCCCCTCTGCCTTACAACCACGGCCCCACTCCGCTTCCACCGCACCACGCATACCAACACCACCAGGAGGTACAAATCGTACCTCCCCCACCCCACCTCCACACCATCAACAGCAAAACATCCACCACCCCAACCACCCCCAAGCCCCAAAGCAAGAGGACTTCACCGATTAGCCGTATCGCGGAGTCATTCATATGATGACTGGGGGATCTAGCGCCGACTTCAACACAAAGCGGCAGAAGAGGGACCATTACCGCAGCATCAACCACGTCGCCATCACTGGTCCGGTCGTGCAGACAAAGTGGTCACATGTGCCATTGACCTTCGACGCCCGAGACGTCGATCTGCACAGCGCGCCCCACATCGATGCCATGGTCATCAACTGCAGCGTGGCAGGCTGGGACCTACACAAAGTCTTAGTCGACAATGGCAGCCAGGCGGATATCATTTTCCTCCATGCTTTCGATCGCATGGGCATAAGCCACAACCTGCTCAAGCCATCGAACAACCCCCTGTACGGCTTTGGCGGCAAGGGCACCTTTCCTGTCGGTAAAATAGAGTTACCTCTCTCCTTCGGTGTAGCACCCAATGCCCGAAGTGAGCAAGTCACGTTCGATATCGTCGACATGGTGTACCCGTACAACGCCATAATGGGTCAGGGCTCCATCAACAAGTTTGAGGCAGCTATCCACGGACTTTACCTGTGCATGAAGATCCCAGGTCCGTAAGGCGCCATCACAGTTTACGGCAACCAGCAGGTTGCACGTAACATAGAAAGAGACTTCGTCCCCGGACAACGAAACGTACACTGCCTCACGGCCCAGCGCGAGGTCCCCGAATCTGCCAGTCCAACCGCCAAAGAACATGAAAAAGCACAGCTGCAGAGCAACGACGGGACCAAGACTGTTCCCCTCGACCAAGCAACACCCAAGCAGACGGTCACCATCAGCGAAGACCTCACTTCGCATGATGAGGAGAGGCTCCTCTGTTGTCTGTCCAAGAATAAAGACGTCTTCGCTTGGTCCGCCCTCGACCTGGTCGGAGTCAGTCGCTCCATCATCGAGCACAGCTTAGGAATCGACCCTTCGGTGAGGCCAAAGAAGCAGCGGCTGCGTAAGATGTCTGGCGAGAAGATGGAAGCCGCCAAGGCCGAGGTGCATCGCCTGATCGAAGCCAAATTCATCGAGCCAATTGCCTACCCCACATGGCTCGCCAACATAGTAATGGTGAAGAAGAAGAGTAGCAAATGGCGGATGTGCATCAATTTCACTAGTCTCAACAAGGCCTGCCCCAAGGACAACTTCCCGCTGCCTCGGATCGACAAAATCGTCGATAGTGCGGCCGGGTGCGAAGTCATGTCACTCCTTGACTGCTTCTCCGGCTACCACCAAATATATATGAAGGAGGAGGACAAGGCAAGCACCAGCTTCATAGCACCCTTCGGCACGTATTGCTTCATCAGAATGCCGGAGGGACTTAAGAACGCTGGGTCCACTTTCTCCCGGCTCACCAAAACGGTGCTCGAGAGCCAAGTCGGCAGAAATATATTCACATATGTGGACGACATCGTCGTCGCCAGCAGAAGCAAGGAAGACCACCTGGCTGACCTCACCGAAACGTTCACGAACATGCGGGACGCGCGACTTCGCCTGAACCCCGAAAAGTGCATCTTCGGCGTTCGCTAGGGGAAAATCTTGGGCTACCTGGTGTCACACCGTGGAATTGAGGCCAACCAACCAAAATCCAGGCTACCATCAATATGATGCCCCCGCAGTCAGCCAGAGAAGTACAACGACTAACAGGCAGGTTGGCCGCCCTCAACAGATTCATCTCCAAGTCCGCAGAGCGAAGCCTCCCTTTCCTCAAAACACTCCGCGGCGCAAAAGACTTCGCATGGGGGCCAGAGCAGGCGGCAGGCTTCGCCTCATTGAAGCAGTACCTGTCGGAATTAGCAATTCTTACAAGCCCCGACCCCTCGCTACCCCTGTTACTCTATGTCGTGGCTTCGCCACATGCGGTCAGCACAGCACTGGTACAAGAGCAAACCAGAGAGGGCACGATCAGGCAATGTCCAGTCTATTACATCTCTGAAGTGCTCACAACGTCAAAATGTAATATGACGGAACTGGAAAAGATCGCCTATGCAGTCATGATGGCCTCGCACAAATTGCGCCATTATTTCGAGGCATTCAAGGTCCGGGTCACCTCAGATAGAGGACTCGGCGAATTGTTTAGAAATCCGGAGGCATCAGTACGGATTGCTAAATGGGCAGCCGAACTCTCCGGCTACCACATCACATTTGAACCCAGGACAGCCATCAAGTCACAAGTCCTGGTAGACTTCGTCGTCAACTGGACCGGGCCAATAACGCAGCCGGACCCATCCACAGAAAAAGTGTGGACAATCCATTGCGACGGCGCATGGTGCCATGCGGGGGCAGGCGCCGCTATGGTCATTACTTCACCTACCGGGGTCAAGCACAGATACGCAGCACGCCTCAGCTTTGCTTTGGAGTCTGATAGGTGCACCAACAACATAGCAGAATACGAGGCTGTCATCCTCGGCCTTCGCAAGCTAAGGGCACTCGGTGTCACCACCTGCATCATCAGAACAGACTCCAAGGTAGTCGCCGGCCAGGTCGAGAAAGACTATGCAGCGAAGGACCCCGCACTCATGCAGTACCTCGCGGCCATCCGCAGCCTCGAAAGACAATTCAAGGGTTTTACGCTGTAGCACGTGGACCGAGCCAAGAATGAGGAGGCCGATGCATTGGCCAAGGCAGTCGCCAGGGGCGAGGCCCTGCCCTCCGACGTATTCTACCACGTCATCGGCACGCCAGCCGTCCGCAGCCCAGAGGGGCTCCAAATAACCAATGACAGCGAGGGCCACCGCATAGTCAACCTCATCATGACCGAAGACTGGCGGGCACCAATAACCCTGTTCCTACAGGGGTACTATCATCCAACCGTCATCAATGAGGCCAAGCGCCTCAAACACCGAAGCCGAGACTTCGCACTGATCGAAGGCCAACTTTACAAGAAGGGGGTCAGCCAACCGATGCTTAAGTGTGTCACCGAGACTGAAGGCATCCAAATTCTGCGCGAAGTCCACAGCGGGACTTGCGGCTCTCACGCAGGGCCTAGGGCCCTAGCTGCAAAGGTGATCCGTCAAGGTTTCTACTGGCCCGCCATGATTTGCGCCGCAAATCGGGTCACAAGGTCCTGCGAAGCCTGCCAGAAATTTTCTCCACGCTCGGGATGCCCTTCGCAATTCACGAAATTAATCGCCCACACATGGCCTCTTCAGCGCTGGGGCCTGGACATTGTCGGGCCCCTGCCCATAGCTCAGGGGAACCTCAAGTTCACCTTCGTCGCCGTCGAGTACTTTACCAAATGGATTGAGGCGAGGGCTGTATCCACAATAACATCGAAGACTGCCCAGAAATTCTTCTGGCAAAATATTGTTTGCCGCTTCGGAGTACCGTCCGAACTCATAGTCGACAATGGCAGGCAATTCGACAGCCAAGACTTCAAGGATTTCTGCTTCTCCATCGGCACCAAGCTTGCCTTCGCCTCAGTGTACCACCCTCAATCCAACGGAGTCGTGGAACGTGCCAACGGTAAAATTTTCACAGCCGTTAAGAAAATGCTCCTCGACGACAAAAAAGGCAAGTGGCCAGACTTGTTACCTGAAGTGGTCTGGGCACTGAACACGACTGAGTGCAGGGCGACCGGGTTCACCCCTTTTCGCCTTCTATACGGATCGGAGGCCATGACTCCGCAAGAAATAAAACATGGGTCACCACGGACAGTCGCGTCGGCCGTCCCCAACGTAGACGAGCCTACTTCGAAGGACCTCATCGACGGAGACCGCGTATTCGCCCTACAGGCCCTAAACAAATACCAAGCTCAAACAAAAGCATGGCGCGACCACACAGTCATCCCAAGGGAATTCAGCGAAGGAGACCTCATACTCGTCCGGACAGCTCGGACAGAGTCCCGGGGCAAGTTGGAACCAAAATGGGAGGGCCCTTTCATCGTCAAGACGAAGGCGTCCCCCAGCGCGTACAGGCTCACAACACCATCCGGTGAAGACTTAGAACATTCTTGGAACATTGATAATCTTCGCAAATTTTTTGTTTAACTCTTCAGGGCCACCTCACCCTTGTAATCCACAAAACAGTTTTATATCGGCCCGCACTCTTTTCCTCCCGGGGGGTGAGGTTTTTAACGAGGCGGAGCCATGTAATGTACACGCGAAAAATCCCCCGCAAAAATCACGTTGAAAAAGACCGCATCAACGGTCTTCGGCATTCGACCAACACAAAAGTCACCGCGAGGGACAGCGCTGGCTACCTTCACGTGCGACGGTCCGTGCAAAAGTCGCCTAAGGGTGCAGCCGGACTAGCACAACAAGTGCGAAAAATCGAAGTCTTCTTCAAAAGGCTATCCGTGCAAAAGTCGCCTAAGGGTGCAGTCGGACTAGCACAACAAGTGCGAAAAAATTGAAGTCTTCTTCAAAAGACTATCCGTGCAAAAGTTGCCTAAGGGTGCAGCCGGACTAGCACAAAAAGTGCGAAAAAATCGAAGTCTTCTTCAAAAGACTATCCGTGCAAAAGTCGCCTAAGGGTGCAGCCGGACAAGCACAACAAGTGCGAAAAAATCGAAGTCTTCTTCAAAAGACCATCCGTGCAAAAGTCGCCTAAGGGTGCAGCCGGACTAGCACAACAAGTGCGCAAAATCAAAGTCTCCTTCAAAAGACCATCCGTGCAAAAGTCGCCTAAGGGTGCAACCGGACTAGCACAACGAGTGCAAAAAATCGAAGGCGCATCACATCAGCGCAAAAGTCTACAGGCGCAGCCGGACTGACATAGTAAACGTGCTACATCAAGTGCGCAACACTCTATGAACATAGCCAGATGTGCGAAGGCAAACAACCTCATCAAATAAACTATAGTTACACGCGTACAGCGAGGGCATCACACCTTACATTGGCTCAACCTTCGGAATGATTCCCATCTCCCTATAGTTAAATAGCATTATCCTCAGCTCCTCACCCTCAAAAAGACTTCGCAACTCCCCCTCACCTATACTCGCCCCAACCGGCGAGGACAATAATTCCCGCCTGCCAGCCCTGCCCACACGAAGCCGACCACCATCCAATTCACTCACTCTACGCTTCGCCACCGCCCTTCGTCGCCTACAACCAGCACTCGGACCAGGCAAAACTTCAGCAGCCATAACACGCGGAGAGGCCTCCGCCGCAGCCACATCCAAGGCCGCAAAGTAATCCAAGTCCTCATCCGAAGATTCTTCCATCCACACAACCGAACCCCCAGAGTAACAAAATTCAGAAAACATAGACATAGACTCATCCATTTCATTTCCATCGACCACGGTCGAAGCCGCCACAAAATTAGCAGTAGCGGTTGCGTGCGCTGGCCCAAAACCCTGAACCTGCGCAGCAACCAAGGTTCAGTTACACAGAAAAAATTCACTAACTACCCCACACCCGCTAAGCCACCTGCGAAGACCCAGCCGCCACCATGGGCTCCTCTGCTGCCAGCTCCGTCGCCGCCTTCGGGGGATCCTCCGCCATCGGCGCAGGGGCAGCAAGGGGGCCCTCACTGGTTTCCGGGGGCAGTGCCGGGTCAACCTCCGCTTCGGGCTACGCGCTGTTAAGATATCCAAAGTCCTCCACGTCCTCGCCACGCGCCATCTACAGCAATAGCACACTCATTCAGCAAAACCACACGTACCCACATTTCAATCACATGTGTTGGGGGCCTTCGTCCTCCGAAGGTCCTCAAAAACATGATTTGACAATGTTTTCCAAGTGGATTATGTGAACAGGTATCTTCGGTCTCAGAATTATAAAGCACGGTCAGGACGAAGCCTGAACCAGACGAAGGGCGAGCTGATTACCAAGCTCTACGAAGGTGCACAGCCGAAGCTGTGTGCAAGGAAGCTTCGTCGCGATAGCGGAAAGGGGAACCGACTTAAAGATGAAAAGACTACGTGGGCCTCGACAGATTTCCATAAGTCATTAACAAATGTAATGGACATGGATGTAATTTTACGTGGGCTGCGTCCCGCGTCTATAAATAGATGAACAGTACTCCCGTACTGTTCACGCTGACTTGGCATTGACTTTCACGTCACGCTTGTACTTTTTACCTTCTCTCAGGACCGAAGGTACATTTGTAATTTGAAATCATTTCTGTTTCTCCATGTTAATAAAATAGAAATGATTATATGTTGATGTTTATATTTCACACTTTATATGAATCCTTCGTCATTATTTGTTATATTTACGAAGGTATGTTTCTTATGACCTTCGTCCGAAACTCATTATTCCCGAAGGGGCATAATGTCTCGAAGGACGAAGGGCTTTAGTACTTAACACTTTTTATGTTGTCTTGTTCTTAACTCTTAGCATTTGAGAACAAGTCCCCAACATTGGCGCCCACCTCCGGTGAACTCACTTCCACTTCGAGCTTTTTTGAACACCTTCGGAAGGTATAGACCTTCGCTATGGCGCCGAAGAAAGCTTCAGCGATTGGGGCTTCAGCACTGCAACCGCTGGACCACAACCAGGAGACCGTCTCTCTTCGGGAGGCCCGAAGCCAGAAGAGAAAGGCCGTTAGCCCGACGCTTCAGGAGGAAGAGCTAGACCAAGAAATCAGGGATATGGAGATGCTACATCAACAGGTGCAGAGGAAGAAGGAGAAGATGGCCCGGCTAGCTGAGTTACAGCGGCAGATAGACGAAGCCTCTGAGGAAGTTCGACATCTTACCCATGATGAGCAAAACAGAAGGCCTCAGCAGAAAGACCTTCATCAGGAGGGCTTCATCAACTAAGATGACTGGTATGATAATTTCCATCAGGGAAATTTTGTTTTCGATGATGCTTCTCCTTTGTCTGCTGAGCTGCAGGCTACACCTTGGCCTTCGTCCTATAAGCCACCCCAGCTTCCCATGTTCGATGGCCATTCGGATCCGAAACAGTTCTTGATGAGTTACGAAGCAACAGTGTCTTCGTATGGTGGCAATGCTGCAGTAATGGCAAAGTCTTTCGTTATGGCCGTCAGGAGTGTTGCTCAGACCTGGTATTCCTCCCTTCGGCCAGGAACGATCACTTCATGGCAAAAGCTGAAGGATATGTTACTGACCAGCTTTCAAGGATTTCAGACAAAGCCGGTCACAGCTCAAGCTTTGTTCCAGTGCACTCAGGATCATGAAGAATACCTTCAGGCGTATGTCCGAAGGTTCTTACGTTTGAGGGCGCAGGCACCAACGGTGCCCAATGAAATTGTTATCGAAGCCATGATCAAGGGGCTTCGTCCTGGGCCTGCAGCTCAATACTTTGCTAGAAAGCCGCCTCAGACCCTGGAGAAACTGCTCCAAAAGATGGATGAGTACATTCGTGCTGACAATGACTTTCGCCAAAGAAGGGAGGAGGCCTTCAGATTTTCTGAAATGACCAGGGGCTTCGGAGGAAGATACTACCCGAGGCATGTCCGGTCCATCCACAGCTCCACTCAGAATGATGATAAGGGGGGTCAGCAGAGCAGACCGCAGTGCTCCTCACAGGCTTCGGGGCAACAACAAGCTTCTTTTCGGCCACCAGCTCCGAGAGGCAGAGGCGCCAGGGGCTTCGGCGGAAGATTCGGAGATCAACCAAGGAAATTGTTTTGCTTGTTCTGTGGAGAAAACAAGGGCCATACCACCAGGACGTGCTATATTACAATCCAGAAGCAAAAGGAGATAGCCGAAGCTGCATCTCAACAAGTTCAGCCGAAGCAGGTCATGCATACTGCTTCGTATCATCCGCCTTACATCCCATAATACATAGACAACCACCCTGCGGCTTCTGTAGCTTCGGCAAGTCAACCTCAAGCTTCCTGGCAACAGCCCCCGCCTCCACCTCCATTGCAACAGGGTCAACAGCCAGAAGGGAGTCAATATGCTCCACATCAAAGGGACTTCAGAGAACAATCCGAAGCTCGCACAGTCAACAGCACTGTGCCTGAGTCGAAGCACATTTATTGACACATATCCTACCTTTGATAGCAGTCTTTTCCATTCAGTTCTATTTTCTGTAGCAAAAAACATTGATAGTTTCCATGTAATAATTTCGCTGTTTCCCACGAGGAAAATCTATTTTCTCCACAGGCTTAAGTTGATGAAGTTTTTGTGTTAACAAGGAGGACCTTCGAAGTATTAAAAATCCTTCGGAGTAACAGAAAGTCGTTCTAAGGAACGCAGAGTAAGTTCATGAAGTTACAAAAAGCCGTTCCAAAGGGAGCGCAGTGTAAGTTTTCTGCTCAAAAGTCGTTCCTAAAGGAATGCAGAGCTTACAGCGAAAAGTCAACGCTGATACCGTCTAAGTAAAAGACGAAGAAGCTCCAAAGACGTTCCTAAGGGAATGCAGAGCTTATACCGCCTAAGTAAAAGGCGAAGAAGCTCCAAAGACGTCCCTAAGGGGATGCAGAGCTTACAGCGAAAAGTCAACGCTGAAACGGCCTAAGTAAAAGGCGAAGAGGCTCCAAAGACGCTCCTAAGGGAATGCAGAGTTTACGAATAAATTTTGTGTGTATCTTCGGAACAAATGTCATTTGCATAACATAACATCATCACATCATCTTGCATAGCATAAGCATCATACATCATATTGCATTTTGCAAGAGAAGGGTACACAGTATCAACCTTCGAAAGGATGCTTTGAGAAAGCAATATCGAAATTGTATAGATCCGGAATACAGCTTCGGAGAATATTTTTACGAAGCATGGACAAGTTTCGTCAGAGCAATATCGAAATTGTATAGCTTCGGAGAATGTTTTCATGAAGTATGAACGTGTTTCATCAGAATAATTTTAACGGAGAATGTCTTCTTCACGAAGCATGAAAAGAAGGGAAGGTGTTTTTTTTCGCCGAAGGCTCAAAAAGGTATGTATGTAGAGTTTCATGCATCGTAAAGAATTGAATGATGAAAAGAAACTTGTATATTACATTCAAATGTGCAAAATGTTACATAGATCACAATTTAAATGTTTTTTCTAATAGCATCTAGTCTTCTCTTAATACTGCTTCGGCGGCCTCATTTAGAAGCTGATCAACAACTTTGTCCATGATGGCTTCGGCCATTTGTTTAATTTCGTCATCCCCTTTTGTGTGGGGGTCGGCAGTCGATCCAGCAGCTTCTGAGGGAAGAGAACATTTCTTCATTACTATTACAAACCGTGAGCAAAGTTTGAAACAAAAATTACAACACAATAAGAACGACTAATTAATACCTAATTGCCTTTCGGGCTCTGTACTTTTTTCGGCAGCTTCTGCCACTTTCCTAGCATCATGGATGCCTTTTTCGCTCCTTTGGATGATTTCTTGCACCATTCCTCGGCCGCCGTCGTTCCAGATATCAGTAAAAAATTTGCCACCAACCACGCTTGCTTCGGCCGAGGGGTCCTTGATGTCTTCGGAAGATAAGGTAGCTTCGGACTGAGCTAAAAATTTTACATGCCCGCAACCTTTTTTCTCTAAGACAGAAGCAATTCCTCTGGCGCCCGAAAAAGCGCAGATATCGCCACGACTGCTCAGGATCTCCTCGAAGGCCTCTGCTTCGTGACTAATCCATTCCAGTGGACCTTCGGGATTGCCTCGAGAGAAATTCTCTTCGCTGGAAAAGGCGCCCACACTGGCGAAGCTGGTTTTAATTTTATTCACGCATTCTATAGATTTAATATAACATTTTCTCTGAGATGCGCGAAGCTCTTTAACTCTTAACTCCAATTTGTTGACCATATGATCACTGAGTTCTCGTTTTGTTTCCTCAAGCACGCGCTCCTCTCTAGCTCTAGCCAGCTGTTTCTGAAGATCTTTAATTTCACGCTTTTGGGCTTCGGCCTGGGTTTTTGAAGCAGCTTCGTCCTTCTTTACTTTGTCTACCAGCGTAAGCAGAATTTTATCCTTTTCCAAAGCTTCGTGTCTCAGTTTGATAACTTCGGAGCGCAAATTGTTGAACGCAATCTCATAGCTTTCATCTTCGGCGCTTTTTTGGGTTCTTAATGCGTTGCTTAGAATTAAGCCCTGTACGAAAAAGAATCCATATAAGAATATAGGAATGAATTACGTATTAAAAAAGTTCTTTCAAACGCTTAATTCCCGAACCTTTAGGCTATTGTATGCAAGACTGTCTGCGAGATCCTCTTTCGTCATGGCGCTTAATCCAGCTTCGAGCTTCGGGAAGCCTATACTCCTGGCCATCTCTCGGCAGACAGATAGTTCTTTATTATCAGGTAGGCAGTATAGGAAGTCATCTTCATTTGTCCCATTGAATATTACTGCCCCCTTCGGATATTTTAGCTCTTTCGCATAATGGTTGGCTTCATAAGTTTCTTCTGCAGATAGTTTCTTCCCCGAAGCGTGTCGTATAATGTAATCGCATATGCTGGCAGGGGCTTCGGGGATGGCAGTGTCAATTTCTTCAATTACAACTGGTTCTGATATTTTTATTGCTTCGGCTTCCAAAGGTTGCTCCTTGTAGGGCTCTGAAGGCCCAGCTTCAGCTTCCGCTTATTGCGTCGAAGCTTCAGTAGAAGCTTCAGCAACTTCAACACTCTTTTTTGGAGTTGTGCTTGAAGACTTAATTGTCTCCAAGACATCTAGCACGTTTACCATTCTTTTCCTTTTTGGGGTCACCGATGGCCCCTTTTGGTTTTTTATTGCTTCGACATTTACCGAAGGACTTAAGATTTCAGACATTTTTGGCTCGTCAACCCTCGGTTTCTCTGATTTTTCCGCTGAAGGCGATTCAATCTTTTCTTCCATCTTCGGCACTGAAGCTGGTTCGGTAGCTTCAGAGGCCAAAGAGACTTCACCAATGAATTCTGGCACTGTGGCCGGCTCAATAAAGCGTGTCCGATGGGTGAGCACCTTCATCTTTTTTCTTTGAGGCGCTGGCTCACTAGGGGCACTCGTGGTAGCTTCTATCGCAGGAGAAGAATTTTTCCTTTTGCGACCCAATACCGGATAGTGATAGTCAGGGTACATAAACCCGACTGCGTCAAACACACGGTTGAGCCTTTTCTTCTTTCGGCCTCCGAAGGCTGCTGATAGCGCAGTATTTTCGGCCTTCGAATATGCCCCAAGTAGATCATCACTTAAAGTTTCAATGCTCTTCAGCCAGTCATCATCAGGTTCAACAAATTTATCTGCATATTTGAATGTGTATTTCAGTTTGACCAGTCCGCCTTCGTCGGACTCTTTAATGGTCTCCTTCGGCATTTCCCATTTTTCTGCAAGTGGCCATACCCTGAAGGCAATGTGCTCTTGGACCAAGTCCCTTGTCCCAATGAAAGAGCAGACTATGCCGAAGGCTCTTTGGCATTCCTCGGCTGCTTCGTCCATTTCAACCTTCGGCCTTCGAAGTCCGAAGCGTTGCCAGATGGGGTGCATAATAATACTCTTCACATTTTCTTGCGCTGTTAAGTCATTCTTCACATAGAACCACTCTGTCATCCAGGCTCCGGGCCATCTCTTCCGAAAGGTTGGCACAGGGCGGCTTGACCCAGAGCGGGCACCGAAGCTGTAACACCCAAAATTATTGTGATATTGTTCTTTTCCCCACGGCTTCGTCTCATATAACAGTTCATGAATGTTGCAAAAACTTTTAGCATTTGGTTCTAAACCTTGACTTCTTGCAGCCCAGACAAATATCCCCATTCTTATGATAGCTTCGGGAGTAAGCTGATGAAGGTAGACTTGAAATGTTTTCAGTACCTCGACAACAAAGTTGCTCAGGGGGAATCGAAGCCCAGCCTTGAGAAAGCTTCGGAAAATCACAACTTCATCTTCTTCGGGGGTGGGAGAAGTCTTTTCTCCAGCGTCAGCCCTCACAATAGATATATCTCGAAAATACCGCCCCCTCATATTATCAATATGGCTTTGCTTGATAGTGGTTTTCCCGAAAACCGTGTGACTTGGCCGCCATGGGCGATCTTCGGCCTCTTCCCCACCACTTTCTACATCATAGCTGTCGCTGTCACCAGTATCTTCGGACAAACCTTCGAGAATCTCCTTGGTGATTTTCTCTGTATTGGTCTCCGCCATCGCAATCAGGAACCCCAGATTCTTCTCTTCCTCGAGACTCAGCTTCGTCTCCGCAGGGATCTTCTTGCCTTCAGACATCTTCGGAAATGCTAAAAAACTGTTTTCAGGGCCAAAGCTTCGAAATCAAAAAGGTCACCAATCTTAATGCACAAGAGCTAAAAATTTTAGTGGGCCGAAGCAGATGGCAAGTGTGCGTACCAAATGAGTTTGCGGTGCGATCTTATTTATACGCCCAGGGCGTTGAAAATTGAAAGGCCCTGCTTGTCAGTGAATGTTGCTATTCTAGCAAAGGGAAGGTGTTTTTTCGGACCTTCGGCTCAAGGCCTTCGTCCATATCGCAATCTGAATTTATTATTAACAAATTAATATTGCGAGGGGCTACTGTTGGGGGCCTTCGTCCTCCGAAGGTCCTCAAAAACATGATTTGACAATGTTTTCCAAGTGGATTATGTGAACAGGTATCTTTGGTCTCAGAATTATAAAGCACGGTCAGGACGAAGCCTGAACCAGACGAAGGGCGAGCTGATTACCAAGCTCTACGAAGGTGCACAGCCGAAGCTGTGTGCAAGGAAGCTTCGTCGCGATAGCGGAAAGGGGAACCGACTTAAAGATGAAAAGACTACGTGGGCCTCGACAGATTTCCATAAGTCATTAACAAATGTAATGGACATGGATGTAATTTTACGTGGGCTGCGTCCCGCGTCTATAAATAGATGAACAGTACTCCCGTACTGTTCACGCTGACTTGGCATTGACTTTCACGTCACGCTTGTACTTTTTACCTTCTCTCAGGACCGAAGGTACATTTGTAATTTGAAATCATTTCTGTTTCTCCATGTTAATAAAATAGAAATGATTATATGTTGATGTTTATATTTCACACTTTATATGAATCCTTCGTCATTATTTGTTATATTTACGAAGGTATGTTTCTTATGACCTTCGTCCGAAACTCATTATTCCCGAAGGGGCATAATGTCTCGAAGGACGAAGGGCTTTAGTACTTAACACTTTTTATGTTGTCTTGTTCTTAACTCTTAGCATTTGAGAACAAGTCCCCGACAACATGAAACAACACACAAGACTCACCTGCTCTCTTGCCCGATCAGCCCGCTCCCTGACCGCCTCCCAGCCATGAGCACCCCACATCCGATCGAAGAGGGCCCCCGCGGAACCCTTCACCACAGGGTCTTAGACCTTAAAGATTTCGCGCCCAAAGTCTTCATCGGACCGATCGAAGCCCTCATAGTGACTGCACCCTTCGCGGGACAGCGCATTCATGGCCCCCTCACAGGTGACGAGGGAGGCAAAGGACATAAATCCCTCCACGATGGTCGGGAGCGCTAGCAATTCCTCTTGCAGCCACTCGAGGAAGTGAAGGCCCGCCTCTCGGTCGGGCACCTCGAAGTCAGCCGTCCGTGCACCCAACTCGCGGTAAGACTCCACGAGTTGTGCGCGCGTCCTTTCCACCTCCGAGCGCGTAGAGGCCTCGGCCTTCTCCATGCGGCCGCTCATAGCGTTGAACCGCTTGAAAGTCACCTAGAGGGGGGGTGAATAGGGCGAAACTGAAATTTACAAAGTTAATCACAACTACAAGCCGAGTTAGCGTTAGAAATATAATGCGAGTCCGAGAGAGGGCGTAAAAACAAATCGCAAGTGAATAAAGAAGTGAGACACAAGCATTTGTTTTACCGAGGTTCGGTTCTCTCAAACCTACTCCCCGTTGAGGTGGTCACAAAGACCGGGTCTCTTTCAACCCTTTCCCTCTCTCAAACAGTCCCTCGGACCGAGTGAGCTTCTCTTCTCAATCAACCGGGAACCAAACTTCCCCGCAAGGACCACCACACAATTGGTGTCTCATGCCTCGATTACAATTGAGATGATCGGAAGAAAGAATGAGAAAAAGAAGCAATCCAAGCACAAGAGCTCAAATGAACACAACAATCACTCTCTCTAATCACTAAAGCTTTGAGTGGAATTGGGAGAGGATTTGATCTCTTTGGTGTGTCTAGAATTGAATGCTAGAGCTCTTGTAAGTAGTTGGAAGGTGGAAAACTTGGATGACTTGAATGTGGGGGTGGTTGGGGTATTTATGGCCCCAACCACCAAACTTGACCGTTGGTGGAGGTTGCAGTCGAGGCGCACCGGACACTGTCCGGTGTGCCAGCCACGTCACCAGGCCGTTGGGTTCCGACCGTTGGAGCACTGACCTGTGGGCCCGCCTGGCTGTCCGGTGGTGCACCGGACAGGCCCTGTAAGCTGTTCGGTGTGCCACCCGCGCGTGCTCTGCTCCTCTGCGCGCTGGCGCGCATTTAATGCGTTGCAGACGACCGTTGCGCTCGAAGTAGCCGTTGCCCCGCTGTCACACCGGACACTGTCCGGTGACTCACCAGACAGTCCGGTGAATTTTAGCGGAGCAGATTCCCGAAGCTAGCGAGTTCAGAGTCGCTCTTCCTTGGGGCACCGGACACTGTCTGGTGGTGCACCGGACAGTCCGGTGAATTATAGCGGAGCTCCTCTGAAAATTCCCGAAGGTGAAGAGTTGGGCGTCGAGTTCCCTGGTGCACCGGACACTGTCCGGTGGTGCACCGGACAGTCCGGTGCGCCAGACCAGGGTGCCTTCCGGGAAATCCTTTGCTCTCTTGATTGAACCCACTCTTGGTCTTTTTATTGACTTTTTGTGAACCTTTGGCACCTGTAGAACTTATAGACTAGAGCAAACTAGTTAGTCCAATTATTTGTGTTGGGCAATTCAACCACCAAAATCATTTAGGAAAGAGGTGGAAGCCTAATTCCCTTTCACCGCTCCTCCCATTCCTCCGCGCGTTGGCTGGCAAGGCTTCCCTCCGCCCGCGCTAGCTTGGCCGCTGCCTGCGCGGCCTGCGCCTCGACAATAGCCTGGTTGGCCTCCCTCCTTTCTTCCACCAGCCGGTGCCGGAGGTCCGTCCTCTCGGCCTCCAGGGCGGCCACCTTCTCTGTCAGCTTGCGACTCTTGCTCTCCGCGGCCGACTTCTTCCGGACGGCGTCCGCGTGCTGCGCCCAAAGTCTCTCGACTTAGGCAGACACATCTGTAGTGAGGGCACCCGATGCCACGCGGTCGGCAAAGTCGACCGCCTAACAGAAATACATGAGACAACAATCCCCATGAAAACGACAAACCTCGAAGTCCAGCTTAACTTACTTGACTCAGCTGCTGCGACAGCTGCAGCAACGCCTCCCTCAACCGGTGGGACATGGTGCCCGCCTCGCCCTTGACGGCAGCAGCCGATGAATTCTCGCCGCTTGCGCAGAAAGCTCTACCCTTCGCCTCGACCACCGCGACTGACGCGGTGGTTGCCACCTCAGGCGGGACAACAACCATTTGCCCCTCGCCTGACCCTGCAACGTACCACCGATCAAAAAAAAACTTACCGACGAAATAGTCGTCCACGCTAATATTGGTGCCGAAGTCGGCAACGCATTTCCTCGGCGAAGGCAACTCCCGGACCTTCGCGGCCTCACCCTGGGTCGACTTGGTTCCACCGGCAGCAACGGCCTTTGCACTCTCCGACATCTTGCTGGAGCCGGGTGCGGTCGGTTTCGCGGCCAGCGTCGGCTGGCTGCCACCGGCGGCGGCAGCCTTCACGCTCCCCCGCGCTCTCTTCGCTTCACGCCTAGGATCGGGAAGCCTGACGACCGCCCGACGCTTCTGTGCAGCATCCTGGCGATCCTTGGTGATCACTGCCGACACAACAACAGCAATATTCCATCCATAAGGGAAAATCTTCAATCCACGAGCTATACGAGACGTAGACATGTCTTCGCCCTCTGCCTAGGGGATCGGAAGATTCTTTGGCCACCGACCCCCGGTAACCTCCAGCATTCGCGCCGAAGACTCCCGGAGCTCGTGCGAAGACACCCTTCCCCCGGGGGCCGCGCATGTCTCCATCAACTCCACAACAAAATTATCAGACACCCCCTTTTTTCCCACTATGGTACCTAATTTTCTCTTCTTAGTGGCCGGGGCGACCTCCTGCGATGGCCCTTCCTCGGTACTGCCCATCGGTTTCTTCCCGTGGCGGTCGGCAGCGTCTTCCCCGGGGTAACCGCCGTAAGGCAAGCGGTTCAACTCGAAGACCCGATTCAGCATGTCATTGGCCCCATGGATATCCCAGCTCCGCAGACCCTCCGTCTTCGGCACGTAGCGCCCCACGATCCTCGCCGCACCGTCTTCCGCTTCACGCACGAATGCGGCGGGATCTCAGCCATGCAGATCCAGTGCGAAGGCAGGACTCCGCACCAGCATCCCGCCACGAGAGGTCATCTGGCGAGGGCATACTTCGCCTAGCGCCCAACCACGCGCCAAGGGCCATACCCCATACCCGACAAATTCCTCAACGAGGTCGCACCCGCTACTCATGCGGGCCACGCACCGAAGGGCCCCTCGTTTTCATCCTCCTCTGCTACCTCAAATTGCGGGTACGCCGCATAATAATGCGAACACATGACGGCCACGGGAAGCCCTGGTTGGCCTTCGACTGTGCCTTCGGCAACATAGAACCAAAATTCCCACCAGTTGCCCCACTTATTGTGGGCACAGGGAACCAACTCCACGACTTCCATCGAAGTCTTGCCGGTCTTCGGCGTAAATGTGCAAGATCCAAATTGAGCAATCTTATTTCCGATTTTCCTTTTCTGCCAATGCAGACAATAATGCTTCGCGAAGACTTCGACCGAGGGCTGCCCGCCGTACGAAGTCGTCGCCCAGACATACTTTGCCAGGGCCACCACGACATTCGGTGTCAGCTGGTGGACCTGGACTTCGAATCTGCGCAGAACTTCTCCACAAATCGATGTGCGGGCAGACGAAGGCCAGCGGTGAAAAAAGCCTCGAAGACAACCAACTCGCCTTCTGGCTCGGGGACCTCCTCTGCCCCGGCACACGTGCCACTCTGCCGCCAAAATACCCAAGCTGTTGCATGTCATGCACGCGGACCGAGGACATCCGCGACGCGCCGAATTCTACTGTGTCGCTGGGACGCAACTCCTCCGCCGCCACATTGCTCAGCGTCTCCTGGACGATTCGCCGGCCGGCGGTGTATCGGCAGCAGAAGAGGAAGAGGACGGCATGGCTACGTACCGTCGGCGGTGGCGGGCGGTCTGCTTCACACGGGCCAGATCTCCGGCGAGCAGGAGCAAGGAGGGCAGACGAGCAAGTGGGCGGTTTGAAAAGGAGGTTAGGGTTTTCGCGGCACGTGGAAAGATAAAGTTCAAAAGACGCCGCCCCACCCCCTTTTATACACAGGGCGCGACGCTTCGGGAAACCCGCAATCCAATAGTGCGGCGTCAATCAACGGTCATGTCAAAAACCCCCGCGGAACCACTTCGAGCGAGGGCAGCGTCTCCACCATCTAGCGACGCCTTCGGCACCAGATGACTTGGTCGAACTGGTCCCTTAGAGGGCAAATGTTGGGGCGAAGGCGCAGACGCTACCCTCCGCTCGATGCCTTCGCCAGTCTCGCTGCACCAACGGAGACGATGACTGACGGACTCCACCCTTCGTCCGACGCGCTGAAGGACGAAGACCCATGGCGAGGTCGCCCCGTCCTGCGGGGTCACCCAACACGAGAGCCCACGTACAATCCGGCCCGTCATAACGGGCCCCGCGCAGTTGTTGCGCATTACGGGCCTAAATTGTAAAGTTTTTTCTATTATTACAGTCTGTAACCCTGCTTTAATGGGAATATTCCGGGGAGAACCTGGGCTCCTGAGGGCACATGCGTCCATAATCCTTGACGCTAGGCACTCAGGCACCTATAAATACCCCCGCACAGTGCCCTTGAGAGGCTAGATTAACAGAGCTATTGCCATCTCAAGTTGAAACCCCGTTTACATTGCTTTCACTACCCCGTTGGACCAACTTGCCTAGGAGAGCAAGTTCCAACAGAATGCACATCCAATAATTTTATCAATCAAAACATATTTTCTAGCATGATACATCAACAACAATCCTTGTAGGGTTTTATTAGCAACTATGTTTGAAGTAACATTCCCTATTACTTGGGAAAAAGTGAATAAAGGAGCGAAAAAAGAGAAAAAAGAAGGTAACACCTGCTGGGCTGGGGGGAGGGGTATCGGGTCGCCGAGAGGGTAGGCTAGGCTTTTTCTATTTCTATTTCTTTCTCTTTTCTTTATTTATTTTTTCTATCATTTGAATTTAGCGTCGAGTGCAAAAACAACTAAGCGAATGCACATCCAATAATTTCATCAATCAAAACATATTTTCCAGCATGATACATCAACAACAATTCTTGTAGGCTTTTATTAGCAACTATGTTTGAAGTATCATTCCCTATTACTTGGGAAGAAGTGAATAAAGGAGCGAAAAGAGTGAAAAAAGAAGGTAACACCTGAATTTGATGGATATTTGAAAATTAATTTTATACCCCCATACCCCCAAATTCAGGGTGTTACAAATCTAACCCCCTTAACAGGAATCTCACCCCCAAGATTCAAGAAGAAGCTAGCAAGAAAACAAGGTTGGTTCATAGGCTGTTCATGGCTTTCTTGAGTTGACTTTGAATCTACAAGCTTAACTTGTGAACTGGTTGCTTTGACCTTCAGATGCTCGAAACCAACTGATGCAATTCTTGAGGATCTCTTGGACCTATGGGTTAGGACCCACACACGCTTCTGTTGCGCCACTTGATTCTTGTTGGTTGATGTTGATCGTATTGTCTTCATTGGGGTTAGCGGCTAACCCCCTTAACAGGAGCATTGATATGCACTTGGTGAAGATGTTGCCGACTCTGATCTTGACTGATTAAAAGAGGTTGTAGGATGCCACCCGGACAGTGCAAGAGGAAAGGGTATATATAGAAAAGGCAAGTATAGATGGATTAAAGAGAGAAAAGGGGGAACACCCAACTACCTAACTCTATGGCACTCACCTAGTAAACTGATGCCATTGTGGACCATGGGCCACAACACATCAACACTCATCACAAAGAGGCAAATTAGTCATAACACAAAGACAAACAGCACAAGCATACAACAACAAACATCTCGTTGCTATACGTTAATGTTAACTAAATGGTGGTCTTTTTAAAAAAAATATCTACTCCCTAAGGTTGTTGAAGGAGGAGGAGAAGAACGAGACGTGCAGGATAGGGGCACGAGCACCATAAAGGATAGAGCTAAAGCAAGCATTGTAGGCGACCAGGAAAAGGATATGACTAATAGTATAATGGGTAGAACACTACTCTCGAGTTGAGATAGACAAGGGGAGATTCAAAAAGCAGATCTGAGATAAGCATCCAGACAGGACCTAGTGATTACGAAGGTAAGGGTGATATCAAACAATAGCTAAGACTTGCAATGCGACAGAGGAAAAAGAAACGACCAAGAGTGGGATGGGTAAGACAACACTCTTGAATTCAAATGGAAGAAGGGGCATTAAAATGCAATTACAGGATATGCATCAAGGTAAAGATCGAGGGATGACAAGGGTTAAGGTGATAACAGACAAACACACAACACTGGATGTATTTTGGACAAAACTAGCAAGGTGTCAAAGAAGGGGGAGCAATCAATGGTGAAGTAGGTGAGGCATTATCCTCAAACAGGGATGGAAAAGAGAAGACTTTAAAGGGTAGATTCAGGGTAAGCATGAAGGTAAGGGTATAGATATTACAAGGGTTAAGGGTGATAACAGACAAGAATGTAAGAGAGGAGGTAAATGGGCATAAGAACAAAGGATATAAGTACCATAGATGATGGAGATAAGACGGACCTGCAAGTGGAAAAGGAGAGGGTACGTCCAAGGGCAGATAGGTAAATTGCCACTCTCAAGTTGAGGTGGAAGAGAGGGGATTTTTTAAGAGTAGGAATAAAGATGAATATCAAGGCAAGATCGATGGATGACAAGGTGAGGGTGATAGCAAATAAAAACATAGCTAGGGATGGAATTAACACAAAACTTGTAAGGCGACCAGAAGTGAAAAGAAATCAAGGGAGAGATAGGTAACTCGCAACTCACAAACTTGGTCAAAGGAAAGGGGCTTTTAAAGGATAAGTTCAAGGTAAGCATTCAGGTAGAATACATCAATATTCTAAAGGTCAAAGGCGATAACAGACAAAAGTATGAGAGAAGAGATGAAGATATTGAAGAGCCAGTGGTATGAGTACAAGCAAAGAATGGAGTTGCGCCCAAGCTTACACGCAGTAAAGAAGAGGATATAGCTACGGGTGAGGTAAGTAAAACACCGCTCTCAAATTAGGATAGGATATTGGAGATTTTTAGATAACAGACATAATGTAATCACAAGGTAGGATAGAGTTATGAGAAGGGTAAAGGAAATAACAAACAAGAGCACAACAAAGGATAGAGTTAAAAACTCGCAGGTGACAAAGAAGAGGATACAACCAAGAGAAAAGTAGGTAAAGTACGACGCTCAGATTGAGATGGAAAAGGGGGAGATTTTAAAGGCCGGTATAATATAAACATCAAGGTAAGATATAGAGGTGATAAGGATAAAGGTGATAATAATGAAAAGCATAGTCCATGGACAGAGTTAAGGCAAGACTCGCAAAGTGACGAAGTGGAGAAAACAACCAAGGATAAGATAAGTGAGGTTCCGATAGAAGAGTTGAAGTAAAAAATTTATTATCGAAGGAAGTTACAAGGAAACAACGAGGTCATCATGGGTGTGCAAAATAAAATGATGGCTCTTGGATCATCAAGAAACAAAGGTGGTCAAGGGCATGTAAGATGAAATGTCTTGAGCAGTCACTGGGGTATGAAAGATAAGCATCCAAAAAAAATATGAGAGTGTGCAAGACTCCAAGGATAGGAGCATAACAAGACCAAGGGAATAGAAATTGCCGAAAGATAACGACTTAACAACAGAATGGGAAAGGGTCTCAAAAGATAGGAATGTCATGTACATATAAATTGAAATGTCTAAGTAGGCAGTAGAAATTTAGAGGCAAGTATTTGAAACAAGAGTATTAAAGGGATACAAGCATGTCAATACCAAAGGACTAGAGTTCGCCAGATGGTAGCAATTTAATGACGAAAGAGGAAAGAATCCCAAAAAGACAAGAAGGTTATGGTCAGGGGTATCTACAAAGATGTCGCAAGCACAAGAGTGAGATCAGATCTAATAGATTGAGAGAAGTATGGACCATACTAGAATAAAATACTTTTGGCAAGGGGGCATATAGGAGCACAACGTAGAATTAGTCGAGGTGACTAATATTTTGAAGCAGAATCAAGGATGAGGTGAAGTAATAATCAATAAGTCCTTAATACGGCCAATGCTACTCTAGGTCAGCGGTTCTACAGTTAGCAAGGGCTTTGATACCACTTATGTCACACCCGGTTTTGGAAGGTAAACCGAATGCGAACTATGTACGTGCCAGGATCAGAAATTCACATACACAGCGATTACATAAATGACTCATCATAGCACAATGATCATAATACAATAAAGAGTAAGTAATAATATTAAAGACTAGAGTCATTTACATAATATAAATCAAAGTGCACATAATAGAAATGTAGCCAATGTAAATTAACCCACCACAGGCAGCTGACTGGGGGAGGTCGCTAGCCTAATCCTCGAACTCGTCGAAGTCCTGGAACTCCTGGAGATCCGCCTCGATGCCTTCTTCTTTACCTGAGCATAGATTGCACCAAAGGCAACCTGGTGTTTTGTGAAAGCAAGGGTAAGTACACATCAACGTACTCAGAAAATGTCCCGTTTGGCTGAAGTGGACTAGCTTTATGTGGGGTTAAGCTCAAGCAGTTGCTTTTAGTTGGTCAGGTATTTATTATTAGTGGGAGCCAAGTTTTAGCAATAACCAACCCGTGAACCATTTCCTCATCGAGGAACATCATTATCATCATCGAACCAAAACCATTAATAGAACCATTGAATCTCAGATCATCTGTATCTCTAATCAAAGAGCATCCCAAGGCCGCTCATAACCATGAGCACGGCTGATATATCAGTTTCTAATCCTCTGCAGACGTCACACACTTTACCCACGAGTCATGATTCCCTTTCTGCCCGGGGAGAGCTAATCCCCATTGACCACTACCTAGGTGGCCTAGCAGGGTATCACTACGTAGCCTTTACAAAGACTCCCCTGGTGCATAGCTGCTCGTTAGGTTTCATCAGTCGTACAAACGCAGTACACCTCCCCAAGGTGGGTGACTAACAAAACCAAATCGAATGAACCTCTGCACCCCCTTGGCAGAGCGAGCACTATGCCCCGGCCCCCATTGACGGCCCTTCGGCAAAGCCAACTATACCCCTAGATTCATCTAATTATTCAGCTAAGGGCGTCCCATTCCACCCTCATGGTTGCACTGTTATCCCGGGTTGTCACTCCCCGAACAGGTCCTTACGGAGAGGTACTCAGGAAAATGGCCTGAGTCCCCTAAAGTATCACAAGATCATCATCATAATCATAATAACAATATCGTATCATAAATGTTCACATCATGTTCATTGATTAAAGTAAAGCAATAGCATGAAGCTAACCATATTAACCCAAAAGGTAATTAAGGATAGGATAAATAGAAAGCTAGTCAATCCTTAGGTTGATTATGTTATGCGGGATAGTGAATTATAAAGTAAATAGGACATAATGGGTCAGAGGACACTTGCCTTCACCAAACAGATGCTCAGGGTTTTTAACTTTGTAGAACTCGAAGAACTTGATCACTTGGTCGTCGAAGCCTGATCGTCGATTCCTCGAAGCTCAGGAAAAGCACACGATCTATTTGCGACACGCATCGAAGACGAACAGGCACAAGCAAACAAACATATCTTTACTACTATTAAGGCTACAAGGGGTAGGCTGCCTCCTTGCATTCTGCCTTTTTTCATTTCCTGTTTTGCCCTCCTGCCCGCACACCTCACCTGCCCACGTCGCCTCCTCCCCTGTCCTCCGTGCGCATTGGGCGGGCAACCAACTCCCCCACCAAACCCTAATCACTCCGGCGCCGCGCCGCGCCGCATGGACCTACCTCGATTCGCTCCAGCGGCCGCCCGCCGAGGCGGCTATGCGGTGGTTGCGCTTGCGCTTTCGCGCGCAGGTCCCCGTGCGTCTCTGCACGCAGTGGGACCCGTCCACGGCGGTGAGGCGCGGGCTTCAAGGCAGGTGCAGGCGGAGGGGCAGAATTGCTCGGGCGATGACACGGAGGCTCGCGGCCACGGCTTCGCGTCCGAGGCCGTGAATGGGAGTGGCGGGGCGCTGCTGTAACACCCCAGGTGTTACTCAGGGTATCCACCCAGGGCTACACCATTTAAACCTACTATCACATGTGGGTTAGCTTGAGCAAAGTACATCAAACTTAGAATTCAAATCCTAAGCAAAGTGCAACCCATCTTAGATGTTATACCTTAACCTATCATGCATCTAAAGGGGAGAATTGCCCAAAACCCTAAAGCAAACCCCCCTTTGGACAATGGGAACCCTAGATGTAAGTATGACCAAAAGGTCATGAAAAACTTATGATCATGGCTTGGGCCAAATATAAAAGTTGTAGTACACTTAATAACCTACAAATGATAGTAAGAAAGTAACCCCAAAAAGATTTCAGAAAAGCCCCAAAAGGGTTACCAAAGGTTTGAGCACAAAAGAAAAATCAGAAATTGCATAAGTCCAAAAACTAACCTTTGGCCAAAGATCACACATGTTCACCCTCATTCAAACTTCAAAACACTTCGACCCAATTGACAAAGTGGCGCCAAATTAACCCTAGAATGCCCTGGAAAAAGTTGACACCTACCCTAAGACGTTTGACACGACTTGGCACCATTTTTGTCTCGGTTTGGACATCTCTAACATAGCCGACTTCCCACCCCCATATCTCTCTAACCCGACCACATGTACCCTTGGAACTCACATGAACTAGGTAGCTCTAGGTGCAGGGAAGAGATCTCTCATAGGCTCTAGGGCAAGATTCGTACGTTTTGGCCGCTCAGCAGAGGGAAGAACACGGGCAGAAGCAAAGAGCCATGTGTTCGACGCGCTCTGAGCTCGCCAGAGCACGCCCGCGCGCGCCCCCGCGTGCCCCGCGTCGCGCCAAAGCCAAGCTGGCGCCATGGCCCGCGCCCGCGCCTATAAAGCACCCTGGGACCTTGACCGTACCCCTCCGCACGCGCTCGACCTCACCGAAGCCCAAACACGCCGGCGTTTGCCCGTGCACGGCGTGTCCGCGGCCGCCCGATCCCCCTGCCACCGTAGACCGGCCAACAGAACCCTTCCCAACCCCGTCCGACCCTCGGAGAAGACTGTGCACACCTCGGTGAAGCTCCCCGAGGAATCGGAGTTTGCTTCGCCGGAGAGGCCAGTCCACGGTCGCCGGACTCCACCCGACCGCCAGCGAGCGTAGATCAGGTAAACCTCTGCTCCATTCCTCGATTCCTTGTGCACACAGCCTCTATGTCACCCCGTGAAGCTCACTGTGCCATTGGATTGAACTAGGTCACCGTGGTTTGGCCAGCACACCTGCCGCCGACGAGAGCACATGCCTGCGCACGTGGACCGGGCGATTCCGGCCACCCCCTCCGTCGAGCCGTACACCGTTGTGACGGCCAGGACCTCCCGGAGCCAACCCCGCCCCTCACCGGACCTCTCTCGCCGCCGGTAAGCCGCGCCACCCTTTTCTTTCTCGCGGGTACTGTTTAAACCTAGGGAGGGACCGCGGGGGAGAAGAAGAAAAAGCTAGGGGGTTTTGCGCAATGTCAGTGACTCGGATGAATAGTAGCGCGAGGGTATAACTGAGAGAGTTAGTTTGGAAATAAGCCGAGGACTTCGGTGCAAAGTGGTTTTCCAGGAAACCTTTAATTAAATCTGATTTAAAATTGAAACAGCACTTGAATATCTTCTGTTTTATTCATCCAAATTGAGTCAAATCAATTTTGTCAGATTTTAAATAATATAAACTACTGAAGAAAAATATAAAACCCCTATGTGCTACAGAAAACTTTAGGGTTCTGAATTAAATACTGATTTGGCCAAAAGCTAAATAATAAGAAGAAAAATAGTTGCACTATTTAACTGAGGTTAAGAAAATTTGGAGAAGTACATGACCACCTACTGACCTATTTAAAAATGCCAAACCCCTCTGTACACCCCATTAAGGTAGAGTTTGCCATTTATTTTACATTATGCTTAAGGTTAAAGAAAATAGGAAAGGTGATTTAAATAAAGAACCAGGGAGCCCCCATATTTTTGTTAGTATACTTATTCAGTGTAGTTTACTAGAAAAATTGATTATACCCTTGTTTAGTATAAAATAAATAGGATACCTTTTATTTTAAGAAAACAAGGAAAACTTAGAAAAACCCTACAAAAATAACCCCAAGGTGAAAACACCCCAACCTTTGGGATGGTTAATCTTTTGTTATGAAGGGCATAGGAAAAATATGAAATCTGCTGTTTGACATTTTTTCAAATAACAAGGTAGTGGAAAGTGCCTTTTTGGCATTAAACTTTGGAAAATCACAACTAAATAACCATCCCTTAGCTTTCTGTGATTTTTGGCACAAAAGCTTATTATTACTGTTAGATGCCAAGAAAAATAACCCTTAGGACAGAACCCACCCCTAGTTAAGAGTTGTAGTACAAAGTGGCCCATTTACACAACTTTTGTTATTTTTGTCTAAAGCATAGCCTTTTTATTTTTGAACCTCAAATTCCTAGAACTGGCTATATTGACCAATGGCAAGGCACTGTAATTTTTGCAGAATTTTTGGAAAAAGTTAATTCACTGTTGTAGTTCAAACCTACACTAGAATTCATAAATAGAAAATGAAGAAAGTGAAAATGAATAATGGAAATTAGTGTCATCCTAAAACCCTTTGTAAATTGTCCACTGAAATATATAAAGGAAATACCAATCCACTATGCTTATCCTTAACAAAACCTAAACCTAGAGTGATAAGCATAAACCACTAAAAGCCACATATGACCAATGAACCCTAAGTTGCCAACTAGCTTAGTTTTTCTTCCTTTAGCATAAAGTTATTAAATCCTGCATAATCATGACATACATATTCATTGCATTTCGATAGACTGTAACCTCACTGACGGAGAGTACGTCCTCGTGCCGGAGCAAGGAGCTGCTCAGGAGGTAGCCCCGGATCCAGCACCAGAGCCTGCACCAGAGGATCTGCCTACCCCAGCTTTGGAAGGCAAGCCCTGGTTTTATGCATAACCTGTTCTATATGCTATTTTACTACACTTAATGTTTGTAGGCTAGTATTGTGCACTTAAGTGTAGGAGTTGTTTGAAACCCTAGTTGCATGAACTCAGGATTCCTTTTGAGATGGATACTAGTATGCTAGGTCGAGTAGCTGCTTTACTAATTAGGGATCTCGGTAGAAGTCGAGTGATTTTTCTAGCACTCGCGCGAGGTCAGGGAATTGGTTGTATCCATTTTCATATCGTAATGATGATGGTCGGTGGGCAACGGTCCATGGGGATGCGTTGTCTACGGGACAAAAATTGGAATAAGGATTAAGGTGTGGTACCGTGTGTCAAGCGTTTGAACGTACTAAGCACATGCCGAGAAATATGGTAAATCGGTAAGCCTAGTACCTGAGTGAACCTGGCAGTGGACATATCCCCTCATGGGACCTGAGACGAGGTCTCCCATTCCGGTTATGGTGGGTACAAGTGCGGTCACTGCACGACGGCAGTCGGGGTCAGTGAGGCATTGTACGCCAAGGCGGTGAGCCCTGATCTGCTGACGGGGAATCGATGGGGATGGTTGATGTGTGTGGGGATGGAGTGCCTCGCCATGTCGTGTGTTTAGGTTTACCTTGCAAGGATAAAAACTCGATTCGAATCGTCTGCTTCTCGCAGCTAATGAGACTGCTTGATCCATGCTGCTACATTGAGTAACAAGTGGAAATATGATGAGATGATACAAGATGTTGATTGCTAAAAATGTTTGCCACTATGTATGAGTAGTTAGTACATATTCAGCCTTAAGAGAGTCACACTTAAACTTGACAAAGTTAAAACTTGATTTAGAAACTCAGCTAGTGCTTTTGGCAACCAAACCCCACAGCCAAACAGCTGCATGTCTAGAGGTAGAGGAGTAGACTCCTCACACCGGGTAAGTCTAGCTGAATATTAGTATACTCAGCCTTGCTTGTGGCATAATTTTTACAGGTTCTTTGTAGGACATGGTTGCTGGAGTGACTTGGTCGTCCATCTTGCCACAGGGATGGACTGTCGAGTGGGACCCCGCCTCGGCTGAGGAGGAGCATGAGGAGTGATGGGACAGGCTTCCCCATCCCTCCATTTATCTATCGTTAGTTTTATTCCGCTGCACTTCGAACAATGATGACTACTTTTGCAAAACTCCGATGGTGATGTAATAATTTAATACTCCTTAATGTATGGTTTTATGCGTTATTGTATTTGCTCTGTGACTCACCTTCGAGGGAAATTGTGGTACTTGATCCTGTCAGTGGCCTCGTCGGACTAGATCCGAGGGATTAATGGGTTATTCCCATTTAAGTGTGGTCTAGCCTCTAAGGCGGGACTTAGGCACTTAAGTCAGAATAATTCGGGCAGTTCCGCCACAGCTGGTATCGGAGCTTGTACCACCACAGAGGAATCAATAAAATATAAATACCATCCTTTTCCGAAGTAAAACTTGATAGAAACAAATGTTGGATAGATCGTAGGACGATTAGGATAGACCTAGGACGTGAAGCCTTAGGATAATAGAGGGGAAGTTAGGTGGCTAAGTGATTAAGCCCTACAGGCTACTATAAGGGATGGGAGTTCTTCCCTATTTCCTTTACATTGATGTGAGGTTGTTCAGGACGAGCATGCATGCATTCTTAAATTAAAACAAATGGATAATTGGGTAAAGACTTTAATACAAAATGATGACCAACTAAGTACCCCAGTACCATTGTTATATTTAGAGAGAGGCTGAGTTGTGTTTCCTTTTTCTTTTTATAATTCGTTTTCTTTTACTTACGCTTAACCATACACAGATGGCTTCCCACGGATCCTCAGACGACGGGAACGCACTGTCCCACATTGACGGACTTGCACGGGAGGGCTTTCCCCGCATTTTGTGGGAAGTACTTCAGGGGGCCGGGTACACGACACCTCCTCAGTACGCGGTGCAGCAGTTCAAGAAGCACCGAGTGCCCCGCTGTAGAGTGAGGATGACCTTGGAGCCTCATCCCCTATAGCCAGGCTGGCGTTCGCTGGACTCTAAGTCTTTTGGGTACTAGGCTGAGGATACGATTAAGGCGATTGCTCTGCACGGGTTGACTACTTTCTGCGGATTCCATCCCTTGGAGTTGTCCACCCACCCCATTGGCTTGTTCCCCGTGGAGAGGGAGGACGACCCAATGTGGAAGGATCGGGTGGAGCATGCCAAGGACATCTAGGCTATCTACCTGGGTCAGACTGCTCACTTGACCGTGCGGTGCATGAATGCCCAGTACCGTCTGCAAGTGATGCGTGGTGAGGCAATGCCCCATCTGATGGCATTGTTGGAGGCAACTAAGATCACCCTGGACAACAGAGAGGAGCTTGTGGTTGATTTGTCCACTGAGATGGTGGAAAAGGACTTGCAGGTGGAGCAGTTGTCAAATGAGATCCAAGAGCTGGAGGAATTAGTGGGAACCAGGGAGGACACCATCGAGGTTCTCGAGGATCAGCTTATTAACACCCAGCACCAGCTTGCCGAGGCTAACGAGCACCTGGATATGCATCACCAGGAGATCCAGGATATGGGGGCCAACGAGGATGTCGACATCGAGGGAGGGGAGGAGCCTGCCTCCAGTTTGGACACTGCGGGCTCAGGGAGACCACCATCCCCCGAGTCGAGTGTTGCCTCGTTCACTCACTAGGTCGCAGGGATAGAATTAGAAGTCTGTGATGGTAGGACTCCTCGAAGCTAGCTTAGCTTTTGCGCCCCTTGGGTACTAGGCTAGATAGAGTTGAGTCTTTTGGGCTATTGATGTAATCGCGATAAACTTCTTTTGGAAGCATGGTTGATGGATGATGTTAGTCTTAATTTGAGAAGAAAAGTTTATGCCTTGTGAAATCCTTTATGTTTATGCAAGAATCTACCAATTTCATCTTTTGACTCTTTCATCGTGATTGAACCTTGAACTTTGAAGATGTGTTATTGAGTATATATGTGATTTTTCAGATGGCCGGGAGAGCGTGTCGTGGACAGAATGAGCGCATTCCTCCACCACCGCCACCGCCTCCCACTCTGCAGGAGCTAATGGCTCAGCAGAATGAGATCTTGAGGCAGCTAGCTCAGCGCCAGCCACCACCTCAGCACTATGGTGGTGGAGATCATCAGTGTCACCCCGCAGCAGCCACTTACCAGGAGTTCCTCAGTACTCAGCCACCGTTGTTCACCAGGGCAGAGGACCCACTTGATGCTGATGTATGGCTGAGGGTAGTGGAATCTAAATTCCCACTACTCAATGGAGTTTGTTCCGAATTGACTAAGGTCAGGTTCGCCACCCAGCAGCTTCGCGGACCCGCGCGGACATGGTGGGACCACTATCTTGCTATGCAACCAGTTGACCATGAAGTGGATTGGAGAGAGTTAAGGCAGCTTTCAGGGGACACCATATTCCAGCTGGCATTATGGACCATAAGCTCAATGAGTTTCTGGCACTCACTCAGGGCAACAGGACAGTGTTGCAGTATGCTCAGGCTTTTAATGATCTGTGCCAGTATGCCGGGTATCATGTAGATACGGACGAGAAGAAGAGGGACAGGTTCAGAAGGGGGCTCAGCACTAAGCTTCGTGACCGTCTCAACACCATCAGGGCCAACAGCTACAATGATTTGGTCAACATGGCCATCTCCTAGGAGGACTGTATCACAGCTCGTCAGGCAGAAAAGAAGAGGAAGACCCCTGTGGCAGGACCTTCAGCTCAGCCACAGCGTTTTAGGATTGTGTCTGACACTCAGAACAGGGGGCCTCAGCAGCAGCAAGGGCGATGGGTGATCCAACCACAGCAGCAGCATCAGGCACCCAACCGTACCTAGTTTCTAGCTCAAAGAAACAATCCACAGCAGCAGAAGTATCGCCAGGCAAATGACAACAGGTGTTTCACTTGCGGCAACACCGGACACTATGCCAAGAATTGCCCTAGGAACCAGCAGAGGCAGGGGCAAAATGTTAATCAGAATCAAGGCAAGAGGCAGAACGTGCAAGTGAGGCAGGGCAGGCTGAACTTTACCACCATGGCTGATATTCCGGAGGGAGCACCCGTCATGACTGGTATCTTTACAGTTTTGAATTATCCTGCTATTATTCTTTTTGATTCTGTTGCATCACATAGTTTTATCAGTGCCAAATTTAGTGCCAAGTGTCAGTTACCTTTTCACCACACCAATGGGGGTATTACAATTTCAACACCAGGAGGCAGGATTGCCACCAATCAAATCAGCAAGAATGTGCCTATAAAGTTTGGTAGTCTGATAATTAAAACCAACCTTCTTATTTTGGGTTTGGATAGTGTGGATATCATATTGGGAACTGACTGGTTGACCAAACATCAGACAGTGATTGATATTGCAGCTTGGGCCATTGAAGTGCACTCACCGACCTGTGGTGAAACCACATTATATTTGCTCGACCAGGGTTGTACCCGTTCTTGTGCCTTCGTTATGATAGAATCCCCAGTGGAAAGGATCCCAGTGGTTTGTGACTACCCAGATGTTTTTTCGGATGAATTGCCAGGAATGCCACCTGACAGAGACATTGAGTTTGCAATTGAATTGCAACCCGGGACTGCTCCTATCTCTAAGAGACCCTATAGGATGCCTCCCGCGGAACTGGCAGAACTGAAGAAGCAACTGCAAGAGTTGTTGGACAAGGGGTTCATTCACCCAAGTACTTCACCATGGGGATGCCCAGCCTTGTTTGTAAAGAAGAAGGATGAAAGCCTGAGAATGTGTGTTGACTACCGCCCTCTCAATGCGGTGACCATCAAGAACAAATACCCACTACCCCGCATTGATGTTTTGTTTGATCAGTTGGTGGGAGCCAAGGTATTCTCCAAGATAGACCTTCGCTCGGGCTACCATCAAATCAAGATCCGTGCCAGTGATATTCCAAAGACTGCTTTCTCTACTAGATATGGGCTCTATGAATTTTTGGTGATGTCTTTTGGGCTGACCAATGCCCCGGCTTATTTCATGTACCTGATGAACTCAGTATTCATGCCACAGCTGGACAAATTTGTAGTGGTTTTCATTGATGACATCCTGGTCTATTCCAAGAATGAAGACGAGCATACTGAGCATCTGCACATCGTGCTTCAGCGACTGCGTGATCATCGTCTTTATGCTAAGTTGTCTAAATGTGAATTCTGGCTGAAGGAAATTAAATTCTTGGGTCACACAATTTCTCGGGATGGGATATCTGTTGATCCTGAGAAGGTACGAGAGGTGATGGATTGGAAACCCCCGACTACAATGAGGCAGATTCGGAGTTTTCTGGGATTGGCAGGGTATTATCGACGATTTATTCCGGATTTCTCTAGAATTGCCAAACCAATGACTGAACTATTAAAGAAGGGAGTCAAGTATAATTGGAGCCAAAAGTGCGAAGATGCTTTTCATACACTGAGGCAGCATTTGACAACAGCCCCAGTGCTGGCTCAACCTGATAACACCAAGCCCTTTGAAGTTTATTGTGATGCTTCTAGTACGGGATTGGGATGTGTATTAATGCAAGACAACAGAGTAATTGCTTATGCCTCTCGAGCACTCAGACCCCATGAGCAGAACTACCCTACACATGATCTGGAGTTGGCAGCCGTGGTTCATGCTCTCAAGATATGGAGACACTACTTGATGGGAGCTCACTGTAACATTTACACTGATCACAAGAGCCTCAAATACATTTTCACTCAGGCAGATCTGAACATGAGGCAGAGGAGATGGTTAGAATTAATCAAGGACTATGAATTGGAGGTCCATTACCATCCTGACAAAGCTAATGTTGTGGCAGATGCCTTGAGCAGAAAGGCCCAGTGCAATTGTATGAGTATGGATGCGAGAGTTACCACCCTGTGTGATGAATTGTGCAAGTTGAGCCTGGAAGTTGTTTCTTCAGGTGATTTAAACTATATCTCGGTGGAGCCCACCCTGCAAGAGCAAATAGTCCAGGCACAGATTGAAGATAAGGGTGTTTAGGTTATCAAAGACATGATCAAGCAGAAGGCAGAGAAATACAAGTGCTTCCGTCAGGATAGCAAGGGAATTCTATGGTTTGGAGATCGATTGGTTGTTCCCAAGGACCCGAAGCTCAGAAAGAAGATATTGGATGAAGCTCACCTTTCTAAATTCTCCATGCACCCTGGCAGCAACAAGATGTACCATGATCTCAGATCCTTATACTGGTGGACCAGAATGAAGAGGGAAATTGCCAAGTACATATCCGAGTGTGACACCTGCCAGAGGATCAAAGCCAGTCATTTGAAGGCAGTAGGCCCTTTGCAACCCCTTCCCATACCATCTTGGAAATGGGAGGACATTTGCATGGACTTTATCGTGGGATTGCCCAATACCTCCCGGCACCATGATTCCATTTGGGTCATTGTGGACAGATTGACCAAGTCAGCTCATTTCTTGCCAGTACACACCACTGAAAGGGAAATGTGCCCTTGGGCCATTTCTAAGTGTTTTGGTGATTTAGTGTCCAACACAAGTGCCTAAGTGTAAAGAGGTGGACAAAGTACAAATCAAGGATAAAGGTATGTTTCTCAGACTTAGTACATTGTTTTATGGACTAATGTATTGTGTCTAAGTGCTGGAAACAGGAAAAATCCAATTGGAAATGTCTTGGCTCGAGCAGCCAAGAATCTGCTGAGTCTGGGAGCACCGGACTGTCCGGTGGTGCACCGGACAGTGTCCGGTGCGCCAGGCTGGTTCGAGCGAACTGGCCGCTCTCGGGAATTCACCGGCTACGTACGGCTATAATTCACCGGACTGTCCGGTGTGCACCGGACTGTCTGGTGAGCCAACGGTCGGCCGGGCTAACGGTCGGCCGCGCGATCTGCGCGGGACACGTGGCCGAGCCAACGGCTAGAAGGGGGCACCGGACTGTCCGGTGTGCACCGGACATGTCCGGTGTGCCAACGGCTCTCAGGCTGCCAACGGTCGGCTTCGCTATTTAAGGAAGGAAATCGGGCACCGGACAGTGTCCGGTGTGCACCGGACTGTCCGGTGCGCCAGTCGACAGAAGGCAAGATCAGCCTTCCAAGATTGCTCCCAACGGCTCCTAGCTGCCTTGGGGCTATAAAAGGGACCCCTTGGCGCATCGAGGAGTACACCAAGCATCTCCTAAGCACTCCTAAGCACCAAGACATCGATTACGCGCCTTTGATTCTTTGCAATAGCGATTAGAGCTCTAGTTGAGTGGTGAACTCATTGAGTTGTGTTGTGAGCTCTCGTTGCGACTTGTGTGCGTGGTGTTGCTGTGATTTCTTGTATTGAGTGCGTTGCTAATCCCTCCCTTGCTCCGTGTTCTTTGTGAATTTCAAGTGTAAGGGCGAGAGGCTCCAAATTTGTGGAGATTCCTCGCAAACGGGATTGAGTAAAGCAAACAAAACACCGTGGTATTCAAGTGGGTCTTTGGACCGCTTGAGAGGGGTTGATTGCAACCCTCGTCTGTTGGGACGCCACAATGTGGAGTAGGCAAGCGTTGGTCTTGGCCGAACCACGGGATAACCACCGTGCCATCTCTGTGATTGATCCTTGTTGGTTATTGTGTTTTGTTGAGGATTCCTCTTTAGCCACTTGGCAATTATTGTGCTAACGGTTAACCAAGTTTTGTGGCTTAAGTTTTTAAGTTTCACAGGATCACCTATTCACCCCGCCTCTAGGTGCTCTCAATTGGTATCAGAGTCGTTCTCTTCAAGAAAGGGACTAACCGCCCGAAGAGATGGATCCTAAGGGCAAGGGGATGGTGATCAACGACAAGGAGAAGGAGTCCTTCGTCAACGAGCCCAATGATGACAGGCCCACTGACTCAGGCTCAGGCCACAAAAGAAAAGACGGGAGGAAGAAGAAGACAAGGCGCATCAAGGAAATTGTCTACTACGACAGCGACGAATCTTCCTCCTCCCAAAAGGACAACGAAGACTACGACAGACGAAAGACGGTTAACTCAAACTTTTCTTTCGATTATTCGCGCATTCCGCACAGCTCAAATGCCCAATTGCTCCCCATTCCACTTGGCAAGCCCCCTCACTTTGATGGAGAGGACTACGGATTTTGGAGCCACAAAATGCGTACTCACCTGTTTTCTCTCCATCCAAGCATTTGGGAGATTGTGGAAAGTGGAATGAAATTTGATAGCTCGGATAGCCCTGTGTTTATTAATGAACAGATTCATAAGAATGCACAAGCTACTACTGTGTTGCTAGCCTCTTTGTGCAGGGACGAGTATCACAAGGTGAGCGGCTTGGACAATGCCAAGCAGATCTGGGACACCCTCAAGATCTCTCATGAGGGGAACGACGTCACCTTGCTCACCAAAATGGAGTTGGTGGAGGGCGAGCTTGGAAGGTTCGCGATGATAAGGGGCGAGGAGCCAACTCAAACATACAACCGGCTCAAGACCCTTATCAACAAAATAAGGAGCTACGGAAGCACGCGATGGACGGCCCACGACGTCGTCCGACTGATGCTAAGGTCCTTTACCGTTCTTGATCCTCATTTGGTGAATAATATTTGTGAGAATCCCAGGTACACCAAAATGTCGCCCGAAGAAGTCCTCGGAAAATTCGTTAGCGGGCGAATGATGATCAAGGAGGTGAGGTACGTGGACGACGCCTTGAATGGTCCGATCAACGAGCCGCAACCCCTTGCTCTCAAGGCAACAAGAAGCAAGGAGGCGCTACCTAGCAAGGTGGCACAGATTGAGGCGGCCAGACTTAATGATGAGGAGATGGCCCTCATCATTAAGCGCTTCAAGACGGCGCTTAAAGGTCGCAAGGGACAGCCAAGCAAGACCAAAGCCAAGGGGAAGCGCTCATGCTTCAAATGCGGTAAGCTTGGTCATTTTATTGCTAACTGTCCCGACAATGATAGTGATCAGGAACAAGGGAACAAGAGGGAGAAAAAGAAGAACTATAAGAAGGCAAAGGGCGAGGCTCATCTTGGCAAGGAGTGGGATTCGGACTGCTCCTCGTCCGACTCCGACAATGAAGGACTCGCCGCCACCGCCTTCAACAAGTCATCCCTCTTCCCAAACGAGCGTCACACTTGCCTCATGGCAAGGGAGAAGAAAGTAAGCACTCATAATACTAGTACTTATGCTTCTTCAAGTGAGGATGAGTCTAGTGATGATGATGGGATAGATTACTCATGCTTATTCAAGGGATTAGATAGAACCAAGGTAGACAAAATTAATGAATTGATTGATGCCTTGAATGATAAGAATATGCTTTTAGAAAAGCAAGAGGATTTGTTGTATGAAGAGCATGATAAATTTGTAGAAGCACAGAAATCTCTTGCTCTAGAAATTAAGAGGAATGAAATGCTCTCTAGTGAATTATCTTCTTGTCATGAAACTATTGCTAAGTTAAAAAGTTTTAATGATGATTTAAATGCTAAACTAGAAGTAGCTAGTAAATCTGATTCTTGTGTAGAAATTGTTGAAACTTGTAATAGGTGTAAAGATTTTGACATTGATGCTTGTAGTGATCATTTAGTCTCAATTTCCAAATTAAATGAGGAATTAGGTAGTCTTAATGCCCAACTTAAGACTAGCAAGAATGAATTTGACAAGCTAAAATTTGCAAGGGATGCCTACACGATTGGTAGACACCCCTCAATTAAGGATGGACTTGGCTACAAGAGGGAAGCCAAGAACTTGACAAGCCATAAGGCTCCCATCTCCGCCAAGGAGAAAGGGAAGGCCCCTATGGCTAGTAATGTGCAAAAGAACCATGCCTTTATGTACCATGATAGGAGACACTCTAGAAATGCTTATAGGAATTGTAATGCATATAATGCCTTTGATTCCCATGCCATGTTTGCTTCTAGTTCTTCTTATGTGCATAATAGAAATGTTGGTAGGAGAAATGTTGTTCATAATGTTCCTAGGAAAGTAAATGAACCTTCTACAATATATCATGCTTTAAATGCTTCTTTTGCTATTTGTAGAAAGGATAGGAAGATAGTTGCTAGAAAATTAGGGGCAAGATGCAAGGGAGACAAAACTTGCATTTGGGTCCCTAAGGATATTTGTGCTAACCTTGCAGGACCCAACATGAGTTGGGTACCTAAGACCCAAGCCTAAATTTGCCTTGCAGGTTTATGCATCCGGGGGTTCAAGCTGGATTATTGACAGCGGATGCACAAACCATATGACGGGGGAGAAGAAGATGTTCACCTCCTACGTCAAGAATAAAGATTCCCAAGATTCAATAATATTCGGTGATGGGAATCAAGGCAAGGTAAAAGGGTTAGGTAAAATTGCAATCTCAAATGAGCACTCTATCTCTAATGTGTTTTTAGTAGAGTCTCTTGGATATAATTTGCTATCTGTTAGTCAATTATGCAATATGGGATATAACTGTCTATTTACAAATGTAGATGTGTCTGTCTTTAGAAGATGTGATGGTTCACTAGCTTTTAAGGATGTACTAGACGGCAAACTTTACTTAGTTGATTTTGCAAAAGAAGAGGCCGGTCTAGATGCATGCTTAATGGCTAAGACTTGCATGGGCTGGTTGTGGCATCGCCGCTTAGCACATGTGGGGATGAAGAACCTCCACAAGCTTCTAAAGGGAGAACACGTGATAGGTCTAACCAATGTACATTTCGAAAAAGATAGACCTTGTGCAGCTTGTCAAGCAGGGAAACAGGTGGGAGGCTCTCATCACACCAAGAATGTGATGACAACATCAAGACCCCTGGAGCTGCTACATATGGACCTCTTTGGACCCGTCGCCTATCTGAGCATAGGAGGAAGTAAGTATGGTCTAGTTATTGTTGATGACTTTTCCCGCTTCACTTGGGTGTTCTTTTTGCAGGATAAGTCTGAAACCCAAGGGACCCTCAAGCGCTTCCTCAGGAGAGCTCAAAATGAGTTTGAGCTCAAGGTGAAGAAGATAAGGAGCGACAACGGGTCCGAATTCAATAATCTTCAAGTGGAGGAGTTTCTTGAGGAGGAGGGGATCAAGCACGAGTTCTCCGCTCCCTACACACCTCAGCAAAATGGTGTGGTAGAGAGGAAGAACAGGACACTCATAGATATGGCGAGGACTATGCTTGGAGAGTTCAAGACCCCCGAGTGCTTTTGGTCAGAAGCCGTGAACACGGCTTGCCACGCCATCAACAGGGTCTACCTTCACCGCCTCCTCAAGAAGACTTCATATGAGCTGCTAACTGGTAACAAACCCAATGTATCGTACTTTCGTGTATTTGGGAGTAAATGCTACATTCTAGTGAAGAAGGGTAGGAATTCCAAATTTGCTCCCAAAGCCATAGAAGGGTTTTTATTAGGTTATGATTCAAATACAAAGGCGTATAGGGTCTTCAACAAATCATCGGGTTTGGTTGAAGTCTCTAGCGATGTTGTATTTGATGAGACTAATGGCTCTCCAAGAGAGCAAGTTGTTGATCTTGATGATGTAGATGAAGAAGATGTTCCAACGGCCGCGATACGCACCATGGCGATTGGAGATGTACGGCCTCAGGAACATTTGGAGCAAGATCAACCGTCTTCCTCAACTATGGTGCATTCCCCAACCCAAGATGACGAACAGGTACCTCAAGTGGAGGCGCATGATCAAGGGGGAGCACAGGATGTTCAAGAGGAAGAAGCACCTCAGGCACCTCCAACCCAAGTTCGAGCGACGATTCAAAGGGATCATCCCGTCGACCAGATATTGGGTGATATTAGCAAGGGAGTAACTACTCGTTCAAGATTAGTTAATTTTTGTGAGCATTACTCTTTTGTCTCTTCTATTGAGCCTTTCAGGGTAGAAGAGGCCTTGCTAGATCCGGACTGGGTGTTGGCCATGCAGGAGGAACTCAACAACTTCAAGCGCAATGAAGTTTGGACACTGGTGCCTCGTCCCAAGCAAAATGTTGTGGGAACCAAGTGGGTATTCCGCAACAAACAGGACGAGCACGGGGTGGTGACGAGGAACAAGGCTCAACTTGTGGCAAAAGGTTATGCCCAAGTCGCAGGTTTGGACTTTGAGGAGACTTTTGCTCCTGTGGCTAGGCTAGAATCAATTCGTATCTTGCTAGCATATGCCGCTCACCATTCTTTCAGGTTGTACCAAATGGATGTGAAGAGCGCTTTCCTCAACGGGCCAATCAAAGAGGAGGTGTACGTGGAGCAACCCCCTGGCTTCGAGGATGAACAGTACCCCGACCACGTGTGTAAGCTCTCTAAGGCGCTCTATGGACTTAAGCAAGCCCCAAGAGCATGGTATGAATGCCTTAGAGACTTTTTAATTGCTAATGCTTTCAAGGTTGGGAAAGCCGATCCAACTCTTTTTACTAAGACTTGCGATGGTGATCTTTTTGTGTGCCAAATTTATGTCGATGACATAATATTTGGTTCTACTAACCAAAAGTCTTGTGAAGAGTTTAGCAGGGTGATGACGCAGAAATTCGAGATGTCGATGATGGGCGAGTTGAACTACTTCCTTGGGTTCCAAGTGAAGCAACTCAAGGACGGCACCTTCATCTCCCAAACAAAGTACACACAAGATTTGCTAAAGAGGTTTGGGATGAAGGACGCCAAGCCCGCAAAGACGCCGATGGGAACCGACGGACACACCGACCTCAACAAAGGAGGTAAGTCCGTTGATCAAAAAGCATACCGGTCCATGATAGGTTCTTTGCTTTATTTATGTGCTAGTAGACCGGATATTATGCTTAGCGTATGCATGTGTGCTAGATTTCAATCCGATCCTAAGGAGTGTCACTTAGTGGCTGTGAAGCGAATTCTTTGATATTTAGTCGCTACGCCTTGCTTCGGGATCTGGTATCCAAAGGGGTCTAACTTTGACTTGATTGGGTACTCAGATTCCGACTATGCTGGATGTAAGGTCGATAGGAAGAGTACATCGGGGACGTGCCAATTCTTAGGAAGGTCCCTGGTGTCATGGAATTCTAAGAAACAAACCTCCGTTGCCCTATCCACCGCTGAAGCCGAGTATGTTGCCGCAGGACAGTGTTGTGCGCAACTACTTTGGATGAGGCAAACCCTCAGGGACTTTGGCTACAATCTGAGCAAAGTCCCACTCCTATGTGATAATGAGAGTGCTATCCGAATAGCGGAAAATCCTGTTGAGCACAGCCGCACAAAGCACATTGACATCCGGCATCACTTTTTGAGAGACCACCAGCAAAAGGGAGATATCGAAGTGTTTCATGTTAGCACCGAGAACCAGCTAGCCGATATCTTTACCAAGCCTCTAGATGAGAAGACCTTTTGCAGGCTGCGTAGTGAGCTCAATATCTTAGATTCGCGGAACTTGGATTGAATTGTAGCATATATGTGTTTATGCCTTTGATCTTGTTCATTCTGCATTTTGTTGCTTATTGTGGTGCTCAAGTTGTACAAACACTCCCTGGACCTCACAAGTCCTTTTTGCAAGTGATGCACATATTTAGGGGGAGCTGTGCTACAACTTGACCCTTTGAGACTAACCATGTACTTGAGTTTGGTTGTTTTAGTCTCCAAGAAGAATTGAAAGGGAAAAGGTGGACTTGGACCGTGCAAGACTTCCACTGCACTCCGATGAAAAGAGTAACTTTTCCAAGTTCATCTTTATACTCTTATTGCCTTTGTGTTCTTATTTGAAGATTTTGGTGAGGCAATGGGGTTTAAGGGCCAAGATTGATCCCGTTTTGGTGCTTGATGCCAAAGGGGGAGAAAATAAAGGCCAAAGCAATAGATGGATCAGCTACCACTTGAGAAATTTTGAAAATAGTAGATTAAAGTTTTTGGTTTGTCAAAACTCTTTTATTGTCTCTTATGTCAAAAGTTGGTCTCTTGTGGGGAAAAGTGTTGATTATGGGAAAAAGGGGGAGTTTTTGAAATCCTTGATCAAATTTCTTTGGAAAACCTCTCTTTATGTCTCTACAAGTGGTTTTGACTTAGAGATAGGAATTTGAGTTTGATTTGCAAAAACAAACCAAGTGGTGGCATAGAGTGATCCATATATGTCAAATTGAATCAAAACAATATTGAGTTCTAATTTGAATTGTTTGTGTACTTGTTCTACTTGCTTTATGTTGTGTTGGCATAAATCACCAAAAAGGGGGAGATTGAAAGGGAAATGTGCCCTTGGGCCATTTCTAAGTGTTTTGGTGATTTAGTGTCCAACACAAGTGCCTAAGTGTAAAGAGGTGGACAAAGTACAAATCAAGGATAAAGGTATGTCTCTCAGACTTAGTACATTGTTTTATGGACTAATGTATTGTGTCTAAGTGCTGGAAACAGGAAAAATCCAATTGGAAATGTCTTGGCTCGAGCAGCCAAGAATCTGCTGAGTTTGGGAGCACCGGACTGTCCGGTGCGCCAGGCTGGTTCGAGCGAACTGGCCGCTCTCGGGAATTCACCGGCGACGTACGGCTATAATTCACCGGAGTGTCCGGTGTGCACCGGACTGTCCGGTGTGCACCGGACTGTCCGGTGAGCCAACGGTCGGCCGGGCTAACGGTCGGCCGCGCGATCTGCGCGGGACACGTGGCCGAGCCAACGGCTAGAAGGGGGCACCGGACTATCCGGTGTGCACCGGACATGTCCGGTGCGCCAACGGCTCTCAGCTGCCAACGGTCGGCTTCGCTATTTAAGGAAGGAAATCGGGCACCGGACAGTGTCCGGTGTGCACCGGACTGTCCGGTGCGCCAGTCGACAGAAGGCAAGATCAGCCTTCCAAGATTGCTCCCAATGGCTCCTAGCTGCCTTGGGGCTATAAAAGGGACCCCTTGGCGCATGGAGGAGTACACCAAGCATCTCCTAAGCACTCCTAAGCACCAAGACATCGATTCCGCGCCTTTCATTCTTTGCAATAGCGATTAGAGCTCTAGTTGAGTGGTGAACTCATTGAGTTGTGTTGTGAGCTCTCGTTGCGACTTGTGTGCGTGGTGTTGCTGTGATTTCTTGTATTGAGTGCGTTGCTAATCCCTCCCTTGCTCCGTGTTCTTTGTGAATTTCAAGTGTAAGGGCGAGAGGCTCCAAATTTGTGGAGATTCCTCGCAAACGGGATTGAGTAAAGCAAACAAAACACCGTGGTATTCAAGTGGGTCTTTGGACCGCTTGAGAGGGGTTGATTGCAACCCTCGTCCGTTGGGACGCCACAACGTGGAGTAGGCAAGCGTTGGTCTTGGCCGAACCACGGGATAACCACCGTGCCATCTCTATGATTGATCCTTGTTGGTTATTGTGTTTTGTTGAGGATTCCTCTTTAGCCACTTGGCAATTATTGTGCTAACGGTTAACCAAGTTTTGTGGCTTAAGTTTTTAAGTTTCACAGGATCACCTATTCACCCCCCCCTCTAGGTGCTCTCAACCACCCATAGGACAGAGAAGTATGCGGAAATCTACATAGACCAGATAGTTCGTTTGCATGGTGTACCAAGGACTATAGTCTCAGATAGAGGAGCACCATTTGTGGCACGATTTTGAGAGCAATTGCAGGAATCACTTGGGACCCATGTAATACGAAGCTCAGCATACCATCCTCAAACAGATGGCCAGACCGAAAGGGTAAATCAGATTTTGGAAGACATGTTGAGGGCATGTGTGCTACATTATGGAAAGGATTGGGACAAGTGTCTTTCGTTGGCAGAGTTTTCTTATAATAACAGTTACCAGTCCAGCTTGAAGATGGCACCTTTTGAGGCCTTATATGGGAGAAGATGTAGAACCCCGCTGAATTGGTCTCAAGCAGGAGAGAGGGAAATATTTGGGCCAGATTTGGCATTGGAAGCAGAGGAAAAGGTCAGAGTCATCAAGAAGAACTTAGAAGCTGCTTAGGCCAGGCAAAAGAGCTATCATGACAAGAGAAGGAAGCCTCTGCAGTTTGAAGTGGGAGACCATGTTTATCTTAAGGTGTCACCCACTAAAGGTGTCCAGAGATTTGGGATCAAGGGCAAGTTAGCTCCTCGTTACATTGGGCCCTACGAGATCAAGGAGACTTGTGGACCTGTAGCATATCAATTGAAGTTGCCACCCAACATGTCAGCTATTCATAATGTGTTCCATGTATCTCAGCTACGGAAATGTGTCCGCCTACCCACTGAAGTACTACCTGAACCAGACATTGAGATAGAACCAGACCTGTCCTATCAAGAGTACCCCATCAAGGTATTGGATCAGAAGGAGAGATCAACACGGGCAAGGTCGATCAGGATGTATAAGGTTCAGTGGAGTCACCATTCAGTAGAAGAAGCTACATGGGAGACTGAGGATTTTCTACGCTCTCGCTTCCCCGACTTTCTGCCCAAAGGAGTCGGTACGTAACCCCAAAACCCCACCCCCACCTGCCCTTTGAATACAATTATAAGAAAAACTTAGATAGCAAGAGTAGTCTAAGTTGTGGATTTAACTCAAAAAGGACTTCCTTCTGAAGTTGCAAAGAGGATGACATTCAAAGTACAGTTAACTAGAGAAACTTAAAGAAAAGCAGAAACCACACACCAGCACACCTTCATGGCACCCTCCTGAGGACTCTACCTAAAATCTCGGGACAAGATTCCTTTAAGGGGGGAGGGCTGTAACACCCTAGGTGTTACTCAGGGTATCCACCCAGGGCTACACCATTTAAACCTACTATCACATGTGGGTTAGCTTGAGCAAAGTACATCAAACTTAGAATTCAAATCCTAAGCAAAGTGCAACCCATCTTAGATGTCATACCTTAACCTATCATGCATCTAAAGGGGAGAATTTCCCAAAACCATAAAGCAAACCCCCCTTTGGACAATGGGAACCCTAGATGTAAGTATGACCAAAAGGTCATGAAAACCTTATGATCATGGCTTGGGCCAAATATAAAAGTTGTAGTACACTTAATAACCTACAAATGATAGTAAGAAAGTAACCCCAAAAAGATTTCAGAAAATCCCCAAAAGGGTCACCAAAGGTTTGAGCACAAAAGAAAAATCAGAAATTGCCTAAGTCCAAAAACTAACCTTTGGCCAAAGATCACACATGTTCACCCTCATTCAAACTTCAAAACACTTCGACCCAATTGACAAAGTGGTGCCAAATTAATCCTAGAATGCCCTGGAAAAAGTTGACACCTACCCTAAGATGTTTGACACGACTTGGCACCATTTTTGTCTCGGTTTGGACATCTCTGACATAGCCGACTTCCCACCCCCATATCTCTCTAACCCGACCACATCTACCCTTGGAACTCACATGAACTAGGTAGCTCTAGGTGTAGGGAAGAGATCTCTCACAGGCTCTAGGGCAAGATTCGTACGTTTTGGCCGCTCAGCAGAGGGAAGAACACGGGCAGAAGCAAAGAGCCACGTGTTCGACGCGCTCTGAGCTCGCCAGAGCACGCTGGCGCACGCCCCCGCGTGCCCCGCGTCGCGCCAAAGCCAAGCCGGCGCCATGGCCCGTGCCCGCGCCTATAAAGCACCCCGAGACCTTGACCGTACCCCTCCGCACGCGCTCGACCTCACCGAAGCCCAAACCCGCCGGCGTTTGCCCGTGCACGGCGTGTCCGCGGCCGCCCGATCCCCCTGGCACCGTAGACCGGCCAACAGAACCCTTCCCAACCCCGTCCGACCCTCGAAGAAGACTGTGCACACCTCGGTGAAGCTCCCCGAGCGAGGAATCGGAGTTTGCTTTGCGGAGAGGCCAGTCCACGGTCGTCGGACTCCACCCGACCGCCGGCGAGCGTAGACCGGGTAATCCTCTGCTCCATTCCTCGATTCCTTGTGCACACAGCCTCTACGTCACCCCGTGAAGCTCACTGTGCCATTGGATTGAACTAGGTCGCCGTGGTTTGGCCGGCACACCCGCCGCCGACGAGAGCACACGCCTGCGCACGTGGACCTGGCGATTCCGGCCACCCCCGCCGTCGAGCCGTACACTGTTGTGACCGCCAGGACCTCCCGAAGCCAACCCCGCCCCTCGCCGGACCTCTCTTGCCGCCGGTAAGCCGCGCCACCCTTTCCTTTCTCGCGGGTACTGTTTAAACCTAGGGAGGGACCGCGGGGGAGAAGAAGAAAAAGCTAGGGGGTTTTGCGCAATGTCAGTGACTCGGATGAATAGTAGCGCGAGGGTATAACTGAGAGAGTTAGTTTGGAAATAACCCGAGGACTTCGGTGCAAAGTGGTTTTCCAGGAAACCTTTAATTAAATCTGATTTAAAATTGAAACAGCACTTGAATAATTCATATCTTCTGTTTTATTCATCCAAATTGAGTCAAACCAATTTTGTCAGATCTTAAATAATATAAACTACTAAAGAAAAATATAAAACCTCTATGTGCTACAGAAAACTTTAGGGTTCTGAATTAAATACTGATTTGGCCAAAAGCTAAATATAGGAAGAAAAATAGTTGCACTATTTAACTGAGGTTAAGAAAATTTGGAGAAGTACATGACCACCTACTGACCTATTTAAAAATGCTAAACCCCTCTGTACACCCCATTAAGGTAGAGTTTGCCATTTATTTTACATTATGCTTAAGGTTAAAGAAAATAGGAAAGGTGATTTAAATAAAGAACCAGGGAGCCCCCATATTTTTGTTAGTATACTTATTCAGTGTAGTTTACTAGAAAAATTGATTATACCCTGGTTTAGTATAAAATAAATAGGATACCTTTTATTTTAAGAAAACAAGGAAAACTTAGAAAAACCCTACAAAAATAACCCCAAGGTGAAAACACCCCAACCTTTGGGATGGTTAATCTTTTGTTATGAAGGGCATAGGAAAAATATGAATTCTGCTGTTTGACATTTTTCAGATAACAAGGTAGTGGAAAGTGCCTTTTTGGCATTAAACTTTGGAAAATCACAACTAAATAACCATCCCTTAGCTTTCTGTGATTTTTGGCACAGAAGCTTATTATTACTGTTAGATGCCAACAAAAATAACCCTTAGGACAGAACCCACCCCTAGTTAAGAGTTGTAGTACAAAGTGGCCCATTTACACAACTTTTGTTATTTTTGTCTAAAGCATAGCCTTTTTATTTTTGAACCTCAAATTCCTCGAACAGGCTATATTGACCAATGGCAAGCCACTGTAATTTTTGTAGAATTTTTGGAAAAAGTTAATTCACTGTTGTAGTTCAAACCTACACTAGAATTCATAAATAGAAAATGAAGAAAGGGAAAATGAATAATGGAAATTAGTGTCATCCTAAAACCCTTTGTAAATTGTCCACTGAAATATATAAAGGAAATACCAATCCACTATGCTTATCCTTAACAAAACCTAAACCTAGAGTGATAAGCATAAACCACTAAAAGCCACATATGACTAATGAACCCTAAGTTGCCAACTAGCTTAGTTTTTCTTCCTTTAGCATAAAGTTATTAAATCCTGCATCATCATGACATACATATTCATTGCATTTCGATAGACTGTAACCTCGCTGATGGAGAGTACGTCCTCGTGCCGGAGCAAGGAGCTGCTCAGGAGGTAGCCCCGGATCCAGCACCAGAGCCTGCACCAGAGGTTCTGCCTGCCCCAGCTTTGGAAGGCAAGCCCCGGTTTTATGCATAACCTGTTCTATATGCTATTTTACTACACTTAATGTTTGTAGGCTTGTATTGTGCACTTAAGTGTAGGAGTTGTTTGAAACCCTAGTTGCATGAACTCAGGATTCCTTTTGAGATGGATACTAGTATGCTAGGTCGAGTAGCTGCTTTACTAATTAGGGATCTCGGTAGAAGTCGAGTGATTTTTCTAGCACTCGCGCGAGGTCAGGGAATTGGTTGTATCCATTTTCATATCATAATGATGATGGTCGGTGGGCAACGGTCCATGGGGATGCGTTGTCTACGGGACAAAAATTGGAATAAGGATTAAGGTGTGGTACCGTGTGTCAAGCGTTTGAACGTACTAAGCACAAGCCGAGAAATATGGTAAATCGGTATGCCTAGTACCTGAGTGAACCTGGCAGTGGACATATCCCCTCACGCGACCTGAGACGAGGTCTCCCTTTCCGGTTATGGTGGGTACAAGTGCGGTCACTGCACGACGGCAGTCGGGGTCAGTGAGGCATTGTACGCCAAGGCGGTGAGCCCTGATCTGCTGACGGGGAATCGATGGGGACGGTTGATGTGTGTGGGGACGGAGTGCCTCGCCATGTCGTGTGTTTAGGTTTACCTTGCAAGGATAAAAACTCGATTCGAATCGTCTGCTTCTCGCAGCTAATGAGACTGCTTGATCCATGTTGCTACATTGAGTAACAAGTGGAAATATGATGAGATGATACAAGATGTTGATTGCTAAAAATGTTTGCCACTATGTATGAGTAGTTAGTACATATTCAGCCTTAAGAGAGTCACACTTAAACTTGAGAAAGTTAAAACTTGATTTAGAAACTCAGCTAGTGCTTTTGGCAACCATACCCCACAGCCAAACAACTGCATGTCTAGAGGTAGAGGAGTAGACTCCTCACACCGGGTAAGTCTAGCTGAGTATTAGTATACTCAGCCTTGCTTGTGGCATAATTTTTACAGGTTCTTTGGAGGACATGGTTGCTGGAGTGACTTGGCCGTCCATCTTGCCACCGGGATGGACTGTCGAGTGGGACCCCACCTCGGCTGACGAGGCGCATGAGGAGTGATGGGACAGGCTTCCCGATCCCTCCATTTATCTATCGTTAGTTTTATTCTGCTGCACTTCGAACAATGATGACTACTTTTGCAAAACTCCGATGGTGATGTAATAATTTAATACTCCTTAATGTATGGTTTTATGCTTTATTGTATTTGCTCTATGACTCACCTTCGAGGGAGATTGTGGTACTTGATCCTGTCAGTGGCCTCGTCGGACTAGACCCGAGGGATTGACGGGTTATTCCCATTTAAGTGTGGTCTAGCCTCTAAGGCGGGACTTAGGCACTTAAGTCGGAATAATTCAGGCAGTTCCGCCACAGCTGCGGGCGGCGGCTACGTACATGGAGGCCGAGGCACCGCCCCGCGGCTGGCGCTGGGGTGTGCTCTGGCTCGTCAGCGTCGAGGTGAGCCCACTGCCTTCGATCCGGTATGGGTTTGGCGGGCGGGCGGTGGGAGCTGAGTACAGATTCGGGACGGAGTGGTCGGGAGAGTTCGGGGGGCTCAGCATGCTCTCAGCGGATTCGATATAGGCTGATGCGAGCGTCGTGTTTGGAGGTTGATTTGGGGGGATTTGGCTTCCCTGCTGTGCGTAGGGTTTTACTGTCACTCACGGCGGAAATTTGTGTCGTTCTTACTCCTTCCAATCCACGTTTCTGCTCGCGCCATCGCGCGTGCTGGCTGCCGCCTTCCTTAGCTACCTCGGCGCTTGTCGGCCAGCCAGCCTACACCCTTGTCGCTGAAGTCGACCCTGACGCTGAGCCGCTCCCGTATGTTCTCCCACGGAGGCAGCTCCACCATCTCTGCTGACAGATTGTGGGCAAGTTCGTTTGGCTGGCTTCGAGCCAGAACCGGATGCTACTATTTGATTTATAGACAAGATATTGTGGTTTCAACCTGCCAGTGCCAGTTTTGTTTTCGATTTGGATGAGTATCATGGTGATTTGGGCATGGTCTGTAGGAGAGGCCGAGAGGGATGTGCATGCCATCCCCCTGTTGTGTGTTCTTCGCTGAGCACTGGACGATTGAAGCTTGGATGATTAATGGGGTTGTGTTCTGTTATGTTTTTATTTGCTCTATTGTGTTTTCCCCTTCACGTAGTCATCTTTGTCATAGAAATGGTGGTGGGCTGGTGGCCATGTGTTTGAATTCATAAGCAGAGAAGTGCGCATCTTGAGCCGTATGCGGGGAAGACGACAGTGATTCTCTCTCCATGACACTGTCGTACATTCTGAAAGGGAACTGTTGGAGTATGAACTTTTTTAAGGAGCAAAGTATTTTAAGGACGTCCCAATACCTATTTTTATTGGGAGATATGTTTTCAGAAGCTATTGGAGATGCTCTAAGGGCTCTATATCTATTTGGGTCTCTATTATGTTCTACAGGTTGGTGTGGCCCACATGTCAGACATCGAGGAAGGAGAGGAAAAGGTGAACAGGATTCAACAGACCATGACAACTGACATGTGGGCCACAACAATCCGTTAAGACATAATAGAGACCCGAATAGAGATTGGGTCCTTAAAAGACATACTTTAAAAGTGTATGTACCGGGTTGACACAACCGAAAAAGTTTAAGGACTAGAATTATATTTTACTCATCAAATTAACCATGGTTTACTATATGGCAACTAAGACAATTTAATAAGCTAAGAGCATCTCCAATAGTTATGTAAATTTAGCCCCTTAAATTATCTTTACTACTATTAAGGCTGTAAGGGGTAGGCTGCCTCCCCTGGTTCTGCCTTCGGTGAATCTGCACCGTCCGCTCGCTTCCGTAAATCTACACCGTCCGCCCGCCCACGCCCACGTTCGTCCCCCCGCCTCCCCTCCCCCTCCCCCACCCTGCGTGAGCCGCCGCCCCGCCTCCCCACTCCATGGGTCGAGATCGATCCTCCTCCCAAATCAAATCCCCAAACCCCGGGCCAATGCTCCGCTCCTCCTCCTTGCCGTCGTGCGGTTGAGCGCCGACGACGTTCGGGCTCCGGCGGTTCCTGCAGGAGCAGCCAGCGTTCCGCCCCGCCGTGCCGCCCGACCGCTTCATGCCTCTGGCCGACCGGATCCGGGACCTCGGGGTCGGCGTCGCGTTCCCACGGATCAACCTCGACGGCCTCGTGCCGCCTGCGCCGGTGCCGGCCAAGCGGGAGCCGGACGCGGCGCTGCCCGTGGCGAGCCTCACGGTGGAGGAGGCGCGCAAGGTGCTGCGAGCCACGCAGATGGAGGCGGCGCGCGTGCGAATTCGGGAGTCCGGCGCCGGCGCCGTGCCGTACGCCGACTTCCTGCGTGGACCGGGTTGAGCTTTGCCGGTCGTTCCAGCTTGCAGTGAGCTCCCATGATTGGGAAAGCGCCGAGGGGCTGGTAGGAATGGCTGATGCACAATGGCTCAACGATGTGCTGTGTGTGGCAGTGGATGCGATTTGGTTCTTGAGTGATAGGGATGAGCTGCTTGCTATTGTGGGGCTGATCAAAAGGGTTGTGTCTGATGGCGCAAAAGATTTTACCCGTGCTACGCTCCGGACATCATTCCTCGCATCGTGTGTATCAGCATGTAGGGGGCGGTCGACTAGCCTTGCTGATGCAGTGAGCTTCATGGGCTAGAAGTAAGTTTGTCGGAAACATCTCCAATGGTTACATGCTCATAACTTACAAGTATTGCATGCTTTATAATTCCATGAGTCTTATCGAATCCAATAAGTCCACTTGAATATCATATTTGGGCAAATTGTGAATGATTGTTCTGTATGTTTCAGATTGCATGAACGACTTCAAGAATCCCAAGGTGATGAGGTATTGAAAGCAGAAGCAAGTGCAAAGGTGCACAGGTTTACAGAATGGGCTCTAAAGTGTATCGGGCTGCATTCACGTGTTCGAGAGAACAGGGGCAAAGGAAACCACGACACTGTAATTGAGGTTCAGCTTCAGTTGTCTGCTTTCAAGATATTTCTTGATCTTGCTGATAATGAGCTTACTGGGAAGGATTTTATGGAGGCTTTTGATGCTGCATGCTTCCCTCTTACACTCTTTTCAACCACCTTTGACCAAGGATGGGCATAAGGAATATCAGCAGCTGCAGTACAAGGCCTTTTAGAGTTGTTGGTAGAGGGTGGTCCAGACAATGTGAACCATGCTTTCTTGAAGCTTCATGCTATGGCAGCACTGAGCTCGTGCAGATCTTACTTCAGGTAATTTTAGTGTACTCATGCAATTTAGTTTATTACAAGTTCCAGGTGTAAATATAAGTCTTTTTAGAATGTGCACTGGTTTGATTGAGCTTTTTTGTTTGGCCACAAATACATGACAAATTATGTAGATTAAGAACACAGAATTGATATTACTTTATTCATCACTAAACAGACATTTTCACAATGTATTGTTCTTTTTGTTTGAGACAATATGATTTCATGGATTTTACAAATTACAGTGCTATATTGGATACCATGTCAATGTCTTAAATGACTTCTGCAGCCATATGATCATCCCCTATTGAGCAGGGAGTGTATATGCATGTAGCAATAATAAATGTTTCTTGATTGCTTGCCTCACACAGTGGTCCCAGATAGTCATCAGATTCAGATCATAGTTAGATGAATACAAAATCTTCTGCATACATTATTTATTCTTTGCTACACAAATTTTCTTTCCTTGGATATTTCTTGGAAATGAGACCTTTTCTTTTTGGACAACTGCAGTATAATAATATATTGGTACAGAACATGTTTCAGTTTCATGTAATGTGTTATCTATTCTGAACTATGAAACTTCCAGAACTGTGTTTAGATCCACGGTCCTTGTGGATTAGTTATAGGATGCTTAATAACCTGATCCATACTCTTGGGGACAAATAGTAGGTTGGTAATGGCACTGGTAGTTGAGGTGCTAGATCTCATGCTTACACCAGAGAACCTGTCACACTCAAGGTTTAGTATAAGTCAGCTTTGTGGGTTTAATGAGATTGAATCTCATTCCCTTAAATATTAGCTCAAGATATTGTCATTTCACTCAGTAATCTTTTCACTGGTAGCTGCAAAACCAAATTTCTCGCGTATAAGCATAGTGGAGTCATGAACCCACGATGGAACGTGTTATTGTCTTCCTGAATTAAACTAATCTGCACTGCCTGTTGATATGGTGTTTGTATCAAACACATTATAGTTATAGTACAAGACTACGATACCTAACATAGGAGTGAAGTATTGTTGTAATTCATAATACTTGGTGTAGGCCAAATCCAGATAGAGATGCATCATGCATGTGCATCGTTATAAAATCAAATACAGTTTTGAGGCGCAGTTTATCATGGTTGGGCCATTTCTGAATATGCAAACTTTATAAACTGGGTGATAGGTTCTTTTCCTTGTGCAAACATTAACATTTGGGATGTTTTCATTATGAGGTTGATAGGTTGTTCAACTTTATCATGTGCTTAGTGAGTTTTGCACTATTTTATCTCTTGGTGCAAATCTATATCTTAAACAAATGGCAGTTGAAAGCATTTGAATACATTTCATTATTTGTACCTGTCCAGGTTGCTCAAAGAAACAGTTTGGACATTGATGTGGACCTAGCCCTTGGCTTTGCCGCACACTATGGGAAGATCAATACCATGGGATGCTTGGTTGAAGAAGGTAATGCTATTGGCTTTCTTGGCCCTTTGATGCGTGCTGCTGAATGTGGGTGCCTCCAAGTTGTGGAATGGTTTGTCAACCATGGGTGTCGAGAAATGGAGCTTTGCCTAGCCCTTACTGCTGCCACCTCTAATAGCCAGATTGTAGTTGATGCTTATCTTCTTCCTCTTGTCCCACAACATGTTCTTGCCCCCCTCAGCATTGAGATTATCAAGGCTGTTGGTGAGAGGACTACGGGTTCCCTATAGGGTGTGGATTTTCTTCTCCGCTCGGATTTCCTCAATGACCCAGCTGCCACATATGCCGTGGCAGACAGTATTGCAAGATGCACCGATGAAGCTGTGGATGCAAAGCTTAGGTCTTTCATGAATGAGCACTGGAGCGAGGAAGCTTTTTGTGCGGGATTCGAATCTGCACAGCAGCACTTTGTTAATTTCATGAGAATAATGGAAAGGGGTGAATCACCAATCCGCTTAGGGGACCTCCCACTTGAGCTGGTGATTGCCATGGCCTACCTACCGATGTATAAGGAATGCATGAATTCCAATGGGCGACTTTTGCCTCAAAGGCTTAGAGGTCAGCTTGTGGAGGCTGCAAGAAGGCTCGAGGACCGGCAAGTGGAAAGGGGTAGCCAAAGCAGAGAACTCTTGGCCATCTTGGAGCACCACATACCACGATTCATGATCCAAACTTGAAGGTAAGCGCAGGCATCCACTCTGAACCACTGCTGTCAATGCAAGCAAAAAACAACTTACAAGGGGAATCCACGCCGTTTTCAGTGCCGCCACCATGTTCCTGCTTGGGGGGACATCACCAAATGATAGCATATTGAGTTGGCTCTCCTGCATGCGATCTTTGGAGAGTATATAATTCTGGGGAATGGTGTGTGCCTTGTCGAGGCATGTGTCGGAGTGTTTTACTGGGACCGTAATCTTCCATGAAAAAAAATGATATAAGCCTTCGGTATGTAATCCTGAGTTTTCGGTGTAATTCAAAACACAGTTAATGCTTAATCCTCAGAGCTGCATATAACCAAGTGGTGCTTACCTGGATTTGAGGACCTCTGATGCTTGTTTATCTCAAGTGAGCCTTTTGAGTCTTCATGTTTCGTTGAAGAACATCATTACATGCACTATCCATTTGGCAAAATTAATAGCAATTTGTATTTCTTCTCTGTTTCAGGAGTGCTGGCTGGTTCCTATTGGCTATAAGATATTCAGATAGTGTATGCCTATCCAACTGAAGTAGGCCTCCACATAGAAGAAATACAAATTGCTATTAATTTGTTTCGTTGTTTTCCCTGATCCGTAATTTGATTTTAGATGCAGTACTCGTGATCCAACCTATTTGGGATGCAGTACTCGCGCAAGCGGTACTTCGTGCTCGAGGACACCGCGCTCCGCTGCTTCAAGTTTGCGCCGTCCTCCAAGGGCGAGGTACCCTATTGCCACCACTGAATAACTACAGGCCCCCTCCAATCATGTTTCGTTGTTTTTCCCTGATCCATAATTTGATTTTAGTTGTTTTTTGTGCTCCGTGATTTGATTTTGGATAGTGAAGATAAACTTATGCATAATCCAGCACTTGATCCGAGGTCGGCTTTTGTCGAGCGACTGATGCGCAGACATCTCTGTATCTGAGTCCTTAACATCCTGTAATGGTTTTGACCATTGTTTTCTATTCTTGTGCTGTTGAATTGCATCTCTATATTTTTCTTTGTAGTATCTGATGGCGAAACCTCGAAACAATCTTAGAACACATTTCGACACATTGCTAGCAACACTTTGAGTGATAAGTATATTATTTTCTAATGATGCTGCAATTATGCTTCAATTCTACAAGGTGTGATGGCAGCTGAGCTATGTTTCTTCAACTAACCAAAAGTACACTCGTGGAAATGAAAATGTGTTTGATGCCTTTTTTTTGCTGCGCTACGCGCTGCGCAGGTGGATTCTTTCATTGTTTTTGCAGTCTAAGTTTCGGGGTTGACCTTCAAGAAATAAGGCTGATGGGTGTACTGCAGGTATATGTAATGCGTGTTTCTGTTATGAGCTATGTATTTTGTCCATGGACAAGATAAAACTGGTGTTTGGTAAGTATTTATGTAAAACTGGTGCCTCGCGTTCTTGATTGCAGAGAATTGCAATAGCTTATCTGCTGACCGCCCTCTGTGAGATTTGGATTAGAGGAGATGAAGATGTAGGCTATGGATACGATTTGCTCAAGCGATACCGCTATTAGCTGTGAGTTTAGTTAGACCAAAAGTACTCCCCTTTCTGCACTATGGGAAGGATCATGAGCCATTTTGTTCGTAGGCGTAGTCGTGGCGATCACATACAAGTCCCTGTTGTACGATATCTATGTTCCTGACTGGGAGTACCAGACATCAGCTCCTGGCTCCATAGAGAAGCATTTCTTTGTAGGTTCTACTTCATCATTTCTTTATGCTAAGAGGTTTTATTACTGATGAGCTTCGAATTCGCAATCTTTCTTACTTAGGTGAAATGTGGAGTAAGAGGTGACACCAGCCCAGGCTGCAATGCGGTTGGCATGATCAACCGTAAAATCCTGGGCATCCAGCATCTCTACGGCCAACCTGTTTATGCACGATCCAAGGTTCTTTTTTTTGTTTAATAGCATTTATATTCGTTTTTCTTCAGGAGACTTCTCTGCCTCTTGTCCGTACGATCTCTGATTTCTGTTCTCCTGTGGCAGCAATGCAGCATCGACTCACCACAAAATGGGCCCCTTCCTCCTGATGCGCCCTCTTGGTGCCAGGCCCCTTTTGACCCCCATCTTACAACGTGGTGGACGAGCCGGCGACAGTGGCGGAAGTCGGTCTCGGGCCGCGATGGAGTTGAGCACCGGCGGTGCGTTGTCGTCATTGGGGAAGAACGAGTCCTACCTGTGTGCTAACAAGGTCGACCTCGAGAGCCTAGACATCCAACTGGACAGCAGGCGCTGATCCTGCTCGCTCACCCTCGGCCCACTGCCGACCGCCCCCAAGGTGCCCGCTAGTGTCTCCGCCAAACGCGCCTTCCCAGGCCCCGCCTAGCGCCCTGTCGCTGCCTGGGCTACCGACGACAAGCAGGCCTTCACCGCCGCGCCGCCGGCCGCCAAGTAAGACCCCGCTTTGATATTTGCCACATGCATGCCTTACCGTTTCTGCCCAGAGTTGGACTTGTACGTCACTGCAGGCTGAGCTGACTGATGCAGTGATGTTGATTTGTGCAGAGCGCAGGTGGTGGGATGGCCACCCGTGCAGAACTATCGAAAGAACACCCTCGTCGCGAGCTCCTCCAGGAGAAAGGCACCGGCAGAGGACGCCAAGTCCACAGCTCAGACCATGTACGTGAAGGTCAGCATGGACGACGCGCCCTACCTCAAGATGGTGGACATCAAGATGTACTCCAGCTACGAGGACCTCTCCATGGCGCTTGAGAAGATGTTCAGTTGCTTCATCACTGGTGAGTACTGTTCGGTTCTATGCTTCTGTCTAATGCATTTCCCTCTTGTAAGTACTGCGTCGTCCAATGCCATTTCTGCCAGAGAATTGTCAAGCTACAGGTAATTCTAACAAGTAATTAATGATTTTTATGGAACTTTATATTTGTGGCTTATATATTTCCTTGACTATATAGGGTTTGCAACTAACACCACTTAGTTGACCTAAATGTGCATTCATTTTGCATGATTTATTAGCTTATAACGGAAGACTTCTGTTCCACTAACTTGCTTGGATGGTTTTGATGAATCTTTGCTTCCTTCAATAATAGATGATCTCTTCTTTCCTTTTCTTTGAGCGCAATTCATCTATTTGAAATAGCACAATACTGTAGCTCAAATGCTACAAACAGCATTCATCAAGCAAGTAGGCTGTTGCTAACCTTTTTTCTGGACAATTTGTTGCATGATACATAAGAATCTGGTCTCGTCTTTGGTCTCCCTGTAGTGTGAATACTAAAACTTTATTTCAATACTATATTTGTGGCACTTGCGAACTCTCATTTCTTGCAAGCACTCTTTTTTGTGAAATGCTTATTGATTTGAAGGTGCTTTCAGATCATGTTTCCTTCAACACTACAATGAATTGGTGAAAATTGGACAATGATGAAGACCATTTGTGTCACTGAATATCTAAATTACGAAGGAGGTATTTGCTATGGATGCTATTCTATTTGTTATTTGCGAATTAATATTTGTCCATTCCATCACGTAAGCTATCAACATTTGCTGAAAACAAAGGTTCTTTACTGTCGAGCATTGGAAGATATGTTTGGCCATTTCCTCAATGTTGATCTTGCACTGCTAGATAATATAAAAAGGACAGACCCAGTACTGGTGGCTCCCACTAAATGTATATTTTTCTGAGTAATCTCATCATCTGTGTATAAACTGTGTCTATCATCTCTGCAGACTATATGCCGCTGCAACCTCTTGAAGACGAGAATGACACTGTTATCAGTTTCTTATATCCTCTAGAACCCTCGGTAAGATTCCTTATTTATTTCAGTGAATATTACCTAATCGGTGCAAACTGAAATGTAAGGTTGGGGTTGTTTGAAGTTTTCCTCTATTTTGTGAGATTATAATAAATCTGCTCACTGCCTCACTGTGGTTTTCACTTCAAATTTTTTATTAGTTTCTCTTTCCAACATTATTGTATTTGATGCTTCCTAATTTATGCGTGCATTTTGATTTCATATAGGTGTAGATTGTTGTCATGCATCACTATGTTTATTTTCTACTGCTTGTTGGGTTGTAGATTGTTATCATTATAGATTCTTTGATGGGCACGGTAATTCTTATTTATCCTTTTTATGTTGGGTTGTAGGATATATTTATTGACTTTGTGATATATTATAGGTGAAGCAGGGCAGAACAAGAAGAGGCAGGTTTCAATCTCGAAGTGGACAACTCTTCGCTGTGGCACTTTTTGATTCATGATGGTCTCGGATGAAAATCTTGGGCTGAGAAGAATGAACGATATATGCAAAAGCTCACAAGGAGCAAGCTGAGAGAGATGTAAGTACATATGCTTTTCACATCCATATCAACTTTATTATGCTTGCTTTAGTCCATGTCAACACTCAAAACAGTCTACACTCTAGTGTTCATTTCAGAGATGAAATAGACCAAGTAACAGCTCACCTTTGATTATAGCATATCTCACCAACATTTGTTATTATCTAAAACTGTTTTCAGCTTTCATATCTCACCACATTTTCAGTCCGTGATTACAACATGCCTTGGTCCTTTGACTACACTTGCTTGGATGCTAACAACCCACTTGTTTGTTTGGACATTGTGAATTATAGAGAATTGGAGACACTTTAGACTTTGAAATTAAGAGGTGGTCTACTGGAAAACAGGGCAACTTGCGCGCTTTGTTATCAACTTTACAATATGTGAGTTGATGATACTTTTGGTACTGGAGAATGAAGCTAAACTGCATGTGGTTTCTACCCATAGCTCTGATGTTGCGCTCTTGTAGATTCGTCCGAGTGACAAGAAGGTAGATTACCAAATCCAGAAGCTCACCAATGCGGCTGACAATGCCACTGCTCGAGAGAAATCAGGAAATGCAGAGGCGAATGGGAAGGATGGGCATTCGGATGAGGAAGACCTCCTGAAGTATAGGCCAAACCCAGATATGATGGACATAGACTGGTCCTGATGGTCAGGTGATGCTTTTCACTTCCTTAATGATTCTATACACTTGTTACATCGCTAAACAGATGCCAGAAGCTTCCTTTTGTGCATTCACAAACACCGTACATGAACATTACTTTGTGAAATGACTAAAATAATTAATAACTTGTCCGCACTTGCAATATTGGAACATATCAGTTGGTTTAGCGCAAATATCAATAAGTTCTCATATTTGTGTTCGTTCAACTTCTCATCCACCAATCACCAATGTGGTACACTTGCTACTGTGGCCACTTGAATATGCCAGATCACTAAACAACCTTCGGTCAACAGGAGTGCTTGCTCGTGTGTACTTGAACATGCAATTCCTGGCGCATTCTTCTGTAAGTATTTAGTAATACATGAGAGTAGCAAAGAGTTTAACCTCTAAGATGTCTTCAAATATGAAAAATGAGTAAAATGGTTATCTATTATTATCCATCTAAAGAATACATGTAATACATGTAAGTGTATGTACTCGTCATACTAAGGCTCATGGTATTAGTAGTTGTTGATAGGATAACACTCATTTTAGCTTTTACTAATTGTCGTCAAAACACTGCTGCAGATAACGAAGCGGAGCACCTGAACTAGCAGTCACGTCTGCAATATACACACCAGCAAAACACTCCTGTAACACTAAACAGTTCATGCATATCCTTGACTGAAGACGATATTGCAAAGGTTTCAGACATCAGCTTTGGCGTTGACAAGAAACAAGATGACGAGTACAATGCTCCTGATGAGTACAACGCAGTGTATAAGTTTGCTTTTTACTGCTTGAGACCATCTCTGGAAGGCGTTCATATTTTGACGACGATGTGCTCCTATATTTTCCTTTCTGAATACCAAATTCTTTAATGTGTCCTCTTGTGTGGAATCAAGTTCCTAATTTAGCTAGAGCAATACTTAAAAAGAGGAATCACAATTAGTTGTTTTTCATGTGATTGTATAACAATTTCTCGTAAATGAATATAATGCTGACTAATTTACTGTTTGTGTGAATGGGTGTTGGCAAAATCTTCTAAGATGGTTCCTGACTAATTTATATGTTCCCGTTGCAACGCACGGGCACTGACCTAGTATATGCATAAGAACATTACACCATACAAAGAAAAACATAATAAAAACACGCAATACGAAATAGAGTGCGCTATTATGGTCACGCGACGAAGAGAAATGCGACAGTCGGAGCTATGGTCGAGAAGATATCGCGTTTACGCTGAACAAGTATAACTATAACCATTAATTCGATATTATCAAATATAAATTATATCTAATATTTAGTTTTGATTAACCTACTATACTAACAGCTGTCAGATAAACCAGAAATTTAATTAAAGTGAGATATTCTAAGCGAGGCGAATTTACGACGTACGAAACAACACGACAGCGTGCAGAACGACGCGTGGACACGTACGACATGCGTGAATGGGAATGCGCACTACACGCAAAACGACGCGTGCGTCACGCGCGAATGACATGTGGCGACACGTGACAAGGTGTGTGACGTGCAAAACAAAGCGTGAACGATGCACGGCCACACGCGACTTAGCGGGCTGACGACGCGCGAAACAGCACGCCACCGCGTGCGGAACAGCATGCGCGACTGGTGAGAAAAACTAAATAGGTGATACGTTTACAGTTTACACTAAACAAATATTAAGTAAATTAAAAGTATTTAAGTTAACATTAACCATGATAATGTTTATTATCAAAGCGCAAGTCGAAAACTATACATAATCAAATTGGAATATTAATCTAATCAACATTAGTCGAGCAAACATTAAATAAATTATTTAAAATACGTGACCCAACATATTAACGTTGTTAACATGAGTGATTATAAGCAAAAACAATTTATTATCACGAGCAGACGCCGTGCGACCCACGTGATACACAAAAGCGGCGCGCGAAACACGCGAATGACACGCGAAATAACGCGTGAACATCGTGCGTGACAGCACTCGCGACATGCGAGAATCACTAACAATTATTGTGTTTATTGTAAACGAGTATTAATTTAGAACATGCGAGTTGGCATTAATCACATTACTCTATGTTATAAAAACACAAATAAAACTATAAAATTAGTTTTATTTAAATTGCTATTCTAATAAATATCGGATGAACAAATAATTAACTAATTTATTAAAACTTGTGTCGTGACAAAATAATGTTACTAACACAAACCTAGATTCCTGATTTTAATTATTATAAAACATATATCAAAGATATTTCAGAGTAATATCTAATTTAGATTTAATCCGAATTATAATTTGAGTAGAAGTCATATTTCAAAGCTCGACAAGTTATATCTGTGTTACATAGAATTCGTAGCGTCTAAATTATTAATTTAGAAGAGAAGTGGCATGCGAGAACCAACAGACGTCACATCTATATTAAATAAGTATTAAATTAAAATATTTAAGTTGACGTTAATCACATTAACACATGTTTATAAAGCGTAAACTATGAATTAGTTTTAATTAGATTTCTATTTTTTATAAGCGTCGAATAAATAAATAATTATTAACTAAATAAAAACATGTGTTGTGAATAATGTTCTTACCTTGCGCACGACATTATAACAGAGCTGAAGTGGAATAATGCGGACGTCTAACGCAAAAGTTAACGTGTAACTAGTAATGCGTGGATTGTTACTACGTGGCGTGATTCTATTTGCTGGAGCCAACCACATGGAGGGTGAGCCAGATAGAGAGTAGCCACAGACAATCTAGAATCTATTATGAGGGGGCAGTTCCATTTGGCTGGCTACGTGCAGATCGTGGAGGCCTTGCTACATGCGGTGCCTGTGTGTGCAATAAAAGACATGCAAGTGGGTCCCACACATAGCTTCTAATCTCTATTGCATGACGATAACAACAAGAAAAACAAGATCACCCGTGGGGGTTGCATGCTGCATGCGGGTGGGCCCAACAGGGTAGTTCTTCTCTCCATCCTTCTCTTTCCCGCATCAGCAGGGATGACACAAGCAGGCAACTATAGGACACGAAGGGATGACACAAGCAGGCAACTATAGGACACGAGGCAGGCTGACCAGCTAGGCGGCACGCGGCTCGCCGGGGCCGAGGCACACACCGCATTGCGCTGGCGCCGAACGACGCAGCAGGTTCATGGCTATGGCCACGGCCCACAGAGCGAGGTCAAGGCTGGACAGTCATGGTAGCGAGCATTCTCAATGCAGGGGCTGGGAGAGCCGCGCCGGCGAAGGGCCCTGGTCGCACCTAGCGCGCGCAACAGAAGGGAAGGGCTAGAGCATCGCCGGCGGGCCTCTCGGTCGCTCACGGGATCGTCGGACACGGGCGTGGGGAGAGGTAGACATCTTTCCTTAGCGACGACGGACGAGGCGATGGCGCGACATGGTGGGGCGAGGCTGCTCCGGGCGATGAGCGCATGGGCTGCGCAGTGGCAGACGCACGACGGCGTGATGTACAGGCAAAACGCGGCCAGAGCGAGGCAAGCCGAGCACGGCCATGGCATGGCACGCAGGGGCGCGACATAGGGCCTGCTCGGCGGCTGTGCGAGGGCAAGAAGGAAGATGGCACTGAACTGCACATGAGAAAGAGATGCGTGAGGCTCAGACGTACGGTTTGACAGAGAAGAGGAGCAACGGGGCAGGCAGGGCCCTGAGCGGGCGCGCATCCGCCCAACGTGCGCGACGTGGGCGTGGTTGACAGCGGGAGACGCGGCTGGAGCGCGCGGGCATGGCGCTTGGCGCGGGCTGGCTGCTAGGCCCTGCTACCAGGGGCAGCGCACGACCAATCATGGCCTGGGCGTGAGGCGCCGCGCGCGGGGTTGAGCGAGCTAGAGTGCGGCGGCTGGGCAGGGCGAAGGGAGAGCGCGCGCGGCTGCTGGGCCTGGGCGGCTCGCGCGCAGAGCTAGCCCGCGGGATGGGCCACGAGGAGCTGGGCTGCGGGGAGGGGCATCGGGCCGCCGAGAGGGTAGGTTAGGCTTTTTCTATTTCTATTTCTAATTCTTTTCTTTATTTATTTTTTCTATCATTTGAATTTAGCGTTGAGTGCAAAAACAACTAAGCGAATGCACATCCAATAATTTCATCAATCAAAACATATTTTCCAGAATTATACATCAACAACAACTCTTGTAGGGTTTTATTAGCAACTATGTTTGAAATAACATTCCCTATTACTTGGGAAGAAGTGAATAAAGGAGCGAAAAAAGAGAGAAAAAATTAAAGAAGGTAACACCTGCTAGGCTACGGGGAGGGGCATCGGGCCGCCGAGACGGTAGGCTAGGCTTTTTCTATTTCTATTTCTTTCTCTTTTCTTTATTTATTTTTTCTATCATTTGAATTTAGTGTCGAGTGCAAAAAACAACTAAGCAAATGCACATCCAATAATTTCATCAATCAAAACATATTTTCCAGCATGATACATTAACAACAATTCTTGTAGGGTTTTATTAGTAACTATGTTTGAAGTATCATTCCCTATTACTTGGGAAGAAGTTAATAAAGGAGCGAAAAAAGAGAGAAAAAAGAAGGTAACACCTGAATTTGATGGATATTTGAAAAGAAATTTTATACCCCCATACCCCCAAATCCAGGGTGTTACAAATCTAACCCCCTTAATAGGAATCTCACCCCCAAGATTCAAGAAGAAGCTAGCAAGAAAACAAGATTGGTTCATAGGCTGTTCACGGCTTTCTTGAGTTGACTTTGAATCTGCAAGCTTAACTTGTGAACTGGTTGCTTTGACCTTCAGATGCTCGAGACCAACTGATGCAATTCTTGAGGATCTCTTGGACCTATGGGTTAGGACCCACACACACTTCTGTTGTGCCACTTGATTCTTGTTGGTTGATGTTGATCGTATTGTCTTCATTGGGGTTAGCGGCTAACCTCGTTAACAAGAGCATTGATATGCACTTGGTGAAGATGTTGCCGACTCTGATCTTGACTGATTAAAAGAGGTTGTAGGATGCCACCCGGACAGGTGCAAGAGGAAAGGGTATATATAGAAAAGGTAAGTATAGATGGATTAAAGAGAGAAAAGGGGGAACACCCAACTACCTAACTCTATGGCACTCACCTAGTAAACTGATGCCATTGCGGACCAAGGGCCACAACATATCAACACTCATCACGAAGAGGCGAATTAGTCATAACACAAAGACAAACAGCACAAGCATACAACAACAAACATCTCATTGCTATATGTTAATGTTAACTAAATGGTTTAACAAACAGAGTCTAAGACATATCCATAGGTTTTAACAATAACATCAATGTGCGGAGTAACGAAACGTAGAAGATAAGCCTACACAGGCAGCTGACTAGGAGTTTGCCACTAAAGTAAACTAGAACTCGTGACTCGTCATAGTCCTGGAACTCCTCAAAGTCCTCCATGTTACCAGCTTCACCTCCTGAGCACTGAGAATAGTGGGGACAACCTGGGGTGGGGTGGTTTATAAAGCAAGGGTGAGTACACATCAACGTACTCAGCAAATGTCCCGTTTGGCTAAAGTGGACCAGCTGTATGTGGAGTTAAGGTTTAGCAATTACTTTTAGTTGGTCAAGTTTTATTAATATAAGTAGAGCCAAATTTTAGTAATAACACAGTTATTACCCAAAAGTACTCCCTCCAAGAGGAAATACCAGAGATTAGAATTATAATCATCATTGTTAATCATCATCATAAAAGTGGACCAAGTTCTTCTAATCGAAGAGGATCCCAAGGCTGCTCATAACCGTGAGCACGACTGATATACCAGTTTCTAACACTCTGCAGAGGTTGCACACTTTACCCACAAGCCGTGATTCCCATTCTGCCTGGGGTTCTAGCCTCCCCATTGGTCACTACCAAGGTGACCTAGCAGGGTCTCACTACATAGCCTTTACAAAGATTTCCCAGAGGTCATAGCCGCTCGTTAGGTTTCTCCAGTTTGATAAACACAGTACATGTCCCCAGAGGAAGGGTGACTAACAAAACCAAATCAAAGAACATCTGCAACCAGCCTCGGCAGAGCAAGTACTGTGCCCGGACCCCATTGACGGCCCCACGGCAAAGCCAACTACTCCTCTGGTTCCTCTAATTAATCAGCTAAGGGCATCCCATTCCACCCTCATGGTTGCACTATTATCCCGGGTTGTCACTCCCCAAATAGGTCCTTACGGAGAGGTACTCAGGAAACAGTCTGAGCCCCCTAAAGTAATCACAAGGACCTCATCGGGATAACATCATCATATCATAAAAGATCACATCATGTTCATTGATTAAGTTAAGGCAATATCATAAGCTAACCATGATTAACCCAAAAAGGTAAACAAGGGTAAGGGAAATACAGACTAGTCAATCCTTAAGTTTCAATAATGTAATGCGGGACAGTGAATTATAAAGTAAAGTAGGACATGATAGGTCCGAGGTCACTTGCCTTCACCAGGCTGTTGCTCAGGGAGGTCTCCAACAACACACTCAGGAACCTCGGACTGCTCGTTGTCTAAGTAAAGCAAGCATACATTCAATACATTTGGAAAAGTATAAATGAACAACACATCAAACATGTACAAACATTGGCACACAACTCAAAAAGTTATAGTATTAAGTGTAGGGGAATGATATCAAGTTATAAAATGGACTAATCTTAAGTGGAGGATTGATTACTCTCTAAGTGTTTGGAACATGGCTCAGAAAAGGTTAAGAGGTAATTAAACAAGTAGAGATTAAATTATAAGATGAACTACTCTTATTTAGGAATTTGATATCCTTTAAGTGTTATCCATAATTACATTCCTAATTCTATTTATGTCATTAAGACCTAAAGGTTAAGCCAAAAATAAATCCATGTGATGCATAACACTAATCTCATAAAATTGAATATACTTTACTACTAGGATTCTCCTTTTATTTATTTCATTAAATAAATAAATCAACATATACTTTAATTCTATATTCTAAGTGTAAAAATTAAAGTATACAGATTACAATTGGTCATATTTTATTTGAACAGAGAATAATCTTGTGAGCATTTTGCAATTTGAACCACTAAATTTGGAGTTCATATGAAAAAGATATGAAATAAACAAGTTTTGAAGTTTGAAATATGAAATTAGGGCTAAATCTGTAATTAATTAAAATCTAGGGGGCTATTCTAAAGAAACCAGGGACCTATGCGCTAAAACAGAGGACGGCGGGTTGATTTCCTAAAACCAGGAAGTTCTTAAGCAAAACAACCACACGAAGGGCATCAGGCTCCCTCAACCGTTGGATCAAAAACCGACGGCTGAGATTAGATCACGCGGGCGCGCAAGCATGACTGACAAGCGGGGCCAGGGCATCAGCGGGTCAGGGCGGGCTAACCGGCCGGGCCCAGAGGCAGAGGCGCGGGTGAGGGGGAGAGGGGAGAGCGACCGGATCTAGATCGGAGGGCTATGATCAGATCCGCTCGGGTTAAGTCTAAACCGCCCGATCTCGGGTGGACGACCGAGATCTAACAACAGGGGGCGGACTTGGGCGCGGTGGCGCCGCTCGGTTCCACGGCGAGAGTTCACCGGAGATGAGCAGGCTGGCCATGGCGGGGCTCTGGTGGCTTAGGGAAAGGGTCAGACATGTTCAGCGCGTCACGGCGAACACGACCGTGGGCGCAGAACCAGCTTGGGGGCGCCAGAGAACGCAGACCGCGGTGGAAAAGGTTCCACGGCGGTGCAGCTAACTCCGACGAGCAATTGCGCGGGCTCTGGGGCGATACTTGGTGAAATAAAGGTATGGGAAGGTTGCTCACCTCGAGTGCGAATTCCAGGACGCTTGGAGAACGGTGGGGGTGCGGTGGAGCCTTAGGTCGACGGCGGCGGGACTCCGGCTGCGCAAAACTGCTCCGGTGAGCATGGACCGGACGAGACAGAGGGAGGGCAAACCGAAGGGTGTCCCAAGTAGCTGACGACAAGGCGAAGCTCACCGTGGCACTGGACGGGGCACGGGCGCAACGGTGGCCACAGAACAGGCATGGGTCATCGGCGGGCGGTGGCGGGGCTCTCGGTTCGCGCGGGCAGAGCGAGCGAGAGAGCGAGGGAGCTGGGCAGAGGGCGCAAATGAGAGAGGGGAGGTGGGCGAGCAGGGTGCGGGGCTCAAAAGGGGCGCGGGGGCTCGGACGTGGCCGGAGAACGCGCGGTCGTGGGCGCGTCCACGGCGGGAGATCATAGGCGAGAGGTTAGGGATGAGCTGACAGGTAGGGACGGTGGGGCAGAGAGAGGGAGAGCGGGCGTGGGCACGAGCAACAGCGCCGACAGGTCAGCCCCACGGAGCAGCGAGAGAGCGAGGGAGAGAGGGCGCTCGGGTTTGCGCCGATAGGCGGGGTCCGCCTGTCAGGCACAGAGATGCGCGGGCGCGGGCTAGGCTTAATGGGCCAACTTGGGCTGAATTGGCTTTTCTATTTTCCAGGGAATTTCTAATTGCTTTCTATTTATTTTCTCTAGGGTTTTCAATTCAAATTCAAATCAAATTCAAACCAAATCAAATATGTGCAACAATTCAAAGAATATTTAGGCTCAATATGATGCAACATTCCATGACTCATAGGTTTTGGGGCAAAATAAAATAATTGATCCTTCACTAATACAACTAACTCTAATTAAAAGAGAAAGAGAGAGAAAGAAAACTAGAGAGAGAGTGAAGCTAGAGTGAGATAGAGAAGAGTAACACCTGAATTTGGATGGTCATTAGAAAGAAATTTTATACCCCCAAATTATGGGTGTTACAATTAGTAACCATCATCGAACTCATCAATATTAAGACCATGAGCATCCACGCCTTGATCATCACCATCGTTTCCACTATTGCTTCCTTCAATTTCATCTTCCGCATCAAGATCATCAAGAATATATTCCTCATCCTCGTCATCTTCATTTGCTAAATTAGCCTCCTCTTCCTCAAGGTCTTCATTCCTTCTCTCACACCGACCAACAGCTCTCCTAGGAAAATTACGACCTCTGAGATGTGTAGATGCACCAATAGCTTCATCAACTTGGTCCCATGATAAATTGAAATCATCTCCAAGAGCATTGATAACATGAGAAGAATTAGCTAATGGATCAACCCATTCATTGTCCCAATCAAAGTCTTCTAAAATCAAAGGATCAAAGTTTTTTCCTTCCTCATGTATTTTTTGAAACCTATCAGCCATCTTTCTGTTGTATGAAACATTTACGAAGTCATTCAACCTTTTGTGCTCTAACCTATTCCTCTTTTTGGTATGCATCTACAAGTGCAAATAAAAGTAACCATTTAACCAATGAATAACTAAGGATAAAAAGTAGTGGCGAATAGAAATTGAATAATTTGACTAGCTCACTTACAAATTTAAATGTACTCCAATTTCGCTCACAACCGGATGATGAAGCACAAAGACTAACAATCCGTCTTGCAAACTTATATAATTCAATAGTACGACCACCATATGCAAGCCACCAATCTACTAAAATGGCAAGAACAAAGATTATATGTTACATGCTGAAAATGGATGGAAGGCTATCAATTTTAGAATACTTACGTGGATTCCTTGTTTGTGCATTTTTTATATCCATTGGATTTGCAAATGCCTCTCTTTGGTTCTCATAAAGAACAGCTTGGGCATCAATCTTCTCTCTAAGATCCTCACCTACCACCATTTTGACAAGCACCTCATTAAAGCAACCCCTTAGCTCTCCAACATAGCCTTCATCAACACCTGCTTTGATATTATAGAATTTTCAAGGGTTTAGGGTTAGGACACTTGACAATGTCTCCATAGCCACCAGCTAGATGTTGTTTCAACCTCTTGATACTTCCTTTTATTTGTTTGGGGCATAAAGCACATTGAATCAGCTCTCGCTTTCCCGCCTCAACATAGTATGCATATTTCCATCCTGGATCATTTGACTTTGGCCTTCGTGACTGATCTTTGAGTGGGTCATATGAGTCATTACTTTGACTGGCAGACAATGCCTCGCTATTTGTTGCCATTGAAATTGAAATTCACTGCCACACTTTAGCTAAATGCCCTAAAATCTTTATATCAATTGGATCAATAGGTGCTGCAACAGGAGTTGAATCAGGGATTGCACATCTACTTCCAACAACAAGCTTTCCAAAAACTATGTGCTTCCTAGCTTCCTGCAACACACACAGTAGAATGGCATATTATCAATAGGCAGCCACAGTGGGCAGCGGCGGCTAGAGCACTGGCTGGTTGGCGGCGGCGGATGGAGCACTGGCTGGTTGGCAGTGGCAGCTGGAGCACCGGCTAGTGGGCGAACTGTGGGGCAATGGCTGGTTGGCGGCGGCGTACCTGGAGGGCGGTTGAGGACGGTCGACGACGGCTGGCGCCTGGTTTAAAACGTCCAAAACGCGCGTTTCGACATTTAAACGACGCTTAGACATCCAAAACGAACGTTCTACACTGTTTTTAAAAAACGTACGAACATTTTAACTTCTAATCGTGTTTTAGCGCTTAAACGACGCTTAATAGTCGTTTAAACGACGCTTTAATAACCATGTATGATCGGTAACAAAAAACTATGAGTATCCATATAATTAGCTGAGTTCACTTAAAGAGGAATTTGAAAATACACATTTCACCATGCAATTTGATCTGCACTTTTATGAGGATGTACTGATGAAGTTTGTACTGTGGATAACAGCCCACCTTATAGAAGTTCTTGCAATGTGAACCAATCACAATGTTGATCAGCTGGATATATAAGCGGGCTGCAAATTTACAATTAGTGTGCATTATTAGACATGTGCATCCTTAATCTGTACTATTATATGTAATGTGTAAGGTGGTTGATGAAACAATAGTCAGGACGATATAAGGGCCTGTTTGGTTCATTGCCTAACTTGTCACACTTTGCATAACTTTTTTACCTAAGGTTAGTTCTTCAATTCGAACAACTAACCTTAGGCAAAGTGTGGTATAGTTAGTCACAAACTAAACAGGCCCTAAATCTCCTGCAGTAGCGTATGCATCAACCAAAGCTATGTAATGGTGTGACACCCAAACAATAAAAGATATAGTATAACTGTATTTCAGCAGTGTCTGCAGCAAGCAAGCAAGCTATGTAATGAAGGTAGCTTTAAGAACTGCTAGGGCATTTGTTCAAACAGTGTGCGCGCATGATCCACAACAGGCGTATACAACAAGCAAGTTAAGTAGTAACGGTGGTAGGTAAAAAACTATTGGGACATTTGATCAAACAACCTACAAGCACGATCCATGGTAGCTTTACCATGCTTCCCATGCTCGTCAATTGAAGTCCCCCATGCGCCCGTTCACACGTCCAAATGGATCATCTACATGAAGTACAACAACGCGAGGCAGGGGACGACGATGTGGATGGATGTATTCCAGAAGAACGAGGGAAGCGACGGGATACGAGAGATACACGAAGACAATGTCGGCGAGCGCATCGTCGCCAGGATGGACACGAAACGACGATCCGAGGGAAGTTCTCGCTTTTGCAAGCGTGGTGGAGCGGAGCTGGGATAGACACGATGACGAGGACCAGGAGGTTTGAGAGACACATGGGAATGAGTGTCGGGGCGACAAGTGATGGACGCAAGGACGACGAGGAGAAAGTTTGGAGAGCTTGTAAAGCACATGAAGGGAGGGAGAAATAGCAGGCGAGGCGACGTGAAGCACGAACCTTACGCGGTTGAAGCCGTTGCCAGCGGTCGAGAAGGATGGTGTCGTCGGTCGGTGGGAAACCCTATTCCGCCGTCATTAAAACCATCGACGGGTGGGTGGAGGACTCGGATTTAGATCCACTGACTTCGGTTGTTTTGAAGTTACCTGCAGTCACCACATCTCCACCGTTCTTTCTCTATCTAACGTAGCATATCAAAATTTACATTATCTTCTGTAAAGTGGGCTGACCCATTGTGCCACATATATGGCGGGAAGAAAGTGTCAGACAGAAACTTTTACCGTCTTTTTTGACAGCAGTCGCGAACCACAGTAGCTGGCTCATTGGATTGCTGCTTATTAATAGACTAGGTGTATGCCCGTGCGTTGCTACGGAGTCAATATGTAATGGTAAAATACATTGAGATACGAAGTACTATGATAAAATGCATTGATATGCAATATACCTGTTCTAACAGCAATATTTTTAGCGTATATAACCCAGAGCTGTTTTCCATTAGTGCCTTAATATATTAGGGATCATATTGGAAGACATTGAACCTATGACTCTAATCACATCCAATCATGCAACTTCAGCATCTATGTGACATCCATATAAAATAGAAGAGCAGAACACATTAAACCTGGGAATAAAAATCAATGGCAGTAGTAAATTCCTTCTGTCGAAATGCATTGTCACCCTGTTTTTTGAGTTCAACATATCTTGCATCTGATTCGTCCACATCTGGAACGAGAGCTGCAGCAAAAAATGAAGTATAAAGAGGATGACATAGCGGCAAATATGAACATTTTGTCTTAAAAAATGTGATAGAAAACGTCAAATTTTAATCCACATGACGAACCAAAAAAATATTCTAGCACAACAAAATCTTTACCGTTGAGATTAAGCACCTCTCATTTTAGTCCAGGCACTGGTGTTGAGTCTGGGCCTCCACGTTGCTCGTCCTCGACGACTCCGGCCTCCTCGTCTTGCACGAAGACGACGACTGCTCTATGCTTGTCAACTGGTTAGTAGTCACAGACACCGTGTCCAGCGTCCTCTGTTCTCCAGCATGTAACTTGTGCCAAGAGCACCCACCAGGCCTCCACACCAAGCATCAACAAATAAATAGGCGTAATCTTTTGAGTCGCCGCAACTATCCCTCTACCTTCTCTGTTCAGCTTCGGCTACTTAGAAAGCCAGTGGTGGCAGAGGCAGGCTGTTGTAGAGCCCCGACTGCATCCTCCTCTTCCTGAGCCTCTCTGCAATGATGAAGGCAAGCTCCAGGGACTGGGAGGCGTTCAGCCTTGGGTCACAGTGGGTGTGGTAGCGGTCGCTCAGGTCATCGAAGGTCACAGTCCTTGATCCACCAATGCACTCGGTCACGTTCTGCCCAGTCATTTCAAGGTGGATGCCTCCTGGGTGACTTCCTTCTTGATCATGCACGTCGAAGAATGCACGCACTTCAGCCTGTTAGATATGGAGTTCGCGATTAGAGCAATGGTAAGGTATTAGTTGGAAGGCCAGAATGGAATGTTCCTAGATCAAGTGTAAACACTCCAGTAGAAATACATGTCTAGAGTAAACGAGCAAACATAGAACTATACAGATCCAATGTGTCAACCAAATCATTGATCAAAGCATTGCCCTTAGAGTGGTATTTTAACATCCATTCATGAAGCTGAGAATACATCAGCAAATGGCTTCTATCAGAACTTAGGGTCAAAACTCATTAATAACAGCACCTAAAATGCAGACCCAAAGTATGCTGCCTTAAAAATGAATTAACAATTTGAACATGGTCGTTTACCCCCAGCCCAGCCAAGAACATTATTGACCTATTGAGGATAAGTAGCCTAGTGATCCTACTTCTATTAAATCATAAGCAGATACAATATTCCAGAAGTATGAAATATGCCCTTAAGCTCTGCAAGCTTATAGCCTTACAAAGTAGAAACATAGAGCAAAAGAAGAGATGGGAACTTCAGGTATCATTCCATATTCCTAATACAGCCATATGAATGCCCAAACGAAAACTGAGGTTCATTCAAATTGATCATAATAGGAACAAGAAGTTCCCGGTGGAAGGTCACTCGCCAGAATTGAGTCGAATGGACGAATCTTCAGGCCACAAGGGGCCTTGCTGGTGTTTCCACGCATAGGATCAGTAATCCATGTGATAATCAATCCAGCATTGCGAACAACACGGATGAGATGAGGCAACTTCACTCTCATGTTCTCTTCCCCCATCCTTGTAATTATGGTGATCCTTCCAGGTTTGTTTGAAGGGTCCAGAATCTCAATCAGCTTCACCAAGTCACTGGGGTTCATTTTGTCGCTCACCTACATTCCACAAAATACATGCCAATTTGACAGTTAGGATCACAGGACAAGTACAGTGCCTCGTTTTTTTAAAATAAAAGAGTTGGAGCTCTGATTTGTTGCTCCATGTTCCAAGAGAATATAGGAAAGGTAAGACTGATTAAACCTATAATTGAAATATTTAACAATTCGAACATCATGACCAACACCAGTCCAGGAGACCAAAATTCACCAGCAAACCAATCACCAGATGGTATACCCAAGGTCCAAGAGTAATACTTAATTATTTGACAAAAAAAAATAAACAGCTTCCGCTGACTCAACCAAAGAATAATGAATGCTCGGCAGGCTACTGTTCTTCAAAAACCCACAGACTTGCCTGTTCTCAAGCAGCAGGACTTCATTACTTCTCCATCAAAACAAGGCCCTACTTGTTGAGTAGGAACACAGAAGGAGTTAAAGTGTAGGATAGTAAGTTATCCGAGTCAGATATGAAGAAAATAATCTGAGTCAGATATGAAGAAAATAAGTTGTGGGAAAAAATAGTAACAGTGGTTTATCATATCTGAAGAAACAACTAAATAATAGTAAAGGTACCATACTTGTAGGAAAGTACCATCATATGAGATGCGCTACATATATTGTGAATCTTATTGTGCAAGATGGACTTAAGAAGTGGACATTTCAGTGAAGTGTGTTCGTGCTGCTGTTAGATACAATATAGACTTCTCACAATCTCCAGTATCAGATAATTTCCAAGGTAGGGACGCATTTCAAAATTCCAAATACCCAAATACACGGTGATAAACAAATACCAACAATTACCTTATTAATATCAGAATTTAGAACAAGCATAAATGCATAATAGCAACCTGCAAACCTTGCGTGAGGAAAGGGGTCCAGTTCTACCGTCGAGCGTGACAACCTCGAATCCTATGCTTTCTCCGCCCTCTCTCCCTCTCCTGCAAACATAGACGACACATAGAAATTGGTAAAATGCACGGTACAAGTCCAGAGTATGGTGACAGAACAGAAAAGCACCTCAAGAAACACTTTGTCGTAGGCGTTGTCATTTCAAACTTCAAGTAGTTCAGCAAAAAAAGCTTCCATTTCTAGAACCTTTGAATGTACAGGTTATTTATTAGTGACAGTGAGTGACAAACAAGAGAATATCAGATAATGTCTGCTGTATCTTTTTTTAAACACACACACAAAACAAACCTCGTCTTTGAAGTATGTATTGTCTGTTATGTAGCAGAATTCTTCTACCTCGGGTGCACATATCTCCTCGTATGTTATGGATTTGAAGTTTTCAAGACGTCAAAATCAAGGATGCCAACAACCTAATGACAACTGAAAGAAATAAAGGGGAGGAGACAAAAAATCTTACGCCGCTATAAGCATGCAAGCAACACCAAGTAATTGCAGCCTTTGGCGGTTGATCTTGTTGCCAGAAACATAACGGTCGATGTAGTTGATTGTCAGGTACAAGGTATTAGGAGCCAGACGATATTCTTCAGCAACCTGCACGAGGAAAACCTATCATGAATATAAGTTGACAAGATTATTCTCTAGGCTTTTCTTATGCTTAGCAGGAAAAGCTTACTTTCACGAGCCAGTCTATCAAAATTGCCCTCATGCTAGGGTTGACATCCTTTTGAATCATCTCCATGAAATCAGTCGATGGTCTTTTCTTCGTCTGCTAGAAAGCAAAGCACACTATTAGTGACAAACAAGGAAGAAGCAGAGCTTGCTAAGATGCTTCAACGTATGTACAGATGAAGTGTAGCTCAATTTTCCTTCGAAAAGAATTTGATCAAATCGAGCTTCATTAATGCACCAACAATGAAACTTCACATAAAAAAATCAGAAAATGTTCTTTTTTTCAAAAAAAAACACAATCAGGAAGTGTTCCCACACTGGTAAGCTGCAGTTATAAAATGACCAAACACGCTTAAAGTAAGTTGTAAGTACACTACAACCTAGCTTATTAAGTGGCGTCAATGTAGATATTTTGCAGTCAAGCCAAGATTTCTTATGTTCAGTGCTTGAGGGAAACCGTTTTGGCACCAGGGTTTAGGAAAGAATTTGTTACCTCAGCTTCTTGTAGATGCATGTAGATGTCAGAAGCCAGAGCGACGCACAACTGTGGATCCTCGAAGTTGCTGTCAACTTCACAGATGCTGTCAATTTCCATTAGGGCAGAGCCATTTTTCTCCCACTTATTTTCTGCAAAAGAAAACAGGCCACACGCGACTGAATCAACAAGAAAATTGACAAAAACATACTTAAAAATGGAAATCTGAATCTCAGCAGACCTTCAACGTCTCTGTCCTTTGATGTATGCAGATGTTCAACCGTCCATCGCTGCAACGAAGCCAGCATCGAGCAACCCCCATTGTCTACGTACTCGAAGTTCGGGCTTTTCATGGAGTCACAAGTCGAACTCTAGTCACAAATAGTGGCAAACTCTAGTTGATTGAATGTCCTACTAACCGTGAATTGTGTCTCACACAAAACTAAGTAGAGATCGATGTTTTGTTTTCCCTTCACTTTCTTTTGCTGCTGCTATTTTTCATCACATTAACTCTTCCCTGCATTGTGCGACAAAGAATGTTTCGTGTAATATTACCTTCATAGCCACCATATATAGGATCTTCAGACAGTAAAGAGGTGTGTCCATATTAATGAAATTGCTTCCATAAGTTTAGAAAACAACTTTAGCAACTGATTTGACAAGTATAATATATGGTATATACAATTTGTGGTTTTAGCATCCTGATGACAATGTCTCTTGTTGATAAAGAGACAATTTGAAAATTTTCACAATAAAATAGACCTAAAGCAACCAAGACCAGCGGCTAAATGACCAGCAAAGCCCATAGTAATCCCAGTTGAGAATGAAGAAGACTGTTAGCTAGATAGATAAGTCATATGAGAATCTGGATAGATGTCATGGGTTTGTATTTTGATCATTACTGGTACCTATTGTGACATGCTTTCGTTGACCACCAGAAATACCCCTCATCATCTCCTTCCCTACCAGCGTATTAGCACATACCTCCAAGTCTAATATCTGCAGGTATATATAAGGAAGCAGCAGACATGAGATCCCAATTTAGTGATAACAGAAGTCATATTTGTTATCTTACAGCTAGATCCCCAGCTAGCAGACTATAACTTCAATGTGTAGTCTGTAACAATATTGGATTGTTGCTCACCCATAGCTGAGGCCTATATAAGTTTATAGTTAAATGAATAATTGTTACCAAGTTGCAAAAAAAGGTAGGAGGTGATATATATGACTGTCCACATTAAGTCCCGATCCTTCCTGTTTTATACTCGCATAGATAGATTTTTTGAAGCATAGAATGCTCTTGTTACCTGTAACAGCCTCACCTTCATATAGACATCAATATCATGATCTGGCTTGATGTTGGTTGCCTTCTCCCTTCTTGCCAACTCAGTCAACATTTCTAGAACAAGACAAACAAAAAAAACTTAGCAGCTGTTATCCCATCGATGGCATGACCCATCAAATGGTCTAAAATAAAACAAACACCCAATATATTATCTTCTAGAACTAAACTGATACAAATTAAATTATACTACAATACGACAAGGCTTTAGAGTCGCTACTGACATACAACCGGGCTACGGACCAACTTGGGTTATAGGCATCCTTATGCTGTGATATATTTTTTCTCTGTTTAAAACCTCTACTGTAAACTGAAATCAAGAAAATGATTAAAAATGAAAATATATGAATTTGCAGTTTATGTCGGTCGCTCTACTTCCTAGCTTCTTCACTATTACCTTCTTGCAAACATCCATTCCTTTTCCTGTTAACTCTTTGTGCAACCAGCAACATCCCAAAAGAGGACCATTTTAGGAGGCCTGTGTATGCTCAATTAAACCTGTGTGGCTGTGTATACACTATACACCCAGCATGTAGCAATTAATTAAGAGGGGAAACACTTGAGAGTGGACAAAAAGGTGCAGTGAATATTTAGGTAAAAAGAGCTGCTAATCACAGTGTAAAAGGTTGTGGAAATATATGTAATCAAAAGCTAGCAACTAACTTAGAGGTTTTGAAAAGCATCTTCTCCTTTGGCATACTCAAATTCCAGATGAAAAAAATAAATTCCACAATCCTATGCCTGCATCCAATGGAGGAGGCGGGCACTTTCCCTGGTAGGCATTGTAGAGAATTGCACGGATTAGCCGGTTGTGCAGCTGGAGGTTCTCCTGCCCCAGGGTCTGCAAGCACAGCTTTTCAAAGTCTTGCCTGCTGAGCCTCTCCGATAAGTAGCCATTCAAGTAGCCAAATATCTCCGCGAGTGATCCAGACCAAGCCGCTTCAACATCTGAGCCTTGAGATCCCTGAGATCAATACGACCATTCTGCTGTTGCTGTTGTGGAGCTGACGGCTGCCGCCGCCGCTGCTGTGGTGTAGCCATTGGCCATACCTCCTTGTAACACCCGGTTTTAAAGAACAAAGCCGGGTGCATCTCATACATGCGCCAAGAAGACAACATATATAATAACAGAGTGTATAGAGATAAATGTCATAAAACATCAGAGTATTTATTACATAGCGGAAGACTTATTACAAAATAAAGTAATAAAGATAAAACAAACTAAGGATCGTCGGCGCCAATGTCGACTGAGAAACGCCACCTAGATCAGATCAAACTCCTCGATACATGACTCCACTTGAAACCACCTGTTCTTCTCCTGTGGGGGGGGGGGTGTGAGACAGCAAGGGTGAGCTCACACATGATCACAGCTCAACAAGTTGTGGGGAACCAGTGGACATAAACTCACAGAGGTGTGAGTTCATGTGATGTGTAAGGCTTAATCAATGACAGGGGTTAAAGCTGAGCATTGCTTTTAAGTAGTTGGTCAAAATTTTATTAGCAGTTACTAAGTGTAAGTAAATATCAAACCATAAGTAAAGTAATAGAACAAAATTAATAACAAACCCATGCAATGCAAATGACAAAATTTAATTTAAGTTCCATAATTTAAACATCAGAGAGTCCTGAGCTGCTCGTGACCGTGAGCTCGGCTAGTATACCAGTTTTACACTCTGCAGAGGTTGTACCCTTTACCCACAAGTCATGTTACCCATCTGCCAAGGGGTCGCGACTCCCCATATACCTCTACCTAGGAAGCACGGCAGGGCAACACTACGAGGCCTTTACAAAGTTCCACTAGCTTCCGAAAACCCGCTACAGTTTATGGGAAGATCCAGTAAAGGGTTCCTGGCTGACCGCCATCGCAGCAAAATCAACCAGGGACCTCCCCGCACTGACCTCTCCCCTACTGCCCTTGCCCCTTTCGGGTAAGGTAGTCTTCCACTAGCTTTCCTAATTAGTCAGCCAAGGGCGTCCCATTCCACCCTTGTGGTGGCACGTGGTTCTCAAGTTAAGCTCTATGTTCCAATTAACATTAATGATCTCAACATGAACATAAACAGAATAACAACAAGAATTGGAACATAGAAGTAATAAATGATTATCCCAAAACCATATAAAGCAATAGCAAACTACCCAAGTGATTCAGGGGTAAACAAGGTAATGAGATAAACAAATCTAGGGTGACCTAATGGGTCCCATCAAAATTAACCTATGCATGAGTATGTGATATTAAAGAACATTATTGGGTAAAAAGTGGTCAAGGGCACAACTTGCCTGCAATGAGCTCCTACTCAGCTACTTCAACCTGCTGCTCACCAGGATCCCCAGCAACGGGCTCTTCATGAATTGCTGCAGAGAGGCTTGCCAATCGCCTCCACCTCAGTCTGAAACTCCTTAAACCTCTGCAATCCCCCCTCACCAAGCCGCCTAACTGCCATTGTGAGCCCATCCACAAGAACCACCTTATACACGATTCCAATCCCACTCTTCCCCAGCACAAAAGCAGATGCCTTGAGCAGTTCATCCAGATCAAACCTCACATGTTGGTCCAATGCCACGAGATCGTACTGCTCCACATGCTCGGATGGAGTCTCGGAATCATCCCTGCTGAAACATCCACAATCCTTGCCACACATGGACCCTTTTTGAACCAGCAGCCACACCGTGCCCCTTGCTGCCCTTGGATGAAACCGCCCTCCAGTAGCAGTAGAAGAACACCAGTGCAATGATCAAAATACCCATCACATCACTCAGCACGATGGCCACAATGGCAATCTTCCCCAGCCCCTTGTTCTTCCCCCTTGCCACCACCGTCTGCCTTAGGTGCCGACGAGTCCCCATCATTGGGCAGGGAAGGATTGGACGAAGGCATGGTGTCTGGCGTGCAGGGGTTCATAAGCGGGGGCCCGCAGAGGCCCGGGTTGCCAACGAACGCCGTGGGTCCCCGGTTCTCCAACGCCCCGTTCTGCGGGATCGGACCGGAGAGGTTATTGTAGGTGAGATCGATGTAGACCTTCTCCGGTAGCCTCCCAAGACTCGCCGGGATGGGGCCCGAGAAGTGGTTGTGCGAGAGGTCGACTGTCCCCTGGATCCTGGACAGGTTCCCGATGTCCTCCGGGATGGTGCCGTAGAAGCCGTTGAAGGAGAGGTCGAGCCGTTCCAGCGCCCCGAGGCGGGCGCCGAACCCAGCCGGGAGCGAGCCTGTGAGATTGTTCCGCGCGAGCGCAAGAGCGCGGAGCCTGCGGCATTTGAGAATCGAGGCCGGGAGGGAGCCGTTGATGGCGTTAGAGGAGAGGTCGAGGATCTGGAGGAAGGCCAGGGAAGAACGCGGAGGCGGAAAAAAATACTCCCCATGCGAAGGCACAACGGCATGCCCGCCATGCGCGCAGGGAGGAGGAGCTCAACGGCTTTCGCGCGGAGCCGTTGGACGGCTGGTAGCTGGGCCCGCACGTCAGGTGTGCAGGGGAGAGTTGGAGAGCGGCCTAGCGCACGACGACATCGCAGACGCGGTGTTCGTTGGCGCAAGCATCGGCGGAGAGGATGAGTTCGTCGTCGTTCCCGTCCGCGCGCATCAGATGAAGTCCGCGAGCGCAGCTGAGGCAAAAGTCCCGTGGGTCCCGCCGAGCAGTCAACGCGGCGCCGAAGTACGTGGCTGGGAGCATGTGGTCCGGCGACTGGCGGCTAGGGTTTTCCCCAGTGGAGACGCGCGCGCGAGGGGGTATAAGCGGGCCGTCGCAGGGGTGTCTTCCTGGTGGGCCGAAAATGAGCAGTGGCAGTGGCAGCCCAGGCGCATGGATTTCTTTTTTTTTATATTTTGTTCCCCTTTTCTTTCTCTTTCCAATTTCTAGAATTCAAATTTGAATTTAATTTTAATCTGTGAACTTATATTCACTTTTCTAAATGTACAAGTTGAACTCAAATAGGGAGGCTTAACTAATTTCTTTATATTTATTGTATTTGTCTTTGTTTAGTATTCTTTCTTCTCTTGCTCAAATTCTGGAATTCCCCTTTAGAGAATTTGATATATTTCCTTTCACATTATTTCCTGTTGTCACAAAATACACACAAAATAAAATCTCGGCATGATGCAATGATTTAGTGGCATATATTTTATAATTATCTATTTTAAAATATGGTGTTCACATGCAACGGCACAAAAAGTTCAAACTCCCACATAGATAAAGTGAACTTGTTTTCTCCCTTTGATACTAGCCCTTGCAAATTACAAATTGGGTATTACAAATCCTACCCCCCTTAAAAATAATCTCGTCCTCGAGATTAAGAAGATCTAGGGAAAAAGGTGGGGAAAATCTATACGAAGCTCATCTTCTCTTTCCCAAGTTGCTTCATCTTCACCGTGGTGACTCCATTGCACTTTGCACATCTTTATCACCTTATTTCTTGTAACTCGAGTCAATGTATCCAAAATCTTGATCGGGTACTCCGTGGAAGTCAAATCTCCTTGAACACTGAGCTCATCTATAGGTAACTGTTCCTCGGGAACACAGAGACACTTCTTTAGTTGAGATACGTGGAACACATTATGCACATCCGATAGGCTAGCAGGTAACTCGAGTTGGTATGCCATCTCCCCAACTCTTCTAAAGATCAAGAATGGTCCAATATAGCGAGGGGACAATTTGCCCTTGACTTTAAATCTCCTCATTCCACGAAGTGGTGACACCTTGAGATACACATAATCTCCTTCTTCAAATTCCAGTGGTCTCCTTCTATTATCAGCATAGCTCTTTTGCCTGGTTTGAGCCACCCTCAAATTCTCTCGAATTATACGAACTTGTTCTTCTGCTTCTTGAATCAATTCAGGCCCAAAGAACTGTCTCTCTCCAGTCTGATCCCAATATAGAGGAGTCCTGCACTTCCTTCCATATGGAGTCTCAAACGGTAACATCTTCAGACTGACCTGGTAATTATTATCATATGAGAACTCAGCATAAGGTAGACTCTTGTCCCACTACTACCATGCTGAAGGGCACAAGCTCTCAACATATCTTCCAGTACTTGGTTAGTCCTTTCGGTCAGTCCATCAGTCTGAGGTAGGCCAAACTAAAATTCAACTTCGCATCCGTATTCTCATGAAAACTTTTCCAAAATTCTGGGGGTAAACTGTGATCCTCTTATCCAAAACGATCTTCTTTGGTACTCCACCCAATCCGAGTCATGGGCTTCCTTTAAAATAGTCTCACGAAGGCTTTCAATCTCGGGGACACATATCTTGTCCTTGAACCATATTGTGCCTTGCTCATCTTCCGTGAATTCCGGAACTCGATCTTCGGTAATCAGATCCTTAATCTCTTGTGTCTTAGCATCACCAATTTGTCCTTTGCGGATCTCTTGCTCCAAAGTAGTTTCCACATCAATAATAACTCCTTTAGTGTGAGTAACTATCCCCAGGTTAAGTCTCCTGAAATTCTCAACAATCTCATCGAGTAGCTGGGCAACAACAGCTAAATGCACATGCTCCTTTCGACTCAAGGCATCTGTAACCAAATTCGCCTTGCCCGGGTGATAGTGAATCTCCAAATCATAATCCTTAATAAGCTCCAACCAACGGCGTTGCCTAAGGTTGAGATCCTTCTGAGTGAATATATACTTCAAACTCTTATGACCCGTATATACTTGGCACTTCTCGTCCCATTTAAATTCTCTTTCCTTTCTCCAAAAGCGAAGTCATAGGTTTGGCAATCTTAGAAAATCCTTCAATAAACCTCCGATATTATCCTGCAAGTCCCAAGAACTCTGGACCTCAGTAACTATAGTGGGTATGCTCCACACCACTATCTCCTTGACTTTAGCAGGATCCACTGATATCCCTCCATTAGAAATGATTTTTTTCCAAGAAATGGCACCTTGTCAATCCAAAACTCGCACTTGCTAAACTTAGCGTAGAGTTGATTATCTCGTAACTTCTGTAGCACCAACCTTAGATGTTTTTCATGGTCACTCTCATTCTTAGATTAGATAAGAATATCGTCGATGAACACCACGACGAATCTGTCCAAATACTCCAAAAACATCTTATTCATCAAATCCATAAAATAAGCTGGTGCATTAGTTAATCCAAACGACATAACGATGAACTCATATAATCCATATCGAGTCGAGAAAACCGTCTTAGGAATATCTGATGGTCCAATCTTCATCTGATGGTACCCCGATCGGAGGTCAATCTTCGAGAACACCCTGGCTCCTCTCATCCGATTAAATAAATCCTTAATGCGGGGTAATAGAAACTTGTTCTTCACAGTGACATCATTAAGGGACCTTTAATCCACGCACATCCCTTGCAATCCATCTTTCTTCTTTACAAACAAAACTGGTGCTCTCCAAGGTGAAGAATTCAGACGAATGTATCCATCCTCTTGTAATTCCGTTAATTGTTTCTTAAGTTCCTTTAGCTCTTCTATGGACATCATGTATGGCCGTTTAGAAATAGGGGCAGTCTTAGGTAAGAGATTAATGACCAACTCAACTTCTATATCTGGTGGCAGTAGTTACTGCAATTCCAACTTCGAATCTTTCTCCTTTGGAACTGGTGAGTTCTACGGTTCCCTTAGCGCAGTGTATAAACCACCATTGCCTTTCTTAACCATGACATACCAAGGATCAAGATAAGTATAGAGAGAATCAGAGTAAGGTAAGTAGGGAAGGGTTTTGTCCATTTCTATCTAGGTTTCGTCCTACAGTCAACATTTCCTCTGATACCACTTCTGTAACACCCGGTTTTAAAGAACAAAGCCGGGTGCATCTCATACATGCGCCAAGAAGACAACATATATAATAACAGAGTGTATAGAGATAAATGTCATAAAACATCAGAGTATTTATTACATAGCGGAAGACTTATTACAAAATAAAGTAATAAAGATAAAACAAACTAAGGATCGTCGGCGCCAATGTCGACTGAGAAACGCCACCTAGATCAGATCAAACTCCTCGATACATGACTCCACTTGAAACCACCTGTTCTTCTCCTGTGGGGGGGGGGGTGTGAGACAGCAAGGGTGAGCTCACACATGATCACAGCTCAACAAGTTGTGGGGAACCAGTGGACATAAACTCACAGAGGTGTGAGTTCATGTGATGTGTAAGGCTTAATCAATGACAGGGGTTAAAGCTGAGCATTGCTTTTAAGTAGTTGGTCAAAATTTTATTAGCAGTTACTAAGTGTAAGTAAATATCAAACCATAAGTAAAGTAATAGAACAAAATTAATAACAAACCCATGCAATGCAAATGACAAAATTTAATTTAAGTTCCATAATTTAAACATCAGAGAGTCCTGAGCTGCTCGTGACCGTGAGCTCGGCTAGTATACCAGTTTTACACTCTGCAGAGGTTGTACCCTTTACCCACAAGTCATGTTACCCATCTGCCAAGGGGTCGCGACTCCCCATATACCTCTACCTAGGAAGCACGGCAGGGCAACACTACGAGGCCTTTACAAAGTTCCACTAGCTTCCGAAAACCCGCTACAGTTTATGGGAAGATCCAGTAAAGGGTTCCTGGCTGACCGCCATCGCAGCAAAATCAACCAGGGACCTCCCCGCACTGACCTCTCCCCTACTGCCCTTGCCCCTTTCGGGTAAGGTAGTCTTCCACTAGCTTTCCTAATTAGTCAGCCAAGGGCGTCCCATTCCACCCTTGTGGTGGCACGTGGTTCTCAAGTTAAGCTCTATGTTCCAATTAACATTAATGATCTCAACATGAACATAAACAGAATAACAACAAGAATTGGAACATAGAAGTAATAAATGATTATCCCAAAACCATATAAAGCAATAGCAAACTACCCAAGTGATTCAGGGGTAAACAAGGTAATGAGATAAACAAATCTAGGGTGACCTAATGGGTCCCATCAAAATTAACCTATGCATGAGTATGTGATATTAAAGAACATTATTGGGTAAAAAGTGGTCAAGGGCACAACTTGCCTGCAATGAGCTCCTACTCAGCTACTTCAACCTGCTGCTCACCAGGATCCCCAGCAACGGGCTCTTCATGAATTGCTGCAGAGAGGCTTGCCAATCGCCTCCACCTCAGTCTGAAACTCCTTAAACCTCTGCAATCCCCCCTCACCAAGCCGCCTAACTGCCATTGTGAGCCCATCCACAAGAACCACCTTATACACGATTCCAATCCCACTCTTCCCCAGCACAAAAGCAGATGCCTTGAGCAGTTCATCCAGATCAAACCTCACATGTTGGTCCAATGCCACGAGATCGTACTGCTCCACATGCTCGGATGGAGTCTCGGAATCATTCCTGCTGAAACATCCACAATCCTTGCCACACATGGACCCTTTTTGAACCAGCAGCCACACCGTGCCCCTTGCTGCCCTTGGATGAAACCGCCCTCCAGTAGCAGTAGAAGAACACCAGTGCAATGATCAAAATACCCATCACATCACTCAGCACGATGGCCACAATGGCAATCTTCCCCAGCCCCTTGTTCTTCCCCCTTGCCACCACCGTCTGCCTCAGGTGCCGACGAGTCCCCATCATTGGGCAGGGAAGGATTGGACGAAGGCATGGTGTCTGGCGTGCAGGGGTTCTTAAGCGGGGGCCCGCAGAGGCCCGGGTTGCCAACGAACGCCGTGGGTCCCCGGTTCTCCAACGCCCCGTTCTGCGGGATCGGACCGGAGAGGTTATTGTAGGTGAGATCGATGTAGACCTTCTCCGGTAGCCTCCCAAGACTCGCCGGGATGGGGCCCGAGAAGTGGTTGTGCGAGAGGTCGACTGTCCCCTGGATCCTGGACAGGTTCCCGATGTCCTCCGGGATGGTGCCGTAGAAGCCGTTGAAGGAGAGGTCGAGCCGTTCCAGCGCCCCGAGGCGGGCGCCGAACCCAGCCGGGAGCGAGCCTGTGAGATTGTTCCGCGCGAGCGCAAGAGCGCGGAGCCTGCGGCATTTGAGAATCGAGGCCGGGAGGGAGCCGTTGATGGCGTTAGAGGAGAGGTCGAGGATCTGGAGGAAGGCCAGGGAAGAACGCGGAGGCGGAAAAAAATACTCCCCATGCGAAGGCACAACGGCATGCCCGCCATGCGCGCAGGGAGGAGGAGCTCAACGGCTTTCGCGCGGAGCCGTTGGACGGCTGGTAGCTGGGCCCGCACGTCAGGTGTGCAGGGGAGAGTTGGAGAGCGGCCTAGCGCACGACGACATCGCAGACGCGGTGTTCGTTGGCGCAAGCATCGGCGGAGAGGATGAGTTCGTCGTCGTTCCCGTCCGCGCGCATCAGATGAAGTCCGCGAGCGCAGCTGAGGCAAAAGTCCCGTGGGTCCCGCCGAGCAGTCAACGCGGCGCCGAAGTACGTGGCTGGGAGCATGTGGTCCGGCGACTGGCGGCTAGGGTTTTCCCCAGTGGAGACGCGCGCGCGAGGGGGTATAAGCGGGCCGTCGCAGGGGTGTCTTCCTGGTGGGCCGAAAATGAGCAGTGGCAGTGGCAGCCCAGGCGCATGGATTTCTTTTTTTTTTTATATTTTGTTCCCCTTTTCTTTCTCTTTCCAATTTCTAGAATTCAAATTTGAATTTAATTTTAATCTGTGAACTTATATTCACTTTTCTAAATGTACAAGTTGAACTCAAATAGGGAGGCTTCACTAATTTCTTTATATTTATTGTATTTGTCTTTGTTTAGTATTCTTTCTTCTCTTGCTCAAATTCTGGAATTCCCCTTTAGAGAATTTGATATATTTCCTTTCACATTATTTCCTGTTGTCACAAAATACACACAAAATAAAATCTCGGCATGATGCAATGATTTAGTGGCATATATTTTATAATTATCTATTTTAAAATATGGTGTTCACATGCAACGGCACAAAAAGTTCAAACTCCCACATAGATAAAGTGAACTTGTTTTCTCCCTTTGATACTAGCCCTTGCAAATTACAAATTGGGTATTACACTCCTCCCTTACTGTGTCCATGCAATTACCACCGTAGCAAACCCCGATATCAGACCCAGAGTAGAGAAACCAACGAATTGGGGATAGCACGCCGTAGGATCAAACCATTAGGGCGTGTGCCGCTTCCTGCAGAGCGTGAGCCCGTACCCTAGGCCACAGTCGCCGTAGCGGGGGAAGGGCACGAAGCCGGCCTCGATGGAGCTGGCAGCGACCTCCAGGTCGTTGTAGTGCGCCGCGACGTCGGCCATACGAGGAAAGCGGTTACACTCGGCGAGGTGTGCGCGCGGCGAGAGAGCTCACCGGGGTCGGCCGGATCTCTTGGCCGAGACTGCGGTGGGGCGGGGGAAGAGGGTTCGCCGACGAACGGAGCCGGGCGCGGGGTGCTGCTACGGCGACGTCGAGGATGAGGAGGAAGAGGAGCCGTGGGCGGGAGCGGCTGTTGCGGAGCGGTCGCGCGCGGGGTTTGCGGTGGGCGGGCGGGCGGATCTCGCCGGTCATGGCTGGTGGGTGGGCGGGCGGATCTCGCCGGTCACATCGCGGCGGTTTTGCGGATCACGACAGTGGAGGCATGCACGGAGCGGTCGCGGCGGGGTGGCTGGATGGCGGACGGGCGGGCCGCGAGATCACGACGGTTTTGCGGCGGGCGGGCGGATCGCGCGGTTGCGGCATGCACGGGCGGGCGGATCGCGGCGGTGGCTGGATTGCGGGTGTGCAGGCGTATGGAGGCGGGGGCGGTCTACACTTGGGTCTTAATAGTTGTAGAGATAGCACTCTAGACATGCTTATTAAGCAAGTTGAAGAAAAAATGCATGCTTGTAGGATTACCTCGGGAGACCTAAGTCTAAGTCCTGGAAATGCAACTGATGCTAATGTTGAGGTGTCAAATGACTTTCTCAGTCAACGCCTAAAGAAAAAAACGATCCAGACAAGCACATCAAAGAGAAAAAAAACATGGCTTGACAAAAAACGCATGCCAAGAAAAAAAGATGAGTGCAAAACTACAATGCAAGGGAAAAAGACAATGGTACGTGTTCAAATAATACTCTCATTTAGTATGCTGGGATTTTACTTTAAATCATTTGCTTAATTCTCCTGCTAGCAAGACGAGCCTAGGAGTGAGGGTCTGCTAGCACAAATGACATTAGATAATTGTTCTACATATAACAATGCAAATGTTGAAGAATATGGAGCTATTTCTAGCTTCACTGAGCTTTTGATGGTAATCTTATTTATAAGTTAAAAAAGTAAATTTAGTTTTTTTGTTACTGAGCTCTTTCTATGACTTAACTCTGCAGGTACCAATGACCAATGATCTATGCACCAGAGAAATATTTTAACTTTACTTAGAAGGGTTATTTAGAACAATGTGTTATAATAAACATTTCAGTTATATTTTGTATGAAGAATATGTGTAAGAATTTATTTTGTGGTTGGATTAGTTGGACTGTGTGCCTTGTATCTGAAGCTCTCTGTTTCTATGAGCACGGTGTGCTTTGGACCGATCCTCAGTTCCAGCCTGCTGTATGTAGTATATTTGTGTTTCAAATGCTAGTAGCAGCAGGATCTTTGGATCAATATCAAACGGTGGAGATGTGGTGACTGCAGGTGACTTTAAAATGAGCGAAGTCAGTGGATCTGAATCCGGAGGACTCGGGTGGTGGAGGCATCAGGCCTGTGCAGTCATGCCACGTGGCTTCATCGTTCGTGGGAGCAGACAGGTCTAATGGCCTATGAGTTGACCACAGCATCGCGGGGCATGCGTGTGAGGGAGTGGGAGGAGCTGCAAGAAGAGGGACACGTCATGGAGGCAGAGGTGGGCAGGAGCAGGAGGGGTGGTCGTGCGAGAGGCCATGGGTTTTGCTGGAGGGAGTGGACGGGCGCGTAGATCCGCAGAGGCGACAACGGGAGGAGCCATGCATGGAGGAAAAAAATTTGGTGCAGCCGGCTGCAAACCAGAATGTTTGCAGCCCCTCATAAAAAGGAGGATATACCCCACCCGAAGCAGCAATAATACAACTAAAACATTACCTGACGGACCTGCAGGTGGGGTCTATCCTTCTTTTTGTGAGAGAGGCTGCAAACATTCTGGTTTGTAGCCGGTTGCACCAAATTTTTTTCCTGCATGGACGGGGAGGCGAAGGGAGAAGGAACGGTCGTGCGTCATCGAATATTGATCGTTGGGTCCTGAAAAATTGTGCCGATGTGGATACCGGGACAGAGGCCGTTTTGAACCGTCTTTAATATATATATATATATATATATATATATATATATATATATATATATATATATATATATATATATATATATATATATATATATATATATATATAGTTATAGTATTTAGAGCCCTGGGCTCTGTATAACTATTGGAAGCCCCAACCACCCACCGACCAGGTGCACAGACCGCACCAGACTCTTTTGGCTTATTATACCTAACTGCTTACGACAAATTATAATACGAGTTATGCTGATGTGTGTAACAATTTATGCAAATCTATGGGACATCGCGTAGATTTCGTCCCGCATATTACGTGCATAGGTCCCACGATCCCACCCACGCGCTCGCAGTTATCTAGTCCCACGCCGCCACTATAAAAACACCCCACGCCGCCAGGGATTAGGTTTTAGCGGCGGCGGTGGTTCCCTCGGGCGTGCGAGCGTCGGTGATCCTGGGGGCCAGCAGCGGTGCCGCCCCGAGGCAGGCGACCGACGGTGGCGCTCCACCAGGAACGAGCAGCAGTGACGCTCCCGAGGCGGGCGCGCAAGCGGCGACAGCGTTCTCGAAGTGGACGGACGACGGCGGCGCACCCTAGGCCCGATGGCAATGACGTTTGTCCGGTCCGTCTCTGTGATGGCCACCGCCGCTGCCGCTCCAGCGTTTGTGGCGCTGTCCCCTGCGCCAAAGGCCAACAACAGTAGGAAGGCGGTGGTGCCTGGGATGACTTGGTACGAGCTGCTCAAGCGCGTGAAGGAGTCGGCGGCGCTCAGGGACATCCTCGTCGTCATCATGTCGTCGGAGAACGTGCCCACCTGCATCATCTCGCTGCCTGGAGGAGTTCGACCCGCGAGTCGCCATAATTTAGGCCCTATTCGTCGTTATGAAATAAATTGATGATGTACGCTAAAATTTGTACCCATTTACACTGTTTTGGTTCACGTTTTACGCTGAAATTTGACCGAGCCAGAATCCGTGCACGATCGAACGTGCGCAATTTTCACGCCGTAATTTTCGGGCCCCATTCGCTGTTATGAAACAGGTCTATAATTTACGTAAATTTCTGTAACACCCCTAGTGTTACTATTACTAAAATTTGAGCATAACATCATGAGCATTGGCATTTACATATGTTTGACACACCTAGAGTGCATTTACTAGGTAAAAATTTTAAACAAGTTGTATTGTTATAGCATTTTGCAAATAAGACCCTAGTATAGGATACTTAACCCTTAAGGGGATCCTGTAGGGTAAAACAAGAGCCAAATAGAGAAAACCCCAAAGACTAAGTAAAATAGTCATAAAATATTACTAAGGATGGGTTTAAGTTACATTTACACCCTTGAGATACCAGAAACCCTAATTGAAACCATGGAAAACCCTAAATCCAAACCCTAGGGGCCTATGTGCAAAACTAGTCCACTTTTGGATTAAAGTACAAAAACTATAATAATAAAGTGTCTTAAGTCATATGGATCACAAATATGTGGATTTGAAAGTTAAACCCTAAGTTTTGGGTCTAATTGCAAAAAGCACCATTTCAACTCTATATATGCTAAGTCTGAAAAATCAGAGAATTGGCTTAACTTTGGAGCTCTGTAGCTTTCAAATTCTAGGGTTTTTGCCCTAGGTCACCACATCAAACTTGTAGACCTAACAAAGGAGAAAAATTTTGCTTAAGAGTGTAAGCAAGGTTGTTATGAAGAAATTGGAGATAATCACACTCAAAGTCAGGCTGTCAGGCTGTTTAATGTCTGAAATTCAGACTGACATTGCAACTGCAGTGACTTTGCACAGGAATTCAAGCATGATCTAGTGCTCAACTGAGTTCAGTTCTTATAGTGGAATTGTAGCTACTTTGTAGCTCTACAACTTTGCTGCAGATCTTTGGGTGAGATGCCATAGAAAATTGAGAGAGAATTGGCCCGAAACTATGACTGTCAGGCACACTGAAGAAGCATCCTATTGGTACAGTAGCCGATCGGATCAGGTTCAGTGACCCTCACCGTCGACGACCCTCGCGCCACGATTCCCGCCGGTGAGGTGATTCGCGCTCACCAGTGCCTGGATAACGCTCGGGGTCACGTAAATATCGCCGCCGTGGATAAGCCCCGGCCAGTAAACAACTCCGGCTGTCGTACCAAGCTCTCCGTGGCAGGTTTGGATAAGTTCACCGGTGATGGTCGTCTGCTGGTTTTGTGCCACGTGCCCTGGCACCTCCGTCGCGTCGCCGTAACTCTCTAATAGCCGTCTAATCGTCACCGATGAAGTCGCCACGACGGTAGACACGAATCCGCTGCGCCAGTGTTCTTCCCTATCTCCGGCCGCCAGCATTGCTTGGCCAAATTGCGTGCCACCGCCTAAGCCCTCTATAAATTGAAGGCCGGGGTAGCTACGCTATGTCATCACAAAACCAAAGCTCCCGCTCCCACCCTCAATCGTTCGCCAGAGCTCACGAATTTTGAATTCTCCCCAATTCGGTTTCCGCCACCGCGAAGAACACCTCACCGCGGCTAGCTCAACTCAGGTCCGATCTCGCCCTCTGTGTTATTGTTCCACCACCCTCCCGTGTTATTGATGCTCACCGAACCATCCAATTGAACTAGACTGCCATGGGTCGTCGGGAACACGCTGTTCCTTTGATTCTCTGCACTGTCACCATGGACAGAGCAGGGTAGACCACCAATTTCGAAATTGATTGAGGGGAACCCGTTGATAGGACTTGAATTTGGTGTCGATCGCTCGGAAGCACTAGTCGTTGCCCCGTTTGCTCGGTCCTGGAGCTCGTCGGAGCTCTGCCGCGCTCACCGCCACCGTGGACTTCGAACTGAAAAAGGATAGAAGCACGAGGGTGTTTTTGTAGCTGTCAGTGAGACGTTGAACAGTAGCCACGGGTTCTTAACGGATATCCAAAGCTACGAGGGCCTTTCTGCAAAGCCGCCAGCGTGGGCGTGGGCGCGGGCGCGTTTCTGTGTGGACTTGGGCCGCCTGGGCTGAAACCGGCCTAGGACTATTTATCCTTTTTCCTTTTCTTTTTTGGGCAGGACTCTAACAATTTTAGAAAATTGTAGAAAAAACCTAAAAATGTCAAACCAATTTTTCTAGATTCCTTATTTTCCATAGTATTTAATAAAAATAGTTTTATGATTTTTAGGACAAATAGGGAATTTTGGATCATTTAAAATAGCTTAAAACATTGGTTCTGGATTTTTAGAAAATAGATAATAAGTCCAATAATGCCCAAACTTTTTATTTGAACTTTAAACATTATTTAGAAGCCTTGGGTACAATTTGGTTTGATTCGGACCTTGTTTGGTACTTAGAACCCAAAACCCTACCCTCCTGCCCTTTGAATTCCTTTACTGACTCCGGAAACCCTAGTTTCCCAGAGAACCGTGAAGGAAAATTGTATTCAAGAACTTTAAATAATGAATTCTTATTATCTTTGCACTCTCATGAGCATTACATGGCATTCATTCTTATATATATATGGTTATGTCTAGAAAACGAAGAAGAGGTTGAGGTAGAAGAGGAGAAGACTTCACCACCACCTGCGGAACCTCAAGCAGGGAATTGTTTTTACTTTGACATCTGCGGATCTTAGCCTGACTCACCTATAAACGAAGGCAAGCCCCGGTGCATTTGCCACCTCCTTGTGATTTAAAGATCTTTATCACTTGCTTGTTGCATTAGGTGATAGGAGTTGATTGATAAAACAATTCCTGCATTGCCTTCCTTGAATTTGATTACCTTCCCTGATTACCGTTTTACAAAAGGTTTTTAATGCTTAGCCTTGCCTTAGAAAAACAAATGTTTTGTTTTTACCAAAGATGATATGGTCAAAGAGGGTGGGATGTTTTTGAAAGCAAAACTTGATGGTGGATCCATCATGGCCGTGATGGGTTCAACATCGGAAAAGATGTACCTCTACAGGTACCAAGCTTTGGGTTTGAAATGATTAAAATGAAACCGGGCGGTTGACTTGCACGAGAAGAGAGTCTTGGTGTAGTGTCTCCGTCTGAGTCGATTAAGGACCGTGTCGATGTAGGCTTGCTGACCGAGGACCCTTTAACTGGTCACATGCCTCGTCATGGGTAAGCCTTGCCTCAGGTAGACTAAGGCCAGAATAAGATAACACACAATGGGCGTTGAGCGGTGGCGAGAGTAGCGTGTACCCTCCATGGCAAGAGGCTGGACGGTGGTGTATCTGTGCTCTCGGTTGACGTGAACCTGATCTGTTCTTAAGAACCCCGGTGCCGGGTTGACATATGCAAGGGTTAAGTGCTACATATGTCGTGTGATCGGAGACCCTCAGCTGAGTATAATCGATTCGGATCGCCGTACCTTCGCGGTTATGAAGACTTGGTCACTACCCTATACGTAGAATTCCAGTAAAGATAAAAGGCTTGTTAAGAAAATTGGCTAGTGCAGGTCAAGTGTTTTGAACTAGGGTAGAAAGAACTCTAGATGTAGGCAATTTTACTTAACCTGACAATAAAACTGGATTTTTAAGGATCCACTTTTAGTAAGCATTTCTGCAAAACAGAGTTTTTGATCATTGAGAAACCTTACCTTGACTCCCTTATAACCCGCATACCCTTGAGTGTCTTTTCTTTAGTCAGGTAAGTCTTGCTGAGTAATTCCATACTCAGGGTTTTATTCCCTATTGTTTTTAGGTGAGGAAGCAACAAACTTTTGTTGTTTCTGTTCCAAGGTGGTTCCAAAAGAAGAAAAGCAAGAGTAAAGCTGTGGGAGGAAGAGTTCCTCCATAAGAACAATTTTTTAAAGAGTTACCGGGAGGGGTTTTTGCCTCCCTGGATGTGTAATAATACTACCTTGCACTCATAAGTTATATCCTGGTTTATAATATATAACTTTGTCTTACTTTTTAAATAAAGGTAAGTTTATGTAACCGTTTCCGCATTATCGTATCTCCGATGATCTATAATGTCTACATGACGGGTGAAACGCTCTTGGGAAAGGTACGAAAAGTAGATACCGAACTTGTCAAGTGATTCTGGGGCATCTGCAGGGTTGTCTGAGGTCCGTAGGACAAGGACAACTGTAGGTGGGCCTAATGACTTGGAAGGTTCCGTCATAGCTGGTATCGGAGTGAAGCCCTTCTCTGCAGATATTATGAGGCATCTTCAAAAAAAATTCTACAGACTCATCTAGAAAATTTCTTCCCTTCTTATCTACTATTTCTGAAGAATTTATACGAAAGACCAGGTAGGAGGAGTGCAATGTATAGAAGGTTGAATCAACTAAGGTTGGTTCTGTAATTACACATGCATCATGCTAAGAACTATGTTAATAAAATTTTCCCCTTAGAAAAATGCCACCGCGTGTTGGAAACTTGTTCTCAAATGCTAAGAGTTAAGAACAAGGCAACATAAAAAGTGTTAAATGTCAAAGCCCTTCGTCCTTCGAAGCATTATCTCCCTTCGGATATAATGAATCCCGGACGAAGGTTATAAAAGACAAGCCTTCATAAACACAATAAATGATGGAGAAGGATTCATACACAAAATATGAAAAATAATATAAACACTTTAAACATTGTTATTAACTTATTTTATTCGCATTACTGTATTAACAATAACAAATTATAAATGTACCTTCGGTTCGAAGGAAAGTAAGGGCACAAGCGTGACGCAAAAAGCGAATGCCCAGTCCGCCTGAACAGTACGGGGTTACTGTTCATCTATTTATAGGCACGGGACGCAGCCCATGTAAAATTACACACATGCCCTTTACATTTGCTAATAACTCTATAGTAATCCATCAGCGTCTGAATAGCCTTTTCATCTTTAAGTCGGTTTTCCTTTTCTGCTATCATGCCAAAGCTCTCCTGCGCACAGCTTCGACTTCTCGCTATCCTTCGTACTCCTTCTTGTGCTTCTTCACGCTGTGGTTTCAACTCAAGTCCGAAGGTACCTGTTCATGCATTATACTTCCAGAAACATCGTTAAATCATGTTTTTGAGGACCTTCGGAAGCCGAAGGCCCCCAACAGTAGCCCCTCGCAATATTAATTTGTTAGAATGATAAATTCAGATTGCGACATGGACGAAGGCCCTGAGCCGAAGGTCCGAAAAAACACCTTCCCTTTGCTAGAATAGCAACAGCCACTGACAAGCGGGCCCTCCAGCATGCAACGCACCAGGCATATAAATAAGAGCATACCACGAGCTCATTTGACACGCTTTCTTGCCATCTGCTCTTGCTTATTCAATTTTTAGCTCCTGGGCACCAACACTTGCTTAGCTTTTTTAAATTTTTAAGCTTCGGCTTTGGGAGCACTTTCTCAGTATTTTCGAAGATGTCTGAAGACAAGAAAGCTGTCGCTGAGTCGAAGCTAAGCCTTTCCGAAGAGATGAATCTCGGCTTCCTTGAATCAATAGCAAAGACAAATATAGAGAAGATTACTAGGGAGATTTTAGAGGGTTTGTCTGAAGACACTGATGATAGCGACAGCTACGATGTGGAAAGTGGCGGTGAAGATTCCGAAGATCGACCTTGGCGACCAAGCCATGCAGTTTTTGGAAAATCAAGCATCAAACAAAGTCATCTTGTCAATATGAGAGGCAGATATTTTCGGGATTTGACTATTGTAAGGGCTGACGAAGGGGAGAAAACTTGTCCAACTCTTGAGGAAAATGAAGTCGTGATATTCCGAAGCTTCTTTAAGGCTGGACTTCGGTTTCCTTTGAGCAGCTTCATGGTAGAAGTTTTGAAGATATTTGAAATCTACCTTCATCAAATTACTCCTGAAGCAATCATAAGGATGGGAATCTTCGTATGGCCCGCGAAGAGCCAAGGTTTGGAACCAAATGCGAAAAGTTTCTGCAATATGCATGAGTTATTGTATGAGACAAAACCATGGGGTAAGGAACAATATCACAACAATTTTGGCTGTTATAGCTTTGGTGCCCGCTCTGGGTCAAGCTGTCCCGTGCCAACTTTTCGGAAAAGATGGCCTGGGGACTGGATGAAGGAATGGTTCTACGTGAAAAACGACTTGAAAACACGAGAAGACATTAAAGGTATCATTATGCGCCTATCTGGTAGCGCTTCGGCCTTCGGAAACCGAAGGTAGAAATTGACGAAGTAGCTGAAGAATGCCGGAGAGCCTTCGGAGTAGTTTGCTCTTTCATTGGGACAAGGGACTTGATCCAGGAGCACATTGCCTTCAGAGTATGGCCATTTGCAGATAACTGGGAAATGCCGAAAGAAACCGTTGATGAACCTAACGAAGGTGGACTGGTTAGGTTAAAATTCACCTTCAAGTACGGAGATAAGTTCGTTGAGCCAGATGACGACTGGCTGAAAAGTATTGAGGCCATAAGCGATGAACTGCTTGGGCCATACTCGAAGGCAGAAGATACTGCACTGTCCGCAGCCTTCGGAGGCCAGAAGAAGAAAAGGCTCAACCGAGTATTTTATGCCATTGGGCTCGTGTATCCTGACTACCGTTACCCAACACGGGGTCAAAAAAGGAAAGATACGGCGTCTGCGAAGGAAGCCGCCTCAGGCGCTCTTAGTGAGCCAGCACCGAAGAGGAAAAAGATAAAGGTTCTTACGCACCGTCCATGCTATATTGAACCGGCCATAGTGCCCGAGTTTGTCGGTGAATCCTCTTCGTCCCCCAAAGCCAAGGAGCCGACTCCCCTGAAGAATATTGAAGAGCCGGTCACAATGCCGGAGATAAAGGAGATAGAAGAACCGAAAGCTAAAGAAACAAGGTCATCTGAAATTTTAAGTCCTTCAGCAAAAGTTGAAGTGCCAAAAAGCCAAAAGGGTCCAGTATTGACCACCAAAAGAAAAAGAATGGTTAATATACTGGATGTATTGGAGACTATAAAGTCTTCAAGCACCATTCCGAAGAAAATTGCCGAAACTCCCGAAGTGCAAATCAAAGCCTTTGGTGCCGAAGCTTCAAAGCACCAAGCTGAGACTGAAGCTGGGCCTTCAGAGCCCTCCAAGGTAAAGTCCTTGGAAACCAAAGAAACAGAAATAGCAAAACAAATTTTTGTTGAAGAAACTGGCACTGCTGCCTCCGAAGCCTTTTCCGAAGCTTCCAATTATATTTTACGACATGCTTCGGGGAAGGAGTTGACTGAAAAAGAAAAGCAAGAGGCTCAGTTCTATGCCCAAAGACTAAAATATCCCAAGGGGGCGTTGATATTCAATGGCAGTGGAGAAGAAGACTTCTTGTATTGTCTCCCTGATAGCAAGGAAATTTCAGTCTGTTGGGAGATGAGCAGAAGCTTCGGATTCCCAACACTAGAAGACGGGCTTTTAGTGTTGTCAAAGAACGAGCTGGCTGACAGCTTAGCGTACAATAGTTTAAAGGTGAAAAAAATGAAATCTCTGAATAATTTCTTGAAACCAAGGTTTTTCATTTGCTTAAACTTACTTACAAACACATTTTTTTCTAGGGTCTTATACTTAGCAATGCCCTCAGGGCACAAAAAGACGTTGAAGACGAAGGGTATACCATAGCCTTGAGCAACCTTCGTTCTGAAGTAATTGAGCTAAGGAACGAAGGTCTCGAAAAAGATAAAATATTGCACTCGTTGTTAAATAAAATAAAAGAAGACGAAGCTACTTTCAAAACTCAGGCCGAAGCTCAGAAACGCAAAATTGAAGATCTTCGAAAACAACTAGTCAGAGTTAAAGAAGAGTGCACACTTGAAGAAACAAAACGAGAAATTAGTGAACAATGGGCCAATCATTTAGAAGGAAACGTTGAAGAGCTTCGTGCATCTAGGAAAAAGTGTTATGAAAAATCTATAGAATGTGTTAAGAAAATAAGAACCAGCTTCGCTAGCGTCGGCACATTCTCAAGTGAAGAGAACTTCATAAGGGGTGACCCCGAAGGCCCACTTGGATGGATCAGCCACGAAGCTGAAGCTTTTGAAGAAGTTTTGAATAGCCGTGGAGACATATGCGCCTTTTCGGGTGCCCGGGGGATTGCCACTATTTTGGAGAGGAAAGGCTGTGACCATGTGAAATTTTTGGCACAATCCAAAGCCGCCTTGTCTTCTGAAGATATAAAAGACCCCTCGACCGAAGCGAGCCTGATCGGTGGAAAATCTTTTACCGACATCTGGGACAACGGTGGCCGGGAGATGGCCCAAGGAATTATACGAAAGAGCGAGAAAGGTATTCATGACGCTAGAAAAGTAGCAGAGACCGCTGAGAAAAGTGCGGATGTCGAAGTGCAAATAGGTATTGACTAGCAGTTTTTGGCTCTGTTGTAATTTTTTGATTTCGAACTTGTTTACGCTTTGTAACACAGCCGCACTTTCTCGCCCCTCAGAGCCTGCCAAGCCATCGGTGGACCCCCACGTGAAGGGGGACGACGAAATTAGAAAAATGGCTGAAGCTATCATGGATAAAGTTGTTGATCAACTACTGAACGAAGCTGTAGAAATAGTTCTAAGGGAAGACTAGATGTTATTGTAAAACATTTGGAATGTAATATTTATTGAACATGTGTAATATTTTGTAACTTTGAATGTAATATATAAGCTATCTATAGTTCAATTCTTTATGATGCATGAAACTTTACATACATACCGTTTTTGAGCCTTCGGCGAAAAAAACACCTTCCCTTCTTTTCATGTTTCGTAAATAATATCCTTACTTTCATAAAAACATCCAATCTTTGTAAAATCAATATCCGATAAATCTTTTCATTTCGGAGCTTTGATGAGGGTATGTTTCTTCAAAATTTAATTTTTTGTGCCTTGGCATTATTTCTTCGAAACAATCTCCAACTATCAATATCGATCCCCTTCTTGCGCTATTGATGCGATATGATGTATGATGTTATGCTATGCAAAAATGATGTAATGATGTGATGTTATGCAAAATAATCTTCGCCTTTTACTTCAGCGGAATCAGCGTTTATTTTTCGCTGTAAGCCTCCCTTAGGAGCTTCTTCGCCTTTTACTTTCAGCGGTATCAGCGTTTATTTTTTGCTGTAAGCCTCCCTTAGGAGCTTCTTCGCCTTTTACTTTCAGCGGAATCAGCATTCATTTTTCGTTGTAAGCCTCCCTTAGGAGCTTCTTCGCCTTTTACTTTCAGCGGAATCAGCGTTTATTTTTCGCTGTAAGCCTCCCTTAGGAGCTTCTTCGCCTTTTCCTTTCAGCGGAATCAGCGTTTATTTTTCGCTGTAGGCTCTGCATTCCCTTCGGAACGACTTTTGAGCAGAAAACTTACACTGTGCTCCCTTAGGAATGACTTTTTGTTATTTCGGAAATTCCCCTTGTAATCATAAATCTTATACTTTGGCACTCCGCTACCCTGTGGAGAAGGTATACTTTTACTGTGGAAAAAAACGAAACTATTACAAGAAGTTTTGAAAAACGGCAAAAACACTTAAGCTTTCAATAATTGTTCCTTATTAAAAAAGAAAATGATACTGAATGTAAAAACTGTTGTCGAAGTAGGATATTTGTCAGTAAATATGCTTCGATTCTGGCACAGTACTATTGACTGTGCGAGCTTCGGACTCTTCTCTGAAGTTCCGTTGGAGGTGGGGATGTTGACTCCCTTCTGGCTGCTGGCCTTGTTGCATTGGCGGTGGAGGGGGAAGCTGTTGCCAGGATGCCTGAGGTTGGCTTGCCGAAGCGACAGAAGCTGCAGGGTGGTTGCCTACATACTCTGGAATGCATGGCGAATGGTACGAAGCAGTGTGCATGACTTGCTTCGGCTGGGTCTGTTGGGCCGCAGCTTCTGCTATCTCCTTTTGTTTCTGGATGGTAACATGGCACATCCTGGTGGTATGGCCCTTGTCCTCACCACAGAATAGACAATAAATCTTCCTGGGCTAATCCCCAAATCTCCCTCCAAAGCCCCTGGCGCCTCTACCCCTTGGAGCTGGAGGTCGAGGATAGCTCTGCTGCTGCCCCGAAGCCTGAGAGGAATATTGCGGCCTCTGCTGCTGACCTCCCTTGTCATCATTCTGAGTGGAATGAATCGATCTGACATGTCTGGGATGAAATCTCCCTCCGAAGCCCCTGGATATTTCGGAGAACCTGTAAGCTTCCTCCCTTCTCTGTCGGAAGTCATTGTCAGCGCAGATGTATTCATCCATCTTCTGAAGCAATTTCTCCAGAGTCTGAGGGAGTTTTCTGGCAAAGTATTGGGCTGAAGGTCTCGGCCGAAGCCCCTTAATCATGGCCTCAATGACAATTTCATTGGGTACTGTTGGCGCTTGTGCCCTCAGGCGTAAGAATCTTCGGACATATGCCTGAAGATACTCTTCGTGATCCTGGGTGCACTGGAATAAAGCTTGAGCGGTAACCGGCTTCGTTTGGAACCCTTGGAAACTGGTGATCAGCATATCCTTCAGCTTCTGCCATGATGTGATTGTTCCTGGCCGAAGGGAGGAGTACCAGGTTTGTGCAACATTCCTGACAGCCATGACGAAAGACTTTGCCATGACTGCAGTGTTGCCACCATAGGAAGATATCGTTGCTTCATAACTCATCAGAAACTGCTTCGGATCTGAATGGTCGTCGTACATAGGGAGCTGAGGTGGCTTGTAGGACGGAGGCCAAGGCATAGCCTGCAGTTCTGCTGATAGGGGAGAAGCATCATCAAAGGCAAAATTTCCATGATGAAAATTCTCATACCAGTCATCTTCGTTGAAGAAGCCATCTTGATGAAGCTCTCTATACTGAGGCCTTCGGTTCTGCTCATCTTGAGTAAGATGGTGAACTTCTTCAGAGGCTTCGTCTATCTGCCTTTGCAGATCAGCCAGCCTAGCCATCTTTTCCTTCTTCCTTTGCATTTGCTGATGGAGCAGCTCCATATTTCTGATCTCTTGGTCCAAGTCGTCCTCCTGAGGCGTTGGACTGATGGCCTTCCTTTTCTGGCTTCGGGCCTCCTGAAGAGAGAGGGTGTCCTAGTTGGGGTCCAGCGGCTGCAGAGCGGCAGCCCCTGTTGCTGAAGCTTTCTTTGGCGGCATGACGAAGGTCTATGCTTGCCGAAGATGTTTGAAACTCAAAAAGTGGAAGTGAGTTCACCAGAGGTGGGCGCCAATGTTGGAAACTTGTTCTCAAATGCTAAGAGTTAAAAACAAGGCAACATAAAAAGTGTTAAATGTCAAAGCCCTTCGTCCTTCGAAGCATTATCTCCCTTCGGATATAATGAATCCCGGACGAAGGTTATAAAAGACAAGCCTTCATAAACACAATAAATGATGGAGAAGGATTGATACACAAAATATGAAAAATAATATAAACACTTTAAACATTGTTATTAACTTATTTTATTCGCATTACTGTATTAACAATAACAAATTATAAATGTACCTTCGGTTCGAAGGAAAGTAAGGGCACAAGCGTGACGCAAAAAGCGAATGCCCAGTCCGCCTGAATAGTACGAGGTTACTGTTCATCTATTTATAGGCACGGGACGCAGCCCATGTAAAATTACACACATGCCCTTTACATTTGCTAATAACTCTATAGTAATCCATCGGGGTCTGAATAGCCTTTTCATCTTTAAGTCGGTTTTCCTTTTCTGCTATCACGCCGAAGCTCTCCTGCGCACAGCTTCGGCTTCTCGCTATCCTTCGTACTCCTTCTTGTGCTTCTTCACGCTGTGGTTTCAACTCAAGTCCGAAGGTACCTGTTCATGCATTATACTTCCAGAAACATTGTTAAATCATGTTTTTGAGGACCTTCGGAAGCCGAAGGCCCCCAACACCGTGCACAAGGAAAACTGCGCGAAAGCATACTAGCCCAATTGGTGTGCCATGTCATCAACTTGCCCCAAGACATGAGCATAGCAGTAGTGGGAGTAATGATCCGATCGGGGATCTTGAAGCGCAAGTGAATCGGCTTCAAACAGAACTCCGATGCCGGACTGATATCTGGGTTGCGGATGGCGACAGAATCAATGAATTAAGAAGCGACATCCGCCGCCTGCAAGATCAGCTCGTAGATCGAGATTTAGCACTCGACTGGGTGGTTCAGTCTTATTCGATTGCCTGGGCTAAGGAGGCAAAAGCTCAAGCCAGAGTAGAAGAGCTTAGCTCAGCCATCGATAACCTACAGGCTTATTGCAATACTCTACATGAAGAAGTTCATGTACTGTATTCACAATTGCACCCCAATGCACCTGCGGATTCTGTCGGGACAGAAGCCAGACCTTCTCATGTAGCGAGAGAAGCTTTTGGTGGTGAATTGGACCTTTTCAGGCCCCTCCCTCCATGAAGTTGGTCGATGAGTGGTCTCCTACGCCCGACAGTGAGGCTACCAAGAGTGACAGGAAGCAGGAATAATATAGTAGTAGAAATAGTAGTAATGTATAATGAGTGGTGTAATCCTGTTGTAAAAATTCGAGTCTGTAACATTACTCTTTTTAGTAATGTAAAATGTATGGTTTTCTTTGGCATATCATATTTTTTTCCAATGTTTGTTGCCACAGATGCCTTCCCGGACTCATGCGCGGGATGGGGCTAGTACCTCCCGTGGGAGGGAGGCAACACCAAACCCACCTCTAGTCCCTCCCACACTTGCCGAGGCTATCGCCGCCTTGGTAAATGCTACAGCAGATAATACCCGCTTCCTGCGGGAGATGGCAGGTCAGCAACTTCAACAACAAGGCAGGCGGGGCTATCCGCAAGGGCCCCGTGAGACATCTTATTTGGACTTCTCCGAAACGCGTCCCCCGTTGTTCGTCAAGGCAGAAGACCCTTTAGAGGCGGACGAATGGATCCGCGTCATTGAGCAGAAATTTGGACTTCTTCGGTGTTCTAAAACTCAGAAGCCCCTGTTTGTAGCTCAGCAATTGCGTGGCCCTGCCAGCACTTGGTGGGGGAACTTTGTGGCCGTTCAGCCGGCACATCATCAGATTACAAGGGAAGAATTCAAGCTGGCCTTCCGTGAACATTACATACCTGAAGGAGTACTCCACATGAAACAGGAAGAATTCATGAAGTTGAAGCAAGGTGGAGATACTGTCACCCAGTATCTCAATAAATTTAATCACTTATCTTAGTATGCAATTGACCAAGTCAACACCGACACAAAGAAGAAGAACTGTTTCATGAGGGGTTTAAATGATTGGATGCAAAGGAAAATGGCTACTTGCATCGATCACCTATGGAAGGGCTGTCAGCACAGCGCTGGCAGTCGAATCTAAGTATACAAGTTCTAGAAAAACCAAGGGGAGTGGAGGTAACAGGCCTAATCAGGGCCCTGAGAAAAGGCAACAGTTAGTTATCTGGCCTTTTAATCAGGGTCGTTCTTCAACACGCCCACCCTCCTTCCCATTCAAACAACCAGTGTTCATCCGTCCCAATGCTGCCCCTACTGCAACAAGTCAGCCGGGTGCCCCTAGTACTCGTTTTCCGGCCCTTCCCAGTTCATCAACAGGTTGTTTCAATTGCGGAAAATCTGGGCATTTATTAAGGATTGCCCTTACCCGAAGCAAAATCGCACAAACAATCAACAAGGTATTGGGAATTCTTCTCAAGCTAAGGGAAATGCGGGCAAGAATACAAAGAAGACGGGACGAATTTATTACACTCAAGTGGCCACCACACCGGACGGTGAACCGGTAATGATGGGTACGTTCCTTATGGCCAATCATCCCGCAATTATTCTCTTTGATTCTGGTGCTTCACATACATTCATCAGCAAGAAATTTGTGGAGCAATATTGCATTTCATACCATGAATCAAAAGAAGGGTTTAAAATTCAGTCACCTGGGGGACAAATCTTTACTAGGGAAGTGGCTTTCCAAGTGCCCGTAACATTGGCCGGATGGGACTTTCCTACTAATATGATTGTTCTGAAAGGCCAAGACATAGATGTGATTTTGGGCATGAATTGGTTGGCTCGACATAAAGCAACCCTCAACACTGATCAGAGAACCATCAGGTTGAGTCATAATCAAGAAGAAATTCTTTTGTCTATCCCCATTCCAACCAAAACTACTGGCAAAGTTTATGAAGCCATTATACCAGAGATCAAGGATATTCTGGTAGTATGCGAGTTCCCAGATGTCTTTCCAGAGGATTTGCCTGGATTGCCACCCGAAAGAGATGTAGAGTTTGTAATTGAGTTGAAGCCCGGTATGGCTCCCATTTCTAGAAGATTGTACCAGATGCCTCCAAATGAGCTGGCAGAACTGAAGATTCAATTACAAGATCTACTAGAGAAAGGATTCATCCAGCCAAGCTCGTCACCATGGGGTTGTCCAGCCATATTCGTCAAGAAGGATCAAACATTATGGATGTGCGTGGATTATCGACCCCTGAATGAGGTCACTATCAAGAACAAGTACCCTCTTCCACGAATTGACATTTTATTTGATCAACTGACCAAGGCGAGGGTATTCTCCAAGATTGATCTCAGATCGGGCTATCATCAGATCCGTATTCGGCCCGACGATATACCAAAAACCGCATTCACTACGTGGTATGGATTATTTGAATACCTGGTAATGTCTTTCGGACTAATGAATGCTCCGGCCCACTTCACTTATTTGATGAACTCGGTATTTATGCCCGAGTTGGACAAATTTGTAGTGGTCTTCATAGATGATATTTTAATATATTCAAAGAATGAAGAGGAGCATGCTCAACATTTACGGATCGTGTTAACGCGCTTGAGAGAATATCAATTATATGCCAAGTTCAGTAAGTGCGCGTTTTGGCTAGAAGAAATTCAATTTCTGGGACATGTATTGTCTGCTAGGGGGATTGCGGTAGATCCCAGTAAAGTCAAAGATATTTTGGAATGGAAACCCCCAACCACTGTTCATCAAGTTTGAAGTTTCCTTGGACTGGCTGGTTATTACCGCCGATTTATACCAGATTTTTCTAAGCTTGTGAAGCCAATCACAAGCGTATTGAAGAATGATACTAAATTCAATTGGTCTTCAAAGTGTAATGAAGCTTTTGAGCAATTGAAGATATTGTTAACCACTGCTCCAGTGTTGGCTCAACCAGACATTAATAAGCCCTTTGATGTGTATTATGACGCATCAGGCAGTGGGCTCGGCTGTGTATTAATGCAAGAGGGCCGAGTAATCGCATATGCTTCAAGGCAGTTACGCCGGCATGAGGAGCATTATCCCACTCATGATCTGGAGCTAGCTGCAGTGGTTCATGCCTTGAAGATCTGGCGTCATTATCTACTGGGAAATGTCTGTCATATTTATACAGACCACAAAAGTTTGAAATACATTTTTACCCAGTCTAAACTCAATATGAGACAAAGGAGATGGCTCGAGCTGATCAAGGATTATGAATTGGAGATCCATTATCACCCAGGCAAAGCAAATGTAGTGGTAGATGCATTCAATCGCAAGGCTTCCTGCCATTGTCTAACAATGAGGACTTCTGACATTACATTATGCCAGGAGATGGAGAATTTGAACCTAGGAATAATTCAGTATGGGACTTCAAATCACTTGAAGCTGGAATCAGTCATCTTACAAAGGATAATTGACGCACAGAAAAATGATGAGGGTATGAAACATATACGGGAGAAGATAAGAGCCAGAGAAGCCAATTGCTTCCGAGAAGATGGCCGAGGTGTGGTATGGTTCAACAACCGCATAGTGGTACCGAAAAATGACGAAGTCCGCCATCAAATTCTAGATGAAGCCCATCTTAGTCGCTATTCTATTCATTCCGGAAGCACTAAGATGTATCAAGATCTGAAACAGCATTATTGGTGGACAAAGATGAAGATCGAAATTGCACGCTATGTGGCTAAATGTGACACTTGTAAACATGTCAAGGCCATACACATGAAGGCTGCTGGTCCATTACAATCTCTACCAATCCCAACCTGGAAATGGGAAGACATTAGTATGGACTTCATTGTGGGACTGCCCAGGACTGCCAAAGGTTATGATTCTATCTGGGTTATCGTTGATCGACTCACAAAGATTGCCCACTTCCTACCCGTCAGGGCAAAATACACAGTGGCCACTTATGCAGCATTATACATTGCCCGTATTCTCAGTTTGCATGGTATTCTGAAGACGATAGTGCCAGATCGTGGATCGCAATTCGTGTCCAAATTCTGGGAAGAACTTCATAAATCCCTGGGTACTAAATTGCTCCACAGTTCAGCCTATCACCCTCAAACCAGTGGGCAGACTGAGAGGGTAAATCAGATACTGGAAGATATGTTGCGGGCATGTGTGTTGGACTTCTCACAAAAATGGGATGAATGTTTACCATTAGCAAAGTTCTCATATAATAATAGCTATCAATAAAGTATCAAGATGGCACCCTTCGAAGCTTTATATGGACGACGATGTCGTACTCCGCTAAATTGGTCTGAACCGGGAGAAAGGTACTTCTTCAAGCCTGATATGGTGAAAGAAACCGAAGAAAAAGTTCGAAAAATAGTTCATAATTTGAAGAAGGCTCAAGCCCGTCAGAAAAGTTACGCAGACAAGCGACGACAACCCTTATATTTTCTAGTAGGAGATTATGTCTACCTAAAAGTTTCACCAATGAAGGGCGTATCGCGTTTCAGAGTTAAAGGGAAGCTTGCACCCCGGTACATTGGTCCCTTTCCTATACTTGAGCAATGTGGACCAGTGGCATACCGACTCCAACTACCCGAAACCTTGTCTGCTGTGCATAATGTGTTCCACGTGTCTCAGTTAAAGAAGTGTCTTTGGGTTCTAGATCGAACCATTGAAGTGACAGATGTTGTCCTTGAACCAGACTTGACATATTCTGAACATCTTATTCGAGTCTTGGATCAAAAGGACAGGATTACCCGAAGAAAAACTCTCAAGTTTTACAAGATACAATGGAACCAGCATTCCGAAGATGAGGCTACTTGGGAAACTCAAGACTTCTTAGATAAGAATTTCCCAGGATTTTTAGCCTCTTGTAATTTGTAAAGTGTACAACATTGTTGTAATAAAGGAGTGAGCCCCAAACCCACCCCTGCCTTGTACCAAAACTTAGGAAATAAAAACGTGAAGCATTTCCTTTTCCACTACTTACCCTAGGACCTTTAATCTCGGGACAAGATTCTTTTATGGGGGGAAGGATGTAACACCCCTGGTGTTACTGTTACTAAAATTTGAGCATAGCATCATGAGCATTGGCATTTGCATATGTTTGACACACCTAGAGTGCATTTACTAGGTAAAAATTTCAAACAAGTTGTATTGTTATAGAATTTTGCAAATAAGACCCTAGTATAGGATACTTAACCCTAAAGGGGATCCTGTAGGGTAAAATAAGATCCAAATAGAGAAAACCCCAAAGACTAAGTAAAATAGTCATAAAATAGTACTAAGGATGGGTTTAAGTTACATTTACACCCTTGAGATACCAGAAACCCTAATTGAAACCCTGGAAAACCCTAAATCCAAACCCTAGGGGCCTATGTGCAAAACTAGTCCACTTTTGGACTAAAGTGCAAAAACTATAATAATAAAGTGTCTTAAGTCATATGGATCACAAATATGTGGATTTGCAAGTTAAACCCTAAGTTTTGGGTCTAATTGCAAAAAGCACCATTTCAATTCTATATAGGCTAAGTCTAAAAAATCAGAGAATTGGCTTAACTTTGGAGCTCTGTAGCTTTCAAATTCTAGGGTTTTTGCCTTAGGTCACCACATCAAACTTGTAGACCTAACAAAGGAGAACAATTTTGCTTAAGAGTGTAAGCAAGGTTGTTATGAAGAAATTGGAGATAATCACACTCAAAGTCAGGCTGTCAGGCTGTTTAATGTCTGAAATTCAGAATGACATTGCAACTGCAGTGACTTTGCACAGGAATTCAAGCATGATCTAGTGCTCAACTGAGTTCAGTTCTTATAGTGGAATTGTAGCTGGTTTGTAGCTCTACAACTTTGCTGCAGATCTTTGGGTGAGATGCCATAGAAAATTGAGAGAGAATTGGCCCTAAACTATGACTGTTAGGCACACTGAAGAAGCATCCCATGGTACAGTAGCCGATCGGATTAGGTCCAGTGATCCTCACCGCCGACAACCCTCGCGCCACGATTCCCGCCGGTGAGGTGATTCGCGCTCACCAGTGCCTGGATAACGCTCGGGGTCATGTAAATGTCGCCGCCGTGGATAAGCCCCGGCCAGTAAACAACTCCGGTTGCCGTACCAAGCTCTCCGTGGCAGGTTTGGATAAGTTCACCGGTGATGGCCGTCTGCTGGTTTTGTGCCACATGCTCTGCCACCTCCGTCGCGTCGCCGTAACTCTCTAATAGTCGTCTAATCGTCGCCGGTGAAGTCGCCACGACGGTAGACACGAATCCGCTGCGCCAGTGTTCTTCCCTACCTCCGGCCGCCAGCATTGCTCGGCCAAATTGCGCGCCACCGCCTAAGCCCTCTATAAATTGAAGGCCGGGGAAGCTACGCTATGTCATCACGAAACCAAAGCCCCCGCTCCCACCCTCAATCGTTCGCCAGAGCTCATGAATTTTGAATTCTCCCCAATTCGGTTTCCGCCATTGCGAAGAACACCTCGCCGCGGCTAGCTCAACTCAAGTCCGATCTCGCCCTCTGTGTTATTGTTCCACCACCCTCCCGTGTTCTTGATGCTCACCGAACCGTCCAATTGAACTAGACTTCCATGGGTCGTCGGGAACACGCTGTTCCTTTGATTCTCCGCACTGTCACCGTGGACAGAGCAGGGTAGACCACCAATTTTCAAATTGATTGAGGGGAACCCGTTGATAGGACTTGAATTTGGTGTCGATCGTCGGAAGCACTAGTCGTAGCCCCGTTTGGCCGGTCCTGGAGCTCGTCGGAGCTCTGCCGCGCTCACCGCCGCCGTGGACTTCGAACTGAAAAAGGATAGAAGCGCGGGGGTGTTTTTGTAGCTGTCAGTGAGACGTTGAACAGTAGCCACGGGTTCTTAACGGAGATCCAAAGCTACGAGGGCCTTTCTGCAAAGCCACCAGCGCGGGCGCGGGCGCATGCGCGTTTCTGTGTGGACTTGGGCCGCCTGGGCTGAAACCGACCTAGGACTATTTATCCTTTTTCCTTTTCTTTTTTATGCAGGACTCTAACAATTTTAGAAAATTGTAGAAAATCCTAAAAATGTCAAACCAATTTTCCTAGATTCCTTATTTTCCATAATATTTAATAAAAATAGTTTTATGATTTTTAGGACAAGTAGGGAATTTTGGATCATTTAAAATAGCTTAAAACATTGGTTCTGGATTTTTAGAAAATAGATAATAAGTCCAAAAATGCCCAAACTTTTTATTTGAACTTTAAACATTATTTAGAAGCCTTGGGTAGAAATTGGTTTGATTTGGACCTTGTTTGATACTTAGAACCCAAAACCCTACCCCCTGCCCTTTGAATTCCTTTACTGACTCCGGAAACCCTAGTTTCCCAGAGAACCGTGAAGGAAAATTGTATTCAAGAACTTTAAATAATAAATTCTTATTATCTTTGCACTCTCATGAGCATTACATGGCATTCATTCTTATATACATATATATGGTTATCTCTAGAAAACAAAGAAGAGGTTGAGGTAGAAGAGGAGAAGACTTCACCACCACCACCTGCGGAACCTCAAGCAGGGAATTGTTTTTACTTTGAAATCTGCGGATCCGAGCCTGACTCACCTATAAACGAAGGCAAGCCCCGGCGCATTTGCCACCTCCTTGTGATTTAAAGATCTTTATCACTTGCTTGTTGCATTAGGTGATAGGAGTTGATTGATAAAACAATTCCTGCATTGCCTTCCTTGAATTTGATTACCTTCCCTGATTACCGTTTTACAAAAGGTTTTTAATGCTTAGCCTTGCCTTAGAAAAACAATTGTTTTGTTTTTACCAAAGATGATATGGCCAAAGAGGGTGGGATGTTTTTGAAAGCAAAACTTGATGGTGGATCCATCATGGCCGTGATGGGTTCAACATCGGAAAAGATGTACCTCTACCAGGTACCAAGCTTTGGGTTTAAAATGATTAAAATGAGACCGGGCGGTTTGCTTGCACGAGAAGAGAGTCTCGGTGTAGTGTCTCCGTCTGAGTCGATTAAGGACCGTGTCAATGTAGGCTTGCTGACCGAGGACCCTTTAACTGGTCACATGCCTCGTCATGGGTAAGCCTTGCCTTGGGCAGACTAAGGCCAGAATAAGATAACACGCAATGGGCGTTGAGCGGTGGCGAGAGTTGCGTGTACCCTCCATGGCAAGAGGCTGGACGGTGGTGTATCTATGCTCTCGGTTGACGTGAACCTGATCTGTTCTTAAGAACCCCAGTGGCGGGTTGACATATGCAAGGGTTAAGTGCTACATATGTCGTGTGATCGGAGATCCTCAGCTGAGTATAATCGATTCGGATCACCGTACCTTCGCGGTTATGAAGACTTGGTCACTGCCCTATACGTAGAATTCCAGTAAAGATAAAAGGCTTGTTAAGAAAATTGGCTAGTGCAGGTCAAGTGTTTTGAACTAGGGTAGAAAGAACTCTAGATGTAGGCAATTTTACTTAACCTGACAATAAAACTAGATTTTTAAGGATCCACTTTTAGTAAGCATTTCTGTAAAACAGAGTTTTTGATCATTGAGAAACCTTACCTTGACTCCCTTATAACCCGCATACCCTTGAGAGTCTTTTCTTTAGTCGGCTAAGTCTTGCTGAGTAATTCCATACTCAGGGTTTTATTCCCTATTGTTTTTAGGTGAGGAAGCAACAAACTTTTGTTGTTTCTGTTCCAATGTGGTTCCAAAAGAAGAAAAGCAAGAGTAAAGCTGCGGGAGGAAGAGTTCCTCCATAAGAGACTTATCGGGAGGGGTTTTTGCCTCCCTGGATGTGTAATTATACTACCTTGCACTCATAAGTTATATCCTGGTTTGTAATATATAACTTTGTCTTACTTTTTAAATAAAGGTAAGTTCATGTAACCGCTTCCGCATTATCGTATCTCCGATGATCTGTAATGTCTGCGTGACGGGTGAAACGCTCTTGGAAATGGTAAGAAAAGTAGATACCGAACTTGTCAAGTGATTCAGGGGCATCTGCAGGGTTGTCTGAGGTCCGTAGGGCAAGGACAACTGTAGGTGGGCCTAATGACTTGGAAGGTTCCATCACAATTTCGTATTTATTTATGCTATTTCGGTTCACGTTTTATGATTAAATCCACCCGAGCCAGAAGCCTAGCACGATCGACTGCACGCGATTTTTACGCCGTAATTTTGGGCCCCGTTTGCTGTTACAAAACAGATATAGGATTTACTCTAAATTTCGTATTCATTTACGCTGTTTTAGCTCACGTTTCACGCTGGAATCCGCCCGAGACAGAACTCACGCACAGTCGGCTGCACGCGATTTTTCACACCATAATTTTGGGCCCCGTTTGCTGTTACAAAACAAATATAGGATTTATGCTAAATTGCGTACTCATTTACGCTGTTTTAGCTCACGGTTTACGCTAGAATCGGCCCGAGCCAGGACCCGCGTACGATCGGCTGCACGCGATTTTCACGCCATAATTTTAGGCCCTGTTTGCTGTTACAAAATAGATATAGGATTTACGCTAAATTTCGTACTCATTTACGCTGTTTTAGCTCACGGTTTACGCTGGAATCCGCCCGAGCCAGAACTAGAACCACATACTACATGATTTATGCTGTCAAGTACATGCCATTATGCAGTCGTAAACGCTGTCCACAGTGTCATATTCGTTTCACATGATTCGGGCGTCAAAAGATTCCTTTATGCATGGTTTACACATCTTTATCCATATATATGCATTCGTATATTGCCTTACGCTTATCGTCCTAGATTCTTGCTGTTGACTGCATGGCTGACGTAAGCACGTGGGTGCTGGATCGACCGCGTCCTGGCTGGGGCTTCCATTAGTAGGGGAAGCCCAGGGCTTCCATTACGTCTTCCCTATATATATATATATATACATATACCCGTGCGTTGCAACGGGGGACACTTGTATACACATAGGTCACTGTTTAATAATGCTAACAAGAATCAACTCAACAATCATAACAAATGTCGAAATCTGCCATTTTGAACGACCAAAATTTGGTTCAGTGTAACTATTAATCGAAATAGGTAAACCCTAAGTTGAATACATGATATGATGATATACCATGACCTCCATAGAACAATTTTGCATTGTAGGGTCAAAATTATAAAAAGGAGATCCTAAGGCTATCAAAAGGAGATGGTGAGTTGTGACTATCAAAATTATTTTAGCTCACAAATATGGCCTTCTTATCTTTTATGTCGTGGGGAAATGTGTTTTGGCATGATTTCTACATTACTTACATAAAGACAGGTAGCCATCAAAACAAAGCAATCATGCTGAGAGCTGGCACACACAATGGGCACATCGACACCACGACGGCACAAATGATAAAAAAAGAAACAAATTAGAGAAAGGCACAGACCTGAGAACACGATGGTGCTGGTGGGTGTGGCCGATTGGGTGGTGCTGGGCAGCTGTGGCTGCGGCGCTGGCTGATTGCAGCCTTCTCGGCGGCCGCGGTGGCGGCGGCCTCGTCGCAGCGCTGCACCTTGACACAGCGCAGGCGCTTCCGGTTGCCCCACTGTAACACCAGGTCGTGCTCGGTAGCGGTGCCGCCGCCGCCGCGCGAGGAGCCCCGCATGTGGTAGTGGTTCCTCGCCTCCTTCATTTCGCGATGAGCTGAAATTACATGTAGAGGAACTGAGGAAAGGATAAAATGCTGGCAAAGTTCAGCTCATAACATATCAGGTCATCCAAAAAAATTCTCAAGATTGGAGGAGACATCATCTGCTTTAATTCTCTGCATAGATTGATGCAAAGCCACGCTAAGGAGGAAAAACTAAAAGATAGAAGACCGATTGCAAGGGGACGAGCCATCACCAAATTTTAGTTTGACTTTACCCCCAAAAAGTTTTTTAGAAATGGATAGTGAGGCAACCATGTAATTTGTATTGGAGAGCAGCTGGAAATATTTAGAGAAATAAATACATAATATGTTGGACATAGCTAGTTAAATGGTTAGGATGACATTTCACTATTAAAACCAACAACCAGTGCCATCTTTTGCATAGATCAAACAACCACGTCAGTTTGTTTAAGCAAACTATTAACTACTATGAATCTACCTATGAGGTTCCCAACTATATAGTTTTGTGAATCGGGGACATGCTCGGTTGGGCGAACCATCGTGCTAACGTTGATGCTGGAGGAATTCACCAGAGCTTAGCTGACAGAAGAGATAAAGTACAATCCCAGTCAAGCCGCGAGTCAACTCATTAGAGAACATTTTGCTGCCAGTGTGGCCATCTTGAGGAGCGACTGGCACACTAAGGCTACTGAAACCTTCGGTACGACGCTGCTAGTAAAACTTATTTCACCCTCCTATAGGAAAGGGAAGAGACAACATTCTTTCGTATAAGTAGACATAGAGCCAACATTCTTTCGCATAAAGTTCTAAACCGATGGCTATGAACTATTCTAAAAATTGACTTGCTAATTTGCATATGGATATATATTTCATTATGATGTGAAAACAATTTGCAAGTATGTGTGATATGTTGTTTTACTAAACGACTTGACCAATCTATATTTTCGGTACAAAACGACTAAAAATTAGTTATCATAGTTATAATTGGTCTTAAACACAAAGAAAATCATACAGAGCATCAAGGTAGCAAACTCATGTAAAAAGTATCATGGTTGGCCGGAACACGACCCGGTTTTAATTTTCCCCTATTTTTTTATAAAAGTCTATATTATACTTGAGTATAAAATATAAAACAAAAAATATGTGTGTCATGTTGGCTAGATAGATGTGAGTTTAAAGCAAACAACCATGGTTCAAATGACATTCACATTTACATACTTGCATGGCTGCGCACATGCAAGCTTTGCATGGAGCGGAGGCGTTTGCATGCATGGTCTCTTGCACCAATTTAGTTGCATACTGGCATGCGTGATGCATGTGCAGGTTTAGGGGTTGCATGCGGCCCGCTGCATGCATGGCCACACATGGGATGCCACGCAGAGGATGGCATGCAGACTCGGGCCGGTTGCATACGTGGCCACGCATGGGGACGCCACGCAGAGGATTGCATGCGCGCAGAGGACGGGTGGGGGAACGGCTGTGGTCTACATTATCCTCTTAATAGTTAGTGTGTGTATATATATAGTTTATATATTGAGAGCCCTGGGCTCTCAATAACTGTAGAGAGCCCCAGCCACCAACAAATCCGGTTAAGCCCACTTCCGTTCACTATCTATGCAACCAAACCAATTTAGCATAAGCAGAGAACCAATTTAGCGTAAACAGAGCCCCACCTCCGAACCAACATTCCAGAAATAGCGGGTTAGGCGCACTTTCCACGCGGTCAACTACCCCTGCCATAGTCAAAACATGTTTACGCCAATTCCCTCCAATGTTTATGCAACAAAATCGATTTAGCGTAAATACCTCATCCGAACCCACGCTCCAGAAATACCCACGTTCCAGAAAAAGCGGACCAGGCCCACTTTCCACGCGGTCAACTACCCCTGCCATAGTCAAAACATGTTAACGCCAATTCCTTCCAATGTTTATGCAACAAAATCGATTTAGCATAAATACCTCATCCGAACCCACGTTCCAGAAATACAGGCTTATTAGGCTCACTTTCCACGCGGTCAAACACTTCTATGCCCTAACTCCCGTCACGGTCAACTTACTTGGCCGACTCGCCGTGATTCTTCGGGCGTCGCCCGGGCGATTCTTTGGCGTCCACCACCGCACACCCTCAACCCTAATCGGTGCCACTGTTGACAGTGTCGTCAAGCCGACCGCTGCTGACAATCCTCCACCACCGCGTCACATTGGTCCCCTAGACGCCCGCCGATGGCCGTCCGCCTTCCCAAGGTGCTCGCATTCCTCACTAAATCTTATGCGCTACATTGATACTTTCCAATCTCCCCATTCATCTCCACCATTTTCTTATCCACCGCTCGTGCACCATATTTGTGAGGCATTAATCACTGCGTCGTATTCCAGGTCACCGGCGACTAGGCTGCTGCGTTTCAACCTCTGACGGATTGTCTGGCCGTCGATGACAAAGAAATCACAGGTCACCTACTACTGCATAAATGTTTATTTTTGTTTGTTAGTCTTTGGATATCGTTTTTATGCACATTCTGTTGGTATGCATAAATGTATATGGCCATTTTGAGCACTGGCCTATTTGCTTGCCGAGATATGAGAATAGAACCTTGGTTCATAGCAGATAGTTTCTTGTGTGGATGGATACGGTTTCATTCTAACCTTTGTTGACTTCGGGCAAGGGAAAGTCATGGGATCTATCTAGTTCATAAAATGCCAGTGCATTTGCTTTCTACTATGCAATTGTACGATTTTAAGGGTAGTTGCTGGAACGTTTTGCCGGCTGATGGTTGCTGCATCATGTATTTGATGGACTTTTTTATTTTGAACTTCTATAGCCGATGGTAATGCTATTTGAATTTGAACTATGCTACCAATCATGTCGAGCTGATGGTTGAATTTAAACAAGCCAAAAACTGTGCTGTCAAACATGGTTATGTATTAAGAAATACTATGTTTTTACTCCTGTTTTGCTAAAACTATGGTTTTCTATCACGACATAATGTATATTATGGTTTTGATATACTATAGTATTTGAAAGCTACAGTGCCAAACAGGGCCTAAATAGGTTTACATCATCTGATGTGTTTATTCCATGAAACTCGTTTGTTTAAAATGTAAGAACCTAATATGACATTGCCATAAGTATCTCTGTATATGAATGTTCATGTTTTTTACGAAGTTGTATTTGTTATTGCATTCATTTGTTTATTTTGCTGGTTAGTCACTGAATAAATACTATTTTATATGAACATTCTGTTGGTATTCATAGATGCATATGGCAATTTCTACAATGCAATGATACAACTTTTATGATGTTTTGTTCACTTACCATCTATGTTGCTAGGGCCATATAACACAATTGAGGAATTCTAATGTGGACGAGTGTGTAGAGTGTACAATTATTTCGTATAATCATTTGTTTATATGTTGATGTATGTAAGTCAATAAAGTACATGTAAAATCAGCATGTATATTTGTTCACTAATAATCATTTTATTAGTTGCACATATGTTTTATTGTTGCTCCGCATGCTGTTGCTTCAATTATGCGGAAGGTTGATCGACTCCCAACCAATCCGAAGCAATTAATCATTGAATCAAGTCGAGAATGCTTCAGTGTCGACATCCCACACTCGACAAACACCACAGACCCTTCAAATACACGATGTGATGGTGATCCTCTGCAACATAGAAAGAGAGGTGTTGCTGCTGATGCTAAAAAGCTCACCATGCCTAGTGTGGATAATGATGATGACTTTGAGCCCTCAAAAAAGAAGTGTAATATCAAAATAGATGCCCCAAACAAGACCTAGGTGAGTTTACAACATTGCAGAAACTTATATTTTCCAATATTTTAATCATGCATACAATCACAATGCATACTTTTTGTGCTGAAACATACAACTTACTTTATTACCTTAGCATATCAATCCAAAACAGTAATAGGCCATGGAACTATGTAAAAATAAGAATGCAAATATTATGATATTTAATTATTAACATATTTATCCATCTGTTCACCTTTTTCTTACAGAGACTCAACATCAGATGTAATCCAGGAGATGTTCTTGCGTCCATTCAGATATTGAATGAAAGGCAACGTTAAGCTATAATCAGAAAAGGTTTCTCCAGTATTCTTGACATGACAATTAATGCAATTGGATGTCTGACACTTCTTTGTGGCTCATGCAGAAGCTAGACCCCAGAGACATGACTCTTCGTATTGGTCCAGACAAAGAACTGAAAATCACCAAGCAGACTGTCCATCTGATATTGGGTCTTCCAAATTCGGGTGGAGGGAAGCCACTAAATATTGACGAACTGAATGCTGCGGCAACCCTTCGGTCCTCCCTTAGTATTAGCAAGGATGAGTTTGTGATTTCAAAGCTACAGGACAGACTGAGGCTAGGCAACGATGATGACCTCTCAATTCGATGTTTTTTTGATCCTCTTCAATCGGCTGCTTTTCCCAACGGCTAGCTGGTCGATATCTTACAACGAGTTTCTACTAACGGAAAAATTGGAGCGGTTCCCTCACATTGATTGGTGCCATCTCATTTTCAGCGACCTATGTGAAGCTGCCTAGAAATGGCACAATAGAAGCACTAATAACGTCTTGGCGACGATATATGGGTGTTCCATCGTTGTTCTTGTAAGTTTCATACTTAATATGGTAAATCTTTTATTAGATTAATCAATTGCAATATGAAAATACATACATACATTATGTGTTTACGTTTACTTATCTTCATTTGCATCTGACTCACATGATATCTATATGTTATGTAGCTATATTATTTGGACCACTTGCACCATGCCGCTACTCCCAACAACAAAAGTGGCACTCCGCGCATCAAGTATTTTAACAAGAATATCATAAAGGCGCTGTCAATGGCTGATAAGCGTAAGCCTCGATAGGCTGACGAACCATTTGGTTATTGTCCTGTGAGTATTCACTTCTATCATAATTTTAGCTTTATGCTTATTTTTTGATACTATATTTGTTTTGTAGTGTTTCCATTTTGCACAATATAAGATGTCATCTATGTTAGGTGTATCACATTAGAATTTTTTTGTCTTTTACAACAATGTTATCTATGACTATTTTTAAATCCAATTGATTTTAGTAGTTATCTCATGATCTCTCTTGATGCTACGAGTCAATCCATATACATAATTATTAATTTTCATTCGGTTTTATCAGTTTCGGAGCAGCAGTGAGACTTGTTACATCTCAAAATCGGCATTTGTTGGTCAGCTCGAGGTTATATCACATACCCACACTGTTCTTTGTGTGTCTGTTTCTTTAACATATTTATTCTCTTATTATATATATTTTTACTTCAGTATACAATAAGGCCATAATCAGGTGAGGCAGACCCAAATGAACATGGTCGACTTCCCAACATAAACATCCAACTGCCTCTTATCCAAGATCTGATGTCAACGAAGATCCAATAGCTTCCTGTACATCAATGCTCCAAGTTCCAAGCTAAGTTGCTTGCTTATAACTCAGAGGTTGGCAAGATAGTTGCCACTATGAAGCAATGTCTGAATAATATTGGTAGGAAGCAGTACAAGCTAGCTGATACATTTTGAGAGTTGATTGACGAGGTTCTTTGGGCTGAGACATATAGGTCAGACATTGAAGATAACGTGACACAATCTTGCAAAAAATCTGTTCTAGGTCAGTTGTCATTTTCATCATATATGTATACTTCATGCAAACATATGATGCACTAATTCATAGTTTTCAATGTGTTCAACCAGCCTCCCAATCTGGTGATCAATTTTTATCTGAACCATTGATGACACCCAACCAGATGGAGTCGCAGATGACTCCTAGTCAAGTGGAAAATTTAGTTCTCAGATAGCAAGAAGTGCGACGAGTCTTTGAGAGTTGCCCTGATGAATCTGTTACACCCAATACTGTTAGTATTTAAGTTTGACTTATATATAATTTCTGGCTTGATATTGTGCATTTGACATTTAACATATTATGATGAACGAATACTTCTCTTTTTTTTCTGCAGCAAGGTCACACCGTGCCAGGTGGCATAGTTCACCATGACTCTGGCCCAGTCTTTGACAAGACTCATATTGGAAATGTTAGTGCCTCAGGCATTTTCCTATCCAAATTAGAATATGCTCACGCTCTCCGAACCTACTTGTGTTCTAAGGCCATTGACATGGATAGGTACAGACTCGTAAATTTGTGTTACCTGGCATACTGTATAGATTAAATTGTTATGTTTTCTGATTGATCAACATCGTGGCAATTGTATAGACACTGTTAAGTTTTATTCAATATATGAAGGCAATAAATCATTCTTCCCATGTAGTAGATTAAATTCAATGTTTAGACACTGTTAAGTATTTTGCAGATATATTATGTAATTATGTATCTCATATATACAAATAACAATTGTTTCCGTTGTTGTATGATCAATCTTTTCATTTGTACAAATATCATTGACTTTGGTGAACATCGTGGCAATTGTCGTGACATACAACAATTCTTTGCTGATGGCACGTGTATCGACAATGTGTTTATGCAATGCTTCATTGAGTGTGTCCGCAATGATGCGTCTAAACATATTCCTTCATTGAATGCTCACCAGCTCATCCTAGATGTTAATGTTGGGGTATGACTTCTACCTTTATATCACTTTTATTGAATGCATAGCATATATGGAAAATACATAATACCACTCTATCCTATTAGGCTATATTGAACTTTGAGGAGTAGGAGCAACATAGTAAGTCTCCTCATCCTTTTGACCCTTCAACTCTAGAGAGTTACCTTTTGAACAAACTGCCTTCCTTCAAGAAGCTGGATGAGTACAAATTAGTAAATTTCTGTTCCCCGACCTAGCACATTGTCACTACATTTTTGCTGCATTTAAATTTCAATCACATTCATGCATATCGACCATAGTGTATTCAACATTTGGCTTTTTCATTTTTTTACATGTAGATAATGGTACCCATGCTACGTGCAGGACATTGGACCTTGTATGTTGTTAATTTTCAGATTGGACGCATACATGTGTTAGATTCCTACCCATATGGGCCAGAACTTGGTGGGACTACCTGGAAGACTTACCATTGTACACCTATGGATCTGGGTGACAGGAAGGTTTCATGGGCCAGGTTAATAGTGAGTAGGCTCAATCTAGCCATACAAAATGTTCGACCAAGATCATCCCTCCCTGCTTTTTGGAAGTACCCTATTGAACTCCCCACGAACTGCCCAACAATGAAAGCGGGGTCTAATGATTGTGGATTTTTGTTATGAGATATATGCAACACTATGACTACATGGATGGAGCTATCAGTGCAGTCATTGATCCGACACGTAATTGATAGCTAGACTTTTTTTGTGTTATGACACAATGTATGTATAATTATGTCTAACTCACCTTTTCCTTATATTGGTTTGCAGGATAATTCAGAGGACATTCGCACTCTTGTACTGCATTACATCATATTCCATCGCCAAAACAAAAACAACTCCATGCTTTCAGATCTAGAAAGATTCAAGTTCTCTCAGTAGTAGCCTAGTATAGTTTACTGTCACTGAATGGTAGTTTCAACATGATGGTCTGTTGGCTTCTGTTGGCTTCAATTTCTCTCAATAGTAGCCTAGTCTAGGTTACTATCACTGAATGGTGTTTATGTACACAATGGTCTGTTGGCTTATGTTAGCATACAGATAATATTTTTGTTATTATGCGCTCTTAGCAATTTCCTAGCTATGTCGCACCAGATATGTTTTATATGGACATATTTATATATATGTTATGTTATGCACTCTTTCATTTCTATTCTAGCGTGATTATGCATTTATCTGTGATGGTTTATGCCTTTTTCTTTAGTTTTTTATGATATGCGCCAGCATATACATAGTGACTTCAATGTGTCGGCTGTTTATGTTATGTTATGTACTCTTTTCAGTTCTGCTCTGTCATGATTATGCATTTATTTGTAATGGTTTATGCCTTTTTATTTAGTTTTTTACGATATGCACCAGTATATACATAGTGACTTCAATGCGCCGGCTGTTTAGTTTTTTCAAAATACTTTATGCCATGGATTGAATATCAACTTATATGGCCAAACAAATCCACCGTTAGCATATTTCATAGGAAATAATTACGTTGCATTAATAGATATAATCCATACAGTGAGCTTTTAACGTAAATAATCATCATATAGTATCATGATCACAACATTTTCATAGAATCCTATAGAACATTTTTGCATGTATGTTCACAATCATGTCAAATTATCATCATCGGATCCATGGTCTCTAGAATCAACCAATTTATGCTTCTTTGATGTGGATGTCTCATTCCACTGGGGACCATTGTTGAATTCTTATTTCTAGACCCAGGCAGCCGTCCTCTTTTTCTATCAGTAAGGCTAGCCAATTTAACCCTATTTTCCTCCACAGACAGGCAGGTGCGACTGTTGTGTCCATTAACAATGCCACATTTTTGGCACTTTCGAGTCTTCTTCTTTTCTCCTTTCGCACCCAGTTTCACAACTCTTTGCTCACTAGTTTTGATCGTCCTTCCCTTTGGCCTTGTGTTATTTGGGCGCACTAAGCTTATGCCATCTACAGCAAATTCCAGTCTCTACATGCCATACAAAAAAATATATATAGGGACACATGTTATGATGTCAAATTATAAATACTTATGAACATTAAATAAACAGAATAGTTGTAATTTAATAAAATTAAAATTTCAACCTTTCTAACATCTCCATCTTGTGTCCCTTCAAAATCATCATTTCCAACAAGCGTCATTTGCAACTTAGATTGATTATGTGCATCAATATTTCTGCTTCCATCCTACTCATTAGTGCATTATAGTCAATATTACAAATAATGTTTAAATCATCAAATGTGTTTGCATTATACATAAATTGCCATTGTTTTTTTGCCATATATTACCTGTTGCGGTGAACGTACTGGCACATGCTCCTCATTATCACATTGTGACACATGTTCACCTTCATCGTTTCCAACATCATCCTCTTCGCCCTGGAACGTTTAATTATTACAATTGGCAACAAATAAGTTGTGAATAAAATGTAGAATAATTGTATAAAAAACAACACCCACATGGTTTCCCTCTCTAGTACTTGCACCACCAGCATCATCACATCCTATATCTGGCTCCAAACGTCCAAGCATCTCCAATAGTTCATCCATTGCGTGCAAGGCCTTATCACTCCCTGCCTTTGACATACTAGCATGGTTTACCACCTTCATTGCCTTTCTAAGCAACATTTTCTGCCTATATGATTTTGTCTCTCCATCCTTTCCACTCATTTCCCTGTCATCTCTTGAAAATACCACATCTTGCCTAGCTGAGTATGTGTAACGCTGTAGAATGTATTCCTTAGGTATCCTTTCTAGTTGAATGTGCATGAATGTTCGAATAAGATGCACACAAAATAGGCCTACATTTAAACAAGGGGCAACATTTCACATTCACCTTTTATTATTAGCATATAAATCATATGATGTTATATCACAACCCTGGCATACCTATGTGCTCCCAGTGTTTGCATTCACATTTAAACTTCCCAACCTCTACATCCGCCATCACTCTGAATTGGTGTTGCCCCCACACGATTTTTTTCGATCTCGATGTATGCTGCACCAACCAATCATTTGCGCCTCCATCTGGATCAAGTGATATCCTATACGCAGTAGCGTATTTTATTGACTCCTCGAACCTATTCATCACAGCCCTGGTGTATGTCCTTGCAACCCTAATTTCGAACATATATAGTGTTGTGGTATCCTTTTGACCTTGCATATGTACTAATTAGATACTTATTGTGAGCCTATTAAACAATATAATGCATAAATAATATTACATACCATACAACCTAGCGTCTCTTTTCCTTCTTGCATCTTCCTGCTATGCAGTAGTTTCAACATTTGCTTCGCAAACTCATGAAGTGGGGTGTTTGAATCGACATGAGCGCTCTTCACGAGTTTGTTCATGCTCTCGCTACGTTGTGTAGAGACCATAAGCCCACAATAGTCATGTTTGAAAAAAACAGAAATCCATTCCTTACGCATTTCATATAATTTTCTAAGAGTGCGATCTTCATGCAGGTTAAATTCATCAAGCAACATTGTCCATGCAGCCTCAAACTCTATTTCAGTAAATGGATGATGTACTATAGACTAGAATTTTGTCTTAAAATCCGCTTCAGCATAACGTGCATACAACTCATTTAGAAATGGCATGTACCTATTTTGCACATGCCATAGACACAACCTGTGGACTGTGTTTGGGAAGACGCGACGTAATGCCACTAGCATTGCATGGTCTTGATCTGTAAATATACATTGTTAGGCATTCTTAGATGATTATTTTTGTAAACAATGTATGGTACATACCAAAACATGATTCACATGCATTGTAAATATGCACAAGTTATTGAATTTATACTCCATGTATTTCAAGTTCATAATTATTATATATACATAAATCATACATGTCAACATTACTCTTGGTCCTTCAGTCCCCATGCATGTCTTGAATGCATTAAACACCCACTCGAATGTTTCAACAGTTTCATCTCCCAACAATGAGAACACAAACACTGTGCATTGTAGGTGGTGGTTTGCACCAACAAACATCCCTAGGGGTTTTCCATATAAATTAGTCTTATGAGTTGTATCAAAGGTAACTGCATCCCCAAAATCAACATACTCTCCTTGCTGACTAGCATGAGACCAAAAAAATACTCAATATTTTTCCTTCGTTGTCTAGCTAGAAGTCAGAGAAAAATTGTGGATTATCCCTTTTGCATAAGGCAAAAAGCCAAAAGCTTAGACACATCATTGGCATTTTTTCTCATTGTTTCGCCAGTTTCCTGTATAGTACAAAAAAATTTAGAATTATTACTCATTAATGTGACATAGATTTTAAAATTTATATTCTAAATTCATAAAGAATATGTTGCTTACAAATTAGCAATATCCTTTGTTGTAATTGGTACATTTTTAGGACCACCATGCATCTCAGACACGAAGTCCATGATACAGTGTTGCGGGATTCTGCTTTGATGCATTGAACTTAGAAACTCCATGTACTCAGGATCATGAGTCTCGTTGCATTGTAGATGCTTCTTTTCAGTATCCTTCTTAATGAACTCATGATTATGTTCTAAGTGCACTAGATCGATTCGTACGGCTACAATATTTTCTTTGGAGTCATCATAGATTTTTTTAGCTTCATACCATCTTTGCATTGTGTTCTGCTCGAGGATGTATTACAGATTTTTGGATTACTAGCTAACCTTTCTGTATTTCTATCATCCATTGAACAATTTAACCACTTACAGTTCTTCCTCTCCCTATACTTTTTAAGTGAAAATCCAACCTCATATGCGTAATGACTATAAAAATTGTATGCCTCATCGACATTTCTAAATGTCATACCGATCCTAGGCACCATGCTTGGATCAATACTTTCAGACTGGGAATTAACATAATATAAATACAATAAATATAATATTAGTTATACTCTTAATGTCATGATGCATAAATTTAATTAAATTGTAGAATAGACATAATCAAAGATAAACAACTTACATGGTTCCGTAGGATATTAGGTGTATCTTGTTCATGATCACTAATGGTCCTCATAAGCACCATTTGATTTGTTGTTCCCATTGTTACAATTTCCATTGTATTATCATCATTGACCCTCGGCGCTCGTAATTCTGCAGGTGGTGTTACAACATTTCTCCGTGGACTTGCAGCACTATTCGGAGATTCAAGTGTTAGGCTGGGCAATGCATGAACTCCTCCTAGCGTCTTAAGTGTATGCGCTGCTGGTAGACCACTGCATGAGTCTACACGCCGGCCAACATATTTTACTTTGTATTTTACAAACCGATGGAGCTATACAATTATTAACGCACCTGATGCAGCACTGTGGCATGTTGCAGAAGAAACATCTCCTATATCTTGTTCTCCGCCGTCAGCCATGGGTCAACTATGAAGCGACGCCGCCAGTACCCTTTCTTATATGCACCACACTGTCCAATTTCGGGTAGTCATGTTTACACAATTTTTTGTGGTCATTTATGGTCTATTTAGTTTGTTCATGCATGCAAGGAGATATTCTCGGAAACATGACTACAACCCAGGAGATTTTATCTCGGTTTGTTGAAACAATTTTGTATTTACTCTACTAAATGAAACCAGTTATGCAATTTTCTCTACATATTTATGGATCGAGTTTCTGCTGACCTGCATGCCATGCAATATTATCGGAAACTACCATTTATGGTTTGCGATTTTCTCGCGTATCCCGTTTACGCTAAAAGACAAACTCGTTTATGTTTTGTTCTTGAATGATTTACGCTTTGGTTCGACCAGGCCAGAAAACCTGCGTGCTGCCCGGGTCGACAAATTGGCTGGGTCTTCCCGATACTAATGGAAGCCCTAAGCTTCCATTAGCTCGTCCTTATATATATAGTTTATATATTTAAAGCCCTAGGTTTCCCATAGATAGAAGAAGCCCTGGTACTCTAATAATATCCTTTGGTTCAGCCCATCCGAACTGTAACCGATGCAGACAATTCGGTTCAGTCAATCCACGTTTAACCCGACATCCCCACCCACCCGATCGATTCGCATTCCCCGTGGCAACCCTAGCACACGTTCTTCCATTCCCCATATCCATCCATGGCACCGCCCTCCATGCTCCTCCATGCCACATCCGCCTCCTTCACTTTGGCTCCTAAGTTCGACCTCCGCATCACCACATCCGGTGTCTATACCGCAACCGTGTTGCCTTCAACGCTCCAACGAGGCTCCACTCTGCTACACCACCTCGCAGCATCGATTTCCATCCACGGCCTCATGGTGCCAGAGCCTGTGCAGTCATTGCCGGCCTTCTAGTGCCTATGCTGTGATGATGATGGTTGCTGCCAACGTGGTGCCAGAGCAGGTGCGACCCTCGAGGCTGGTTAGCAAATGGGATATTTCCTTTTGTGAATCCTTTTCAGAAATCATTTTTTGCCGTGGCCCTTTAATGTTTCTTTGTGTCTTTCATTTCATTCATCATTTTTATTGTTAGGTCTAGTTTCGATGTCCTATGTTTTTAGGTCTAAATCTCAGTTTAGATACGAATTGCTACTCTATGTATGCTACTGTATGATACTACCGGTTAGTGCTTTTGATCTCTTTAGCTGTGTGGTACTTCTATAGATCTTATATTTTTTATATGGCTAACAATGATAGTATACTCAGTATCAAAGAATATAGTTTTTGAATTGTGTTTTTTGCTAGGTACCACATCGCTTGTTGGCATTCAGTTCATAGTTTGTACCAGATTTTGTGCTCTGCACATACTGCATAGTACACTAGTACTGTCTCCTGCTAAAGTTTAGCCTGGGTCACATCAAGCGTTTGACTTTTAAATAGGAGTATGAAATATAGACCCAACCAACTGCATTAGATTCGTCTCGTCTTTTAATCTTCGGCTGACAAATTAGTTTTATAATCCGATTACATTTAATACCCGGAACGGAGGTTCAAACATTCGATGGGACATGGGCTAAATTTTAGCGGGGTGTAACCAAACACCCCCTAAATATGTTATCTAGGATAACTAGATAAGTTGTTTGTTTGCTTTTGCCTCTTGATTTAAATTCCTTGATCATTATGTGATCCAATGTGGTGGGCTCTAAGCTCGCCTCACTCCTCTGTTGGGTGATTTATTAAGCCGTTGACATGTTTTGCAATTGTTTTTATTCTTCTTCAGCACTTTGTCTAATTCAACGTAAGCAAATTAGTAATGAAATATGAGGTTCTTGACGCAGACTCCGTTTAGAAAATTTCTTTTTCTAGAAACATGTTTGTTGTTAACAATTATATCCATTTTATACTAAAAAACCTTGCCATTCTGCTCATAATAATACTTTCTTAGTACCATTTCATGAACTAGGATTTGTTTGTAAGATGCTTTGTAGATCTACAACTACCACTTAATTTATGAGATTATTTGTAAACTTCATTCAGTTATGTCTTATGCTCAAATTCTTTTGCCTTACTTCAGAAGCTGAAGAGCACAAGTGCCTGAATTCTGAGTTGTGGCATGCATGTTTGTAACGCCTTGAATTTGGAGGGTAGAATTTTTTCTTTTTTGATACTCACCAAATTCAGTTGTTACTCTCTTTTCTCTTCCCATTTCACTCCTTCCCATTTTCAAAGCAGTATAGTGATTGGTGTCCGTGTCGCATGTAAACAAAAACCTAAGTTGACATTGGTGTTGCATCATGCCGAAGCATATTTCTTTAGTCTGATGATTGTGTTTAATCATGCATCCGTCTCACCTCATTTCAGGATTTTGATTCGCAATTGGTTTTCGATCAGTGGTCGTGCGTGCTGTGGGTTTTCGGCCCACGATGCGACCCAGCCCAGCCTGGCCCGGCCCATGGCGCCCTAGCACCCCTGGCGCCCCCACACCCCCATGCGCCCCCTCTCTCTCATTTGGTTTGCCGCGCAGCAACTCCCTCTCCCTCTCTTCCACCTCTCTCCCACCTCTTTGCCCTAGGTGATCCGGTGGATGGTTATCGCCGATTGTTGGATCCCAAGGTGAGCTCCCCCACCCCTCTCCTCTCTCCCTCCCTCCCCTTCTCTCTCCCCGAGCGCGCGGCCCTCGCCCTTGCCCCTCGGTGCGGCGGCGCGGCCCCCCATCCTTCCCCTCGGCGGCGTGTGGCCCCCCTCCCCTCGGCGCGGCGGGCGGCCCCCCGCCCCTTCCCCCACGGCTCGCCGGCGTGCGGCCCTTGCGGCTCGCCTGGCGTGGCCCCTGCGCTCGCCTGACGCGAACCCGTGCACGCGCAGCCCCGTTCTCGCGCGCAGCCCTACCGCGCACGACGTTTAAAAATTCAGTTTGATTAGTTTTAAATTTAGTTTAATTTATGTGTTGCGCGCGACGATTTATTTTAAATTCAGATTTATTAGTGTGCTGCGTCGCGCGCTTCGTCGCGCGATGATTCATTTGTAATTTTAGATTATTTTATGTGTTGCGTCGCGCGTTTAGTCGCGCGACGTTTTGTTTTATATTCAGTTTAAGTGACGTATGCCGTCGTGCGCTTCGTCGTGCGACGCTTTACGTCATTTTCATATTTAATTCAAGTGTTCCGTTGCGCGCTTCGTCGCGCGACGTTTCGTTTAATTTCAGTTTAGTTCGTGCGTGCTGTCGCGCGTCTTGTCGCGCGGCAACTTGCCCCAGTTTTCAGTTTAGTTCGCGTGTGTTTCGCCGCACGACAATCCTTTTAAATTTACCTTGAATTATTATAATAATTAAATGCGTAGCAAAGCTTGATGTTAGGCATAGCGTGATTGTCAAATTAATATGGCTATATTTAGACAAGTATTTTAATCCATAGCTGCTTAACGTAATTCGCCTTTTGACTGTAGCCTCGACCGTTGTTTTCTCTTTCTCGCTTAGTCGTAGGTGCGAGCCCTGCGCCGAGCGTCTGTTTATTTGTTATATTCTACTACGTGGTGTATTGTTCTTTTTGAATTAAATTTGTAGAATGTATGTTTGAACTCGTATAGATAACAGTCAGTTGGTGGAGTCCAAAGGAGTTGCAGGTGAAGACCTTGAGCAGCAGCTGGTTGGTGAAGGCAAGTGTCCCTTGACCCATGTATGTCCTACTCATTTTAATTCACTCCCCGTATTTACACAATTTATACCTAAGGATTGACTAGCTTTTGTTTATCATGTCCTTGTTTACCTATGTGGGTTGGATCATTTTGGTCTTAGCTCTATGCTAGTGCTTCACACTAATCAATGAACATGATGAGATTATTTATGATACACTGTTTTCCTTTTTGATTATGATGATGATACTGTGACATTTAAGAGGACTCGAGCGGTTTCTCGAGTGCCTCTCCGTAAGGACTAATTTGTTGGATGACCACCTGGGAAACAGTGCAACCATGATGGTGGAATGGAACGCCCTTAGCTGAATAATTAGAGGAACTGAGGTGTAGTCCGCTTCGCCGTTGTGCCGTCAATGGGGCTCGGTGTATACGGCTCGCTCTGTCGAGGGTGGATTGCCCCTTGTGGAGGAGTGTGGTACATTTAGGAAACCTAACGGGCGGCTACAGTCTCAAGGAATCTTTGTAAAGGCTACGTAGTGAAATCTTGCCTATTCACCTTGGTAGTGTTTAAGGGTTTGATTAGCCCAAGGCAAAAGGGAATCACGGCTTGTGGGTAAAGTGTGCAACCTCTGCAGAGCGTTATGAAACTGATATATCAGCCGTGCTCACGGTTATGAGCGGCCAAGGGAGCTCCATTGATTAGAGACACATTGATCAGAGATGTTTTCTTTACAGATGATGATGAGGATAATGTCGGTTTCTATTGTGATTATGATTATGGTAATGGCTTATGGTATTATTTCCATTTGGAAAGGGTACTTTTGGGTTAACAACTTGGGTTAATGCTAAAACCCGGCTCTCTACTAGTAATAATAACCTGACCAACTAAAAGCAACTGCTTGACCTCAACCCCACATAAAGCTAGTCCACTACAACCAAAACGAGACAATTGCTGAGTATGTTGATGTGTAGTCACCCTTGCTTTACACACAAAACCCCCCAGGTTGTCCACGTTGCAACCACTGCTCAGGAGAACATGAAGTCATGGAGGAAGACTTCCAGGAGTTCCAAGAGTACGATGAGTTCTAGGCGTGGGTTAGTGGCAAACCCCCCAGTCGGCTGCCTATGAATGTCGTGTTTATCTACGTTTCATTTTCGCACTTTGATAATTGTTAATGACTATGTGAATGTCTCGGACATCATGATGTAATCAACTATTACCCTCTTTTATGTTAATATTTGAGCATTGTGTGATGATGTCCTGTTATGTAACTGTTGTGTACGAGAATTGCTGATCCTGGCACGTACATGGTTCGCATTCGGTTTGCCTTCTAAAACCGGGTGTGACATAAGTGGTATCAAATCCATGCTGACTGTAGGACCGCTAACCTAGAGTAGAATTGTCGTTCTAAGGACTATAGACCCATATTCTCACCTTGACCTTGGTGTCCCTTCAAAAGTTGGTCATATCGACCAAATCTATGTTTTATTATATATATTATACCTTGCTGAAATTTTGTTTTAATCTATTTCCTATTTTTTGGTCTACTTGCTGGTCATACTACTTCTGCTCTCACTCTTATGCTTATGGTGTCTTTCATAGATGGCTCATCTTAGACACACCGCACGGAAGTCAATCATTCCTTTCTTGCCTTCTCGTCTCACGGAGCGTCCTCTTCATCGTTCGGTGGCTGGTCAGTCTAGCAATTTGGTGAGGCTGCACCACCACCTGCATGAGGAGCAGGAGCGTCGGCGACATGAGCTAGAGCAGTAGGGCTCTTCTTCCTCGCCTTAGTAGGAGGTAGAGGCTGTGAGGAGCTGCTCTCCTGTGCCCCCGCTAGAGGCACCCCCTGCACCACCACTGGGCATCCCGGCCACTGGAGTAGCTGTTGGAGACCCCGACGACGGAGGTGATGGCAGCAGCTCAAGCCACAACACCGACCTTTCAGAGGAGCAGGAGCCGGAGGGATGGGTTGCTAGACCCATCGCTCGTGACGCCGCTCGCGGGTGTCACTTCCACGATGCGCTCGACACCTTGCTGTGCCAGGCACTCGACCGGCGCACTTGGTCCATCGAGTATCGCTGTGTTGTCTTTCAGCATAGTCGTGGAGCTTACCCAGACCGCTGGGAGGCGACTTGTTTGGTTCACCGTCCAGAGGATAGTCTCTGGGGTGCGGAGGTCTGCTCGGAGCATTATTCTATCTCTGAGCGAGACTCAGCTGAGGCAGCCATACAAGATGCTGCACAGCGTGCGCTTTCGCACTACTGCTCAGTGTTCGGTGGGGTGACCGATGGTCTTGACCTGAGGTATTACCCCCACCGTTCACATGGCAGCACAGGAGGCGTGATTGTCTTACCTGTTGGTGAGGACAATCCTAGGTTGAGCAGCACAATCAACCTAGCCACCGTGCTAAACACGGAGCTAGACCATGCTTTAGATGAGCTAAGTAGGGTTCATGCTGAGATCGCCCAGTTGCGGGCTGAGCGCGCAGAGTGCTGTCACCTAGCAGATGGCTCTCCCGCCCCCATCGGGACTCAACACCCGTACCGCTCACCTCAGCGTGGGTACCATGCTTATGGCAACCCCGACTGCAGGACCTAGATAAATTTAGGCCCCTAGATCGTCAGCGTTGGATCTTGTAATTAATGTTTAACATAGAAGTCTTAGCCTTAGTCTTATTCTCAGTTAGTCTTAGTTAGGCAGGGTAGTTTGCTTATCCTGTGTTTTTATGTTTGTGATGAACTATGATGGATTTGGATCTTTGTAATGATTGTCGCCAGAGTGTGAATACCCCCTGCACTTTGGTTTACCTGTTAATGTTAATAAAATTAATTATCTAGTTGGGAAGCCTTTTTATTCTACTTTCCTCTTTATCTGAGAAGCTGTGTTTGCCTGCGTTGGAAGTCAGTGAAGATGCTTACCTGCTCAGTATTGTGGAAGGATTCTATACTCTTTTCTTATGCTGCAAGATTTGCAAGATCAGTTCTGGTGTGTGATTGTATTCTGCAGATGTCAGACAACAGGTGCAGAGGAGGAAGGCGTGCTCAGCAGGAGCAGCAAGCACCATAAGATGAGGCACCTCAGCAGCAATTGCCACCCCGCCCCCGATGACAATAGAGCAGATGTTTCTGATGCAGACTCAGGCAGTCCAAGCTATTGGTCAGACTTTGGCTGCCATGCAACAAGCGCAACAATAGCCCCCACCTCAACCTCAGATGCAAGTGCAGATGCCTCAGATGCCTAGAGACAAGCATGCTGAATTCATGAGAGGTCATCCCCTAGTGTTGGCTCACTCTGTTGACCCCATGGATGCTGAAGATTGGCTATGTACCATGGAGCGGAAGTTGCACACCGCTCAGTGTGACGACAGTGTTGGGGGCCTTCGTCCTCCGAAGGTCCTCAAAAACGTAATTTAACAATGTCTTCCAAGTATGGTCTATAAACAGGTACCTTCGGACTTGAGCTAAAAACATCATCACGACGAAGGCTGGAGTTGCTCCGAAGCTATGCACGGGGGGAGCATCGGCTAAATGACAGAGAAAGGAACTGACTTAAAAGGGAAAAGGCTATTTAGTCCTCATAGAGTTGACTATTAGTTAATAGTGAATGTAAAGGGCATGAATGTAATTTCCCACAGGCTGCGTCCTGTGCCTATAAATAGATGAACAGTTCCCCTGTACTGTTCACACTGACTTGTATTCACTCGTGCATCACGCTTAGACTTTTACCTTCTGTCAAGCCGAAGGTACAAATGTAATATAATATTGTTTCTGTTTATTCACGATAATAATAAATATGTTTACAATGTCGTATCATTATTCATGTTGTCTTTTATGTTTCATATACTTTCTCTTTCATCAACATATGCTGTGATGATGAAGGTATGTCCTTCATCACCTTTGTCTGAAGATCATTATATCCTATGGGAAATAATTCTTCGGAAGACGAAGGGCATTAACTTTTAACATTTTATGTTGCCTTGTTCTTAATTCATAGCACTTGAGAACAAGTCCCCAACATTGGCGCCCACCTCCGGTGAACCCTTTTCGACCACCTTCGGCAAGCACTAACCTTCGTCATGCCGCCGAAGAAAGCTCCAGCACCAGGAACTGCTGCACTACAGCCGCTGGATCCAAACCAAGAAACTCTTTCTCTTCGAGAGGCTCGAAGCCAGAAGAGGAAAGCCACCAGTCCAACACTCCAGGAGGAGGAGTTGGACCAAGAGATTAGGGATATGGAGATCATCCATCAGCAAGTTCAAAGGAAGAAGGAAAAGATGGCGCGATTAGCTGACCTTCAAAGGCAGATCGACGAAGCTACTGAAGAAGTGCACCATCTCATTCAAGACAAACAAAACCAAAGGCCACAGCACAAGGAGCTTTGTCAGGAAAGCCTATTCAACGAAGATGGATGGTATGATGATTTTAATCATGATACCTTTACCTTTGATGATGCCTCTCCCTTGGCACCAGAACTGTAGGCTACTCCATGGCCCCCATCGTACAAGCCACCTCAGCTTCCCATGTATGATGGGCATTCAGATCCAAAGCAGTTCCTCATTAGCTACGAAGCAACTATATCTTCGTATGGAGGCAATACTGCAGTTATGGCGAAGTCCTTCGTCATGGCAGTCCGGAATGTAGCTCAAACATGGTATTCTTCTCTTCGGCCAGGGACAATCACATCATGGCAGAAGCTTAAGGACATATTGGTCACTAACTTCCAAGGCTTCCAAACGAAGCCGGTCATAGCTTAGACCCTATTCCAATGCACACAAGACCATGAAGAGTACCTTCAGGCGTTTGTACGAAGGTTCTTGCGATTGAGGGCACAAGCGCCTACAGTGCCTAATGAGATTGTCATTGAGGCCATGATCAAAGGTCTTCGCCCAGGACCTGCTGCCCAATATTTCGCCAGGAAGCCCCCATAAACTCTAGAAAAGCTGTTTCAAAAGATGGACGAATACATTCAGGCTGATAATGACTTCCACCAAAGAAGGGAGGAAGCTTACAGATTCTCCAAAATGACTAGGGGCTTCGGAGGAAGAATTCATCCGAGGCACGTCAGGTCAATTCACAACACTCAGAATGATGACAAAGGAGGTCAGCTGCAGAGGCCACAGTATACCTCACAATCTTCGGGGCAGCAACAAAGCTCTTTTCGGCCGCCAGCACCAAGAGGCAGAAGTGCCAGGGGCTTCGGAAGAAGATATGGGGATCAGCGTAGAAAGATCTACTGCTTATTCTGTGGTGAGGACAAGGGCCATACCACAAGAATGTGCCAAATCACCATCCAAAGGCAGAAGGAGATTGCAGAAGCCGAAGCTCGGCAGAATCAGCCGAAGCAGGTCTTGCACACTGCTTCGTGCCATTCACCCTACATACCAGAATATGTGGGTAATCACTCTGCAGCTTCTGTTGCTTCGGCTAGTTAGCCACCTTCGCCCCCTCTACAACCTACTTATTCATGGGGTCAACAGCCAAAAGGGAGCCAACACACTCAGCAACAGAGGGATTTCAGGGAGGAATCCGAAGCTCGCACAGTTAACAGTACTGTGCCGAAGTCAAAGCACATCTATTGAGAGATATCCTACCCTCTAAAGAACTTTTTTACTTTATGCCATTTTGTTTCTTAATAAAGAACAAGTAATGCAAATCTAGTTTTAATTCTTTGTAATAGTTTCGCTTCTGTTAAAATGAAATGTATCTTCTTCATAGATTTACGAAGCTCAAAAATTGCCAAAGCTTCAAAAAGTCGTTCCTAATGGAGCGCAGCAAAAGTCTTGTCGAAGCTACAAAAGTCGTTCCTAAGGGAGCGCAGAGTAAGTTTTTTGCTCAAGAGTCGTTCCTAAGGGAATGCAGAGCCAAATACCGCCGAAATATAAGGCGAAGCGTGAAAAGTCAACGCGAAAATACCGCCGAAATATAAGGCGAAGCGCGAAAAGTCAACGCGAAAATACCACCGAAAAATAAACGACAAAGAGATTTTGATCGTTCCTAAGGGGACGCAGAGATTATGTGTTTCAGCGTGGGCGTGTGTCTTCGGCATTAGCATCATTCTTCTTATCATATCATCACATCATATCGCATAGCATCACATCATACATCATAACATACGAATGGGAAACGAAGTCGATCTTTGGAGAATGCTTTACAAAGGTGAAAAGATGTTAAGGCACAATGTAAACTGAGAATTATAGCTTCATCAGCTCTGATGTGGAAGAAGAGATCTATTGTTTTCGAAGCATTGATATTTTTACGAAGCTTGGATGCTCTTTACGAAGTATGGATATTCTCAAGAAACATAAGTATTCTTCTTTACGAAGCATGAAAAGAAGGGAAGGTGTTTTTTCGCCGAAGGCTCAAAAACGGTATGTATGTAAAAAGTTACTGTTGGGGGCCTTCGTCCTCCGAAGGTCCTCAAAAACATGATTTGACAATGTTTTCCAAGTGGATTATGTGAACAGGTATTCTCGAATTCAGAATTATGAATACGAAGCACGGCCAGGACGAAGCCTGAACCAGACGAAGCACGAGCGCAGCCGAAGCTGTGTGCGGGGAAGCTTCGTCACGATAGCAGAAAAGGGAACCGACTTAAAGATGAAAAGACTACGTGGGCCTCGACAGATTTCCATAAGTCATTAACAAATGTAGTGGACATGGATGTAATTTTACGTGGGCTGCGTCCCACGTCTATAAATAGATGAACAGTACTCCCGTACTGTTCACGCTGACTGAGCATTCGCTTTTGCGTCACGCTTGTACTTTATACCTTCTCTCAGGACCGAAGGTACATTTGTAATTTGCAATCATTTCTATTTTCTCATGTTAATAAAATAGAAATGATTCTATGATGATGCCTAAATTATATTTCATGCTTTATATGAACCCTTCGTCGTTACTTGTTATATTTACGAAGGTATGTTTTTTGTGACCTTCGTCCGAAACTCATTATTCCCGAAGGGGCATAATGTCTCGAAGGACGAAGGATTTTTACACCTAACACTTTTCGTGTTGCCTTGTTCTTAACCCGAAGCATTTGAGAACAAGTCCCCAACAGTTTCATGCATCACAAAGAAGTGAATTGCAAAATAGTTTACATATTAGATTCAAAACTATACGTATCAAGTATTACATACTTAGTCCAACAAATGTTACATTAACCACCTAAGAACCTTTTTACAACAACTACTCCTCTTCCTTCAGAACTTTTTCCGCAACTTCGTTAAGTAACTTGTCGACGACTTCATCAACAATAGATTCGGCTATGTTGATAATTTCTATTGCTTTTGTGACTCCCCAGTGTCACTTAGGGTTCTTCTTTAAGCTAACCCCAACCCATGATCACATGCAATCTCAATAAATGGGTGAACATTGAAAATGAGAACAAAGAATTAAGTTGAAGTCTACTTAAACTTTTCATGAGTTCAAAAAAGGGAAAAACTCTTAAACCCTAGTTAACCCTAAGTGGACTATTTATGCATAAGGGGTAAACGGGAGAAACCCTTGGGAGAAGAATACAATTTTGAAGAAAACCAAATTATAAAGTTTTAGTTCACTGATTAACTAACAAAACATAGTAAGGAAGTTTTGCCTTTTTAACTTTTTAAAATCCCCAAAACAGCCCTAAGCTAATGCACTTGGGGAAAATTCAGAAATTCAGAAATCTGAATTTCAGCCCCCTCTCAAAGATCAATCTTGTTCTCTCTTTTTCAGAACTCAAATCAAACAAGTCCAAACATCAAAGTTGTGCCAAATTCCCTTGAACACGCCCTGGAAAAGTTTGAACTCAAACCAATTTCAGTTGACACGGTTTTGGCACAGTTTTACCTCGGGACTCACCTTTTGACACTGCCACCTTTGTGACACGACAACTCTCTGTACACTGCCCCAAACCGCTCGACTTCCACACACAAACGACAAAGTTCTGTCGGGGGAGCAAATCTTCTGCAGTGATCTTGCCCAAATTCGCGAAGATCTTCAACCTATGGGCGCTTGAACTCGGGCAGAAGCAAAAAGCCACGTGTTCGATCGCTTGCCTGATCGGCCGAGCACGGACTGGCCGCGGCAGCGCGCGTGGTCACCCTGCCCCGCGCACCTCTGTCGTGCCCTCACCTATAAATGCGTCCAAGAGGCCTTAGCCGTTGGCACCGCACACCCCGAGCCTCGCCCGAGTCAAAGATCACCGGAGTTCGCCGTGAAAAGCGAGCACCATCGCCCGCCATCCCTGCCCAGGCTCGGCCAGCGTGGCCACCCCCTTCCTGTTAAACTCCAGCCTCGCCCTAGCCCCTGGATCGCTTCCCAGTGAAGCCGTGAAGCTTCTCCAAGCTTGAGCCGAGGCATTGCCTCACCAGAGAAGCGATTTCACCCTCACCGGACTTCGGTCTTCCGCCGCCGCGCGTGGACCAAGCTAACCAGTGAGTCTTCATCTAATTCCTTGCACCCACATCTTCTATGGCATCCCGTGAAGATCTCTGACCCGTTCAATTGAACTATCACGCCGTGAGTAGGCCGGACTCCTCGCCGCCGACGAGCATCCCCGCCTGCGCACGTGGACCGGCCGACTCTGACCATCCCCGACGGCAACCCACACATCGTTGAGATCCCCGAGACCTCTCCTACGTCCTCGACCACCTCACTGGAGCAATCTCGCCGCCGGTAAGCCCCTCTGCCCTTTCTTCTGCCGCAGTTACTGTTTAAGTTAGGAGAAGGACCTCGGGTTAGGATTAGAAGAACCCGGGGGGTTTTCTGCAATGTCAATGACTCATGTGAATAGTAGTCCAGGGACTGATCCATGAGAAAAACTTAAACCACCCGCCAGGGACCCCAGTGCAAAGTAGTTTTCCATTTAATCAATTCTGTTAATCTTTTTAAATAACCAGAGAACTTAGAAAATCCATAACTTGATGAATTCTTAATCAAAATTTGTCAAACTAATTTTGCTAGATCTTAAATATTATGAACTATTATTTAAAAATAATAAACCCTATGCTTTCTGTTCTAATTTTTAGAGTTTAAAATTAAAAACAGAAACTGACCAAACCTTGTTTAATTAAGAAAAATTAGTTTTGCTTCTGTGCTGAACCTAAGAAAATTTTAGGTATTCAAACCTCATTTAAGCACTGTTTAAAAATAGTAGGAACCCCAGTATTGAAAAATATAGTGTAGATGTCCATTTAAAGCTGTTTTGCCCAAAACTTAAAAAATAAGAAAGACATTAGAAATTAATGAACAGTGAGTGAAATTATTTTTCCTAGTTTGCTTAAGTAACAGAAAACCTAAGAAAAATAAAGGGACCTTTAGTCTAGATAAGTTTTAAAATAAAATGTTTTATTTAGTATTATTCCAACTAGAAATCAATTGTTAGAATTACAAAACCAGACCCAAAATTGATAATAAAAATCCAGTGGACTTATAACCACTAGGACCCCACTGCAAAAATAATGAGCACCCCAGCCCCTCATTTTAAGTAAGGTAAACAAATATAATATGATAATGAGACATTTTCCAAATAAATCATGAATAACCAATAATAATGCAATAATGGGCAACTAAAATTTTGCTAGAACAATGATGAGATAAGCCACAGAGAAAAATGCAAACCCATTGAAAAGATGCAAAATAATACCTATTGCTAAAATCTTATAAGAAAGGCCATTTAATACAATTAATGCAAACCACCCCTTCCCTTAAGCAAAAAGATGCCAAACTTTAGAATGATTGCTCTTGCGCAAAATAGAAGCTAAGAAAAATCAGAAAGCTGTTGTTTGATATTTTTCAAATATAGTGGGAGTAGAAAGCACCTCTTTGGCTAGAAACTTGAGAAAACCCTAATAAAATAACTAATAGGTATTAATGGCTAAAATTTTGTGCCAAGTCATGTTATAGCACCTAAAAGGCAGCAAAAATAAGTTTTAGAGAATTACCTACTGTTAAGTAATAGTTGTAGTTCAAAGCACCCCTTCTGCCCTAGAATTTGATAATTTTGTCCAGAGAAAACTATTCACTTTCTGATCCCCAAATTTTGAGACAGAAAATTCTACACCAGTCATAAGCCACTGTAATTTTTGCAGAATTTTTGGAATTTTATTAAGGTGACTTGTAGTTCAAACCCACTCCAAAAACTTAAAGAGAATAAAGAAAAAGAAAGAAGAAATAAACCTCACTCCAATGAGTCCAACTTGAATTCTTGTCAAACTCACTAAGGCTTTAGAAAGAGTTCAGTGGAACCCCAAAAATAAACCTACCACTTAACTTAGCTAAGTTTGATCCAATTTACCAAGTATACCACCAAAAATCTCATATAAGCAAGATTTAGCTCTATCTAACTCAAGTAGATCATACACCATCAAAAGTTTAAATTACTAATGCACATATCATATCATGCATATATCTTACGCATTGCATTCATTAGATTGTAATCTAGCTGACGGAGAGTACGTGCTCATCCCCGAGCAAGGATCTGTCCAAGAGGAGGACCAGGAGCAAGCTTCCGAGGCTGCTGTTGAGGATCTCCCCACAGCCCCAGCAATTGAAGGCAAGCCCTGGTTTATATGCATAACCAGTTATATATGCTATTTTACTACACGTAATGTTTGTAGGTTTGTACTGTGCACTTAAGTGGAGTTGCTTGAAACCTCTAGTTGCATGAACTTAGGATTCCTTTTTGAGATGAATACTAGTATGCTAGGTCGAGTAGCTGCTTGCTAATCAGGATCTCGGTAGAAGTCGAGTGATTTTTCTAGCACTCGCGCGAGGTCAGGAATTGATTGTATTCATCTTGATAACGGGATCTATGTTAGTCTATGGACTTGGATCCAGGGAGGATGCCTTGACCATGAGACGGGAAAAAGAATTAAGGATTAATGTGTGGATACCTGAGTCAAGCTTTTGAACGTACTAAGCACATGCCGCGAAAAATGGTAACCGGTAAACCTAGTACCTGAGTGAAGCCGGACACGGACTTTATGTTAGAAATATGCCCTAGAGATAATCATAGAGATGAGCATATTTCTTTGTATCCATGATATATATATTGCTTAATTGAATATCCATGGAAGGCACCTTGTATTGATTAGCAATTATGTGAATTGTTTGTGAGATTCTTTACTTATATGGTTATTCTAAATGATGTCCCTAGTCAGAGTCGATGACTAGCACATGTATTAGTTGATGACTACATTTCACAAGTCATGAACATGGAGATGTTAAACTAATAATGTGGGCGCATGTATGACATGAGGCTGGACCGACCCAACGTGAGATATTGTAATATAGTTCTCTTCTTGCAACATGAATACTGTATCCTTAGACCTGAGATTGTCGCATGTTCTCAAGATGTGAATTGACTTACTTAGGGACTATCAAATGCTATCTCGTAACTGAGTAGTTATAAAGGTAGTTTTGGGTTTGTCAGGAAGCATGCTGTGAGGCATGGTCAGTCAAGATGGAATTTGTCCCTCTCTTTGTGAGAGAGATATCTCTGGGCCCCTCGAGTGATTGGATCAAGAAATGCATGGCCGTGCTAGGGTTAAGAGTTAACCATTGAAAGGATTCCAATTCACAGTATCGAGAAAGAGAGGTCAGCTTAGAGCCAGACCAAATATCGTGAGACAAAGGGAACAGCATGTACGTAATGTCGCAATGGTTCGTCTGATATGATCTTTACGTACACATAGGAGTTGACATGTCTTGCTAGAGGCCGCTGTCAATTATTGGGCCAAGTAAGAGTACTCGGGCTATGTCTATTTGTACGTGAACCTATAGGGTCACACACTTAAGGGGAAGGAAGCCTAATTCGGATTAGATCTGAAATTAGACTGGGCTTTAGGGTTAATGATGGGCCTCGGCGTCAGAAGCCCACCATAACGCCTATATAATGAGGGGCAGGGGCGCGGTTAACAGATAACCTAATTCGCCACCTGCAAACCAGCAGCCGCCGCAGCAGCCGCCGCTCGCCTCTCGCCCTCGCCAAGCCGCCGTCGCGAACCTAGCAGTTCGGTACGCGGCGCTTCCTCCCTGTACGTGTGGATACCTCGGAGGTGCTGCATCTGGAGCACTTGGACGAACCGTGCGAGGACGTGAAGGACGCCGGCAACTGCACGGCACTGCTCGACGCGTTCGTCTACATCGAGACGTCTTCCGCTGCTCTGCGCGTCTAGTGGTAATTCCATGACCTATAACCGCAGTAGTTCTTGGTATTATGGGGTTGAAAATTTTGTTTTGCGCTAGTGTAGCCTCCCCGTAATCCTACAGTGGTATCAGAGGCAGGTTCTGCGTAGTTTTAGGTCTGGATCTAGGTTCATGAGATGGATCTACTTGATGCACGGTTTGATTAGATCAATTGGTAATAGAGGGTTGAAGTAGATTACATCGGATATGACTAGAGAGATCAGTTCGTCCTTCTCTGTTGTATGCGCGACTTGCCCCTACCGGCTGGAATCACCATCGGGGCTAACTGCGCACACAACCAGCAGATTGACGTAACAGATCGACGTCATGAGTGTAATCTTCTTCGGGTCGAAAGTCTCGGATTTGGGTTGATTTGATCAACCGCATGAGATTTCCAGTGGAATTTCCATACATACGATGCATGGAATCCTGTGAGGTTTTCAGGGCGCTGCCCTGAGACCCGCGGGGGGCGGCTCCCCCCTCGACCCCCCGCCCGGGACCGCCGTGGCTATCTGCTGAAGTGGCGAACGTGTAGAAACGTGTTTGTCTAACCTGTTTTTGCAGGACATCTTGTGATCGGTATGGCTATTGTGTATATGATGCATGTTAATAAATTATTCATGACCTGCGTGTCGTGACCAGGGCAATACGGCTGGAGCCACATGTATTGTCCAAATTTAATGTAATGACCTGCGTGTCAACATGTGATGATCCAAAGCGTATATGTAATTTGTTTACCAGCATACGTTAGATAGGTCTTGAAGGACTCATCACCTGGAGGATGGCATACCTATATCATGGAGATGGAGATCATCGTGATGGACAGATTATTGGAGATGGGGATCACCATGTGAAAGCAAGCCATACCGAATCACAATTGTTGTGTGAATGCCATTCTTATTGTTCTACTTGTTTATATTGCATATAATTCCTTGCGTGCGATGTTATAAGTAGGACGATCCCTCATAAATGTTTAAGCTTTAATGCCTCTCCAAACCTTGCACTATCATAAGTCTTGTACAATTGGTGGTGGGTCTATGAAATTAGGGTGCCACCAGTTTTCCTTGACTAGATAGGTTTGTATCGGATACGAACTGCAGAAAGGGTTGGTTAACTTAAACAAAGTCAGCTTAATGGTTAAGGACTTTGAGGCATAAGGTTGGGAGCCGAGACATAGAGATGTCACCCAACAACAGGAGTCATATATATGATATGATTAGCAAGGAGTTGCTTACCGATCTACCTTGTCTTCTAGCGGTGATGCTAAAGCTCACTAGTAGACTTGTTAGTTGTGGGTTCTGAATCACTAAGTATCAATCGAGGGATATTGATTTTAGTGGGAGTAGACTATTAAATGTTTAATATGATTTACTCTGTCATGGATATTTTTGTCTTAGTATTTTGCATTATTTTGTTGTAGATAAATGGCACCTAGCACACCAACATTTACTTTGCGAACAATTCTTGAAAAGGATAAGTTAAATGGAACAAACTATACGGATTGGATCCGTAACCTGAGAATTGTTCTCAGGGCTGAAAAAAAGGAAGACGTTCTAGACACCCCACTACCAGAGGATCCTGGTGAAAATGCAACTGCTGCAACTAAAACCGCTTACAAGAAAGCAATGGATACTAATCTTGAAGTGAGTTGCCTAATGCTTGCTTGCATGGAGCCTGAGCTGCAGATGCAGTTTGAGACAAACCATGAGGTGCACGATATGATCGTGGCGCTCAAGGATATGTTCCAGACTCAGGCTAGGACAGAAAGGTTCAATGTGTCCAAAGCCTTTCTGGAATGCAAGCTAGCAGAAGGCGCAGCAGTTGGGCCACACGTAATCAAAATGGTTGGTTACAGTCAGAGGTTGGAGAAGCTAGGCTTCCCAATAAGCCAAGAGTTGGCCACTGACTTCATTTTGGCATCTCTTCCGCCCAGCTATGGAAACTTCATCACGAACTACCATATGCATGGGGCGGAGAGGGGCCTCAATGAACTATGTGGCATGCTGAAAACAGCAGAGGGGGACATAAAGAAAAGCGCTGGCAGCAGCGGCCATGTGATGGCGGTCCAAAACAAACCCAACTTTAAGAAGAAGGGTAAAACTCAAAAGAAGAAGGGCAAGGCAAAGGATACAGTATCCAAGCCAAATCAAAAGCCCAAGGCTGGACCAGCTGCAGATGCAGAGTGCTTTTATTGCAAAGAACTTGGTCACTGGAAAAGGAATTGCAAGCAGTACTTGGCCTCTATTAAGGATCGTGGCGGTAAGGGTACAGCCGCAGCAGGTACACTTGCTATTCACATTACAGAAATTTTTCTTGCTGATTCTTATATTAATTCTTGGGTATTTGATACCGGATCGGTTGCCCATATTTGCAATTCGATGCAGGGAATGATAAGAAGTAGAAGCGTGAAAAGAGGAGAAGTTGATTTCCGGGTAGGCAATAATGCAAGAGTTGCTGCGTTGACCGTCGGGACGATGCAACTCCACCTCCCATCAGGATTTATTTTGGAGTTAAATAATTGTTATCTAGTTCCTAGTATGAGTCGAAACATTATGTCTCCTTCATGTTTGATGAAGGATGGTTATTCATTTGCGAGTGAAAACAATGGTTGTGTGATCTCTAAGAATGGCATGTTTGTGGCTTTTGCATCCATTATGAATGGGTTATTCATTTTAAATCTTGATGATGCACCTATCTGTAATATTAGTGCTAAAAGGCCTCGGCCTAATGATTTAAGTCCTACCTACATGTGGCACTGTCGTTTGGGTCATATAAGTGAGAATCGCATGAAGAAGCTTCATTCTGATGGGCTTTTAACTTCGTTTGATTTTGAATCATACGAGACATGTGAAGCTTGCTTACTTGGTAAGATGACCAAGGCGCCTTTCACGGGTTTACCGGAGAGGACATTAGATTTATTGGAACTCATACATACTGATGTGTGCGGACCAATGAGTACGACAGCTAGGGGAGGATTCCAATACTTCATAACCTTCACTGATGATTTTAGTAGATATGGGTATGTCTACTTAATGAAACACAAGTCTGAATCCTTAGAAAAGTTCAAAGAGTTTCAGAATGAAGTAGAAAATCAGCGTGGCAAGAAAATTAAAGCACTGCGATCAGATCGTGGTGGTGAATATTTGAGTCATGAGTTTAGCAATCATCTAAAGAGTTGTGGAATTGTTCCACAGCTTACGCCGCCTGGAACGCCTCAGAGGAATGGCGTGTCTGAGCGACGTAATCAGACTTTATTGGATATGGTTCGATCAATGATGAGCCAGTCGGACCTACCTTTGTCGTTTTGGGGATACGCTCTAGAAACAGCAGCTTTCACACTAAATAGGGTACCATCTAAGTCCGTAGTTAAGACACCATATGAGATGTGGACTGGGAAGACTCCCAGTTTGTCTTTTCTGAAGATTTGGGGTTGTGAGGTTTACGTCAAGCGACTACAGTCGGATAAACTCACTCCAAAATCGGACAAGTGCATGTTCGTGGGATATCCAAAGGAAACTTTAGGATATTACTTTTACCACCGGTCAGAGGGAAAAGTGTTTGTCGCCCGGAACGGTGTGTTCTTAGAGAAAGAGTTTCTCAAAAGAGAGAAAAGTAAACAAAAGGTGTATCTTGAAGAAGTTCAGGATGAGCCAGTGGGACAAGATTCAACAAGTGATGCTAATGTAGCAGAACAAGTTGAGATGTCTATGGCAAGAGAATCACCACCACAACCACGAAGGTCAGCAAGGCTTCGCGAGGCACGAGGAGAAGTGCTATTGTTGGGCAATGGGGAAGTGTTGTTGTTAGACAACGACGAACCTGCAACATATTCAGAAGCGATGATGGACCCAGATTCCGAGAAATGGCATGTCGCCATGAGATCCGAGATAGATTCCATGGGAGAAAATCAAGTTTGGAACTTGGTTGACCCGCCTGATGGTGTTAGACCTATAGAATGCAAATGGATCTATAAGAAGAAGAAAGACATGGATGGAAATGTTCACATCTATAAGGCTCGACTTGTTGCAAAGGGTTTTCGACAAGTTCAAGGAGTTGACTATGACGAGACATTCTCGCCAGTAGCGATGCTTAAATCTATTCGGATCATTCTAGCTATTGCCGCATATTTCGATTATGAGATTTGGCAGATGGATGTCAAAACAGCTTTCCTTAATGGAAATCTAGATGAGGACGTGTATATGATACAACCCGAGGGTTTTGTCGATCCGATCAATGCTGGAAAGATATGCAAACTTCAGAAATCCATTTATGGGTTGAAGCAAGCATCTCGGAGTTGGAACATTCGTTTTGATGAAGTGATCAAAGGGCTTGGTTTTCATCAGAATGAAGAAGAAGCTTGTGTTTACAAGAAGGAAAGTGGGAGCGCTGTTGTATTTCTGATCTTGTATGTGGATGACATATTGTTGATTGGGAATGACATTCCTATGCTGGAGTCCGTCAAGACTTCACTGAAAAAGAGTTTTTCTATGAAGGACTTAGGGGAAGCAGCATATATTTTGGGCATAAGGATCTATAGAGATAGGTCGAAGAGGCTTATAGGATTAAGTCAAGATACGTACATTGACAAGGTTTTGAAACGGTTCAACATGGAACAGTCCAAGAAAGGTTTCATACCTATGTCACATGGTAAACACCTTAGCCAGATGCAATGTCCTGCGACGGCTAATGAGCGGGAGCGCATGAGTAAGGTACCATACGCCTCAGCGATTGGATCAATCATGTATGCCATGATAAGTACACGCCCAGATGTTTCATACGCTATAAGTGCTACGAGTAGGTACCAGGCTGATCCAGGTGAGGATCACTGGACAGCAGTAAAAGGCATTCTTAAGTACTTAAGAAGGACTAAAGATATGTTCCTGGTATATGGGGGTAAGGAGGAGCTCGTTGTAACTGGTTACACCGATGCTAGCTTCCAAACTGACCCAGACGAGTTAAAATCGCAATCAGGTTTTGTGTTCACAATAAATGGTGGTGCTGTTAGTTGGAAGAGTTCCAAACAGGAGACTGTGACTGATTCTACAACAGAAGCCGAGTACATTGCAGCTTCTGAATCTGCGAAGGAAGGTGTTTGGATAAGAAAGTTCCTCATCGAGCTTGGTGTGTTTCCTAATGCATCTAGCCCATTGAACCTCTACTGTGACAACAATGGGGCTATTGCGCAAGCTAAGGAGCCAAGGAACCACCAGAAAAACAAACACGTACTGCGGAAGTTTCACCTCATACGGGAATTCATTAGGCGGGGTGAGATAAAGATATGCAAAATACATACGGATTTGAATGTTGCTGATCCTTTGACAAAACCTCTTCCACAACCTAAGCATGAGGCACACGTGAGATCTATGGGTATTAGATATCTTCTAGATTAACTCTAGTGCAAGTGGGAGACTGTTAGAAATATGCCCTAGAGATAATCATAGAGATGAGCATATTTCTTTGTATCCATGATATATATATTGCTTAATTGAATATCCATGGAAGGCACCTTGTATTGATTAGCAATTATGTGAATTGTTTGTGAGATTCTTTACTTATATGGTTATTCTAAATGATGTCCCTAGTCAGAGTCGATGACTAGCACATGTATTAGTTGATGACTACATTTCACAAGTCATGAACATGGAGATGTTAAACTAATAATGTGGGCGCATGTATGACATGAGGCTGGACCGACCCAACGTGAGATATTGTAATATAGTTCTCTTCTTGCAACATGAATACTGTATCCTTAGACCTGAGATTGTCGCATGTTCTCAAGATGTGAATTGACTTACTTAGGGACTATCAAATGCTATCTCGTAACTGAGTAGTTATAAAGGTAGTTTTGGGTTTGTCAGGAAGCATGCTGTGAGGCATGGTCAGTCAAGATGGAATTTGTCCCTCTCTTTGTGAGAGAGATATCTCTGGGCCCCTCGAGTGATTGGATCAAGAAATGCATGGCCGTGCTAGGGTTAAGAGTTAACCATTGAAAGGATTCCAATTCACAGTATCGAGAAAGAGAGGTCAGCTTAGAGCCAGACCAAATATCGTGAGACAAAGGGAACAGCATGTACGTAATGTCGCAATGGTTCGTCTGATATGATCTTTACGTACACATAGGAGTTGACATGTCTTGCTAGAGGCCGCTGTCAATTATTGGGCCAAGTAAGAGTACTCGGGCTATGTCTATTTGTACGTGAACCTATAGGGTCACACACTTAAGGGGAAGGAAGCCTAATTCGGATTAGATCTGAAATTAGACTGGGCTTTAGGGTTAATGATGGGCCTCGGCGTCAGAAGCCCACCATAACGCCTATATAATGAGGGGCGGGGGCGCGGTTAACAGATAACCTAATTCGCCACCTGCAAACCAGCAGCCGCCGCAGCAGCCGCCGCTCGCCTCTCGCCCTCGCCAAGCCGCCGTCGCGAACCTAGCAGTTCGGTACGCGGCGCTTCCTCCCTGTACGTGTGGATACCTCGGAGGTGCTGCATCTGGAGCACTTGGACGAACCGTGCGAGGACGTGAAGGACGCCGGCAACTGCACGGCACTGCTCGACGCGTTCGTCTACATCGAGACGTCTTCCGCTGCTCTGCGCGTCTAGTGGTAATTCCATGACCTATAACCGCAGTAGTTCTTGGTATTATGGGGTTGAAAATTTTGTTTTGCGCTAGTGTAGCCTCCCCGTAATCCTACACTTTATCCCTCATGTGACCTGAGACTGGGTCTCCCATGCTAGCTATGGTGGGTACAAGTGCGGTCACTGCACGACGGCAGCCGGGGTCAGTGGAGCATTGTATGCCAAGGCGGTGAGGCCTGGACGCGAACGGGGAATCAATGGGGACAGTTGTCATGTGTGGGGTCGGAGTACCCTGACATGCCGTGTGTTTAGGTTTACCTTGCAAGGTTAAAACTCGATTCTAATCGTCTGCTTCTCGCAGCTAATGAGACTGCTTGACCCCTTGTACTGCATCGAGTAAGAAGTGAAATGAGGTTACATGAGAAAATTTGTTGATTGAACTAAATGCTTGTCACCATGTATGCTTAGAAGGAGCAAATCTAGCTAAGATAATGATGATAGAATTCGAAAAGCTAAAAAATTGATTTTAGAAACAGCTAGTGCTTTTGGCAAACCAAACCCCCTCAGCCAAACAGCTGCATAGTCTAGAGGTAGAGGAGTAGACTCCTCACACCGGTTAAGTCTAGCTAAGTATTAGTATACTCAGCCTTGCTTGTGGCATAATTTTTGCAGGTACCATTCAGGAAATGGTTGATGGTGTGACTTGGCCTACCACCCTACCACCGGGTTGGATGGTCGAGTGGGATGTTGCTCCGGCAGGAGAGGAGCACGAGGAGTAGTGGGCTAGGCCTTGCCCATTTCCTCGATACCGACGACATCGATTATCCGCTGCATTTTATTTCGTGAACTCTTATTTGCTACTCAAAAACTCCGATCTATGTAATAATTCAGCACTTAATTTGAGGTTTCTTGTTTTATTGTATTTCTTCTGTGACTCACCTTCGAGTGAGATTGTGGAATTTGATCCTGGTTAAGTGGCTCTATCAGACTAGATCTGAGGGACTGACAGGTTATTCCGATTTAAGTGTGTTACGGCCCCTGAGGCGTGACTCAGACACTTAAGCTGGAATAATTCGGGTGGTTCCGCCATAGCTGGTATCGGAGCAAATTCCACCATAGAGAAGGACAATAAACCATGAATACCAATTTTCAAAATCTAAAACATGCCTAGAAACTGCTACGGATCGTCAGGACTAGACCGTTAGACCTAGGACGAAAGGCCTTAAGCATAGAGGGAGAAATAGGTGGCTAATTAATTAGGCCTCGTGGGCCCGTACTTATATTTCTAAGGATGCCCTAAAAGCACCCTATTTTTGGAGAGGCAACGTTACTTTCAGCATGCATGCATTATAAAAACAAAGAGGAATTAAAAACTTGAGCTAACCCACTTCCTTTAAAAACCATCCGGGATCTCTTTTTCTTTTTCCTTCCACCATAATCTTTACCTTTGATTCCATTCCGCAGATGAATTCACCCATCCCCGCCAGTGGAGGAGACACTCGTTTCAGTTCTGACTTCCTTTCTCGCGATGGCTTTCCTTTCATCTTGTGGGAAGTGATTAACTCCGCCGGTTACCCTACGCCCCTTTGTACACGGTGCAGTTGTATGAGGAGCATCGGGTACCTCGTTGTCGGGTTTGGCTGACTTTGGAGGCTCATCCCCTTCAGCCGAGTTGGCGTTCTCTTGAATCTGAGACAATTGGACACAGGACGGATGACACCGTCGAAGCAGCAGCCATGAAGACTCTGACGACTTTCTATGGCTACCATCCCCTGGAGATGGTGATGCACCCCTTGGGACTCTTCCCTGCTGAGAAGAAGGATGATCCCATGTGGTGTAATCGTGTGAGCCATGTGAAGGATGTGTGGGCAATGTATCCTGACTTGGTTGGGAGGGTCACTGTTCAGTGCATGAGTGCGCTGTACCGCCTTCAGGCCCTTCAGAGCGATGCTATGGCTCCACGTTGTTGAGTCCAAGTTTCCCCTCCTCACGGGAGACTGCCCTGATGCTACCAAGACTCGCTTCGCCACGCAGCAGCTTCGCGGATCTGCTCAGACTTGGTGGGACCACTTCCGTGCTATGCTCCCCGCTGATCGTGAAGTGTCTTGGGAGGAATTCAAGACTGCTTTCAGAGGACACCACATCCCAACTGGCATTCTTGATCGGAAGCTGAATGAATTTCTGGCCCTTAATCAAGGAACCCGCACGGTACTGCAGTATGCGCAAGCCTTCAACGACTTATGCCAGTATGCAGGGTACCATGCGGATTCTGATGAAAAGAAGAGAGACCGCTTCCGCAGGGGTCTCAATACCAAGCTGCGGGAACGACTCAACACTGTCCGGGCTGATAGCTTCAATGAGTTGGTCAACATGGCCATCTCCCAGGAGGACTGCATTGTAGCTCACCGAGCAGAGAAGAAGAGAAAGGCACCAATGGCAGCACCATCTGCTCAGGCTCAGAGGTTCCGGATTGTTTCTCACAATCAGAGCAGGGGTTTCTAGCAGCAGGCAGGCAGATGGGTGATTAGGCCACCTCAGCAGCAGCAGCCGGCACCCAACCGCTTTCCAGCTCCCACTCCAAGGAACAATCAGCCTCCGCAGCAGCAGCAGTTCCGCTAGGGCAATGGGAACAAGTGTTTCACTTGTGGCAATGTGGGCCACTATGCCAAGAATTGTCCCAGGAACCAGCAGAGGTAGATGCCAGCACCAAATCAAGACAAGGGAAGAAAGCAGAAGGTACAAGTCAGGCAAGGGAAGCTCAACTTCACTACTCTGGAGGAAGTACCTGAGGGAGCTCCTATCATGACCGATATCTTTTCAGTTTATAATCAACCTACTTTAATTCTGTTTGATTCTGGTGCATCTCATAGTTTCATTAGCCAGAAGTTCAGTGCTAAATGTGAACTGCCATTCTCTGACTCAAAGGGGTCATTTATGATAGTCACACCTGGGGGCAAAATTTCAACTAATCAATTAAACCAAAGTGTGCCTATTCAACTGGGAGGCCACATTATCAAAACAACTCTTCTTGTGTTGGGATTGGAAAATGTGGACATTATTCTGGGAGCTAATTGGATGACCTTGCACCAAGTTGTGCTTGATGTAGCCAGCCGTACCGTGGAAGTTAATTCTCCATTCTGCGGGAACTTTACCTTAATTCTGCCTAGTCAAGGTTCTACTCAGTCATGTGCTTTCTCTATGACGGAGTTACCTCTGAAGAAAATCCCAGTGGTCTGTGAGTATGCAGATGTCTTTCCTGATGAATTGCCAAGAATGCCACCAGACCGGGATATTGAATTTGCCATCGAGTTGCAACCGGGAACGGCCCCAATTTCCAAAAGGCCCTACCGAATGCCACCCGCTGAGTTGGCAGAATTGAAGAAGCAATTGCAAGAGTTGCTGGATAAGGGATTTATTCGCCCAAGTACTTCGCCTTGGGGATGTCCAGCACTATTTGTGAAGAAGAAGGATGAAAGCTTGAGGCTGTGTATAGATTACCGCCCTCTTAATGCGGTAACTATCAAGAACAAGTATCCTTTGCCTCGTATTGATGTTCTTTTTGACCAGTTGGTTGGGGCTAAGGTGTCCTCCAAAATAGACCTTCGCTCTGGCTACCATCAGATCAAGATACGAGCAAGCGATATTCCGAAGACGGCATTCTCAACCAGATATGGGCTATATGAATTTTTGGTGATGTCATTCGGGCTGACATATGCACCAGCATATTTCATGTATCTGATGAATTCTGTTTTCATGCCTGAATTGGATAAATTCGTAGTGGTTTTCATCGATGATATCTTGGTGTACTCAAGGAACGAAGAAGAACATGCCGGGCATTTGCATGTAGTGCTTCAACGTCTATGAGAGCACCACCTTTATGCCAAGTTGTCCAAGTGTGATTTTTGGCTAAAGGAAATCAAATTTTTGGGTCACACTATCTCTCAAGCAGGAATAGCTGTTGATCCTGATAAAGTGCAAGAGGTGATGAACTGGAAGCCACCAAGGACTGTCCGTCAAATTCGGAGTTTTCTGGGATTAGCTGGCTATTACCGAAGATTTATTCCGGATTTCTCTCGAATTGCGAAGCCTATAACTAAGTTGCTGAAGAAGGAAGCCAAGTTTGTTTGGAGTCAGAAGTGCGAAGATGCCTTCCATGCATTAAGGCAGCATCTGACCACAGCACCAGTATTAGCGCAACCCGACAGCAGCAAGCCTTTTGATGTATATTGCGATGCCTCTAGCACTGGGCTAGGTTGTGTCTTGATGCAAGACAACTGAGTCATCGCTTATGCCTCAAGAGCACTCAAGCCTCATGAGCAGAATTATCCCACTCATGACCTCGAGTTGGCAGCAGTGGTTCATGCATTAAAAATGTGGAGGCACTATTTAATGGGAACCCACTGCAACATCTTCACTTATCATAAGAGCCTTAAGTACATTTTTACTCAGGCTGATCTCAACATGAGGCAGAGAAGATGGCTAGAACTGATCAAGGATTATGACCTGGAGGTACATTATCACCCAGGAAAGGCCAATGTGGTAGCAGATGCCTTGAGTCGGAAGTTGCAATGCAATTGTATTCTGATGGATTCTCGCATTAACACCTTGTGTGATGAGTTGAGCAAGATACGAATAGAAGTGATTCCTTCTGGTTCTTTATCTCACATTTCTGTTGAGCCAGCTTTGCAAGACCAGATCATCATGGCCCAGCTCAGTGACAAGGGAGTGCAGATCATCAAGGAGAATCTCCATCAGAAGATTGAGAAGTATAGCTGTTTCCGCCAAGATGAAAAGGGTGTATTATGGTTCAAAAGCAGATTGGTGATTCCTAAAAATAAGGACCTCAAGAGGAAAATCTTGGATGAGGCTCATCTCTCCAAATTCTCTATACATCCGGGAAGCACCAAAATGTACCATGATCTGAAGCCTTTGTATTGGTGGACCAGAATGAAGAGGGAGATAGCCCAGTATGTATCAGAATGTGACACCTGTCAGAGGATAAAGGCAAGCCACTTGAAATCAGCTGGATCTTTGCAACCCCTATCTATACCTTCGTGGAAATGGGATGACATCAGCATGGATTTCATTGTGGGTCTGCCCAACACCTCTCGTCATCATGATTCGATTTGGGTTATTGTGGATCGACTGACGAAAGTGGCACATTTTCTTCCTGTGCACACCACCGATAAGGCTCAGAAATATGTAGAATTGTATATTGACCGGATCGTGTGTTTGCACGGATTACCTCGGACCATTGTTTCTGACCGAGGAGCCCAATTTGTTGCCAGATTTTGGGAACAACTGCAGGAGTCTTTGGGAACCAAGCTAATCAGAAGTTCAGCTTACCACCCACAGACTGATGGTCAGACGGAAAGGGTAAACCAAATTCTGGAGGATATACTGAGAGCTTGTGCAATCGATTGTGGCAAGAACTGGGATAAGCACCTCTCCTTGGCAGAGTTTGCTTATAACAACAGTTATCAATCCAGCCTAAGGATGGCACCTTTCGAAGCTCTCTATGGAAGAAGGTGTAGGACACCACTCAATTGGTCTCAACCTGGAGAAAGAGGAGTTTTTGGACCTGACTTAGTGACTAAAGCTGAAAGGAAGGTCAAACTAATCAGGAAGAATCTAGAAGCTGCTCAGGCCAGGCAGAAGAGTTATCATGATAGAAGAAGGAAACCTCTCCAGTTCGAGGTGGGAAGTTTTGTATACCTCAAGGTATCACCCACCAAGGGAGTGCAGAGGTTTGGGATCAAAGGAAAGCTAGCCCCTTGATACATTGGACCTTATGAGATCGTAGAAGCATGTGGACCCGTGGCATATAAGCTGAAGTTACCTTCAAAGATGTCTGCCATTCATAGTGTGTTCCATGTATCTTAGTTGAAGAAGTGTGTTCGATTGCCGACCGAGATCATAGCAGAGCCAGAATTGGAGATAGAGCCGGATCTATCGTACCAAGAGTACCCCTCTAAGATTCTGGATTGCAAGGAAAGATCAACTCGGACTAAATCGATCAAGATGTACAAGGTCCAGTGGAGTAATCACTCAGAGGAAGAAGCTACTTGGGAAACCGAGGAATTCTTGAGATCCAACTTCCCCGATTACCTACCTAAGGAAGCTGGTACGTAATCACACCCCTAACCCCTCCTCCTGCCCTTCGAATCTAATTTTCAAAAATATGATCTTAAATCAGAATGAAGTAATCATGAAACAAAACTTAAAAAGGACTTCCTTCTGAAGTTGCAAAGAGAATGACATTCGAAGAGCAGTTTGCTCTAATAATAACAATAAGCACCCACTTCCTTTAAGTCTCACCCTTCGCTTCACCCTGGGAGGACTCTGGCCCGAATCTCGGGACGAGATTCCTTTAAGGGGGGAAGGCAGTGACACCCCAGTGTCACTTAGGGTTCTTCTTTAAGCTAACCCCAACCCATGATCACATGCAATCTCAATAAAAGGGTGAACATTGAAAATGAGAACAAAGAATTAAGTTGAAGTCTACTTAAACTTTTCGTGAGTTCAAAAAAAGGGGAAAAACTCTTAAACCCTAGTTAACCCTAAGTGGACTATTTATGCATAAAGGGTAAACGGGAGAAACCCTTGGGAGAAGAATATAACTTTGAATAAAACCAAATTATAAAGTTTTAGTTCACTGATTAACTAACAAAACATAGTAAGGAAGTTTTGCCTTTTTAACTTTTTAAAATCCCCAAAACAGCCCTAAGCTAATGCACTTGGGGAAAATTCAGAAATTCAGAAATCTGAATTTCAGCCCCCTCTCAAAGATCAATCTTGTTCTCTCTTTTTCAGAACTCAAATCAAACAAGTCCAAACATCAAAGTTGTGCCAAATTCCCTTGAACACGCCTTGGAAAAGTTAGAACTCAAACCAATTTCAGTTGACACGGTTTTGGCGCAGTTTTACCTTGGGACTCACCTTGTGACACTGCCACCTTTGTGACACGACAACTCTCTGTACACTGCCCCAAACCGCTCGACTTCCACACACAAACGATAAAGCTGTATCGGGGGAGCAAATCTTGTGCAGCGATCTTGCCCAAATTCGCGAAGATCTTCAACCTATGGGCGCTTGAACTCGGGCAGAAGCGAAAAGCCACGTGTTCGATCGCTTGCCTGACCGCCGAGCGCGGACTGGCCGCGGCAGCGCGCGCCCCACGCGTGGTCGCCCCGCCCCTCGCGCCTCTGCCGTGCCCTCGCCTATAAATGCATCCAAGAGGCCTTAGCCGTTGGCACCGCACACCCCGAGCCTCGCCCGAGCCAAAGATCACCGGAGTTCGCCGTGAAAAGCGAGCTCCGTCGCCCGCCATCCCTGCCCAGGCTCGGCCAGCGTGGCCACCCCCTTCCTGTTAAACTCCAGCCCCGCCCTAGCCCCTGGATCGCTTCCCAGTGAAGCCGTGAAGCTTCTCCAAGCTTGAGCCGAGGCATTGCCTCACCGGAGAAGCGATTTCACCCTCGCCGGACTTCGGTCTTCCGTCGCCGTGCGTGGACCAAGCTAACCAGTGAGTCTTTGTCTAATTCCTTGCACCCACATCTTCTCTGGCATCCCGTGAAGCTCTCTGACCCATTCAATTGAACTATCGCGCCGTGAGTAAGCCGGACTCCTCGCCGCCACCGAGCATCCCCGCATGCGCACGTGGACCGGCCGACTCCGACCATCCCCGACGGCAACTCGCACATCGTTGTGATCCCCGAGACCTCCCCTACGTCCTCGACCACCTCACCGGAGCAATCTCGCCGCCGGTAAGCCCCTCCGCCCTTTGTTCCGCCGCGGTTACTGTTTAAGTTAGGAGAAGGACCTCGGGTTAGGATTAGAAGAACCCGGGGGGTTTTCTGCAATGTCAGTGACTCATGTGAATAGTAGCCCAGGGACTGATCTGTGAGAAAAACTTAAAACACCCGCCAGGGACCCCAGTGCAAAGTAGTTTTCCATTTAATCAATTCTATTAATCTTTTTAAATAACCAGAGAAATTAGAAAATCCATAACTTGATGAATTCTTAATCAAAAGTTGTCAAACTAATTTTGCTAGATCCTAAATATTATGAACTATCATTTAAAAATAATAAACCCTATGCTTTCTGTTCTAATTTTTAGAGTTTGAAATTAAAAACAGAAACTGACCAAACCTTGTTTAATTAAGAAAAATTAGTTTTGCTTCTGTGCTAAACCTAAGAAAATTTGTAGGTATTCAAACCTCATTTAAGCACTATTTAAAAATAGTAGGAACCCCAGTATTGAAAAATATAGTGTAGATGTCCATTTAAAGCTATTTTGCCCAAAACTTAGGAAAAATCAGAAAGGCATTAGAAATTAATGAACAATGAGTGAAATTATTTTTTCTAGTTTGCTTAAGTAACAGAGAACCTAAAAAAATAAAGGGACCTTTAGTCCAGATCAGTTTTAAAATAAAATGTTTTATTTAGCATTATTCCAACTAGAAATCAATTGTTAGAATTACAAAACCAGACCCAAAATTGATAATAAAAATCCAGTGGACTTATAACCACTAGGACCCCACTGCAAAAATAATGAACACCCTAGCCCCTCATTTTAAGTAAGGTAAACAAATATAATATGATAATGAGGCATTTTCCAAATAAATCATGAATAACCAATAATAATGCAATAATGGGCAACTAAAATTTTGCTAGGACAATAATGAGATAAGCCACCAGAGAAAAATGCAAACCCATTGAAAAGATGCAAAATAATACCTATTGCTAAAATCTTATAAGAAAGGCCATTTAATCCAATTAATGCAAACCACCCCTTCCCTTAAGCAAAAATATTCCAAACTTCAGAATGATTGCTCTTGCGTAAAATAGAAGCTAAGAAAAATCAGAAATCTGTTGTTTGATATTTTTCAAATATAGTGGTAGTAGAAAGCACCTCTTTGGCTAGAAACTTGAGAAAACCCTAATAAAATAACTAATAGATATTAATGGCTAAAATTTTGTGCCAAGTCATGTTATAGCACCTAAAAGCCAGCAAAAATAAGTTTTAGAGAATTACCTACTGTTAAGTAATAGTTCTAGTTCAAAACACCCCTTCTGCCCTAGAATTTGATAATTTTGTCCAGAGAAAACTATTCACTTTCTGATCCCCAAATTTTGAGACAGAAAATTTTACACCAGTAATAATCCACTGTAATTTTTGCAGAATTTTTGAAATTTTATTAAGGTGACTTGTAGTTCAAACCCACTCCAAAAACTTAAAGAGAATAAAGAAAAAGAAAGAAGAAATAAACCTCACTCCAATGAGTCCAACTTGAATTCTTGTCAAACTCACTAAGGCTTTAGAAAGAGTTCAGTGGAACCCCAAAAATAAACCTACCACTTAACTTAGCTAAGTTTGATCCAATTTACCAAGTATACCACCAAAAATCTCGTATAAGCAAGATTTAGCTCTATCTAACTCAAGTAGATCATACACCATCAAAAGTTTAAATTACTAATGCACATATCATATCATGCATATATCTTACGCATTGCATTCATTAGATTGTAATCTAGCTGACGGAGAGTACATGCTCATCCCCGAGCAAGGATCTATCCAAGAGGAGGACTAGGAGCAAGCTTCCGAGGCTGCTGTTGAGGATCTCCCCACAGCCCCAGCAATTGAAGGCAAGCCCCGGTTTATATGCATAACCAGTTATATATGCTATTTTACTACATGTAATGTTTGTAGGTTTGTACTGTGCACTTAAGTGTAGGAGTTGCTTGAAACCTCTAGTTGCATGAACTTAGGATTCCTTTTTGAGGTGAATACTAGTATGCTAGGTCGAGTAGCTGCTTGCTAATCAGGATCTCGGTAGAAGTCGAGTGATTTTTCTAGCACTCGCGTGAGGTCAGGAATTGATTGAATTCATCTCGATAATGGGATCTATGTTAGTCTATGGACTTGGATCCAGGGAGGATGCCTTGACCATGAGACGGGAAAAAGAATTAAGGATTAATGTGTGGATACCTGAGTCAAGCTTTTGAACGTACTAAGCACATGTCGGGAAAAATGGTAACCGGTAAACCTAGTACCTGAGTGAAGCCAGGCGCGGACTTTATCCCTCATGCGACCTGAGACTGGGTCTCCCATGCTAGTTATGGTGGGTACAAGTGCGGTCACTGCACGGCGGCAGCCGGGGTCAGTGGAGCATTGTATGCCAAGGCGGTGAGGCCTGGACGCGAACGGGGAATCGATGGGGACGGTTGTCATGTGTGGGGTCGGAGACCCTGACATGCCGTGTGTTTAGGTTTACCTTGCAAGGTTAAAACTCAATTCGAATCGTCTGCTTCTCGCAGCTAATGAGACTGCTTGACCCCTTGTACTGCATCGAGTAAGAAGTGAAATGAGGTTACATGAGATAATTTGTTGATTGAACTAAATGCTTGTCACCATGTATGCTTAGAAGGAGCAAATCTAGCTAAGATAATGATGATAGAATTCGAAAAGCTAAAAATTGATTTTAGAAACAGCTAGTGCTTTTGGCAAACCAAACCCCCTCAGCCAAACAACTGCATAGTCTAGAGGTAGAGGAGTAGACTCCTCACACCGGTTAAGTCTAGCTGAGTATTAGTATACTCAGCCTTGCTTGTGGCATAATTTTTGCAGGTACCATTCAGGAAATGGTTGATGGTGTGACTTGGCCTACCACCCTGCCACCGGGTTGGACGGTCGAGTGGGATGTTGCTCCGGCAGGAGAGGAGCACGAGGAGTAGTGGGCTAGGCCTTGCCCATTTCCTCGATACCGACGACATCGATTATCCGCTGCATTTTATTTTGTGAACTCTTATTTGCTACTCAAAAACTCCGATCTATGTAATAATTCATCACTTAATTTGAGGTTTCCTGTTTTATTGTATTTCTTCTGTGACTCACCTTCGAGTTAGATTGTGGAATTTGATCCTGGTTAAGTGGCTCTATCAGACTAGATTTGAGGGACTGACGGGTTATTCCGATTTAAGTGTGTTACGGCCCCTGAGGCGTGACTCAAGCACTTAAGCTGGAATAATTCGGGTGGTTCCGCCACAGCTTTCTTTGTCTCCGGGTCAGCCAGGGGGTCAAATGGCTCCGCTGGAGGAGGTAATTCAGCTGTGAAAGAAAGAATCAATCAGTTTGAAGCCACGAAAGCAAACGACGAAGCTTAAACCAGTTAAACAATACCTATCCGTCTTTCGAGTTCTGTAGCTTTCTCAACTTCTTTTGCTGCTTCTCGAGTGTCATGAATATCTTTTTTGCTCTTTTTCATTATCTCGTGGGCCATTTCTCGGCCACCATTCTCCCAGATGTCAGTGAAAAATTTTCCGCCAAGGAAACTTGCTTCGGCCGAGGGGTCCTTCGTGTCATCCATGGAGAGGGCAGCTTCGGCCTGGGCCAAGGTTTTAACATGATTACAACGTACCTTCTCCAAGATAGCTGAAACTCCTCTCGCACCAGAGAACACATAGTGCATCTCCTCGATCCCCTAAGATTTCTTCAAAAGCTTTGGCTTCTCCGCTGATCCACTCAATGACACCCTCAGGGTCGCCTCGTATGAAGTTATCTTCGTTTGAATAGGCACCCGCGTTGGTGAAGCTGTTCTTTATCTTCTTCACGTAGCCTAAAGATTTTTCAAAACATCTCTCCTTGGATGTGTGAAGCTCTTTTACTGTTTTTTCAAAATAATTTTTCCAATACTCACTGGCCTCACGATCATCTTCTGCAACAGCTCATTTTTCCTTGGCTTCTGCTAGTTGTTTCCGAAGGTCTTCGATCTCATTCTTTTGGACCTCGGCTTGAGCTTTGAAATTAACTTTGTCTTCTTTTACTTTGTTTACCAATGAAATTAATATCTTGTCTTTTTCAAGGCCTTCGTTCCTTAGTTCAATCACCTCTGAACGAAGGTTGTTCAAAGCCATTGTATGCCCTTCATCTTCAGCGTTTTTCTGTGCTCTAAGGGCATTGCTAAGGATTAGGCCCTGCAAAAGGAGAACGAGATCAAGTATAAGCAGATGAAACAATTCGTTTTAAAATGCAAAATTAGCTTTTATACCTTTATGCTATTATATGCTAAACTGTCAGCCAATTCATCCTTTGATAATACTGAAAGACCTTCTTCTAGCTTCGGAAATCCGAAGCTCCTACCCATCTCCTGACAGACGGATATCTCCTTACTATCCGGGAGACAGTACAAAAAGTCTTCCTCCCCACTACCATTAAACACTAATGCCCCCTTTGCTTTCCCGAAGCATGGTGAATAATGTAATCAATGCTCTCTTTTAAAGCTTCGGGAGCAGGAGTAGCAACCTTTTCAGGCGAAATTTGCTCTATGGCTTTTTCTTCTGTTGCTTTTTCTTCAATTTCTGTAGACTTTACCTCACCGGGCTCTGAAGGCTCAGCTTCGGTACTAGCTTGAGCTACTGCAATTTTAATTTCGGCCTGCTCTGTTTCAACTTCAGTTTGCGCTTTCGAAGCCTTGGCAATTCTCCTCGAAGGAGTTGAGGTCAAAGTCTTCACCGTTTCTAGCACATCTAGTATGTTTGCCATCTTTCTCCTTTTGGGAGTTGCGACAGAACTTTTTTGTGCCTTTGGCACAGTTACTTCTGACGAAGGGCTCAAAGTTTTTAACACTTTTATTTCTCCAATATTTGTTTCTTCAGCTTTACCTTTATCAGTCTTCATCTCAGCTAGTTCAGCTGAGGGTAGCTTCGACATTGCAGTTGGTTCTTCAGTCCTTTGTGCAGGGGGAGCAGCTTTTTCTGGTTCAACAGCTGAAGAAGCCTCCCCACCAAACTCAGGCACCACGACCGGCTCAATATAGCATGGATGGTGGGTAAGGACCTTTAATTTTTGCCTTTCGGCGCAGGCTCGTCTAGAGTGGCCGAAGTAGCAGATTTCCTCTTCTTTCCCTGACCTCGCAGTGGATATCGGTAATCCGGGTAAATAAAGCCAATAGCGTCAAAAACTCTGTTCAATCTCTTATTTCCCCGGCATCCGAAGGCTGTGGATAATGCATTATCCTCCGCCTTGGAATATGACCCAAGCAGCTCATAACTGGTAACTTCAATGCATTTTAGCCAGTCATCATTCGGTTCATCGAATTTATCCCCGTATCTTAATGTGTACTTCAGCCGGACTAGATCACCTTTACTAGATTTGGTGATGGTTTCCTTCGGCATTTCCCATCCCTCTATAAGCGGCCATACTCTGTATGCTATGTGCTCTTGAACCAAATCTCTCGAACCAATAAAGAAGCAGACAGTACCAAATGCCTTTTGACATGCTTCGGCGGCTTCGTCAATTTCAACCTTCGGCCTTCGGAGGCCGAAGCGGGACCAAATAGGGCGCATAATAACTTCCTTGATATCTTCTCTTGCCTTCAAGTCATTTTTCACATAAAACCATTCCTCCATCCAGGCCCCGGACCACCTTTTCCGGTATGTTGGCACCGGTAGCTTGCATTGGGGCGGGCGGCAAATCCGTAGCAGCCAAAATTATTATGTTTGCCCATGGCCTTCATCTTGTACACAAGCTCGTGCATACTGCAAAAGCATTTTGTGCTGGGCTCCAGTCCCTGGCTTCTCATCGCCTAAACAAAAACCCCCATTCTAATAATAGCCTCGGGGGTTATCTGATGAAGGTAAATCTGATAAATTTTTAGCACTTCGACCACAAACCTGCACAGTGGAAACCGAAGCCTAGCCTTGAAGAAGCTTCGGTAAATCACTACTTCGTCTTCCTTAGGGACAGGGACTTTGTTGTCTCCACAAACTCTCACAATAGACATATCTCGAATGTATCTTCCCCTCATGTTTTCGAGGTGACTTTGCTTAATGGAAGATTTTCCAAAAATTGTATGGCTAGGCCTCCAGGGTCGATCCTCAGAATCTTCGCCGCCACTTTTTGCATCATAGCTATCACTGTCACCAGTATCCTCAGATAGGCCCTCCAATATTTCCTTAGTAATCTTTTCTGTGTTTGTTTTTGCCATTGATTCGACAAATCCGGCAATGTATGGATTCGCAGCCTTCTTCTCCTCAAAAAGCTTCTCTTCAGTAAGCTTCGTCTCAACAGCAATCTTCTTGTCCTAAGACATTCCTTCCTTCGGAGATGACGAAAATGTGTCTTTCAAGCCGAAGCTCAAAAAGCTTTAAAAAACTAGCAAGTGTTAGAGAGCAGTAGCTATGAAATTGAGAAAATAAAGCAAATAGCACAAGCAGTGTACCAAATGAGGTCGGTGCGAGCTCTTATTTATACGCTTGGTGCGCTCCAAAACAAGGGGCCCCGCCTGTCATTGACTGTTGCTATTCTAGCAAAGGGAAGGTGTTTTTTTGGACCTTCGGCTTGAGGCCTTCGTCCATGTAACAGTCTGAATTTGTTGCCTTAAACAAATTAATACTGCGAGGGGCTACTGTTGGGGGCCTTCGTCCTCCGAAGGTCCTCAAAAACGTAATTTAACAATGTCTTCCAAGTATGGTCTATAAACAGGTACCTTCGGACTTGAGCTAAAAGCATCATCGCGACGAAGGCTGGAGTCGCTCCGAAGCTATGCACGGGGGGAGCTTCGGCTAAATGATAGAGAAAGGAACCGACTTAAAAGGGAAAAGGCTATTTAGTCCTCATAGAGTTGACTATTAGTTAACAGTGAATGTAAAGGGCATGAATGTAATTTTTCATAGGCTGCGTCCTGTGCCTATAAATAGATGAATAGTTCCCCCATACTGTTCATGCTGACTTGTATTCACTCGTGCGTCACGCTTGGACTTTTACCTTCTGTCAAGCCGAAGGTACAAATGTAATATAATATTGTTTCTATTTATTCACGATAATAATAAATATGTTAACAATGTCGTATCATTATTCATGTTGTCTTTTATGTTTCATATACTTCCTCTTTCATTAACATATGCTATGATGATAAAGGTATGTCCTTCATCACCTTCGTCTGAAGACCATTATATCCTATGGGAAATAATGCTTTGGAAGACGAAGGGCATTAACTTTTAACATTTTATGTTGCCTTGTTCTTAATTCATAGCACATGAGAATAAGTCCCCAACAGACAGAGAGAAGGTTCTGTATGGTCCTCGTTTGTTGAGGGGAACAACTCAGTCTTGGTGGGAGTCCTACCTCGCCACCCACGCCAATCCCGACACCATCACCTGGGAGGAATTCAGAGAATTTCTATTAGTATCATGTTCCAACAGGTCTGATGACAGTGAAAAAAGAGGAATTCCTAGCGCTCAAACAAGGGCCCATGTTAGTCAGTGAGTACCGAGACAGGTTTCTGTAGCTGTCCCGCTATGCTCCTAAAGATGTCAATATGGATGTCAAGAGGTAGTATCGTTTCTTGAGAGGATTAGTTGATCCCCTGCACTATCAGCTGATGAACCATACCAACCCCACATTTTAACACCTGATCGACAGAGCAATAATGACAGAGAAGAAGCGCAAGGAGATGGAGGATTGCAAGCGCAAGATTAGTGGACCTCAGCCCGGGAGCAACAATCACCCCTGTTTCTCAAGCAACCCATCTCAGCAGTTCGAGCAGAATCAGCGCCCACCTCAGTAGAAGTTTTAGAGGCAGTACCCTCAGCATCAGCAGCAGAATCGCCAGAACAATCAGTCAGGAGGAAGTCAGTTCCAGAGGCAAAATCAGCAGGTACCTCGCCTTCCTGCCCCAGCAACCAACCAGAGCAGTCAAGCAGGCCCAGTGCAAGGCGGAAGCAGAGCATGTTTCCATTGTGGAGAGCAAGGCCATTGGGTGATGCATTGCCCGAAGAAGGCAGCTCAACAGCAGCTAGGCCCTAGTGCCCCAACAAAGCAGAACATGTCTCAACCAGGAGCAGGCAATCGCGCCCAAACACGTTACAACCATGGGAGACTGAACCATTTGGAGGCCGAAGCAGTCCAGGAAACACCAGGCATGATAGTAGGTATGTTTCCAATTGATTCCCATAATGCAGAAGTGTTATTTGATACTGGAGCAACACATTCATTCATTACTGCATCATGGGTAGAAGCGCATAACCTTCCAAAAACTACCATGTCAACACCCATTCAAATTGATTCAGCTGGTGGTAAAGTTCGAGCTGATAGTGTTTGCTTGAATGTAAGTGTGGAAATAAGGGGATAGATGTCACACCCAGGTTTCAGGACACCAAGACCCGGGCGCGAACATAAACGCCAGGTGTGTTGGGACCAAGTATCACACATATGATGCATAGTGGTATATGATCGAATGTCACATCTTTACTATATAATAGGAGTTCTGTACAAAATACATAAATAAATAATTACATCATATGAAGACACAATCCAGCAACCCAAAGTTGACTGGGAGACGACGGCCTAGACCTCTCACGAACACATCGCAACATCCTCCATGCGCCTCATCCTGTGGAACCTGTTCTTGACCTATGGGGGGGTGTGAGACAGCAAGAGTGAGCTCACATACGTTCATCGCTCAATAAGTTGTGGGAAATAATGTGCATGAACTCGCCAAAGGTGGGAGCTCACGTGAAGTGTAAGGCTTACCAAAGAGGATGGTTGAAGCTGAGCATTGCTTTTAAAGTTGGTCAAAATTTTATTAGCAATTACTAAGTATAAGTAAATACCAACCCAATTAAGTAGTAGAACAAAAGTGATAACAACACCTGCGATGCAATGCATATAACAAATTGAATTTAGTTCCATAAATTAATCATGTGAGTGTCCGAGCAGCTCATGACCATGAGCACGGCTAGTATACCAGTTTTACACTCTGCAGAGGTTGCACATCTTTACCCACAAGTCATGTTACCCATATGCCAAGGGATCACGACATCCCATACACCTCTACCAAGGAGGCGAGGCAGGGTAACACTACGAGGCCTTTACAAAGTTCCACTAGCTTCAGAAAACCCGCTACAGTTTATAGGAAGCTCCAATGCAGGGATCCCTCTCCTGACCGCCATCACAGCAAAATCAACCCAAGGGCCTCCCCACACTGACCACTCCCTTACTGCCCTTGCCCCTTTCAGGTAAGGTAGTCCTCCACTAGCTTTCCTAATTAGTCAGCCAAGGGCATCCCATTCCACCCTTGTGGCAGCACTGTTTTCCTGGGTGGTTCTCCATGTTCCAATTAACATAATGATCTTATCATGAACAGTAAATAACAACTGATAACAAAAGTATGAATAATGTGTATCTCAATGCTCAAATCCACATATAGCACTAGCAAGTACTACCCAAAAGTTCAGTGGTAAACAAGGCATCAAGATAGTCAAACTAGGGTAACCTATTGGGTCCCATCAAAATTAACCTATGCAGATCATTATGATTAATAAGAACATGATTGGGTAAAAAGAAATGATCAAGGGCACAACTTGCCTGGGACTTGAGATTCCTGGTACCAACTTGCTCTTCAGGTGACTCGTAACCTCGCTGCTAGTCGTAGCAACACAAACAAACATGGTATAGGCAAAATTAACATTACACCAAACATAAGAACAAACTGTGTAATAATAATCTACGCGTTGCTACGAGATCGTAGGATCGAGAACTAGTAAAATCGGAGTCATGGTTAAAGAGTTATGATTTATGTAAGATCTATGTAATTTAAATATTAAACTCTATTATAAATTGATTAGTACACAACATCTGAGAGAATATTCTATAGGTAATGAACTCAACTTTAGTTTTAATTATATCTTGACTAGAGATCATCTTTTAATCAAATTATAATTATGGACTGGTTAGATTAGATTCAGAAGAGCTAATCTAGTAGTCATAGGATGAATAAATAATAAAGTATGTGACATGGTATAATTAATGTTGTTACTATATAGTAAATATTCATAAGAAGCTAACATGACTTGAACGGACCAAATCGGAATTAAAACGAACAAGTTATGGATTTTCGAAGTTTTAAGTGCTAGATTAAAAGGAACTAAGTGCATTAATTTTTAATTCCAATTTCATAACAAAATAAAGTTACTGGGTGATAAACAATATTAATATGTGTCTAGTGCAACTGGAATGAATTAATTTGGAGTTAGAATGAATTTAATATGAATTACACAAGTTTCTATGTTTATTTTTGTACTAAAAATCTTTTTTCTAAATTAATCCTAAATTTCCCATGACCGCAGGACTGCTATCACAAAACTGTGGAAGTCTACAGCTTATCTTATAAATATCAGGGCTCGACTGTAATTTCTTTTCACTGGAACAGGACCGCGGGCTAATTTGGAATAAACCGAGGGTCTCTTTTGACTATTTGCACAGCCAAAGGGGTACCACGTGATTTCAGCCGCCCGATCTTCAGTCAACGCTCCAGATTAGATCAAATTTTTGTTTGAATCGACACGTGCTCAGAGCCCTAGGATCTAAGGTTGGCGGTCGAGATTTTATTGGAGCCGCGCCCACGCACGCCCCACCGATCCCGATCGGACGGTGGACAATCGTAGAGCCTAGGGCGCATGAGGATCTAATCTAAGCCGTTGAGTACGTGATCAACGGCCCAAGCGTCATCTCCCTCCCCCAGACTGGTCGGACACAGACAGCAGAGCCAGGGTCCGATGGCGGTGCGGCTCGCCGGAGCGCGAGGACCCGACCCCACGCCGGTGTTCGGAACTTCATGCGGTTGGCACTATACACGTAATGAACGACTACGAACACAATGGGAGGGTTATTACCGCGGATCCAGGTGCTTAACCGCACTGCCCACGACGAGCAGTGACATTGTGGCGGTGCAAGGGGGAAGGATTTTGGTGACGAATTGACCGCGCTCCGATCACCAATCCCACGCAGGGAAGTCACAAGTACACGTGAAGCACCTTGGCGGACCATGCAAATCACCAACCAAGCCACGGCGATGAAGTACGATCAGTATCGGCCATGGCCCGTCTTCTTCCTTCCGGCACACATGGCGCGACGCGGCAATGATCACGGTGTGGCCCATCGGATGGATCAAAGGTAGGGTTGCGGTTGTTTTATAGGGCAAGGAACGATTCTGGAGCGGTGAGGATCGATCAGAGCTTGTTATGGAGGTGGTCACGAGGAGCGCGCGAATCTTGCTGTTCTGTTGGGCGGAGTCTGTTACCGCGGGAGGTGGAAGAATACCTATGGGAGTGGGCCCCACAAGTCAGTGCCAGAGAAGAGCCGTGTGCGTCCAGAGGCGAGGCCCACCAGCAGTGATAGGCGCGCGCGGGCCACCTAGGTCGTGGAAGATCTGAGCTGGGCCGAGCCAGTGTTGGTTTCCCCTTAGGCCGACCAAGGAGATTCGGCCTAGGGTGTAGGTAAGTTTCTTTTCATTCTTTTCTGATTTTTGTTCTAAATTAAACTCGAATTCAACTAACATTTGAATTCAAATAGAATGCATAAACAAGAAAAGTTCAGCATGGATGAATTATTATTATACTAATCACTTAATCTTTCCATTTTACATATGCAATGCACACACACATTGTTTGAAAGTCAAATTTAAAGTTTTATTCAAAAGTTCATATTCGCTTGTTTTATTTTGGGATAACACATTTTCTTATGTATAATTTTTTTATTAAGAGATATTTTTAGATTAATTCTTTTTTAGCGAAGACTTTAAAGTATGCAATCCATACCCATTGGTATTTTTAGAAAGGCGATTTCTAGTGTATAAAATCCTTTGGTTGAATGTGCAAAAAGAAAAGGTGACCAAGAAATCCCCAAAACACAAGCATATAAGTATATATATTTATTTATCCTTTTATCTTTCTCTTATACAAATTTTGGGCATTACAATAGAGGTTCCCGCTAACCTCATAGTAATGGGTACTGAGGGAATAGATGTTATCCTAGGGATAAATTGGCTAGATAAGTATCAAGTAGTTATCAGCTGTGATAAGAGGACAATTAAGTTGGTGTCCCCACTAGGACAAGAAGTGGTGACTGAGCTAGTCTCACCCGAGCCAAGGAAGTTATCACCAGATGGCTATTGATAGCAAGGAGGTAGATCCACTCGAGACTATCAAGACTGTGTCAGAATTTCTGGATGTGTTCCCTAAAGACTTACCAAGTATGCCACCTGAGCGGAAAGTTGTGTTTGCCATAGAGCTTATTCCTAGCACCGCCCCCATTTCTAAAGGAGCCTACATGGTATCTAGACCAGAGTTGGTTGAGCTCAAGAAGCAAATAGATGAGCTATCAGAGAAAGGTTACATCAGACCAAGCACCTCACCTTGGGCTGCCCCTACCTATTCGTGGAGAAGAAGGATGGCACTAGGAGGATGTGCATCGATTACCGAGCTCTGAATGAAGTCACGATCAAGAACAAGTACCCTTTGCCCAGAATAGTAGATCTGTTCGACCAGCTGAGAGGAGCTAGCGTGTTTTCAAAGATAAATCTGAGGTTAGGCTATCATTAGCTTAGGATCCGACCTTCGGACATTCCGAAGACAACATTTATTACCATGTATGGGCTGTATGAGTTCACCGTTATGTCTTTTGGCCTAACGAATGCACCAGCCTTCTTCATGAATCTGATGAACAGTGTATTCATGGATTATCTTGACAAGTTTGTGGTATTTATTGATGACATTCTCATATATTCTCAAAGTAAGGAGGAGCATGTGTCTATATGTGATAGTTGTTAGAGGATCAAGGTAGAGCATCAGAAGCCAGCGAGGTTGTCGCAGCCATTGCGAATTCCTCAGTGGAAATGGGATGAGATCGAGATGGACTTCATAGTCGGATTGCCTCACACTTGAGCCGGCTACGATTCCATTTGGGTAGTAGTGGACTGCTTGACCAAGTTAGCCCACTTTATACCTTTCAAGACTAGCTACAGTAGTGTAGTACTGGCGGAGCTGTACATGTCTCGGATCGTTTGTCTTCATGGTGTGCCAAAGAAGATAGTGTCAGACAGAGGAATGCAGTTCACCTCACATTTCTTGCAGCAGTTGCATGAAGCGTTTGGTATGCATTAGAACTTTAGTTCAGCTTATCACTCGTAGACAGATGGTCAGACTGAAAGAACTAATCAAGTCCTCGAAGATATATTGAGAGCCTGTGCGCTGCAAGACCAGTCCGGATGGGACAAGAGGTTACCTTATGCAGAATTCTCTTATAACAACAGTTACCAGGCCAGCTTGAAGATGTCACCATTTCAGGGGCTTTATGGGAGGAGTTGTAGAACTCCATTGCAATGGGATCGGCCTGGAGAAAAGCAAGTGTTTGGGCCAGACATTTTGCTCGAAGCTGAAGAAAACATCAAGATGGTTCGAGAGAATCTAAAGATAGCGCAATTGAGGCAGTGAAGTTATGCAGACACGAGAAGGAGAGAGCTGAGTTTTAAAGTTGGAGATTTTGTCTACCTGAAGGTATCGCCTATCAGAGGAGTCAGAAGGTTCGGAGTCAAGGGCAAGCTAGCACCCCGATATGTTGGTCCATATCAGATTCTCGCGAAGCGTGGAGAAGTGGCCTATCAGCTCAGTTTGCCAGAAGATTTGTCAGCAGTGCATGATGTCTTTCATGTGTCTCAGTTGAAGAAGTGTCTGTGTGTGCCAGAAGAGCAGTTGCCAGTGGAAGGTCTAGAAGTCCAAGAAGACTTGACCTACATAGAGAAGCCAACGCAGATTCTTGAGACTGCAGACAGGGTCACCCGGAGGAACACTATCAGAATGTGCAAAGTCAGATGGGGTCATCACTCTAAGGAAGAAGCAACTTGGGAGCGTGAAGATGATCTGATGGCCAAGTATCCCGAACTCTTTGCTGGCCAACCTTGAATCTCGAGGGCGAGATTCTTTTAAGGGGGATAGGTTTGTAACTCCCTGAATTTGGGGGGGGGGGTAGAATTTTTTATTCCTTGATACTCACCAAATTTAGGCGTTACTCTCTTTTCTCTTCCCGTGTCGCTCCTTCTTCCCATTTTCAAAGCAGTATAGTGACTGGTGTCTGTGTCGCGTGTAAACAAAAACCTAAGTTGACATAGGTGTTGCATCATGCCGAATCATATTTCGTTTGTCTTATGATTGTGTTTAATTGTGCATCCGTCTTGCCTAGTTTTGAGATTTTGATTCACAATTGGTTTCCGATCAGTGGTCGTGCGTGCTGTGGGTTTTCGGTCCACGACGTGACCTAGCCCAACCCGACCTAGCCTGGCCTGACTCATGGCCTGGCGTCCCTGGCACCCCCACACCCCCATGCGCACGCCCCCTCTCTCTCTCTCATTTGGTTTCCCGCGCAGCAACTCCCTCTCCCTCTCATCCACCTCTCTCCCACCTCTTTGCCCTAGGTGATCCGGTGGACTATTATCGCTGATTGTTGGATCCCAAGGTGAGCTCCCCCTCCCCTCTCCTCTCTCCCTCCCTCCCCATCTCTCCCCGGGCGCGTAGCCCCCGCCCCTCCCCTCGGTGACACGGGCCTCGCCATTGCCCCTCGGCATGGCGCGCGGCCCCCACCCCTCCCCTCGGCGCCCCCCTTGGCTATAACACTATAAAAATCATCAAATAAAATAATACAGTTAGTTTATTAATGGTAATTATGGTAATGAATTTTCTTTTAAGTGTTTGTTATTTATTTCATTTGGAATAATTTTTGAATGCTCATGATTGATTTTTGGATATTTAATAGCATTTCTTCTTAAATGAAAATAACATAAATAATATAATTATTAGTCCAAAAATAAATATTTTATTTATAAATATTTTTGGTTTTAGGGTTATTTAAAATTATATTTCGAATTTAGAAAAGATATAGAAATAAAAAAACCTAAACTAAACCCTAACCCTAACCTTAAAGCCCACTACGGGCCAAACAAGGAGCAAGCCGTGCCCCCTAGCTCCCTTCCTAGGCAGCCGCCGCCGCCCTTTTCTCCTCCTCCCTTCTCTCCCAGCTAGCTGCCACTGCTCCCTACCCTTTCCCCTGCCTCCCTCTAACAGCCGCGAGCCGCTAGGAGGAAGCCGTCGCGCCAGGACCCGAAGCCGCCCCATGGTGGCAGCCGCGCCCTGCCCCTGTGCGCCCCAACGCCCGACGCACTGCGCACCAGGACCAACCTGAGCAGCCCCGTGCGCCCAGCCGCAGCACCCGACGCCGAGCAGGAGCACGCGCCCAGGACCCGACTGAAGACCCCGACGTCCGCACCCTGCAACCCGATGCCGACCATGCCCGTGACCTCGAAGCCACGCCGTCCGTTCGTCTTTGGCGTTAATGGAGCTTCCAATGCGACCATTTCTCCTTCCCCCACTCTCCTCCATTACTCCCTCCCTCCATGAATGCCATCAATGGCCGGCCGCCATTTCTCTTCCCTCCCCCGGCGCCCTCTCCCTATAAAATCCGGGACTCCCTTCCTCTCTTCGTCCCCGAGCTCCTCTCTCCCTTCTCCCTACCCGAGCTCGCCCCTCTCTCGCACACTCCTTGCTCGCCCACGCTGTCACCGGAGTTCGTCCACGCCGTCGTCCGTGGAGCCCCGCAGGAGCTCTGTCCGCACAGCACGACGATCGCACTCGTTCCCGTGCCCGCCGAGCCCTCCCTGCTCGTCAACCACCATTCCTGCGCATGAACAAAAAAAATCCAAGGTAGAAGAAGGCAAATTTGCGATTCAGCCCCTGGTTTGCGAATTCAATTAATTTCGGGATTTTCAAATTTTAGATTGTGAAAAGAAATTCTGATGTATACGTGTAGCCAACATCGAACCCCTCGACAATGCTTTGAATATGTGTATGATTTTATAATTTCAAAAATGAGTACGGTCACTATTCACTACCGCGATGATTTTTATAAGTCATGTAATTGAGATTCAAATTAATTGTTTTATTAGTTCCATATGTCTGTTCTAAGTACATCAAAATCAGTATTTGTGACTCTTCACCTGTTTTCTAATTTAAATCTAATTTAAGAATGTTATAATTGAATTAGGAAGTCAAAAACAAATGTAGATACCTTTCTTAATCAAACGTATGAGATAAATAATTATATAATTACGTTTTTATGATTTAGATTTATATTTAAGTAAAACATAATTATATATCCAATTAAAATATTATTTATATTTTCTTAATTAAAAGATAACAAGGGTCATTGCTTTTATAGACTAAAATGATAGTTTATACATTTTTCCTTTCAAATGATTTAGGTCATATGTCCCTAAATTGAAACTAAATATAATCAATAGATTATACTTTCTCACAATTTATTAATTAGACTTACATTTTAAATTGACCATAACTAGTAATATAAGCGTGATTAATCCCGTTCATCACATTGAATCAATATTATTAATATATATCATTCAGTTTTTCCTAAAGGATAAAATAAAGAAATTAGTGTTCATGTTCTTTTTATAATTAAAATGTTAGTTTATATATTGTTTTCTTAATAAAGAATATAGAACATGTATGTTCCAATAAAAATAAAATATAATTGTTTGTTCATTGTCTTTTACATAAAAGTTCATTTAAGACATATATCATAACTTTCCATAAATAGGTGTTTAATAATAATGATCTTTTCACATAAAGCCTATTTAGACTTATATCTTAGTGAAGGTTTAACAATGATTTATAATATGTTCTACAATGCTTCTAAAAATTAAGAACATGTTTCGTAGCCCATTAACCTTAGATATATAACATATATCTTTTCTAAAAGGTTAAAAAGGTTTAATATTGTTATAACATGTTTTATCATCTTATAAACCATTAATCTTAGACATATCACATATGACATTTTATAAAAGATTTAAATTGGTGAACCTAATATTTGTATATTTTGATTAAGATATTTTTAAGCTCATGTCTGGTTTTATAAAATATAGATCACACATTTTTTAAAACAATACCCTCTTATTATAACCATTACTTGCGATGTTTTGATAAACAAATGCTCTTTTCGTTAAGCTTTCTTTTAGCTTTGCGTATGGTGAATGTTGTATGTTATTGAGTGGTGTTTGTTTCTTCTTGTTTTTTGTGTGATATTCATGGTTGATCTAGTAGTTAAGAATCAAGATCTATTTAGATCTGTGGAAGAACCTCAAGTTTTCTATAAGCAAGGCAAGTGGACTTCTCCCTCTGCATACTCTATTTGATCCCAAACAATACATTTAATAAAGTTTATTCTTGGATATATATATGCATAATTTGATGGGTTACCTATTTAGATACACCTAACCTTTCCAACCTTACTCCTTGTTTAAACCGGGATTATGATCTAATCAGGTAGCTATGCTGTTGCTACAACTTTAAATTTATGCAGTCACTCCTGTTTATGATATTAATGTTCCAAATGGTAAGATTACATTATTGTTGCTAATCTGACGATTAAGAAAGATCATATGATTTAATTGGAACATGGAGTGACCACCCGGGAAAACAGTGCTACCATGAGAACTATCATGGCTCTCGTCTTGGCTAAATAACTAGGGAAGTCTTATGTTAGGTGCTGGTCGTGGTCGACTGGAACGGGGGCATCTGGCAAGCGCTTATATTCTGGCTCTGGCAGATTGGATACGGGCATAGTTCCCAAAGCTTTATCCTGCAGACTGGTATATAAGTTGGTTACGTTAGGTGTGCTTTATGCAGTTTGACCATTTCCAGCATTTGCGTAATGAGGACTCTAGGGAGAAGCCTTGTAGGGAGACCCTAGCCATTCACCTCGAAAGTGAATACGGGTCTAGCTAACCCGGGCTAGAAGGGAATCACGACTCATGGGTAAAGATGCGCCACCTCTACAGAGTGTAAAACTGATATATCAGTCGTGCTCACGGTTAAGAGCAGCTTGGACTCCTCACATGATAATTAAACTTGAAGATGGAAATAAATCGAGATCCGAAGATCTGCCAATGGATTACTTAAGTGGTTTCACTTAAGTGTTTTTTATATACTCTTATACCTTTGTTTAATAGGAATACTTGGGATTCACACTTATTAGTAAGACAGGTGTTGTTAATAAAATGTTGACCAACTAAAATGCTTACTGCTCAACCTTAGCCTCATCTTGTTAAACTTGCATTAGTTTTTCCCCCACTTGCTGAGCGTCGACCATAAGTGAGCTCACCCTTGCTTAAATTTTGATCAGAAGTTTGTAGATGAAGATATGATGCTGAACTCCATGGATGCTAGTCTAGTGATACCCCCGGTCATCTTCCTGTGGATGGATGTCCATGTTTCGTTGTACTTTGATGAATAAAGGTTAAGACATTATGTTTGTTCGAAGTGTAATATGTTAATAAAATATTTATTTACGCTTTTATTCATTGTTCTTTTGATATATTACACTTGTAACATCAACGTATGTGTGGAAATAGATCCTGGCACACATATGCTATGCACTCGGCTCTGCCCCTAGAAATGGGTGTGACATCGGCGCGGCACGCGGCCCCTGCCCCTGCCCCTGTCCTTGCCCCGCGGCACGCAGCCCTCGCGGCCCGGCGTGGCTCGTCGGCGTGCGGCCCTTGCGGCTCGCCTGGCACGGCCCCCGGCGCGACCCTCGCGTCTCGCCCGGGGCGACCCCGTGCATGCGCAGCCCTAGCGTGCACGATGTTTAAAAATTCAGTTTGATTAGTTTTAAATTTAATTTAATTTATGTGATGTGTTGCGTGTTTTGTCGCACGACGATTTATTTTAAATTCAGATTTATTAGTGTGCTGCGCCGCGTGCTTTGTCGCGCGATGATTCATTTGTAATTTTAGATTATTTAATATGTTGTGTCGCGTGTTTAGTCGCGCGACATTTTGTTTTAAATTCAGTTTAAGTGACGTACGTTGTTGTTTTCATATTTAATTCAAGTGTTCCGTTGCGCGCTTCGTCGCGTGACATTTCGTTTAATTTTAGTTTAGTTTAAGTGTTGCGTCGTGCGCTTCGTCGCACGACGATTCATTTTATTTTCAGCTTAGTTCGTACGTGTTGTCGCGTGCTTCGTCACACGGCAACTCGCCCCAGTTTTCGATTTAGTTCGCGTGTGCCATCGTGCGTTTTGCCGCACGACAATCCTTTTAAATTTATCTTGAATTATTTATAATAATTAAATGCATAGCGTAGCTTGATGTTAGGCATAGCGTGATTGTCAAATTAATATGGTTATGTTTAGACAAGTATTTTAATCCATAGCTGCTTAACGTAATCGTCTTTCGACCGTAGCCTCGACCGTTGTTTTCTCTTTCTCGCTTAGTCGTAGGTGCGAGCCCTGCGTCGAGCGTCTGCTTATTTGTTATATTCTACTACGTGGTGTATTGTTCTTTTTATATTAAATTTGTAGAATGTATGTTTGAACTCGTATAGATAACGGTCAGTTAGCGGAGTCCGAAGGAGTTGCAGGTGAAGACCCTGAGCAGCAGCTGATTGGTGAAGGCAAGTGTCCCTTGACCCATCTATATCCTACTCATTTTATAATTCACTCCCCGCATTTACACAATTTATACCTAAAGATTGACTAGCTTTTATTTATCATGTCCTTGTTTACCTATGTGGGTGGGATCATTTTGGTCTTAGCTCTATGCTAGTGCTTCACACTAATCAATGAACATGATGAGATTATTTATGATACGTTGTTTTCCTTTTTGATTATGATGATGATACTTTGACTTTTAAGGGGATTTGAGAGGATTCTCGAGTGCCTCTCCGTAAGGACTGGTTCGTTGGATGACAGCCCGAGAAAACAGTGCAACCATGAGGGTGAAATGAGACGCCCTTAGCTGAATAACTAGTGGAACTAAGGTGTAGTCCGCTTTGCCGTTGTGCTGTCAATGGGGCTCGATGTATGCGGCTCACTCTGCCGAGGGTGGATTGCCCCTTGGGGAGAAGTGCGGTACATTTAGGAAACCTAACGGGCGGCTACAGCCTCAGAGAATCTTTGTAAAGGCTACGTAGTGAAACCTTGCCTATGCACCTTGGTAGTGTTTAAGGGTTTGATCAGCCCGAGGCAAAAGGGAATCATGGCTTGTGGGTAAAGTGTGCAACCTCTGCAGAGTATTATGAAACTGATATATCAGCCGTACTCGTGGTTATGAGCGGCCAAGTGAGCTCCATTGATTAGAGACACATTAATCAGAGATGTTTTCTTTAGAGATGATGATGAGGACAATGCCGGTTTCTATTGTGATTATGATTATGGTAATGGCTTATGGTATTCTTTCTGTTTGGAAAGGGTAGTTTTGGGTTAACAACTTGGGTTAATGCTCAAACCCGGCTCTCTACTAGTAATAATGACCTGACCGACTAAAAGCAACCACTTGACCTCAACCCCACATAAAGCTAGTCCACTACAGCCAAAACGGGACAATTGCTGAGTATGTTGATGTGTACTCACCCTTGCTTTACATATCAAACCCCCAGGTTGTCCACGTTACAACCACTGCTCAGGAGAAGATGAAGTCGTGGAGGAAGACTTCCAAGAGTTCCAAGAGTACGATGAGTTCTAGACATGGGTTAGCGGCAAACCCCCCAGTCGGCTGACTATGAAGGTCGTGTTTATCTACATTTCATTTTCGCACTTTAATAATTGTTGATGACTATGTGGATGTCTCGGACATCATGATGTAATCAACTATTACTCTCTTTTATGTTAATATTTGAGCATTGTGTGATGATGTCCGGTTATGTAACTGCTGTGTACAAGAATTGCTAATCTTGGCACGTACATGGTTCGCATTTGGTTTGCCTTCTAAAACCAGGTGTGATAATGTACTGGCTCTCTTGTTTCATTGCCTGCGATCAATAGTCGAGTGATGTATTTTCCTCAAGGCCACGGTGAGCAGGTTACTCTTCTTCCTTGGACTTCAGATTGCCAGAAATTAGACATGAATATTGCAGAGTTCATATGGGTGTTAATAATGTCAAGAACATGAATCTTGTGTGGTTCTGAATTCATTGTCAGATCTTAAATGGTTCCACCAGAATTAAAGCTCCTTCTATTTTCTTTTTATAAAAATCACTGAATTTATAAATACCTAACATATGTATGATTCTCACTTTCTGTTAGCTAGAATAAAAATTACAATAACTACATGGAATCGTGTGATTAATGAAGCTTATGCTCTTCTTTTGCATTATGAATGTGTAACCTTTTATTTGATTTAGTTGTATAAGAACCTTCTGGTCTATGCACTGTTTGGTCCTCCAATGCTTTTTTGTGTAAATGTATTACGTCACCCAATAAAAGATATCAATATTAGAAACCATGATGATCAAGGGCATTGCTACATTACTCCGTCACATTGGAGTACTAATGAAAGGACAGAGACATTGTCTTTCTTGGTGTTCAGATATTTGCAATGTTTTTTCTTCCAATAATAATCAGTCAACTTTTGCATTGTGCTGCTTCTCTTTTCTGTGACTTGTAAAATGTAAATTAGACTAACAATTATCATAACTTGGATGGGACATAAACTCCAGTTTTTCAATACACAAATATAACATATTGTAATGGTTTGCATTATCATGATCCTAGATATTTTCTTCTTTATCTTCTGTCTGAAATGCTAGCAGCACAATGGTTTATTATATACTCGAGCAGCTACTCTGCACTTTCATTTCCTCTATGTATTTCCTAGTGTGGCATTTGGTACTTACTTTGCAATTTATAGCAGACTTGGGATTGAGGGTATCCATGGAGATGCATGTAGCTGAACTCTGTCAAGTTTCTATCCATTGTGTGCGTGTTTATTTGAGCATCTTGTCCTTCCTTTTCATGGGGTAAACAAGAAACGTTGGGCTTTAAAGGTTATAAAACACCATCAGGATTGTAAGACATTTAAGTGTGCAAATGCAAACAAATAATAGTGGTTGTATAGCATATTGTTGTCAATTATCTCTGGTGTGTTTCGTTTTCTTGTGCTTGCCAATGCAATCACTAATACTATGAACATAACATTCGACTTGTATGTGGCATTTCCTTATGTTTTTCTCTACAATAATAATATAAATACTTTGTTTTGTGTAAGGGTAGAGATGGACCATCTTCATCTGGTCTAAAATCCAAGGCTTGTCGTGAAAAAATGAGGGACTAGTTGAATGACAGGTAGTGCTAATATATACAATACCTCTCAAACCTTTGCTTAAGAGAGGAATGATGAATACACTTGCTTGCACATATCTTAGTTCTTGTCTGTTATTTTGAATTGCAGGTTCCTAGAATTAAGTTCAGTTTCATATCACGTTATCATTTGCAGCGGGCGCGACACGTGAGCGAGCGAGCATGCGGGTGTGCGAGGTGCACGGGCGACGGCGCAACGCGCTATAATACAGGCGAGCATCAGCAAACGATCTTTGCATTGGTATATCAGTTCTCAATAGGAAATCTTTCTACTAGAAATGTATAGGGACTTTTTTGCGCTCACAGTCAGTTAATTGGAAGCAGATTAAGTCCTTAGCTCTGCTAGTTTATGGAATATAGAATGCTTCATTTTTTATACGTGTCTTTTGAGAATAAAAAATTGTTACATTAATTTTCCAAACAGTTTGTTTTTCTTTTCAGGTTTGTGAATCAAGAATACTTTTTTATCAAAGTTCACTCGAGGAATGCAAGAATTACGATAGCCAATTAGATCTTTTTATTGGTGTATCCTGAGTTTCCTCTAATAAGGATCCTGAGTTTCCTCTAATAAGGATCCTATTTCACCAGCCGGGTCAATTTTACTAAACATTTTTTGCCACCAGCCCTAAATACATACTACAAAGGCTGATTTACGCTAAAATTCTACACATTTGCGCTGTTTTGGTTCACGTTTTACACTGAAATCTGTACGAGCCATAAACAGGGCACAATCGGATATGCGCGATTTTTATGTTGTAATTTTGGGCACCATTCGTTGTTATGGAACATATCGATGATTTACGATAAAATTCATATATATTTATGATGTTTTGGTTCATGTTACGCTTAAATCTGCTTGAGTCATAACCTGTGTACGATTTTCATGTCGTAATTTTGTGCACCATTCGTCGTTACGAAACAGATCGACGATTTACACTAAAATTCGTACTCATTTATGCTATTTTGGTTCACATTCGCTTGAGACAGAACCTGTGCATGATCAGATGCACGATTTTCATGTCGTAATTCAAGCCAACCCAACTCGTTATGAAACAGATCAGCGTTTTATGCTATAACTTGTTCCTATTTATGCATTTTGGTTCATCTTTTACGTTAAAATTCACCCGAGCCAGAACCCGCGCATAAATGGACATGTGCGATTTTCATGGCGTAATTTTAGGCCCATCACTGTTACGAAACAACTGTTCGATTTACGCTAAAATTCATACTCGTTTATGCTATTTTAGTTTACGTTTTACGCTGAAATTCGTCCGAGCCAGAACCCACGCGCGTACAGGCGTCAAAGTATAACTGGCTGGGGCTTCCCATACTAATGGCTCATCCCTATATATCCCTATATATATATATATATAGGAAATACCATCCAAAAATTATATATAATTTGGTAAATTTATTTTATTAATTCAATAACGTGATTTGATATATATGCACTAAGTAACATGTTAGACTTAAATTCATAGGTTAAGTTGAAACCATATACTAAATGCAATATAAATAGTTCAAAAGCTATACCAATAATTGAAGCGCATAGGCATAAAAGAGTACCAAAGACTTGTAATGCTGCTTTTCTGACTATTTTATTTGATGCTTTCGAAGGGACATAAATATCATGGTTGCATTGTCTTCTTCAACTTTAAAGAAAATATATTGCTCAATGAAAGTAACTACACAATCATCCAAAAGGCCATCTATCATCTTATTTCTTAACTTTGTTTTCACTAAATCCATAGTACAAAATACCCTTTCGACACTTAGGGTTGCTATGGATAGATGCAATACCAACATGAGAAGCTCATAAACCATATCAAGCACTTCATGTCTCTTTATTTCAACAAGCTTAATTGAGAGATCAACAATATTGTCTAGATTTTTGAAGCTATCATCTTGTCTCATATCATCAATATAATTATGTAGTTGCAATTCAAGTTTGAGAAAAATATTATTTGAGAACTCCTTTGGGCAGAACTAAGCTATCCTATGTTTTTTGTGCATCAAAAGAAGCAAATGAATTGGAACGATTCAAGACCGATGTCGGTGTTTCGAACCTATGCTCTGACAAGTAAATTTGTATGTGCACATTCCATGGTCCGGATGGTGTGTTTGATGGGCGCAAGACTTATACTAGTTCAGTCGGAACATCCCTACATCCAGTATTTGGTAGCTCACACTACTGACACCTTTGTTGCTCAAAGTTCGTAGTAGGGGTTATAAGCAGACGATAGAGGGAGGAGCTCCCAGGTCTCATGCGTGGGTAGACCTAAAGACTACAGGACTAGAGTTCTAAGCTAAGCCTTAGACATCATGATGGCTCACACCTAGGCTCCAACCTTCGGGCCTTCTGCTCTAGTCGAGTGTGTATGTTCGTCGTCTCGTATGTGTCTCTCCCTGTTATAGCCAATCTCCACCCTTTTATAGGCAAAGGTGGGAGTCGTCTATCGGTAGCTTCCCGAGGAAGGAGCTACTACACCGTGGTAAAACATGGCGTTCTATCTTGGTAAAGTTGTGTTTGTTCATTTGTGCCTCGGTCGTCTAGGCTTCCCTGGTCGCGCTCTTTATGGCAGGTGGCGTAACCGGTGAGGGCCATGGCACCATCATTGTTGTCCTTGTTCCGCACCGACCCCTGGCCACTGTAACCTAGGTCTCGGTGCGGCTTGTGGGATTTGCGGGGCCTATGGATGGCCAACGCGCTTAGGCCTAGGCTCGATAGGTCATGAGTGGGCCACATGCCTAGGAGCCAGTAGATCATGGGTGGAAAGTGGACTGACTCACCCTATGTGGCTCGGCGCTAGGCATAGTTAATGCGACATGGTGGGCCAGTCCTAGTTAGGCGTGGAATCCTCTCTAGTGGCTTCCCATTGATCCGCCTGACCCCCTTGCGGCTTTGCCTCGTCCGTCCCTTGACTCGGTGCCTCGAGTTTATATGGGGGTGGGTCTTTCCGGGGTGGACCTTTCCCACATCCTACTATTGATTAGTGGGCATAAAAAGGTTTCAACGAACCTTTAATAATATACGCTCTTCAAATTACATCTTGATCATTAACATAATAACATTTTTTTGTAAAAGGGGTGCTGGTGAACCATCGTGCATATAAGATTATATCTGATGGCTTGTCTCCTAGCCATTGGAAATAAGTGATTTTAAGCTAGATAGCCCCGACCGCGCCATTTCATTTCACATTTTCCACACCTCTTCAGCTGCCGCCGCTGCCACGTTAGACCCATCGCCGCTGCCACCATGTGTAACACCCTGAATTTGAGAGTTAAATTTTATTTCTCTATCCCTCACCAAATTCGGGTGTTACCTTTCCTATTTTTCTTCTCGCTATATCTCGTTCTTTTTCAAAATTCTAACGAGAGTTAACTCGATATCTTGTATAAGTAAACCCTGGAAATATTTTCTTTGGTTGTTGCATCATGTTGAGCCACGCATCTATTTCCTTTTGTGTGTATTTTCTTGGTTTCCGAAGGAATGCATTTAGTAAGAAGTTAGAGATAAAATGGATAATAAGAGAAATATGAAAAATAGAAAAGGAAAATGTCACCCTCTCTCCTTGCGGCCCAGCCAGGCGCGCGGCCCAGCCATGGCTCCCCCCCTCTCCTTTCGCCCCGCGTGGCCCACCTCCGTCCTAGGCCGGCCCCATGGCGCGCGGCCCAGCCGCCCCAGCGCCCCCCCCCGTGTCCCCCACGCGCGCAGCGAGCGGGCGGTTACCGCCACCACCGCTGCCCCTGGTGGGGCCCACCTGTCAGCCCCCACCCCAAAAACTACCTCCCTGCTCATCTCCTCTACCCCCCACGCACGAACTTTCTCTCTCTCCCCTCCACGACGCCCTCGCCGCACGGAACCGCCACCGTCGCGCCCGTCCGCCCGACCCTCGTCTCGTCGTGGTGAGCCCCATCTCCCTCCTCTTCCCCGCCCCCCTCTTCTTCCTTGGTTTCGGCCCCTGCTTGCCGCGGCCGGCCATGGCGTGCGGCCCTCCCGTTCCTCGGCGCGGCGCGCCCTCTGCCCGGCGTGCTCGGCCCCTCCCTCGGCGCGGCCCCGACGCGCCTGGCTCAGCCCCTCCCTACGCGCGCGCGCACTCGCCCTTCCCCGGTGCGGCATGTCTGGCCTAGTGTAACACCCTGGATTTGGGGGTATAAAATTTCTTTCTTATGATCATCCAAATTTAGGTGTTACTCTTCTCTATCTCACTCTAGTTTCTCTCTCTCGTGTTTTCTCTCTCTCTTTCTCTTTTAATTAGAGTTAGTTGTATTAGTGAGGGATTATTTATTTTATTTTGCCAAAACATATGAGTCATGGAATGTTGCATCATATTGAGCCTAGATATTCTTTGAATTGTTGCATATATTTGATTTGGTTTGAATTTGAAACTTGATTTGAATTTGAAATGAAAACCCTGGATAAAATAAAAAGAAAAGCAATTAGAAATTCCCTAGAAATAGAAAAAACCATTTCGGCCCATTTAGCCCAAACCGGCCCAGCCCTGCGCGCGCCCGTGCCCGCGCGCCCTCTGTGCCTGACAGGCGGGCCCCGCATGTTAGCGCCAACCAGCGCGCTCTCTCCCTCGCTGTCCCGTTGGCCAGGCTTGTCGGTGCTGTCCTTTCGTCCACGCGGCCGTCTCCCTCTCTGTCCCGTGGACCAACCCTGTCGGCGTCGTTGTTCTCGGCCCCACCCGCTCTCTCTCTCTCTATCCCGTGGACCAACCCTGTCGGTGCCGTTGTTCTCGGCCGCGCCCGCTCTCTCCCTCTCTCTGTCCCACCGTCCCCACCAGTTAGCCGTCCTCAACCTCCCGCCCACGATCTCCCTGTCGTGGACGCTCCCACGACCACGTGTTCTCCGGCCACAACCGAGCCCCCGCACCCCTTTTGAACCTCGTGCCCTGCTCACCCACCTCCCCTCTTCCATTTGTGCCCTCTGCCCAGCTCTCTCGCCCTCTCTCTCGCTCTGCCCACGTGAACCGAGAACCTTCGCCAACGCCCGTCGACGTCCACCGCCTGTTCCGTGGCCGTCGTTGCGCCCATGCCCCGTCTAGTGCCACGGTAAGCTTCGCCTTGCCATTAGCCACTCGGGACACCCTTCGGTGCGCCCTCTCCCCCTCTGCTGCGTCTAGTCCGTGCTCACTGGAGTGGTTCTTGCGCAGCTGGAGCTCCGCCACCGTCGCCCCGTCGCGTCCCTGTGCCTCCACCATTGTCCCGTGGCTCCAGCGTTTCCCCTCAAGGTGAGCAACCTCCCCGCGCCCCAATTTCCATGTGTACTGCACTGGTTAGCAAGCAATTGCTCGCTGGAGTTGCCCCGCGCCGCCGTTAGCCTGCCTCGCTGTGTGCAGCGCCCTCTAGTGCTCCCGCTCCAGCGTGGTGCCCTCGGCTGAGTCCGCCAGACCCCCCCTGTGCGTGCCTAGGCCAACCCCCAAGTCTCTGGTGCCTCGCCGTGGCCGGTCTGCTCGTCTCCGGTGAGTTCCCGCCGCGGGACCGAGCGGTGCCATCGCGCCCAAGTCCGCCCCCTGCCGTTAGATCTCGGTCGTTCACCCAGGATCGGACAGTTTAGAGCTAACTCGAGCGGATCTAATCGTAGCCGTCTGATTCAGATCCAACCGTCTCTCCCGTCTCCCCCTCACCCGTGCCTCTACCCCTGGGCCCGGCCGGTCAGCCCGTTCTAGCTCATTGGCGCCCTGGCCCCGCTTGTCAGTCGTGTCCGCGCGCCCGAGCCCGCGCGCGCCCACCCGATCTAATCTGGGTCGTCGGTTTCTGATCTGATGGCTGAGATTACCTCGTACCCCTTCGCATGGTCGTTTTGCTTAAGAACCCCCTGGTTTTAGGAAATCAACCTGCCGTCCTCTGTTTTAGCTATAGGTCCATGGTTTCTTTAGAATAGCCCCTAGACTTTTATTTAATTGCAGATTTAGCCTTAATTTCATATTTCAAACTTCAAAACTTGTTTATTTCATATCTTTTTCATATGAACTCCAAATTTAGTGCTTCAAATTGCAAAATGTTCACAAGATTATGCTCTATGCAAATAAAATATAATCAACTACAATCTGTATACTTTAATTTTTACACTTGGAATATAGAATTAAAGTATATGTTAATTTATTTATTTAATGAAATAAACAAAAGGGGAATCCTAGGAGTTAAAATATATTTAGAGTTTGTGATATTAGTGTAATGCATTTCATGGATTCATTTTTGGTTTAACCTTTAGACCCTAATGTGATAGATAGAATTGGACAGGTAATTATGGATAATGTGTAAAGGATAATCAAATTCCTAAATAAGAGTAGTTCATCTTATAATGTAATCTTTTCTTTGTTTAATTATTACTCTATCCTTTTAGGTTATGTTTCAACACTTAGAGAATAATCAATTCCCCACTTAGGATTAGTCCATTTTATAACTTGACCTCATTCCCCTGTACTTAATACTATACCTTCTTGAGTTGTGTGCCAATATTTGTACATGTGTGATGTGATGTTCATTTTTACCTTCCAAATGTATTGAATGTATCCTCTCTTTACTTAGACAATGAGCAGCTCATGGTTCCTAAGTGTGTTGCCGAAGATCCCTCCGAGCAACAACCTGGTGAAGGCAAGTGTCCTCAGACCTACTATGTCCTACTATACTTTATAATTCATTGTCCCGCATTACATTACTGAAACTTAAGGATTGACTAGCTTGTATTTCCCTTACCCTTGTTTACCTTTTGGGTTAATCATGGTTAGCTTATGTTATTGCTTTAACTTAATCAATGAACATGATGTGATCTTTTATGATACGATGATGTTATCCCGATGGGGTTCTTATGATTCTTTAGGGGGCTCAGGCTGTTTCCTGAGTACCTCTCCGTAAGGACCTATTTAGGGAGTGACGACCCGGGATAACAGTGCAACCATGAGGGTGGAATGGGACGCCCTTAGCTGATTAATTAGAGGAACCAGAGGAGTAGTTGGCTTCGCTGTAGGGCCGTCAATGGGATCCGGGCACAGTACATGCTCTGCCGAGGCTGGTTGTAGAGGTTCTTTGATTTGGTTTTGTTAGTCACCCTTCCTTTGGGGAGATGTACTATGTTTATCAAATTGGAGAAACCTAACGGGCGGCTATGGCCTCTGGGAAATCTTTGTAAAGGCTACGTAGTGAGACCCTGCTAGGTCACCTTGGTAGTGATCAATGGGGAGGCTAGAACCCTGGGCAGAATGGGAATCACGGCTTGTGGGTAAAGTGTGCAACCTCTGCAGAGTGTTAGAAACTGGTATATCAGCCGTGCTCGCGGTTATGAGTAGCCTTAGGATCCTCTTCGATTAGAAGAACATTGGTTACTTTTATGATGATGATTAACAATGGTGATTATAATTCTGAACTCTGGTATTTCCTCTTGGAGGGAGTGCCTCTGGGTAATAACTGGGTTATTAATAAAACTTGGCTCTACTTATAGTAATAAAAGTTGACTAACTAAAAGCAACTGCTTATCCTTAAACTCCACATACAACTAGTCCACTTTAGCCAAATGGGACATTTGCTGAGTACGTTGAAGTGTACTCACCCTTGCTTTACAAACCACCCCACCCCAGGTTGTCCCCACTGTTCTCAGTGCTCAGGAGGTGAAGCTAGCAACATGGATGACTTTGAGGAGTTCCAGGACTACGATGAGTTCTAGTTTACTTTAGTGGCAAACCCCTAGTTAGCTGCCTGTGTAGGCTTATCATTCTACATTTCGTTACTCCACACTTTGATATTGATGTTAAACACTATGGTTATGTAATAGACTCTGTGGATGTCTCTGACACCTTGATGTAACTAAGTACCTTTCCGCTATTTAATTTAAGCATTGTGTGATGATGTCCAATTATGTAATCGCTGTGTACGTGAGTTCTGATCCTGGCACGTACATGGTTCGTATTCGGTTTACCTTCCAAAACTGGGTGTGACACCCGGCGCAGCCGCCCTTGGTCCTGGCCCCTCCCCGCGTGGCGTGCCCACCCTAGCCCCGACCCCTCCCCGGCGTGGCAGCCCCCTGTGCGGTCGTGGCCCCCTGCCCCGCCTAGCTCGCGGTCGTGGCGTGGTGGCGCAGCCCCAGCGCGCTCGCCCTGGTTTGGTGTAGCGTGGCCCCCGTGCAGCGAGGCCCCGGCACGGCGTGGCCTTGGCTCGCAGGGCCCCCTGCCCGCGACTTGGCCCCGGCGCGACGCGTAGTGCCCCATCGTGCATGCGACGTGCCCGTCTACCCCTAGACGGGTAGACGCCCCCGTCTACCCCCACCCCCTCGTGTATTTTATGCGCGTTGAACGTGTTGTTTACTTTATGTAGTTGAACTCCACTTAGAATTGATCACGTTAATTTTCTCACGTAGTTAAATGACGACTTAATAAATATCGGCCAATTGGAATAATTGTAACTCTATTAGTGCAAGTGATTAATACCTATCCGTATGACTAGGTAGGATTAAATGTTATAATGATTATTAGCGAACCTACACGTAGTATTTCTCGACTCTAACTTTAGCCATTGCGAATTCCTTTTTCTCTTTCTCATAATTACGAATGCAAACCATATGTCATGTGCATGTTTAATTGATCTACTTTCTTGTATGGTGTACTGTTTATTTCCTAATTCAAGGATATGGATGCATGTTTGCATTCGCATAAATAACGGTCTGGTTACGGAGTCCAAAGAACTCGCAGGAGAAGACCCTGAGCAGCAGCTGGTTGGTGGAGGCAAGTGTCCCTTGACCCATTTATGTCCTACTCATTCTTATAATTCACTCCTCGCATTTATACAATTTATACTTAAGGATTTACTAGCTTTTGGTTTATCTTGTCCTTGTTTACCTATTTTGGTTGGGTTATTTTGGTTTAGCATCATGCTAGTGCTTCACATTAATCAATGAACATGATGAGATCTATCTATGAGACACTGTTTTCCTTTTTATTATGATGATATACTTGTGAAATTTAAGGGGCTCGAGCAGTTTCTCAAGTGCCTCTCCGTAAGGACCTGTTCGTTGGTTGATCGCCTGGAAAATAGTGCAACCATGAGGGTGGAATGGGACGCCCTTAGCTTAATAATTAGAGGAACTGAGGTGTAGTTCGCTTTGCCGTCGTGCCGTCAATAGGGCTCGGTGTATGCGGCTCGCTCTGTCGAGGGTGGATTGCCCGTTGGGGAGGAGTGCGGTACATTTAGGAAACCTAACGGGCGGCTACAGCCTCAGGGAATCTTTGTAAAGGCTTTATAGTGATACCCTGCTAGGCCACCTAGGTAGTGGTCAATGGGGAGTAGCTCTCTCCGGGCAGAAAGGGAATCACGGCTTGTGGGTAAAGTGTGCAACCTCTGCAGAGTATTATGAAACTGATATATCAGCCGTGCTCGCGGTTATGAGTGGCAAAGAGAGCTCCATTGATTAGAGATACTTGATCAGGGATGGTTGGTTTATAGGTGGTGACAAGGATGGTGGTTATGATTATACTTATGGTAACGGTAAGTGGTATTCTTTTCGTTTGGAAAGGGTAATTTTGGGTTAACAACTTGGGTTAATACTAAAATCTGGATCTCTCTCTACTAGTAATAATAACCTGACCAAATAAAAGCAACTGCTTGACTTAACCCCACATAAAGCTAGTCCACTACAGCCAAATAGGACATTTGCTGAGTATGTTGATGTGTACTCACCCTTGCTCTACACACCAAACCCCCCCTTCCCCAGGTTATCCACGCTGCAACCACTGCACAGGAGAAGATGAAGTCGTGGAGGGGGACTTCCAGGAGTTCCAAGAGTACGATGAGTTTTAGGCGTGGGTTAGCATCAACCCTCAGTCGGCGGCCTGTGAAGGCCGCGCGTATCTACGTTTCGTTTTCGCACTTTGATTATTGTTAAAGACTATTTGGATGTCTCAGACATATGATGTAATTGACTATTATTACCCTTTATGTTATTATTTGAGCACTTTGTGATGATGTCCAGTTATGTAACTGCTGTGTACGTGAATTGTTGATCCTGGCACGTACATGGTTCGCATTCGGTTTGCCTTCTAAAACCGGGTGTGACATAGGTGGTATCAAAGTCGTGCTGACTGTAGGACCGCTAATCTAGAGTAGAATGGTCATTCTAAGGATTATAGACCCCTATTATCACCTTGACTTTGGTATCCCTTCAAAAGTTGGTCATATCGACCAAACCTATGTTCTACTATATATATTATACCTTGCGGAAAAATTTGTTTTATTCTAATTCCTTTTTTATGGTTTACTTGCTGAACATATTAGTTCTATTCTCAATCTTATGCTTACGGTCTCTTTTGCAGATGGCTCGTCTTAGACACACCGCACGGAAGTCCGTCATCCCCTTCTTGCCCTCTTGTCTCGCTGAGCGTCCGCTTCGCCGTCCATTGACTGGTCAGTCTAGCCAGTTGGAGAGGCTGCACCACCGTCTGCACGAGGAGCAGGAGCGTCGGCGACGGAGTTGGAGCAGCAGGGCGCTTCTTTCTCGCTTCAGCAGGACATAGAGTCTGTGAGGAGCTGCTCCCATGTGCTCTCTCTGGAGGTGCCCCCTGCACCACCACTGAGCGCCCCAGTCGTTGGAGTAGCTGTCGAAGAAGACCCCGACGATGGAGGTGGCGACAGCAGCTCGAGCTTCAGCACTGACCTTTCAGCTGACCAGGAGCCGGAAGGATGGGTTGCTCGACCCATCACTCGCGACATCGCTCGCGGGTGTCACTTCCACGACGTGCTCGACACCCTACTGTGCCAGGCACTCGACCGACATACCTGGTCCATCGAGTATCGCTGTGTTGTCTTCTAGAACAGTTGTGGGGTTTAGCCGGACCTCTAGGAGGCGACTAGTTTTGTGCGCCCAGAGAATAGTCTCCGGGGTGCGGAGGTCTGCTCAGAGCACTATTCTAACTCTTAGCGGGACTCATCTGAGGCGACCATGCAATATGCCACATGGCGTGCGCTTTCGCACTACTGCTCAGTGCTCAGCGGGGTAGCCGATGGTCTCAACCTGAGGTATTATCCCCATCGTCCATCTGGCAGCACAGGAGGCGTGATTGTCTTACCTATTGGTGAGGACAATCCTAGGTTGAGCAGCACAGTAAACCTAGTCGTCGTGCTAAACATGGAGCTAGACCATGCATTAGACGAGCTGAGTAGGGCTCATGCTAAGATTGCCTAGCTGCGGGCTGAGCGCACGGAGCGTCCTCACCTGGAGGATGGCTCCCCCGCTCTCGTCGGGACTCAGCACCCATACCACTCACCTCGACGTGGACACCAGGCTTATGGCAACCCCGACTGCAGGACCAAGATAAATTTAGAACCATAAATCGCCAGTGTTGGGTCCTGTGATGAAAGTTTAAAATAGAAATCTTAGTCTTAGTCTCAGTCTTACTTTTAGTTAGTCTTAGGCCCTATTTGGTACAACTGCTGCTTGTTGAAAAAGCAGCTTATCTGAGAAGCTGGTAAAAAGAAGCTTATACTTGTTGGCTGCTTTTAGTGTATTTTGAGAAGCAGCTGAACTGATAAGCTGATGCAGAAGCTACCTGTTTGGTAGAACTTCTGCTTAAATTTGTGAAGAAGCTGAAAATAAGTTGTGGCAAACAGGGCCTTAGTTAGATAGAGTAGTTTGCTTATCCTGTGCTTTTATGTTTGTCATGATGAACTATGATGGATTTGGATCTTTGTAATGACTGTCACCAGGGTGTGGGTACCCCCTGCACCTTTGGTTTACTTGTTAAATGTTAATGAAGTTAGTTATCTAGTTGGGAAGCCTTTTTATTCCACTTTCCTCTTTATATGAGAAGTTGTGTTTGCATGTGTTGGAAATCATTGAAGATGTCCATCTGTTCAGTATTGTGGAAGGATTCTATACTCTTTTCTTATGCTGCAAGGTTTGCAAGATCAATTCTGATGTGTGATTGCATTCTATAGATGTCAGAAAATAGGCGTAGAGGAGGAAGGCATGCTCAGCAGGAGCAACCGGCACCGCAAGATGAGGCACCCCAACAGTAGCTGCCACCACCGCCCCCGATGACCATCCAGCAGATGTTCCTAATGCAGACTCAGGCAGTTCAAGCCATCAGTCAAACTCTAGCCGCTATGCAGTAGCAGCAGCATCAACCCCCACCTCAGCCTCAGATACCTTAGATGCCCAAGGACAAGAGTGCTGAATTCATGAGAGGTCATCCCCCAGTGTTTGCTCACTCTTCTAACCCCATGGATGTTGAGGATTGGCTGCGCACCGTGGAGCGGGAATTGCACACCGCTTAGTGTGATGACAGGGAGAAAGTTTTGTATGGTCCCCGTCTGTTGAGAGGAGCAGCTCAGTCTTGGTGAGAGTCCTATCTCGCCACCCATGCCAACCCCGACACCATCACCTAGGAAGAATTTAGAGATAACTTTTGTTAGTATCATGTTCCAGCAGGCCTGATGAGAGTGAAGAAGGAAAAGTTCCTGGCACTCAAACAAGGGTCTATGTCAGTCAGTGAGTACCGAGACAGGTTTCTGCTGCTGTCCCGCTATGCTCCTGAAGATGTCAACACCGACACTAAGAGGTAGTATCGTTTCTTGAGAGGCTTAGTCGATCCCCTGCATTATCAGCTAATGAACCACACCTTCCCCACATTCCAGCACCTGATCGATAGAGCGATCATGACGGAGAGGAAACGCAAAGAGATGGAGGATCGCAAGCGCAAGATCAGTGGGCCTCAGCCTGGGAGCAGCAATCGACCTCGCTTCTCGGGCAACCCACCTCAGCAGTTCAGATAGAACCAGCGCTCGTCTCAGCAGCAGTAGTTTCAGAGACAGTACCCTCAGCACCAGCAGCAGAATCGCCAGAACAACCAGTCAGGAGGAGGTCAGTTCCAGAGGCAGAGTCAGCAGGCACCTCATCTTCCTACCCCAGCAACCCAATAGAACAGTCAAGCAGCCCCAGTTCAAGGCAGAAGCAAAGCATGTTTCCATTGTGGAGAGCAAGGCCATTGGGTGATGCAATGTCTGAAGAAGGCAGCCCAGCAGCAGTCAGGCCCTCGTGCCCCAACAAAGCAGAATGTGTCTCGGCCTGGAGCAGGCAACCGTTCCCAGCCATGCTACAACCATGGGAGACTAAACCACTTGGAGGCTGAAGCAGTTCAGGAAACCCCCGACATGATAGTAGGTATGTTTTCAGTTGACTCCCATATTGCAGAAGTGCTATTTGATACTGGAGCAACACATTCATTTATTACTGCATCATGGGTAGAAGCACATAATCTTCCAATAACTACCATGTCAAAACACCCATTCAAATTGATTCAGTCGGTGGTAGAGTTTGAGCTGATAGCGTTTGTTTGAATATAAGTGTGGAAATAAGGGGGATAGTGTTTCCCGCTAACCTCATAGTAATGAGTACCCAAGGAATAGATGTTATCCTAGGGATAAACTGGCTAGATAAGTACCAAGCAGTTATCAGCTGTGATAAGAGGACAATTAAGTTGATGTCCCCACTAGGAGAGGAAGTGATGACCGAGTTAGTCCCGCCTGAGTCAAGGAAAGGGAGTTGTTATCAGATGGCTATCGATAGCAGTGAGGCAGATCCACTAGAGATTATCAAAGTGGTGTCAGAATTTCTGAACATGATCCTGAAGGACTTACCAGGTATGCCACCTGAGCGAAAAGTTGAGTTTTCCATAGAGCTTCTTCCTGGAACCGCTCCCATCGTTAAGAGAGCTTACAGAGTATCCGGACCAGAGTTAGTTGAACTCAATAAGCAGATTGATGAGCTATCGGAGAAAGGTTACATTAGACCAAGCACCTCGCCTTGGGCCGCCCCTGTCCTATTCGTGGAGATGAAAGATGGCACTAGAAGGATGTGTATCGATTACTGAGCTCTGAATGAAGTCACAGTCAAGAACAAGTACCCCTTGCCCAGAATAGAAGATTTGTTTGACCAGTTGAGAGGAGCCAGCATGTTTTCAAAGATAGATCTGAGGTTAGGTTATCACCAGCTCAGGATTTGACCCTCAGACATTCCAAAGACGACATTCATTACCAAGTATGTGTTGTACGAGTTCACTGTTATGTCTTTTGGCCTAACAAATGCACCAGCTTTCTTCATGAATCTGATGAACAGTGTATTCATGGATTATCTTGACAAGTTTGTGGTGGTATTTATTGATGACATTCTTATATATTCTCAAAGTGAGGAGGAGCATGTGAATCATTTGAAGATGGTATTGCAGAGATTGCGAGAGCACCAACTGTACGCAAAGTTGAGCAAGTGCGAGTTCTGGATCGATGAGGTCCTGTTCTTGAGTCATATAATAAACAAAGATGGATTAGCTGTGGATCCAAAGAAAGTGGCAGATATTCTGAACTGGAAAGCGCCAACAGATGCTCGAGGAATCAAGAGCTTCATTGGAATGACCGGATATTATCGGCGATTCATTGAAGGGTTTTTGAAGATCGTGAAACCGATGACAGCTTTGCTAGGCAACAAAGTTGAGTTTAGGTGGACCTAGAAATGCTAAGAAGCCTTTGAAACGCTGAAAGAGAAGTTGACTACAGCGCCTATCTTAGTCTTGCCTGATGTGCACAAGCCCTTCTCAGTGTATTGCGATGCTTGTTACACTGGTTTGGGATGCGTGTTGATGCAAGAGGGAAGAGTTGTGGCTTACTCGTCCCAACAGCTGAAGGTTCATGAGAAGAATTACCCAATACATGACCTAGAGTTGGCAGCAGTGGTTCACGCACTAAAGACATGGAGGCACTATCTGTATGGGTAGAAATGTGATGTTTACACAGACCACAAGAGTCTGAAGTACATATTCACTCAGTCAGAGTTGAATATGAGGCAAAGAAGATGGTTGGAGTTGATCAAAGACTATGAGTTGGAGATTCATTACCATCCAGGCAAAGCAAACGTGGTAGCAGATGCCCTGAGCAGGAAAAGTCAAGTCAATATGATGGTCGCTCACCTGATGCCTTACTAGTTGGCCAAGGAGTTTGACAGGTTGAGCCTCGGATTTCTGAACAACATGCGAGGAGTAACAGTTGAGCTAGAACCCACCTTATAGGGGGAAATCAAAGAGGCACAGAAGAATGATGAGAAGATTAGTGAAATCCGGTAGCTGATTCTGGAAGGAAGAGGTAAAGACTTTCGAGAGGATGCAAAAGGTGTGATATGGTTCAAGGACCGCTTGTGTGTTCCCAATGTCCAGTCTATTCGGGAATTGATCCTCAAGGAAGCTCATGAGACAGCTTATTCCATACACCCTGGAAGTGAGAAGATGTGTTAGGATCTGAAGAAGAAGTTCTGGTGGTACGGAATGAAAAGGGAAATCGCGGAGCATGTGGCTATGTGTGATAGTTGTCGACATATCAAAGCAGAGCATCAGAAGCCAGCTGGGTTGTTGCAGTCGTTGCGAATTCCTCAGTGGAAATGGGATGAAATCGAGATGGACTTTATAGTCGGATTGCCTCGCACTCGAGCCGGCTACGATTCCATTTGGGTAGTGGTTGACCGCTTAACCAAGTCAGCCCACTTCATACCTGTCAAGACCAACTACAGCAGTGCAGTATTGGCAGAGTTGTACATGTCCCAGATCGTTTGTCTTCACGGTGTGCCAAAAAAGATAGTGTCAGACAGAGGAACGCAATTCACCTCTCATTTCTGGCAGCAGTTGCATGAAGCCTTAGGTACACATTTAAATTTTAGTTCAGCTTATCATCCACAAACAGATGGTCAGACCGAAAGAACCAATCAAATCCTCGAAGACATGTTGAGAGCTTGTGCGTTGCAAGATCAGTCCGGATGGGACAAGAGATTACCTTACGTAGAATTCTCCTATAACAACAGTTACCAGGCCAGCTTGAAGATGTCACCCTTTCAGGCGCTTTATGGAAGGATTTGTAGAACTCCGTTGCAATGGGATCAGCCTGGAGAAAAGAAAGTGTTTGGACCAGACATTTTGCTTGAAGCTGAAGAGAACATCAAGATGGTACAGGAGAATCTGAAGATAGCGCAATCAAGGCAGCGAAGTTATGCAGACACAAGAAGAAGAGAGCTGAGTTTCGAAGTTGGAGATTTTGTCTATTTGAAAGTTTCGCCTATCAGAGGGGTCCAAAGATTTGGAGTCAAAGGCAAGCTAGCACCCCGCTACATCGGTCCGTATTAGATTCTCGCAAGGCGCGAGGAAGTGGCCTATCAGCTCAGTCTGCCAGAAAATTTGTCAGCCGTGCATGATGTCTTTCATATGTCTTAGTTAAAGAAATGTCTGTGTGTGCCAGAAGAGCAGTTGCCAGTGGAGCGTCTCGAAGTCCAAGAAGACTTGACCTATATCGAGAAGCCAACGCAAATTATTGAGACTACAGACAGAGTCACCCGGAGGAAGACTATCAGAATGTGCAAAGTCAGATGGGGTCATCACTCTGAGGAAGAAGCTACTTGGGAGCGTGAAGATGATCTGATGGCTAAATATCCTGAACTCTTTGCTAGCCAATCCTGAATCTCGAGGGCGAGATTCTTTTAAGGGGGATAGGTTTGTAACGCCCCGAATTTGAGAGTTAAATTTTTTCTTTCTCCATCACTCACCAAATTCGGGCATTACCTTTCCTATTTTTCTTTTCTTCTCGCTATGCCTCGTTCTTTTTCAAAATTCTAACGTGAGTTAACTCGATATCTTGTGTAAGTAAACCCTATAGAAATATTTTCTTTGGTTGTTGCATCATGCTGAGCCACTCATCTATTTCCTTTTGTGTGTATTTGCTTGGTTTCCGTAATGTATGCATTTAGTAGAAGTTAGATATAAAATGGATAATAGGAAAAATAGGAAAAAATAGAAAAGGAAAATCTCTCCCTCTCTCCTTGCGGCCCAGCCAGGCGCGTGGCCTAGCCGTGGCTCCCCCCCCTCTCCCCCCCCTCGCGTGGCCCACCTCCGTCCTAGGCCGGCCCTGTGGCGTCCGTGACGGCCCGGCGTGGCCCTCTGCCTGGCGCGCTCGGCCCCTCCCCCGGCATGGCCCTAGCGTGCCCGCCACGGCGCGGCCCCGACACGCCCGCCCCCGGCGCGGCCCCGGCGTGCCCGGCTCAGCCCCTCCCTGCGCACGCGCGCACTCGCCCTTCCCAGGTGCGGCATGCCCGGACCGGCGCAGCTGCCACTGGTCCCGGCCCCTCCCCGCGCGGCGTGCCCACCCCAGCCCCGACCCCTCCCTAGCGTGGCGGCCCCCTGCGCGGCCGTAGCACCCTGCCCCACCCAGCTCGCGGTCGTGGCGTGGTGGCGCGGCTCGACGCGGTCCCAGCGCACTCGCCCCGGCTTGGCGCGGTGTGGCCCCTACGCAGCGAGGCCCCGGCACGGCGTGGCCTTGGTTCACGCGGCCGTGGTGCCCCTGCGTGGCACCGCCCCTACCCTCGACTTGGCCCCGGCGTGGCGCATAGTGCCCCGTCGTGCATGCGACGTGCCCGTCGACCCCTAGACGAGCCCGTCAACCCAACCCCCCCCCATGTATTTTATGCGCGTTGAGCGTGTTGTTTACTTTATGTAGTTGAACTCCACTTAGAATTGATCACGTTAATTATCTCACGTAGTTAAATGACGACTTAATTAATGTCGACCAATTAGAATAATTGTAACTCTATTAGTGCATGTGATTAATACATATCGATATGACTAGGTAGGATTAAATGTTATAATGATTATTCATGAAAACCTACATGTAGTATTTCTCGACTCTAACTTTAGCCATTGCGAATTCCTTTTTCTCTTTCTCGTAATTACAAATGCAAATCATATGTCATGTACATGTTTAATTGATCTGCTTTCTTGTATGGTGTACTGTTTATTTCCTAATTCAAGGATATGGATGTATGTTTGCATTCACATAGATAACGGTCTGGTTACGGAGTCCGAAGAACTCGCGGGAGAAGAACCTGAGCAGCAGCTGGTTGGTGGAGGCAAGTGTCCCTCGACCCATTTATGTCCTACTCATTCTTATAATTCACTCCCCGCATTTATACAATTTATACTTAAGGATTGACTAGCTTTTGGTTTATATTGTCCTTGTTTACCTATTTTGGTTGGGTTATTTTGGTTTAGTTTCTTGCTAGTGCTTCACATTAATCAATGAACATGATGAGATCTATCTATGATACACTGTTTTCTTTTTTATTATGATGATATACTTGTGGCATTTAAGAGGACTCGAGTAGTTTCTCGAGTGCCTCTCCGTAAGGACCTGTTCGTTGGATGACCGCCCGGGAAAACAGTGCAACCATGAGGGTGGAATGGGACGCCCTTAGCTTAATAATTAGAGGAACTGAGGTGTAGTTCGCTTCGCCGTCGTGTCGTCAATGGGGCTCGGTGTATGTGGCTCGCTCTACCGAGGGTGGATTGCCCCTTGGGGAGGAGTGTGGTACATTTAGGAAACCTAACGGGAGGCTATAGCCTCAGGGGATCTTTGTAAAGGCTTCATAGTGATACCCTGCTGGTCCACCTAGGTAGTGGTCAATGGGGAGTAGCTCTCTCCGGGCAAAAAGGGAATCACGACTTGTGGGTAAAGTGCGCAACCTCTGTAGAGTGTTATAAAACTAATATATCAGTCGTGCTCATGTTTATGAGCGGCCAAGGGAGCTCCATTGATTAGAGATACTTGATCAGGGATGGTTGGTTTACAGGTGGTGACGAGAATGATGGTTATGATTATACTTATGTAACGGTAAGTGGTATTCTTTCTATTTGGAAAGGGTACTTTTGGGTTAACAACTTGGGTTAATACTAAAATCTGGCTCTCTCTCTACTAGTAATAATAACCTGACCAACTAAAAGCAACTGCTTGACTTAACCCCACATAAAGCTAGTCCACTACAGCCATACAGGACATTTGCTAAGTATGTTGATGTGTACTCACCCTTGCTCTACACACCAAACCCCCTTCCCTAGGTTGTCCACGCCGCAACCACTGCTCAGGAGAAGATGAAGCCGTGGAGGAGGACTTCCAGGAGTTCCAAGAGTATGATGAGTTTCAGGCGTGGGTTAGCGTCAACCCTCAGTCGGCTGCCTGTGAAGGCCGCACGTATCTACGTTTCGTTTTCGCACTTTGATTATTGTTAAAGACTATGTGGATGTCTCAGACATATGATGTAATTGACTATTATTACCCTTTATGTTATTATTTGAGCACTATGTGATGATGTCCAGTTATGTAACTGTTGTGTACGTGAATTGCTGATCCTGGCACGTACATGGTTCGCATTCGATTTGCCTTCTAAAACCAGGTGTGACACCATGCCTCGCCGCAATGCCCGACGCCACTGGCGCCCTCCTCACCGGAGCCCACGACAGCCCTCACCAGCTCTTGTGGACAACCCCGCCGGTGGCCGCGCCCGACGCCGCTGGCGCCTACCCCCACCCACGCTTGTCATTACCCCGTCCACCCCTACGTCACCCGCCGTCGACCACACCGATCCCGCCATAGGATAAGTGGGTATTCTTAATTTGGACTAAAATTTTGTAGATGCATGGATTGTTTGCTAGTAGTCATTTTTAGGATTAAATGATTGGTATGTTAAATATTGTTTAGTTTGTTATGTCCGATGGCCGGAATTTGATTATATAGTTAAATTATCTTGTTTTAGTTCATTTATTGGTGCTTAGATAATTTAAAATTTAATTTATGAGGGTGATTATTATGCCCTTGGAAATAAAGGTCATTTTATATGATTTGTTACCCGTGACAATGTTATTTCGTATATAATATTGTATTGGTGGTTTATTAGTTGAACTACGTAATAATGTACGATGGTTCCTGTTATTCATAGTGTATGGTAGTGTCAACAAATGAAACCTAGACATCACTTGTTTCGGCCCAACACATCTCACATGCGACGCATGTGAAGTGTGTTGGGCTGGAATTGCCCCTTTATTGGATAGCCTCAGGGTGACCAATAGAGCCGTGCTTATAACAAAGGCTGTGCTCCTGCGTAGTTTTGGCAGCATAACCCCTCTGTTCTTCAATTGCACCATTTTCAGGTGTGCGATTGGAGAACAGCGGGGTTATGTTGCCGAAATTTCGCACGAGCATATACCTTGTCATAAACACAGGCTTGTCGGTCACTCCTGGGTGGGTTTAGAATTTATACTTTCCTATAGATGTAGGGGCATGATTTACTTAACTAATTAAGTTAATGTCTCGTATCTAGTATGGTGGAGGATTGTCGATAGATGTATGAAGGTTGGAAAAAGAGATGTGCTCTATCAACTGAGTGGGTTGCCAAGACTGACTTGTTTCTCGACCATGCTTTTTCTCGGTCAGAGTCTCAGAGACCGGTACCGATGTTAGGTGCCCTTGTAGCAAGTGTGGGAACATTTATTTCCTTGACAGGAGGACTATGTCGATAGATCTTTCTAAAAACTGTTATATGCCTGGCTATGAGGTGTGGGTGCACCACGGTGAGGACCCACCTCCTCGTATTGTATCGGAAGTCCAATCACATGAAGAGGGGGACTACGATAGGATGGAAGAGATGTTTGACGATGTGCACCGTGAGCTTCTACCCATCGATTCCGAGAACCCCTTATGTACATATATGCATGTGTGCTATGTTTATATATGCCCTTATGTATTAAAATGAAGAACTTAGTGGTTACTGGAAAGTGCATTCATCCCTTTTGTGAGTTTTGGTGATTTGGATAACAACACATTTAAAGGTCTAACGAGTTTGCTAAGTGTTGAACAGGAAATTCAGTATGATGAACATACTTGAATAGTGTATAATGATCAATGAACAAAGTTTCAACACAAGGTTAAATAACCAATGAGACAATGCAAATGGATATAATATGGTCTCTGTATTGGTTTGAATATATATTGAAAGTTGCCTAGAGGGGGGGTGAATAGGCAAGTTAAAACTTTTTCAACAAAAACTAGAAGCAAACTGGGTAAAACTGAATTGATCTCGAAATTCACCCAGTTAACTTTGGAAATGAGATGTTCTAAATGATCCACAGGGTTCAAAGTAGTAGATCTGAGAAGGGCACTTCTCAAAATCCACACACCAAAAATATATAAACAAATCTTCCACGCAATGGTGAGAGAACGAAGAACATAAACAAACAGAATGAGCAAGAACACAGGAGACACAAGATTTATCCCGAGGTTCGGTCACACCACCAAGGTGTCCTACTTCCTCGTTGAGGCACCCACAAAGAGCCGGGTCTCTTTCAACCCTAATCCTCCCTTTGCCGACCACAAAGGTCAAACCCACACAATAATCTTTGCTCAAACGAGCGGGTAATACAAACTTTCTTGTGGTCTTCCACAAGATTTGGAGACTCACAAGCGACACCTAGTCGTCTAGGAGCTAGAAGCTCCAAGAGTAATGAATCCACAAAGAACTCGATGTAGTACCAAAGCTCGAATGAAGAAGAGCAAGAAGGATTTAGAGATGAAGCACCAAAATCGCAGCTCTTCAATCTCACTCAAAGATTTCTCTCCAAAGATTTGAAATGGGAGAGGCAAGAGGTGTGTGAGAGAGAGTGGGAGTTGTTTCTCAGGTTAGAAATGGAGTTTTGTGCGTGCTCTACTATGGGGAAGAGTGTGGGAGGTGTATATAAAGGTGCCCCCAAAAGCTGGTGACTGTTGGGAGAAAAGGGGTAAAAACCGGTTGAACCGGTTTTCAGACCTGTCGGCGTTCCGAGACCGGGGGGTCCCCGAGCCGACGAGTGAGTGTGCCGCGTGCCCCAGCCCAGATGGGTCGAGCGCGTGGGCGAGCGCGAAGGGGGGAGAGAGCGAGGCGGCCGGAGCCGGGTCGTGAGGGAGTCGGAGAAACCCGCGGCCTTCGTGTTCGTCCCGCGCCCAGGTCGGGTGCGCTTGCAGTAGGGGGTTACAAGCGTCCGCGCGGGTGAGGGGAGCGAGCGGCCCCGAGAGAGCGCCTGCCCCCGCCCTTCGTCCCCGCGAGGCCAACCTTCTCTAAGAAGGCCCTGGTCCTTCCTTTTATAGGCGTAAGGAGAGGATCCAGGTGTACAAATGGGGGTGTAGCAAGGTGCTACGTGTCTAGCGGGGGAGAGCTAGTACCCTAAGTACATGCCAAGGTGGCAGCCGGAGAGATCTTGGCACCCGGCTAGTGTGGCGTCGTGGCTGTCGGAGAAGCAATGGAGCTTGGCGGAGGGACAGCTGTCGGAGTGGTTGGGCCCTTGCTGACGTCCCCCTGCTTTCGTAAGAGAGCTGAGAGCCGCCGTCGTCATGGGTCCAGCGGGGTGCCATCATTGCCTATCTGGCGGGGCTAGCCAGATGGGACGTCGGTCCTGTTCCCTGCGGCCCGAGTCGGCTCGGGGTAGGGTGATGATGGCGCTTCCTGTCGACGTGGCGGACTTGTGCCCTAGGTCGGGCGACGTGGAGGCTCCTCCGAGGCCGAGGTCGAGTCTGTCCTGCATGGCCGAGGCCGAACCTGAGCTCCCGGGTCGGGCGAGGCGGAGGTCGTTCGGCAGAGGTCGGGGTAGAGTCCGAGCCCTGGGTCGGGCGAAGCGGAGTTCGTCGTCTTCCGGGGCCTTAGCCCGAGTCCGAGCCCTGGGTCGGGCGGAGCAGAGTTCGCCGTCTTCCGGGGCCTTAGCCCGAGTCCGAGCCCTGGGTCGGGCGGAGCGGAGTTCGCCGTCTTCCGGGGCCTTAGCCCGAGTCCGAGCCCTGGGTCGGGCGGAGCGGAGTTCGCCGTCTTCCGGGGCCTTAGCCCGAGTCCGAGCCCTGGGTCGGGCGGAGCGGAGTTCGCCATCTTCCGGGGCCTTAGCCCGAGTCCGAGCCCTGGGTCGGGCGGTGCTTCCTCTGGCGCTTTTGGCCAAGCCTGGCTGCCCGTCAGTCTTACCTTTTGCGTTAAAGGCCCCGATGACTTGGTCGGTCGGCGCGGTGATTTAGTCAGGGTTACTTCTTATCGAAGGCAAGGCCTCGGGCGAGCCGGAGATGCGTCTGCCGTGAAAGAGGAGGCCTCGGGCGAGACGGAACCATCTCAGGGTCGGCTGCCCTCGCCCGAGGCTAGGCTCGGGCGTGGCGTGATCGAGTCGCTCGTATGGACTGACCCCTGACTTAATCAAACCCATCAGGCCTCTGCAGCTTTATGCTGATGGGGGTTACCAGCTGAGAATTAGGCGTCTTGAGGGTACCCCTAATTATGGTCCCCGACAGTAGCCCCCGAGCCTCGAAGGGAGTGTTAACACTCGCTTGGAGGCTTTCGTCGCACTTTTTTGCAAGGGGACCAGCCTTTCTCGGTTGTACTTTGTTCCGGTGGGTGCGCGCGAGCGCACCCGCCGGGTGTAGCCCCCGAGGCCTCGGAGGAGTGGTTTCACTCCTTCGAGGTCTTAATGCCTTGCGTAATGCTTCGGCTGGTCTGGTGGTTCCCTCATGCGAACAGGCCATAGCCCAGGTGCACTGTCGGGGCCCAAGTTCTCGGGCTGGTATGTTGACGCTGTCAACGGTTCGGCCGGAGCCGGGTTTGCGAGAGCAGCCCCCGAGCCTCCGCACAGAGCAAGAGGACGATCAGGGACAGACTCGGCTTTTTTACATACGCCCCTACGTCGCCTTTCCGCAAGGAGGAGGGGGGGAGAGCGCCATGTTACCCTCGATGGGTACCGAACATGGTGTCTCCGGTGAGCTACAATCGGGTAATCCGAGTGGACGTCCGTGCCCCGTTCGTTGGGGGTCGGCTAGGGGCCCGGAGGCACGCCCAAAAGTACCTGCGGGTGATCTGCCGGACCCGGTCCCCTGGCGATGGGGTCCGAGGGCTCGTTGCCTCCCTCCGATGGGATTCCGTTACAGAGTCGTTCCCGCTGGTCTCGGAAATGTCCTAGGGTACCTCGGGAGCGCAGCCCGAGCCTTGGTTATGTATCGAACGTACCCCTGGTCATCCCTCGCTCGGTGTCTGAGGCGACTGTGAACCCTTCGGGGGGCCAGCCTTTGAACCCCTGATCAGTAATGGGCGCGGAGCCCGAGTAGCCTGAGGCGGTCGTGGAACCTTTCGGGGGGCCGACCTTCGAACCCCTGACCAGTAGTGGGTGTCGGGCCCACGCGATCTGAGGCGGCTGTTGAACCCTTCGGGGGGCCAGCCTTCGAACCCCTGATCAGTAAGGAGGCTCGGAGCCTAGTTCCTTCACGGGGAAGGATCCCTTTGGGGGTATCCCCTTTCCCGGTCCCTGTTGCAAGAGATAGAGAAAGAGGAAAAAGGGAAAAAGGATGCGAAATTGAACGTCGTGGCGTACCTTTTTTGGTGTGGTCGTTTTGGCGAAGGAGAAACGTCGCCAGCTGCTCCCGCCAGTAGCGCTGCCCGTCGAGCCGCGGAGTTAATGCGCCGGGGTGAGTAGTTGGCGAGGCTACCGTTGCGCGTGCGCGAGCCGTTCGAGGAACGGGTCACGGGCGTGTCGTCTTCACACCGTGAGAGAGGGGGTTCTCTTGCTGCCTCCGGATGGGACGTGAGCTCGGCTGACGGCGTGACCGCTGCTCTTGCGCGCCTGCCACTGTCATTACTGCCGGCCCACTTTTGACCGCGTTTGACCGCTGCGTCAGGCTGGCGCAGCTGGGCCGCGTGCTGGGCCGCCTCGGGCCGCGGTATTGGTTCCGCAACCGAGGAGGTGCGGTGGTGGCGCAAGTGGCATAGTGGCTTACATGCAGCATTCGGCGCGCCGGTTGCGCGACGCGTGGGCTTGAGCCTCCGCGCTGGCCTGTCAGGAGTCGGAGAGGCGCGTTCACTTGGCGCGGTTGCACGCCGCCCGCATGGCTGCCCACCCCCTTCGCCCGTTGGTCTGGGCAAAAGTGGAGGGTCACTTGTAACTGCTGGGTGGTTGCGCGAGCGCCGCGCGCGGCGGTTCGGCTTCTTCTGTTCGGAGCCGGCCTGCATGACAGGTGGGTCCCAGCCCCCGTGCCGCAGGGGAGGGCTTTGGAGGCGTGTTGGAGAAGACTCAGCCCGTGACGGTTGGGGGCGCAAGCACGGAGAGTTGCCTTTAAAAGGAGGGCGACCCCTTTCGTAAGGCGACCATGTCTTCTTCCTCCCTTATGCATCGTGTCTTTCCGCCTTTCAAGCCCCCGGATGGGGGAAACCGCCGTCTCCGTGCCTCATCGTCGGGGGACACCACTCCGTGGGAGCGGGTACCTTTCGGCCATCGTTCGGCTTCAAGGATTTCCATCATGCAGCCCGGCTGCACCCCTCCACCGGCGGTCACCCAAGAGGGTGACTTCCGGCTTGATGGTGGGGGAAAGCGAGTCGGGCTGCGGCCTCTGCCCCTCCCTCAGCCTCAAGGATTTTCATCACCAGGGCTGAGGAGGGGAGTGTGCCGAGTTGGGGTCGGCTCCTGCGCGGGCGGTGGCCCGCTCCTTCCCTCAGTGATCGGGGGGAAGGGCGGGAGTCGTCCGTGGCGCCAACAGCTGCACCGTGCCCGGCTCTCTGAGCCGAGCAGTTTCGGAATCGCTCCCGGTGCTGCCTCCCGCCACGGCAGCTGGAAGAGGTTCTTCCGCCGGCGCGACAGCCAAGGCTGGCCATGGGCCGACCTCCAACTCTACGGCCTTCTGCCCGTCCTTGCCTCTCGAGTTTGGGCAAGGGCGGGGGCCTCCTAGCAGCAGTATCCGCCCTGAGGCCATCATTGCTGCTGTTCGGCCCCCCGGGGCAGAAGTCTTCATCGTCGCCGCTGTCGGGGCGGTCGGCGACATGCCGTTCGTCGGTCTTCTGTTGCCCCGCAGGCCCACCCCCATCGAGTGGGGTTGTTCGTACCAGCGGAGGGGGAACCAGAGTTCCGTTTGTAATGGCACCTCGAGTGCCGGGTTTTTTGTTCATTTTGGCTTTCGGGGCCTGAACATGTATGTAACTACGGCACGGAGCCGTGTTTTTTCCTCATTTCCGAGCACCAAGACTCGCCTGCTGATTGTCTGAACCGCTTTACTAAGCATGAGTCGCCCCGTGTCAAGGTGACGAGTGAGGTATCCGTATCCCGGAGGCGTAGGAGTCCCTCGGCTCGGTCGGCCCTGTTGTCCGAGGCTCCTCTAGCTTAGTTAAAGAGACCCCTCGGCCGCTCCTCGACGAGCCGAGGTCGGGGGTAGCGATATCAGCATAAGCAGAGGCAGAGTTAGCTCGGGAATGAAACCTGGTTGGCCGGAGCCTAGCCGGGTTGTCCGTTGGCAGGATCGACACCGGGGTCGGTCAGCCGAGGCTTCGGACCGGGCTCGTGCCCTCGGAAGGTGGTTGGCCGAGGCCCCGGAGGTGGCTGGCCGAGCCGCCTGCTCGGGCCGGATTCCCGGAGAAGTCCCTGACAACGATCGCCCGGGCGTGGTGATGACGCCGTCTTTTGGAGCGGAGGCCCTCGGATCGCGTCGCCGTCCGAGGCTAGTTCGGGCCTTGCCGAAGGTGCTGTCGATGCCGAGGGTGTCGCCGCCCCCTTCCAGCGCCAAGACCTGAGCCTGCAGGATCAGCTTGTCTTGTAGCGTGTGTTTTGTGCGGCCACTGAGGCCAGAACACACACCCTTGCTGTGTTGTAAAGCTGCGTCCCTTTTCCTCTCGTTCCAAGCATCTGGACTTTTTGTCGGCAACAGGGACGTTTGTGCGAGCGAAAGTTGCTTCTCGCGGAAGGTGAGGAGTGAGGTATCCGTATCCCGGAGGCGTGGGAATCCCTCGGCTCGGTCGGCCTTGCCGCTTACGCGCACTTTTTACCCGTCCGTGAGGCCCTATCACTGACTTAGTCGAGAAAACTCGAAGAATCGCTTCGACATAAGAGCTTCCGAACGTAGAGACTTGTTCGATCCGCGGAGTCACCTTATCCGAACGCGAGTTACTTATCACAGAAGGTGATGAGTGAGGTATCCGTATCCCGGAGGCGTAGGAGTCCCTCGGCTCGGTCAGCCTTGGCTGCTTACGTGTACCCTGTCGTTTCCATGACCCACTTTTCGAAGTAGTCAAAAAGCACGAAAGATATTCTGATAAAAGAGATTTTTTGTTCGAGGAAAATTTTGACGCAGAGGGGGTTTCCCCCCTTTTAGCCCCCGAGGGAGGGTCGGGCTTTGCCGAGGCGAGGCCGACCCTTCCTTGTTGACTAAACTTTGCGTGGGTGCGAGGTATATAAACAATTTGGAAACATCTCAAGGGTAGAAGCGACGTAGCTGTTGGATGTTCCAAGCGTTGTCGTAGACCTCGCCTTGACTGTTGGCTAGCTTGTACGTTCCGGGCTTCAGAACTTTGGCGATGACGAACGGCCCCTCCCAGGGGGGCGTGAGCTTATGCCTCCCTCGGGTGTCTTGCCGCAGCCGAAGCACCAGATCGCCCACCTGGAGGTCTCGGGGTCGGACCCCTCGGGCGTGGTAGCGTCGCAGGGACTGCTGATACCGCGCCGAGTGTAGTAAGGCCCTGTCCCGAGCCTCATCCAGCTGGTCCAGCGAGTCTTCTCGGCTAGCTTGGTTGCTTTCTTCGTTGTAGGCCCTCGTCCTCGGGGAGTCGTATTCCAGGTCAGTGGGCAGGACAGCCTCGGCCCCGTAGACCAGGAAGAACGGCGTGAAACCTGTGGCTCGGCTTGGCGTCGTCCTCAGGCTCCAGACCACCGAGGGGAGTTCCTTCATCCATCGCTTGCCGAACTTGTTGAGATCATTGTAAATCCGAGGCTTGAGCCCTTGTAGAATCATGCCATTGGCACGTTCTACTTGCCCATTCGACATGGGGTGAGCTACGGCGGCCCAGTCTACCCGGATGTTGTGATCCTCGCAAAAATCCAAGAATTTTTTGCCGGTGAACTGGGTGCCGTTGTCGGTGATGATGGAGTTCGAGACCCCGAAGCGATGGATGATGTTGGTGAAGAACGCCACCGCCTGCTCGGATCTGATGCTGTTCAGGGGTCGGACCTCGATCCACTTGGAGAATTTGTCGATGGCGACCAGCAGGTGCGTGTAGCCCCCGGGCGCCTTCTGCAGAGGGCCGACGAGGTCCAGACCCCACACAGCGAAGGGCCAGGTGATGGGTATCGTCTGCAGAGCCTGAGCGGGCAGGTGGGTCTGCCTCGCATAGAATTGGCACCCTTCGCAGGCGCGGACAATTCTAGTGGCGTCAGCCACCGCCGTCGGCCAGTAGAAGCCTTGGCGGAAAGCGTTCCCGACGAGGGTTCGAGGTGCTGCATGATGGCCGCAAGCCCCCGAGTGTATTTTCTGCAGGAGTTCCTGACCCTCGGCGATGGAGATGCATCGCTGGAGGATGCCCGAGGGGCTACGGTGGTAGAGCTCCTTCTCATCGCCCAGCAAGACGAACGACTTGGCGCGTCGCGCTACCCGCCGAGCCTCGGCTTGGCCGAGGGGCAGCTCTCCTTGGCGGAGATATTGCAGGTACGGGGTCTGCCAATCCTGCTCTGGCATGACCCCGCTCTGCTCCTCCTCGATGTGCAGTGCTTCGCCCTCGGGGGCCGAGGGCTCCTCGGGTTGAACCGAGGATAGCTCGGGCCGGGCCGAGGTCGCCTCGGACGGGGCCGAGGGCACCTCGGGCTCGGGCGTGTCGCCTATCTTGACGGAGGGTTGGTGCAGATCCCGGGAGAAGACGTCCGGGGGAACCGTCGTTCGCCCCGAGGCTATCTTCGCCAGCTCGTCCGCAGTCTCGTTGTAGCGCCGGGCGATGTGGTTGAGCTCGAGCCCGTAGAACTTGTCTTCCAGGCGTCGAACCTCATCACAGTAGGCCCCCATCTTCAGGTCGCGGCAGTGGGAGTTCTTCATGACTTGGTCGATGACGAGCTGCGAGTCGCCGCGTGCATCGAGGCGTCGGACCCCTAGCTCGATGGCGATTCGCAATCCGTTGATCAGAGCCTCGTACTCAGCCACATTGTTGGACGCCGGGAAATGGAGGCGGAGCACGTAGCGCAGGTGTTTCCCGAGGGGCGAGACGAAGAGCAGGCCCGCGCCGGCTCCCGTCTTCATCAGCGACCCGTCGAAAAACATGGTCCAGAGCTCCGGTTGGATCGGAGCCGTCGGCAACTGGGTGTCGACCCATTCGGCTACGAAGTCCGCCAGTACCTGGGACTTGATGGCCTTCCGAGGGGCGAACGAGATTGCCTCGCCCATGATTTCCACCGCCCACTTCGCGATCCGTCCTGAGGCTTCCCGGCACTGGATGATCTCCCCCAGGGGGAAGGATGACACCACAGTCACCGGATGAGACTCGAAGTAATGTCGCAGCTTTCGCCTCGTCAGGATCACTGCATACAGCAGCTTCTGGACTTGTGGGTAGCGGATCTTGGTCTCAGACAGCACTTCGCTGACGAAGTAAACTGGCCTCTGAATGGGCAAAGCATGCCCCTCTTCCTGCCTTTCGACCACGATCGCGGCGCTGACCACCTGAGTGGTTGCGGCGACGTAGACCAAGAGGGTTTCTCCATCGGCTGGGGGTACCAAGACGGGCGCCTGGGTGAGGAGCGCCTTCAGGTTCCCGAGGGCTTCCTCGGCCTCGGGAGTCCAAGTGAAGCACTCGGCCTTCCTTAAGAGACGGTACAGGGGCAGGCCTCTTTCGCCGAGGCGTGAAATGAAACGGCTCAAGGCCGCGAGGCATCCCATGACCCTCTGTACGCCTTTTAAGTCCTTGATGGCTGCGATCTTCTTCGGGTTGGCTTCGATGCCCCGCTCGGAGACGATGAATCCCAAAAGCATGCCTCGGGGCACCCTGAAGACGCACTTCTCGGGATTGAGCTTGACGCCCTTCGCCTTGAGACACCGGAATGTCAGCTCAAGGTCGGAGAGCAGGTCGGAGGCTTTCCTCGTCTTGACTACGATGTCATCGACGTAGGCCTCGACCGTGCGACCGATGTGTTCGCCGAACACATGGTTCATGCACCGCTGGTACGTTGCACCCGCGTTCCTCAGACCGAAAGGCATTGTGACATAGCAGTACATGCCGAAGGGCGTGATGAAAGAAGTCGCGAGCTGGTCGGACTCTTTCATCTTGATTTGATGATACCCTGAGTAGGCATCGAGGAAAGACAGGGTTTCGCACCCTGCAGTGGAGTCCACGATTTGATCGATGCGAGGTAGAGGGTAGGGGACTTTCGGACATGCTTTGTTGAGACCAGTGTAGTCTACACACATCCGCCATTTCCCCCCTTTCTTCCTCACAAGTACAGGGTTGGCAAGCCATTCAGGATGGAATACCTCTTTGATGAACCCTGCTGCCATCAGCTTGTGGATCTCCTCGCCTATCACCCTGCGCCTTTCCTCGTCGAATCGGCGCAGAGGCTATCTGACCGGTCGGGCTCCGGCCCGAATATCCAGCGAGTGCTCGGCGACATCCCTCGGTATGCCGGGCATGTCCGAGGGACTCCACGCAAAGACGTCGGCGTTTGCACGGAGAAAGTCGACGAGCACTGCTTCCTATTTGGGGTCGAGCCCGGATCCGATCCGAATCTGCTTGGAGGTGTCGCCACTGGGGTCGAGAGGGACGGCCTTAACCGTCTCCGCTGGCTCGAAGTTGCCGGCATGTCGCTTCACGTCCGGCACCTCTCGGGAGAGGCTTTCCAGGTCGGCAATGAGGGCCTCGGACTCGGCGAGGGCCTCGGCGTACTCCACGCACTCCATATCGCATTCGAATGCGTGTTTGTACGTGGGGCCGACGGTGATGACCCCGTTGGGGCCCGGCATCTTGAGCTTCAGGTAGGTGTAGTTGGGGATGGCCATGAACTTCGCGTAGCATGGCCTTCCCAACACTGCGTGGTAGGTTCCTCGGAACCCGACCACCTCGAACGTCAAAGTCTCCCTTCGGAAGTTGGAGGGTGTTCCGAAGCAGACAGGAAGGTCGAGCCGTCCGAGGGGCTGGACGCGCTTCCCGGGAATGATCCCGTGGAAGGGCGCAGCGCCTGCTCGGACGGATGACAGATCGACGCGCAGGAGCCTGAGGGTCTCAGCGTAGATGATGTTGAGGCAGCTGCCCCCATCCATCAGGACCTTGGTGAGCCTGACGTCGCCGATGACGGGATCGACGACGAGCGGATACTTCCCTGGGCTCGGCACGTGGTCGGGGTGGTCATCCTGGTCGAAGGTGATGGGCTTGTCGGACCAGTCTAGGTAGACTGGCGCCGCCACCTTCACCGAGCAGACCTCCCGGCGCTCCTGCTTACGATGCCGAGCCGAGGCATTCGCCGCATGCCCTCCGTAGATCATGAAGCAGTCGCGGACCTCGGGGAACTCTCCTGCTTGGTGATCTTCCTTCTTGCCGTCGTCGCGGGCCCTATCACCCTCTGCGGGTGGCCCGACCCGGTGGAAGTGGCGCCGAAGCATGACGCACTCCTCGAGGGTGTGCTTGACGGGCCCCTGATGGTAGGGGCACGTCTCCTTGAGTGCCTTGTCGAAGAGGTTGGCGCCTCCGGGGGGCTTCCGAGGGTTCTTGTACTCGGCGGCGGCGACAAGGTCCGTGCTGGCGGCGTCGCGTTTCGCTTGCGACTTCCTCCTGCCTTTCTTCTTGGCGCCGAGTGGAGTAGACGCCTCGGGGGCATCTTCCGACGGGCGGCCCTGGGGCTGCTTGTCCTTTCGGAAGATGGCCTCGACCGCCTCCTGACCAGAGGCGAACTTGGTGGCGATGTCCATCAGCTCGCTTGCCCTGGTGGGGGTCTTGCGACCCAACTTGCTCACCAGGTCACGGCAGGTGGTGCCGGCAAGGAACGCGCCGATGACATCGGAGTCGGTGATGTTGGGCAGCTCGGTGCGCTGCTTCGAGAATCGCCGGATGTAGTCCCGAAGAGACTCTCCCGGCTGCTGCCGACAGCTTCGGAGGTCCCAGGAATTCCCGGGGCGCACGTACGTGCCCTAGAAGTTGCCGGCGAAAGCCTGGACCAGATCCTCCTAGTTGGAAATCTGCCCCGGAGGCAGGTGCTCCAACCAAGCGCGAGCGGTATCGGAGAGGAACAGGGGGAGGTTACGGATGATGAGGTTGTCGTCGTCCGTCCCACCCAGTTGACAGGCCAGGCGGTAGTCCGCAAGCCACAATTCCGGTCTCGTTTCCCCCGAGTACTTTGTGATAGTAGTCGGGGGTCGGAATCGGGGCGGAAACGGCGCCCGCCGAATGGCTCGGCTGAAGACCTGCGGACCGGGCGGTTCGGGCGAGGGACTCCGATCCTCCCCGCTGTCGTAGCGTCCCCCACGCCTGGGGTGATAACCCCGGTGCACCCTTTCGTCGAGGCGGGCCCGACGGTCGCGATGAGGGTGCTCGTCGCCGAGGTGGCCCGGGGCCGCAGGCGCGGTGTTGCGCGTGCGCCCGGTGTAGACCGAGGCTTCCCGCGTGAGTCGGGAAGTCGCGGCACGAGGTTCCGAGGGGTACCCCTGCCTTCGGGAGGCAGAGCTCTCGACCCGCCGGGCCGCAGCGCCTTCCAGGAGATGCTTGAGCTCTCCCTGGATTCGCCGACCCTCGGTGGTTGATGACTCCGGCATCGCGCGGAGGAGCATTGCTGCGGTGGCCAGGTCCTGACCGGTTCCACCGGATGCGGGTGGTGGTCTGTCCCTGGCATCGTTGGCGATGCGGTGCTGGAGACCTTGGGGCAGGTGACGTATTTCTCCGGCCGGGAGCTGGCTCGCCCATACCTACCCGACGTTCCGGCGAATTGCCTCGAGCGCTCCTGCTCCCTCATCGAGCCCGGCCTGCGCCCCGCGGACTTGCTCGAGCTGTGGGTCGTGACCCCCCGCCGGAACGGGGACCACAGCTAGCTCCCGCGGGATGTCGGCGCGAGGCGCTGGCCTGGGGGGATCACCATCCTCCGGCATGCCGAGACAGCTGCCTCCGGAGGGATCCCCTAGCTCGACGTGGAAACATTCGCGGCTCGGGCCGCAGTCCTTGTCGTCAAGGCTGCGGCTGCCGTCGGAACAGTCGGAGAGGCAGTAGTCGCATGCGGTCATGAAGTTCCGCATGGCACTGGGGTTGCCAGATCCAGAGAAATCCCAGCAGATGCTAGGGTCGTCATCTTCCTCGGACCCAGAGGGTCCGTAGGTCGAGACACCCGTCAATCGGTCCCAAGGCGACCGCACACGAAACCCCAGAGAGGTTGCACTCGCCTCAACGTGAGCGCCCGCCAAAGCGAGGTCGCCAGGCGGGTTGAGGCCGAGTCGAAATGACGAAGGATGGGAATCAGCCCATACCTTTTGGTCGACGAGGAGCGACGAAGTCACATCGGGGGCTGATCGCGCCGTCGTCCTGGGTGCGAGGGCGACGTCCTGCAGGCCCTCCGTGAGCGCGCTGGCGTCATCCACTTGCTCGGGATCGGCGTGTCGCGGGGGGACGGCGCTCGCCTTCGCCTCAAACGCGTGGGTGATGCCCGACGCGTCCTCCGTTGGGGCGCTGGGGATGTCGATTTGCTCGACATTCGACTGAGCGCAGCCTCCCGCTCGGCCTTGGTTGCCCCGCCTCCTCCTCCGATGGCGAGGGAGAGGATGGGGCGAGCTCGAAAGTTGTCCTTCCCCCACGCGGGAAAGACGTCGTCGATTCCGCCGCCGGCGGGCGGGCTGTCCGCCACCATTGTCGCTGTCGCGCGGCGGTGGAAGGAGTATCATGTCGTAGTTGCCGTCGAAAGACATGAACTCGAGACTCCCGAAACGGAGCACTGTCCCGGGTTGAAGAGGTCGTTGGAGACTGCCCATCTGGAGCTTGACGGGAAACTACTCGTCAACACGCAGCAGGCCCCTACCTGGCGCGCCAACTGTCGGCGTTCCGAGACCGGGGGGTCCCCGAGCCGACGAGTGAGTGTGCCGCGTGCCCTAGCCCAGATGGGTCGAGCGCGTGGGCGAGCGCGAAGGGGGGAGAGAGCGAGGCGGCCGGAGCCGGGTCGTGAGGGAGTCGGAGAAACCCGCGGCCTTCGTGTTCGTCCCGCGCCCAGGTCGGGTGCGCTTGCAGTAGGGGGTTACAAGCGTCCGCGCGGGTGAGGGGAGCGAGCGGCCCCGAGAGAGCGCCTGCCCCCGCCCTTCGTCCCCGCGAGGCCAACCTTCTCTAAGAAGGCCCTGGTCCTTCCTTTTATAGGCGTAAGGAGAGGATCCAGGTGTACAAATGGGGGTGTAGCAAGGTGCTACGTGTCTAGCGGGGGAGAGCTAGTACCCTAAGTACATGCCAAGGTGGCAGCCGGAGAGATCTTGGCACCCGGCTAGTGTGGCGTCGTGGCTGTCGGAGAAGCAATGGAGCTTGGCGGAGGGACAGCTGTCGGAGTGGTTGGGCCCTTGCTGACATCCCCCTGCTTTCGTAAGAGAGCTGAGAGCCGCCGTCGTCATGGGTCCAGCGGGGTGCCATCATTGCCTATCTGGCGGGGCTAGCCAGATGGGACGTCGGTCCTGTTCCCTGCGGCCCGAGTCGGCTCGGGGTAGGGTGATGATGGCGCTTCCTGTCGACGTGGCGGACTTGTGCCCTAGGTCGGGCGACGTGGAGGCTCCTCCGAGGCCGAGGTCGAGTCTGTCCTGCATGGCCGAGGCCGAACCTGAGCTCCCGGGTCGGGCGAGGCGGAGGTCGTTCGGCAGAGGTCGGGGTAGAGTCCGAGCCCTGGGTCGGGCGAAGCGGAGTTCGTCGTCTTCCGGGGCCTTAGCCCGAGTCCGAGCCCTGGGTCGGGCGGAGCAGAGTTCGCCGTCTTCCGGGGCCTTAGCCCGAGTCCGAGCCCTGGGTCGGGTGGAGCGGAGTTCGCCGTCTTCCGGGGCCTTAGCCCGAGTCCGAGCCCTGGGTCGGGCGGAGCGGAGTTCGCCGTCTTCCGGGGCCTTAGCCCGAGTCCGAGCCCTGGGTCGGGCGGAGCGGAGTTCGCCGTCTTCTGGGGCCTTAGCCCGAGTCCGAGCCCTGGGTCGGGCGGTGCTTCCTCTGGCGCTTTTGGCCAAGCCTGGCTGCCCGTCAGTCTTACCTTTTGCATTAAAGGCCCCAGTGACTTGGTCGGTCGGCGCGGTGATTTAGTCAGGGTTACTTCTTATCGAAGGCAAGGCCTCGGGCGAGCCGGAGATGCGTCTGCCGTGAAAGAGGAGGCCTCGGGCGAGACGGAACCATCTCAGGGTCGGCTGCCCTCGCCCGAGGCTAGGCTCGGGCGTGGCGTGATCGAGTCGCTCGTATGGACTGACCCCTGACTTAATCAAACCCATCAGGCCTCTGCAGCTTTATGCTGATGGGGGTTACCAGCTGAGAATTAGGCATCTTGAGGGTACCCCTAATTATGGTCCCCGACAAGACCGGTTGAACCGGTTTCCACCAGGAAGATCCCGGTTCACTAACCTACTCAGCCGGAGACTCGACCAGATCCAAAACCGGTTGAGCCGGGAAAAATTCCGGTTGAACCAGTTTTCCCAAAAGATCTGCAATGACTTTTTCTGACAGGACTGACTGGCAGACTGGCAGTGACAGAGGGGAACAGTGCAGAAACCGGTTGAACCGGTTTTAGGTCCGGTTGAACCGGTTTTTGAACTGTTGCACAAATTTTGAGAAAACCGAAGTGAAACCAGGCTAAAATGGAAGTTTTAGATCAAGGATTTTGAGCTTTAGTACCAACACCAACCTTCTTTTTGGATCCCCCTTGATAGAACGACGATTCCTATACTCAAGTTAAATAAAATATAATTAAGTAAACTCCTTGAGTCATTGGTGTCTCAAGTGTGATTTCTCCATGGTGTTGCTTCATAAGGATCACAAATATCTTTGTCTCACCTTTTGAAGCAAACACAAATCGGGCCTGTGACTTGTGCCATTTCACCATATATGAGTTCAAATCATGGCTTCAAGTCACCTTACTGATGCATCAACATGTTGTAACTCTTCATAGCTGATTAGTTCATCGACTTAGTGCAAGTACTCTCTTCTTCACCTTAGCCATGGTACCTCGGTCTACAAGCCGTCGCTTGGCCTTCACCTTCGCTTAGTTCCTCGAAGCCCTTTCCTTGCTATCTTCACCCTATCAAGCCATTCTTGAGTCACATCCTATTGAGCATCCATTGAGAGAATCATTTCTTCAATATTGTGAACCTTGCTTGAATGTCATCTAGATATAACTGCTAAGATCAATCAAGCTCTAGTTTGATTCTCATATATTCATATATGGACTAATAGTAATATGGTCAAGCCAATTCACGGTTCCTCATATCTTATTCATTTTGGCTTGAACAATCCTCTTAATCACTTCAACCTCTATTATGATCATATTTATGCATAGTGATCTCTCAGGTCTTGTCCATATATTCAAACCAATATAGAGACCATATTATATCCATTTGCATTGTCTCACTGGTTATTTGACCTTGTGTTGAACCTTGTTCACTAATCATTATACACTATTCAAGTATGTTCATCATACTGAATTTCCTGTTCAACACTTAGCAAACTTATTAGACCTTTAAATGTGTTGTTATCCAAATCACCAAAACTCACAAAAGGGATGAATGCACTTTCAATCTCCCCCTTTTTGGTGATTGATGACAACACATTTAAAGCTTACATAAGATTTGATAAATAAGATTTTGAATTCTATGATAGTTTCCTCCCCCTAAATATGTGCATTTCAGAAAATACCAATTTTGTACTCAAATGCCAAAAGCACACATTTGGGTCAAAGAGTGAAGACAACTTATATCATACTATTCATAGGGTGCTTTGTGTCATAAATAAACGTGATGCTCATGAAATATTATGCACTCATCAATTTCCTTCATCTTATGTTTTACTTATGATTCAACCCCCTTTTGTCAATTATTTCTCCCCCTTTTCAAAAGTCTTCTTACACTTAGTTACATAAGACTAAAGGTAAGCTTTAATGCACAATTTCTCCCCCTTTTCAAAAGTCTTCTTATACTTAGTTACATAAGACTAAAGGTAAGCTTTAATGCACAATTTCTCCCCCTTTGTCATAAATCTCCAAAAAAGGATATAAAGAGTTTAAAGGGTAGAAATTATGATTAATCAAGATTTGAACACACTATCATGAAAAGGGTCCTTATATGGCACAAAGGTAATGGAGAAGGGACATAAAGTGATGTACCTTTGCATTTTACCTTTTCAAGGGGAGTTCCAAACTTGTGTTGGATTTACAATTCATTTGCAAGCTCTTGTTTGTATAGTTGTGACATAGGTCCAAGATATCAACTGAATATTGTCATACTAGTTGAATGACAAATCTTGATACCTGGAGTCTAGATGTCACCTAGCATTTTCTTATCATAACAAGAGGCAGCATGAAAATTGCACAAGTATGGATTATACAACTAGTGATCATGTATGAAAAAAATATCAATTGAAAAAAAACCAATTGATACAATTTGATAGATAAGCAGATCACTAATAGCATATTACACAATGTTCTCCTCAAGTTTAGTGCACACATATATATGAATTCAATTGATACCTATTGAGAGTACTTATTCGCAACTTAAAGTACCATTGGCATAAAAGGAGTATCAATTGAACATAATCATGCAACATAAGAAACATGTGCACTATTTAATCAATTAAGTTCTAGACAGGAGAATCTATAAGCTATGCTACTTCAGATATTTGTAATCCAAGATGTGATACATATTTACCAATTTTAGATGACGTTGGAGTAGCATATAGAAGAGAAACTCATTCTCTTATGAAATGTATAGAAGATACATTTATTGGAGCAAAGAATCTTTGATACCCATCAAAATTTGCAGTGGAAGCGATTGTCTTTGCTTGAAGATTCCTTTCTAATTTGAGACTTTGTTTTATGCCACATGTTCTCCATCATGATCATCAATTTTCAACTTAGTGTTTTGACAGGATTGACATTATTTTTGCACAAAGCAAGATGATTTTCATTAATGCCCATCAGTCTTCATTATGACATGTATTGAGTGAATTTAGCATGCCAAAGAGAAACATATCCTCTTAAAAAAAATCAAGAGAAACCCATTCTTTTCAAAGAGCTACTGATGCGTCACGATGCCCGATCTTCACGACGTAGGATCAATCTTCAGATAACTAGCTTCAAAGAAGCCAAGATAACTTGCTGCAAGCAGCGATAACTAGTGCAACCTGACAAATAAAACTCGAAGCCAACCACCGTCTTTAACCGGCAGCCTGAATCGAGGATTCGCCCAACCACACTCTCAAAGAACCAACCAACACAGCCTACAATCAATCGAGGAGACCTCGAAGGGAGTAGGAGCACCAATTGGGAGCGGATGAAGCCGCCGCTTCTGCAATCCCGCGAAGGAATTCACAAGAGCAAAGGGGTAGAGATCACTCTCAATATTTGTTAGCACACAGCTGAACAAAGGGGTTCTGTTTTAGATTATCATAAGCTGCCTTACATCATAGACATAGGGGGGTATTTATACTAGTAACAACCAGCCTTAGCGAGGTATAAACACAAAACAAAAGTATTTTCACGTGCAATGTGAAGGAGCCTCTTCGAGAGATCTGCAGAGCTGATTTCCGTGTGGCTGTTTGACTTCTGCGCAGCCTTCAGTATTTTGACAATAACTTCTTCTAGGAATCTTCAAATGACGTGGGACTGGTTGCATTGGAAAGCTAACTTGATAAGCTTTCTCACCATATATAGCATGCTTAATGAAACTTCGTAGAATGATGCAGTTTAATACGAAAACTTGGTCATCAAGCAGACTGTTGACCTTCTGACCAGTCAGCACTAAAGTAGGTCGGCTGCCTTTCTGGTAGATGTGGTTAAGTCGGCTGTAGAAGCATTGGAAACTAGACTTCAAGAGCTTTCCAAAAAGTACTTATGGGCCTTCATAGCTTTTGGGGATCAAAAGATATGACTGTTTCTTCTGGACGGTTCTGTTGCGCTGGATTGACTCGGATTTTCTGACCAGTCGGCACTAAAGTAGGTCGGCTGACTTTCTGGTAGATGTGGTTAAGTCGGCTTTAGAAGCATTGGAAACTAGACTTCAAGAGCTTTCCAAAAAGTACTTATGGGTCTTCATAGCTTTTGGGAATCAAAAGATATGACTGTTTCTTCTGGACGGTTCTATAGCGCTGGACTCACTCGGACATAACTCTTCTTGCTGATTTGCCTTTGATATGTTTTGTCCTTCCTCTTTGGTGAACCTAAGTAATATCAACATACACGACTTAGGTAGCATAAAATTCTCATTAGTATTTAATTGAAATTCATAAAGTAGCGCGTGCACCTCTTGCTGTAGCTTCTTAGCTCGGCTACGTGTAATTGGTCCATCAAAGACTTGGGTTGGTGATGATGTTGGTTGTACTTGAGTTGATGTAGTATGACTTGGGGGTTGTAACATGTTGCTTAATGGCGTGGTCATATCATCCTCCTCCCCTTGAAAAGGAGTCGTCCTCGACTCTGAAATGTCTTCGCTTGTATATGGTAAGAGGTCAGCAACATTGAACGTGTTGCTCACGCCATAGCTTGGTGGAAGATCTATTTTATATGCATTATCATTGATCTTGGCAAGAACACGAAATGGACCATCCCCTCGTGGCATCAATTTGGATTTGCGCTGATCAGGAAAACGCTCCTTGCGCAAGTGAATCCAAACCAAGTCCCCCGATTCAAATAACAGTTTCTTCCTATGCTTGTTCACACTTGCAGCCTTGCGCACCGCTTTGAGCTCAATTGCTTCCTTGGTCTTCTCATGTATCTTTTTTATATATACAGCACGCTTAGAAGCTTCCATATTGGTTCTTTCCTGCAATGGAAGGGGCAACAAATCTATGGGAGCAATAGGTTTGAACCCATATACAATTTCGAAGGGGCATAAATTAGTTGTAGAATGTACTGCCCTGTTATAAGCAAACTCCACGTGTGGCAAACATTCCTCCCAATCCTTCAAGTTCTTCTTTACCATTGTTCGCAGCAGCATTGACAATGTACGATTCATCACTTCAGTTTGACCATCAGTTTGGGGGTGGCATGTGGTGGAGAACAAAAGTTTAGTCCCAAGCTTTGCCCACAATGTCTTCCAAAAATAGCTCACAAACTTCACATCTCGGTCAGATACGATGGTCTTGGGCACTCCATGTAGTCTCACGATTTCTCTGAAAAACAAATTAGCAACATGTGAAGCATCGTCGCTCTTGTTGCATGGAATAAAATGAGCCATTTTTGAAAATCTATCAACCACAACAAAAATAGAATCTCTCTTTTTTCGAGTCATCGGCAGTCCTAAAACAAAATCCATACTTATGTCTTCCCAAGGAATTTTAGGAGCGGGTAAAGGAGTATATAAACCATGAGGGTTCAATTTTGACTTAGCTTTGTGACAGGTGATACAACGCTCCACAAATCTGATGACGTCTCTCCTCATCTTGGGCCAATAGAAATGATTACTGAGCATTTCATAAGTCTTCTTTTGTCCAAAATGACCTGTTAGACCGCCTCCATGGGACTCATTCGTTGGAGCTGGCCAATCCTTGATGGCTTTCACCTTGGATTCATCCACCTCTATTCCTTTTGCTGAAACAACAAAGCCAAGAAACACAACATGGTCTGTGCAAAAACTGCACTTCTCAAGATTAGCAAATAATTTCTCCTTTCTAAGCTCATTTAAAACTTGTCGAATGTGTTTCACATGTTCATCAAAAGACTTGCTGTAAATTAGAATATCATCGAAGTAGACAACAACAAATTTTCCAAGGAAAGTTCTTAAGACATGGTTCATTAATCTCATAAAAGTACTAGGAGCATTAGTCAACCCAAAGGGCATTACTAACCATTCATACAACCCAAATTTTGTTTTAAATGCAGTCTTCCATTCATCTCCAGTTTTCATTCTTATTTGATGGTATCCACTTCTCAAATCAATTTTAGTAAAAATTGTGGAACCACTTAATTCATCAAGCATATCATCTAGTCGTGGAATAGGATGGCGATAGCGAACGGTAATATTATTTATCGCTCTACAATCAACACACATCCTCCAAGATCCATCTTTCTTAGGTACTAAAATCACAGGAACAGCACAAGGGCTTAAGCTTTCACGAACAAAACCTTTATCAAGAAGTTCTTGTACTTGCCTTTGTATTTCCTTAGTTTCTTCGGGATTGGTTCGATATGGTGGACGGTTAGGAAGTGTAGCCCTTGGAATGAGATCAATTTGATGCTCAATCCTACGAAGTGGAGGTAGTCCAGCTGGTGTTTCTTGTGGAAACACATCTTCAAAGTTCTGCAAAAGATCAGCCACAACACTAAGAAGAGATGTTATGTCATTAGGAGAAATCAAAGCTTCTTTGTTCACAAGTACAAAGAGCACTTGATATGGGTTGTTCCTCACTTCTCTCAGCTCAGATTTTGTGGCTAGCTTAACTAGATGTTCTCCCTCTTCCTTCTTTTTATCTCTTGAATTTGGCTTGTAGCACTCGCTCACCGAATTGTGGATGGCACTCAATTTCTTTTGCTCTCCTCCTCCTCTACTTGCTGTACTAATTTCAGTTTTCTTTTGTAAGTGTTCAGCCATGATTTGTTGAGGGGTCATAGGCTTGAGTACAAACTTTCTCCCTTTTAGATCTAGCGTGTATTGATTTGTTCTTCCACAATGCTGAGAATATCGGTCATATTGCCAAGGTCTTCCTAGCAGCATGTGACACACAGACATGGGTGCAACATCACACTCCATTGTGTCAACATACTCTCCAATCTTGAACAAAACTTTCACCTTATAACCAATCTTGATATCTCCCGACTCATTCAACCATTGGACATGATATGGATGAGGGTGTCGCTGCAACTTCAAACCAAGCTTTTCAACCATCTTACGACTTGCAAGATTATGGCAGCTCCCTCCATCAATGATCACCTTTACTACTTTGTCTTGCACTTTGGCTCGCGTTTGAAAAAGATTATGTCGCTGTCCAATTTCAGCTTCTTTCATTTGAACACTCAAGATTTGTCTAACCACAAGAGTAGTACCATGCTCAAATTCACATCCCGTATGTTCTTCAGATTTATCAATGTCATCTTCATTTCCTGCTTTAGCTTCCTCTTCACTAGCTGATGTATATTCTCCATCATCAGTCACAAGGATCACACGATTATTTGGACATTCCTTTATGACATGACCACGACCTCCACACTTGAAGCACTGAATACCGCTACTCTTGGCTGTAGAGCCCACTGATGTAGAAGTGAATGCTGCTGATTTAGAATCCATGATTGGAGCAGCAGCGTTCTTTCCACTATAATTGCTTTGATTGTGGGATCGCAAGTCTCCAGTTGAAACTTTTGACATTAAGGGTGCAACAGTAAACCTTGAGCTTCCTCCAGTCATGGTTCGTGCACCATATGACAAAGGTTTGTTGTTCTTAGCATCTTGCTGTAGCTGGCGTTCAGCTTTGGTGGCTTGATGTACCAAGTCAATAAGACGTTGGTACGGCTGAAACTCAACAATACGCTGAATGCTGCGGTGTAACCCAGCCATGAAACGTGCAATGGTTTGCTCTTCGTCTTCATATACATTGGCTCTAATCATGGCCTTCTCCATCTCCTTATAATACTTCTCAACAGAGAAACTTCCTTGCCTCAAATTCTGCAATTTATCAAAAAGATCACGCCGATAATGCTTCGGCACAAAACGAATTCTCATTTCTCGCTTCATCTCTTGCCAAGTAACAATAGGGTCCTCTCCATCTTCTTCACGATCACGAAGAAGTTGCTCCCACCAAATCAGAGCATATCCCTCAAACTCAAGAGATGCCATTGCGAGTTTCTTCTCCTCTGAATAATTATGTAGGCGGAAGATTTTCTCCACCTTTAATTCTCATGTGAAATAATCTTCAGGATCAGATCTACCATCAAATTTTGGCATGGTAAACTTAAGTTTCCCAAATCTCTCTTCTTGGTTGACACCTCTATGATGACGACGACCATAGCGATGTTGAGACTGATCATCCCCAAATTCAGATTCTTCATTGTCATTATTTCTTCGATTCCGGCCTCTTCCTCTACCATATGCAGCACCTTGATTTCTCCTCCCATGTTCACTTGCTCTTCTAGAATAATTTCCTTCATCTTCTTCCCCATCTTCATCATGGTTTCTTACACCGTCGGGGAGTCGTCGACGACCTCTGATTTCAGCCATAAGTGTCTGAAGATCTTGTGCCAACAGATCTTGCTTGGCTTCTATGCTTTGTTTGAGCTCATTGAATTGTATCAGGGTGACACATTCTTCAATGTCAACGTTGGGATCCATCTTCCTGCGAAGTTAGTGACACAAGGCAACAAATATAGGTGGAATATGAAGCTATATAGAATCTCACAACCTCACCACTCTTACCAACCAAAGCTCTTATGAGTTCCCTGCGGGTTGCAAAAAAATGTGTGGTGGTAACAAGAAAGTGGTGGTTAAGCGAATACAAGACCAGAGTACCGATTACGATGGCTTATATGTGGAGCTTGGTGGGGATTAATAAACAAGGGATACAATCTGAATTCTAGTTGTTGTTAAGTTAAATAACCATCCGACTAGAAGTTCCCTGCCTAGTGCTGACCACAAGATTCGAGTGATGTAAATAGATCAAACACACGCGCAAGAAATTTCAGATTTGATGCAGACAAGGAGTATGATTGGAATGCAAGTGTTGCAATCAGATCCAACCAAAATTTTGCACCAAATGACAATAGCAAACTGGTTGAATAACTTGATAAAATTTTCAGCACTTGTGCACATAAACAAACTGATTGTTCTACTTTTCTTTCACAATCTTGTTCAACACTTTTCTTTGGTACTTTTCTTTCTTCTCTTTTTTTGATACTTTTTTTATACAACTAAACACAGAGATCTGATATGATATTGCACACTTTATAATACTTAACAAACAACTCAACCAGCAGCTATAACTTAAATAGGATCAAAGTTAACGCGAAGGAAATGATGAGGTTTTTTTTTCAGAATACTCTTTTTGTGGATATTTTCAGATATATATAAGAGGCTCAAAGGAAAACACAAAGGATGGAGTGACCAGCAACTAAACAAAGATTCTAAGGACTGAAACTTAACAAAACTCACTGGAACAACAGATTGAAAGAAAAGGCTATGGCAAAAATATTTTATGGCTTTTGGGTGGATAGGACAACACAAAATATATGTAGCTAAGGGTAAAGAATCCTACCGTGGCAACTGAGGCTTTGATACCAGATGATGCGTCACGATGCCCGATCTTCACGACGTAGGATCAATCTTCAGATAACTAGCTTCAAAGAAGCCAAGATAACTTGCTGCAAGCAGCGATAACTAGTGCAACCTGACAAATAAAACTCGAAGCCAACCACCGTCTTTAACCGGCAGCCTGAATCGAGGATTCGCCCAACCACACTCTCAAAGAACCAACCAACACAGCCTACAATCAATCGAGGAGACCTCGAAGGGAGTAGGAGCACCAATTGGGAGCGGATGAAGCCGCCGCTTCTGCAATCCCGCGAAGGAATTCACAAGAGCAAAGGGGTAGAGATCACTCTCAATATTTGTTAGCACACAGCTGAACAAAGGGGTTCTGTTTTAGATTATCATAAGCTGCCTTACATCATAGACATAGGGGGGTATTTATACTAGTAACAACCAGCCTTAGCGAGGTATAAACACAAAACAAAAGTATTTTCACGTGCAATGTGAAGGAGCCTCTTCGAGAGATCTGCAGAGCTGATTTCCGTGTGGCTGTTTGACTTCTGCGCAGCCTTCAGTATTTTGACAATAACTTCTTCTAGGAATCTTCAAATGACGTGGGACTGGTTGCATTGGAAAGCTAACTTGATAAGCTTTCTCACCATATATAGCATGCTTAATGAAACTTCGTAGAATGATGCAGTTTAATACGAAAACTTGGTCATCAAGCAGACTGTTGACCTTCTGACCAGTCAGCACTAAAGTAGGTCGGCTGCCTTTCTGGTAGATGTGGTTAAGTCGGCTGTAGAAGCATTGGAAACTAGACTTCAAGAGCTTTCCAAAAAGTACTTATGGGCCTTCATAGCTTTTGGGGATCAAAAGATATGACTGTTTCTTCTGGACGGTTCTGTTGCGCTGGATTGACTCGGATTTTCTGACCAGTCGGCACTAAAGTAGGTCGGCTGACTTTCTGGTAGATGTGGTTAAGTCGGCTTTAGAAGCATTGGAAACTAGACTTCAAGAGCTTTCCAAAAAGTACTTATGGGTCTTCATAGCTTTTGGGAATCAAAAGATATGACTGTTTCTTCTGGACGGTTCTATAGCGCTGGACTCACTCGGACATAACTCTTCTTGCTGATTTGCCTTTGATATGTTTTGTCCTTCCTCTTTGGTGAACCTAAGTAATATCAACATACACGACTTAGGTAGCATAAAATTCTCATTAGTATTTAATTGAAATTCATAAAGTAGCGCGTGCACCTCTTGCTGTAGCTTCTTAGCTCGGCTACGTGTAATTGGTCCATCGAAGACTTGGGTTGGTGATGATGTTGGTTGTACTTGAGTTGATGTAGTATGACTTAGGGGTTGTAACATGTTGCTTAATGGCGTGGTCATATCAGCTACACAAGTTCACTAAAAGAAAATGTTAGTATTTAAGGACACATGATATAGAATGAGCACCCCCTAAATGTGTGCATCAAGTACTCGAATTACTTGTAACATGCACTTGATTCAATTTAGATTCTTAGAGGGGTTCATCATATATCTTGGTCAAGGCATAATATATTTGAAACAATTGAATTTATGCTAGAGAACACATATCGTTCCCCAATAGAACTAATCCATGGGGTGACATGTGGTAAATATTTGATCATTTCCTTGGAACCACTCATCCTCATTTGATGTTCTCCAAGGTGTGAGACTACACAACATGAACTTGAAAGAAATCATTAGTCACACAAGATATAAGCTAAACTCTCCATCAATTTGTGCATGCAAGAGTACACAAAGTATACTTATGCACATCAACAATACGAGGTTAAAGGAGATGTTTGCACTATATCTTGGTTTAACATAACAAACATGCTTTACATAGATGATGAAAATTATACCAATTGAAAGTTTAAGAACTAAAAGTATGTCAATTGAAATCTTGAAGGTTAGAGCATGCTAATATGAACCTCAAACCTCATAATGAAGGATATCATATAAATATGTCACTGCATCTTCATTATTTGGTTGACAAAAAAAATGTAACTCCCTTCTTGAATCACCGTGATCTCTTTTCTCTTTATGATTTCATCCAACCAAGTGATCTTGAACTTCTTTCATCTTTTCTTGATTTGATCATATTTGATATGAGATCAATTGAAACTCAATGATTGAAACAACCAAGACCCTTATATCCGTAGATTTTGAATCCATCTTGAAAGCACTTGGAAGGACCTTATTGAAACACTTAGAAAAGAGAGCATTAGAAACACACGGGAGGGTTTCACAAATGATGATCCTTATATGTGGATGAAAATGAACCATCATTCTTGAAACCCAAAAGGATAGACTAAATTCCTTTAAATTAGTGCACACATATAGTTGATGTCAAAGTTATATGCACTATTGAACATTTTATATTGCGAGGAATTTAACCTATACTATGGTACATCCCACTAAGGATAGAATACTAAAACAACTGAAGGAGAGGAAGTTTTCATACCTTGGCCTCTTATCAACTTCATCTTACTTTAGTTGAATAGTATCCTTTAAGCTTATGATTTATCCAATTTAAAACAAGCACCATCTCTTAACATATATTTTCTATGGATAAACTCAACACAAGAGATGGCATTAGTAGCACAAGCACTAGTTTCTTATTTAGCAACCCTTTATATATGGAAGACAAGCGTGTTGCTAAAATAGAGAAACATCATAATATGGACTAAATTTCCCTTGAGCCCTCATGCATAATATATTTTGAATGACATGGATAATATGCATGATTGTTCAATGAAGTTTAAAGGGCTGACTTAATCCATATTATGGTGAGTGTCTAATATAGAAGAATTAAATCCAAATTAACTAGATAGAGAATATGTCACATAATTTTGGATTGTTCACCATATGATAATATTTGTTCAACTTCCAATTAGACCTTTATTTCATAATCAACAAATGATGTATATCCTCAAGTGCTTCTTCTTCCTTAGTGGCTACACAAGTCACAAAAGAGATAAGATTTGAAAATAATATGCACTTGAGATTCAGTTGTTACCACCCTTGCTACTATCTCCAAATATGATTTATACATCCATTATCAAGCACCCAACTTGATCCATAGAAGGAGTGATCCTGCAAAACAAGTTTAAGCTTCATATTTTGGTACCCAAATTGAATTGGGTCCTTTGAGATTAGTAGTAAGAGCCTTGAGTACCCACACAATCCTTATTGTGGCCTTTCTCTTTGTGCAGGCAACCACATATACTTGACAACCATCTTACATGGTTTCAAGTCAATATTTAATCACATAGATAAAACTAGAGTTAAGAATAGGAGCCTTTTCTCCTTTTATTAATACATCATTGTGTTGCCTTCTTGATGATGAACCTACCTTGACTTTAGGTGCACCTAGATTATCAAGGTTAGTCGCACAAGCATTCATATCATAAATACAAGTTATGCATGGAATTTACAACTTAGTGATCCAATTCAATGTGAAGCATATGGATATCGATTGAAGTAGATTTCTAAGATATCAAAATATGGGTTTCCAAAATTTAGAGAGTATGGATCACTAATTGTACCTTTTACAGTTTAAAAATCATATCCATGTTAGTGCATATGTATGTGATGAATATCAACAAAAAGATTCTTATGCACTTTTAGAAATAACGATAAGGGAATTTTAAACTGCATCAAGAGTAGCAATTTAGAAAACAAAGATTACAATCCATATGAATGAGATACAAATTTACCATTTTGGATTGTCTTAGTATAGCTTACTCAAGTGAAACTTATTCTCTATGACACAAGATATATAATGTTCTCCCACTAGATATGTGCATCAAGTATTTGAGTGACTTGCCTCATGCACTTTCAATTCAGTTAAGAGTCTCATGAGGAGTATATTACATATCATGGTCAAGGCATGACAAATTTGCAATGAATTAGCTTATGCCTATGAATACTTACCACCATATAGAATGTACCATTTGTTATACCAATTGAAAGGTCTTGCTATATGAGATGGTGTCATCTAAGTATTCTTCTTGTCTTCATTCGTGGAGACTTCCTTCTTTAGCTTGTTATATGTTTTCCTTTTAAAACTAGTCGAAAAGCACTTTGAAAAGAGGTATTAGTAGTACAAGGAAGTATTTAAAGAATGATGATATTTATATATGAATGGCAAATAAATCATCATTTATGAGGCATAAAGGCATAAATTAAATTCCTTCTAAGTTAATGCACATGGAGCAGTGAATTCACAATATGCACTAATTTACAAATTTAAGCCAAAAGGAATTTAACCTTCATATTGACATTCCTTTCCATAGAATATATTATTACCAATTGAAAGAATGTCACTTGAAAGGAACTATTATTGATCACATACCAAATGAAACAATTAGTTCCATACCTTTGCCTTGAGCATTCCTAATCTTTCTTTTAGGTGAAGATTAACCTTTAATGCTTGTGATTTTACCAATTGAAAGAGCACAATCTCTACTTATGAATTTCATGAAATAGCTTAAATGAGATTGCATTAGAAACACAAGCAATAGTTTCCTATTTAGCAACCTCTATTATATGAATGACAAGAAGGTTACTAAATTAAGGAAACCTCATGACATAAACTAAATTACCCTTACAGGCATCATGCATAACATCAATTGAAACAAGATAAAAGTAGCATGATTGTTTAATTAAATTTATAGGGCAATTTTAATTCATAACATGGTGAGTGATTAATGTAGAAGACTGAAAACCAATTTAAACAAGAATGAATACATCACATAGTATTGGTTCGATCTTCTTTGAATGTTGAATGGCACACTTCATTTGGGAAACACATTCTCATGTTGTGAGACTACATAAACACTTAGATAGAAACATTAGTCTCACAACTCTAGTCATATAGAGAATTCCCCATTTGGTAAGTGCTATAAGAATTTGAATTTCTTACTTAGCACTCTATTCATTTAAGAACATGGGATAATACTCTTTATGTCTAGGTCATGGCAATAATATGATGATTAACTTGAAATATGCCATAAGATACATACAATCAATTTAAAGCATGTAGATTGTCACAATATAAAAATATGAACTTGCAATCTACCATATAATTAGATCCTTTCCAAAGCAAGGTAAAATCTTCTAAGTTCATTCTGAAGTGCTTCATTTTTCCTATGTGGATACAAAAGACACAAAGGAATATACCAATTAAAAGCAATGTGCACTTAAGAATTAATTGTTACCATCCTTTGGATATCACTTGGTTGTAGGCCTTTTGCTTGATTCCCACAATGGTTAATCCTTATTCCCTACAACACAAGTTCTTGCTAGAGATGAATATGAAGTTAGTGATATAACAACTCAATTCATCTTTGGGTCAATCTTAAAGGATAGACAATGTAAGATTGATAGCTTGAGATAAGAATCAAGTTAAACTTCTCAAGCACCCCAAAGCTTCATATCATCTCTAGGTACCTGCAAAACTTATTGAGTACATTTTGGTACCCATTTTTGGATGGGTCCACCAAGGTTAGCTAATAAGTACTTAGGCACCCAAATGGCCTTTGTGCTAGTTTTAGGTGAACTAATTACCTTTCTAGCACAAGTGTCATTTTTGGGTCTCCTAAGCGAATATAAATGAATTGACATGGTAGACTTAGGATACTTACTCATGGGACAATCCTTGCAAAGGTGTCCCTTTCTTCAGCAAGTGTAGCAAATATGATTTTTAATTTTGCAAGACTCCTTCTTGCGTTGCTTCTTGTTTGCTACATGGTAAGTGAGCCTCTTTCTTTCCAAAGTTAAACCACTATCTTTTATGTAAGGACATAACTTAATCTCATGTCCCTTCTCATGACATTGATAACACTTTCTAGTGCATCTTCTCTTATTTGGAAGAGTGGCTTGTTTGTTACCTTGTGTGGAGCATGTGGAGGCATGGTTGAAGCACTTGTCATGAGCTTTGGCTTTCTTCTCTTGATATTTGCTCATGCCTTTCTTAGGGAACTTAGCATTATTTTGAAGCGGGTTTGTGCATGCTACGGTTGTCCCCTTCTCAAGCTTCTTCACCATGTTATCACGGTTATCATGAGAAGGTTGAGCATGACACTTTCCCTTCAAAAGCGTTAAGCTCCTTCTTAGCCTTCCAACTTCTTCCTTGAGCTCTTTATTTTCTTGTGTGATAGAAATATCACTAATTCCTGAAATTTCTAGCTCAATGGAAGATTGGCTTGCTTGATAACAACAATTGTTAGCACATGGTAATATAGTTTCAATTTCAACACATGTGCACATGTGAGGTTCGTATGATTTCAAATTAGTTAACACAACCTCATGATCCATTTCTAACATGATATGTGAATCCATAAATTTATTATGAGAGCATAGAAGCATATCATGTTTTTCTTGCAAAGCTAGATTTTCAATGTTTAGCTTTTCTACCGTGTTCTTGAGCATAGCATTTTTATTTTCTAATTGAGCAATATATGATGAATGATTAATAGCTTTAATTTGCTCAATTGAAATGTCTTCATACCTTTGGACCAAATCATCATGAGAGCACTTTAGCTTCTCATGCTCTTTGGTCAACTTCTCCAAGTCTTTGATTTTTTCGATGAGGATATCTTCTTGCTTGTGAAGCATTTCCTTTTGTTCTTCCGCTCTTTTCATGAGTTTGAGCAAGCTCATCCGGTTCTTCTTACTTAGTTGAGCGAAGAATTTTTGAAGATCATCCTCATCTTCACTATCACTTTCATGCTCCTCCTCATCCTCACTTTTGCTTTCACTGTCACTCCCATTAGCTATAAAGCACATATGAGAAGTGGATTTGAAAGACGTACCTTGTGAAGAGGTGGATTCATCGTTTGGTCTCCATCGATCATTTTCTTCTTCTTCAATCTTGTTCTTCGCCTCATCTTCTTTCATTTTGAGGAACATCCTTTCGTCGATTCTCATGGCAAGATCTATTGCCCTAGGATCAACATCTGCACCAAAATATGAAGTCGAGACAACCTCAACTTTTTCAAGCTTAGAAGCACTTTTTTTCTTAGTACCCTCGACATGATCTTTTCCTCACGCGGTTAAGCGTTAGAACGAGGATTAGGCTCTGATACCAATTGAAAGTTGCCTAAAGGGGGGGTGAATAGACAAGTTAAAACTTTTTCAACAAAAACTAGAAGCAAACTGGGTAAAACTGAATTGGTCTCGAAATTCACCCAGTTAACTTTGGAAATGTGATGTTCTAAATGATCCACAGGGTTCAAAGTAGTAGATCTGAGAAGGGCACTTCTCAAAATCCACACACCAAAAATATATAAACAAATCTTCCACATAATGGTGAGAGAACGAAGAACATAAACAAAAACAATGAGCAAGAACACAAGAGACACAAGATTTATCCCGAGGTTCGGTCACACCACCAAGGTGCCCTACTTCCTCATTGAGGCGCCCATAAAGAGCCGGGTCTCTTTCAACCCTAATCCTCCCTTTGCCGACCACAAAGGTCAAACCCACACAATAATCTTTGCTCAAACGAGTGGGTAATACAAACTTTCTTGTCGTCTTCCACAAGATTTGGAGACTCACAAGCGACACCTAGTAGTCTAGGAGCTAGAAGCTCAAAGAGTAATGAATCCACAAAGAACTCGATGTAGTACCAAAGCTCGAATGAAGAAGACCAAGAAGGATTTAGAGATGAAGCACCAAAATCGCAGCTCTTCAATCTCACTCAAAGATTTCTCTCCAAAGATTTGAAATGGGAGAGGCAAGAGGTGTGTGAGAGAGTAGGAGTTGTTTCTCAGGTTAGAAATGGAGTTTTGTGCGTGCTCTACTGTGGGGAAGAGTGTGGGAGGTGTATATAAAGGTGCCCCCAAAAGCTGGTGACCGTTGGGAGAAAAGGGGTAAAAACCGGTTGAACCGGTTTTCAGACCGGTTGAACCGGTTTCCACCAGGAAGATCCCGGTTCACTAACCTACTCAGCCGGAGACTCGACCAGATCCAAAACCGGTTGAGCCAGGAAAAATTCCGGTTGAACCGGTTTTCCCAAAAGATCTGCAACGACTTTTTCTGACAGGACTGACTAGCACACTGGCAGTGACAGAGGGGAACAGTGCAGAAACCGGTTGAACCGGTTTTAGGTCCGGTTGAACCGGTTTTTGAACTGTTGCACAGATTTTGAGAAAACCGAAGTGAAACCAGGCTAAAATGGAAGTTTTAGATCAAGGATTTTGAGCTTTAGTACCAACACCAACCTTCTTTTTGGATCCCCCTTGATAGAACGACGATTCCTATACTCAAGTTAAATAAAATATAATTAAGTAAACTCCTTGAGTCATTGGTGTCTCAAGTGTGATTTCTCCATAGTGTTGCTTCATAAGGATCACAAATATCTTTGTCTCACCTTTTGAAGCAAACACAAATCAAGCCTGTGACTTGTGCCATTTCACCATATATGAGTTCAAATCATGGCTTCAAGTCACCTTACTGATGCATCAACATGTTGTAACTCTTCATAGCTGATTAGTTCATCGACTTAGTGCAAGTACTCTCTTCCTCACCTTAGCCATGGTACCTCGGTCTACAAGCCGTCGCTTGGCCTTCACCTTCGCTTAGTTCCTCGAAGCCCTTTCCTTGCTATCTTCACCCTATCAAGCCATTCTTGAGTCACATCCTATTGAGCATCCATTGAGAGAATCATTTCTTCAATATTGTGAACCTTGCTTGAATTTCATCTAGATATAACTGCTAAGATCAATCAAGCTCTAGTTTGATTCTCATATATTCATATATGGACTAATAGAAATATTGTCAAGCCAATTCACGGTTCCTCATATCTTATTCATTTTGGCTTGACCAATCCTCTTAATCACTTCAACCTCTATTATGATCATATTTATGCATAGTGATCTCTTAGGTCTTGTCCATATATTCAAACCATTATAGAGACCATATTATAACCATTTGCATTGTCTCACTGGTTATTTGACCTTGTGTTGAACCTTGTTCACTGATCATTATACACTATTCAAGTATGTTCATCATACTGAATTTCCTGTTCAACACTTAGCAAACTTATTAGACCTTTAAATGTGTTGTTATCCAAATCACCAAAACTCACAAAAGGGATGAATGCACTTTCATATATGGACAAGACCTGAGAAATCATATGATCAGAATAGGGGTTGAAGTGATTAAGATGATTGATCAAGCCAAAGTGAATAAGATATGAGGAATCGTGAATTGGCTTGACCATAATACTATTAGTCTATATATGCTTCTATGAAAATCATAGTAGAGCTTGATTGATCTTAGCATTTACATCTAGAAGACACTCAAGCTAGGTTCCCAATATTGAAGAAATGGTTCTCTCAATGGATGCTAAATATGATGTGAGTCAAGAATGGCTTGATAGGGTGAAGATAGCAAGGAAAGGGCTTCGAGGAACTAAGCCAAGGTGAAGGCCAAGCGACGGCTTGTGGACCTAGGTACCATTGCTAAGGTGAATAAGAGAGTACTTGCACTAAGTCGATGAACTAATCGGCTATGAAGAGTTATATTGTGTTCATGCATCAGTAAGGTGACTTGAAGCGATGAGTTGAGCTCATATATGGTGAAATGGTTCAAGTCACAGGCTCGATTTGTATTTGCTTCAAGAGGTGAGACAAAGATGTTTGTGATCCTTATGAAGCAACGCTATGGAGAAATCACACATGAGACACCAATGACTCAAGGAGTTTACTTACTTATATTTTATTTAACTTGAGTATAGAAATCGTCGTACTATCAAGGGGGATCCAAAAAGAAGGTTGGTGTTTGCCTATATTCAAAAGCTATTTAAAAAAAACCAAAATCCCTTGGACACTCTGTGTATGACTATTGTTAGTATTGAGAAACTAAGAGTGTTCCTGTTGAAAAACAGTTGAACTTCTTCAGCTGCAGTTGAGCTTTTTCGGTTGAGTTAAACTTCAGCTGAGTTGAGCTTCTTTAGTTGCAGTTGAGCTTTTTCAACTACATTTGAACTTCAACTTCAACTGTGTCTTCAGTTGAGTTGAGCTTCTTCAGCTGCAGTTGAGCTTTTTCAACTACAGTTGAACTTCAACTGTGTATTCAGCTGCAGTTGAGTTTTTTCAACTGCAGTTGAACTTCAACTTCAACCAGGGTCCAGAGAGGTTCAGCCGGGCTGGGAAAGTTCAATCGGGTTTTTCCCCGGACCTCACTAGTCAAAACCGGTTGAACCAGCCCTAGGGGTGGTTCAACCGGTGTCAGGGTCACCTGACCGGTTTGACCTCCTGACTGGCAGACTAACTGTCAGTCTGACCACTAGGCGGTTGAACCGGCCCTAGGGGCGATTCAACCGGTGTCAGGACCTGTTTTTGCAGTCTGACCTGCAGTCTGACTGGCAGACTGACTGTCAGCCTACCCCAGGCAGTTGAACCGGCCCTAGGGGTGGTTCAACCGGTGTAAGGACCAGTTTTTGCAGTCTGACCTACAGTCTGCCAGTCTGACTGGCACACTGACTGTCAGCCTGCCCCAGGCGGTTTGAATCGGCCCTAGGGGCGGTTCAACAGGTCCTCCACAGCCAAAATCAGCCGAACTGCTAGTTTTGAAGCCCCACCTATATATACTCACTCATACCTCTCTCCCCACACAAGAGCACGACCCAAACTCCATTTCTAACTTGAGAAACACCTCCCACTCTCTCACACACATCTCTTGCCTCTCCCATTTCAAATCTTTGGAGAGAAATCTTTGAGTGAGTTTGAGAGCTACGGTTTTTGTGCTTCATCTCTAAATCCCTCTTGCTCTTCTTCATTCGAGCTTTGGTACTACATCAAGTTCTTTGTGGATTCATTACTCTTGGAGCTTCTAGCTCCTAGACGACTAGGTGTCGCTTGTGAGTCTCCAAATCTTGTGGAAGACCACAAGAAAGTTTGTATTACCCGCTCGTTTGAATAAAGATTAGTGTGTGGGCTTGACCTTTGTGGTCGGAAAAGGGAGGATTATGGTTGAAAGAGACCCGGCTCTTTATGGGCGCCTCAACGAGAAAGTAGGGCAGTACCTTGGTGGTGTGACCGAACCTCGGGATAAATCTTGTGTCTCTTGTGTTCTTGCTCATTGTGTTTGTTTGTATTCTTCGTTCTCTCACCATTCCGTGAAAAGAATTGTTCATATCTTTTTTGTATGTGGATTTTGAGAAGTGCCCTTCTCAGATCTACAATTTTGAACCCTTTGGATCATATAGAACATCTCATTTCCAAAGATAACTGGGTGAATTTTGAGATCAATTCAGTTCTCATCATTTAGTTGAGCTCGTGCAAACTAGTTGAACCGGTTTTACCCAATTTGTTTCTAGTTTTTTGTTGAAAAAAGTTTCAACTTTCCTATTCACCCCCTTTAGGCAACTTTCATTACTATTTTATGTGCGTGTGTTACAGGGCTTTGAGACACCTCCCGCTTTAGTTATCGCACCTAGAGATGTGTCTGGTCAAGACGACGGTGAACAATATTTTCAACACCTAGAGTCCAGCCGGAGGAAGTGGCTACAACTCCAACCAACCAGGTGACGTATATGTGTGACAGTTGTTGAACTGTGTTTGATTTGGAACTATGTCAATGTTGATGTCAAAGGCTATATGAATGTCGAACTATGACGATATTATGTGAACGATTTTGAACTATGTATGGCGGATGTTGACAATGTGTTCAGTGTTGGAGGACGCGAGAAAATCAAGGTGTAGCTTAAGTAGTGTCGCAAGAAAATAGGAACGGATCAATGTACATTTTTTTATTAATTATAATATAGTACTAAAAATCTGTGAAAAATAAAAAGAGTTAACATTAATATACTTTCTATTTTTATAAAAAAATAAAAAGAATTAACCAACATTTATTCAGTATTTTACGTACGTACCCAAATTATTTGGCCTACATCCTAGCAAGAGATGGAAACAAAGTAAGAACAATACATGAACACAATTGAATATGCCAACTCCAAATTTGGATTTGCTTTGGTGGCACGAAACATAGAGAAAGAAAAGGCTTAGGCTGCCTCCAGCAATAGTCTCTAAAGTCTCCTCTACCCTATATATAGAGAACCAAACGATTCTCTATAATCTCCAGCAACATACTCTAAACGGTTCTCTAAATTTAAGGACGCTGCTGGATTTTCTATATATAGAGTTTCTCTAAACGGTCCTCTATTAATTTGAATACTTTAAATAACCGGTTTAGCAAAACTAAAATATATATAATATATTTGAGAGTATGACAAATACGTATGTAAAAAATAAAAATAAAAAATATCTCTAATATAGGTATTTACATATAGAGGACGTGATTTAGAGTATGTTGTTAGAGAGAAAGAATATGTAGAGGATGAAATCTTTTAAATAAGACTGTAAAAGACAGATATAGATGATGGATATAGAGGATGTTGCTCGAGTCAGACTTAGACGACGAGCTTTGCATAGAGCAGTCGCTCGAACTCCTCCATATGTGCAGCCTCCAAGCACGCGAGGACGCGGACGCCACTATCCAGCGCCGGGCCGTTGTTCATGAGGTGCACGTGCCCTCCGCGCACCGATTCCGCGCGCGACATCCTCCACGGCCTGCCCCACCCGAAATCCGCGTCGTACAGCGGCATCCCAAGCCAGCTGACCATCCGCAGCTCCGTCGCCGGCAGGATGCCCCTCTGCAGCCGGTAGTCGATCCCGAACAGCTCGTGGTAGTCGACCGCGGACCGCACCAGCTCGTCGTCCACCCGGCTGATGGCGCGCCTGATCCGGCCGGCGACGGACTCCAGCGCGTCGGACGCGACGTCCCCCGCCGCGCCGGCGGCGAACACGGGCACGAGCGCGTTCCCGAAGTAGCGGGTGGGGAGGGGCGGCCGCGTGCTGCGGCGGATGTTCGCCGAGAAGGAGACGCGCGCCTCGGCGGCCGGCGGGAGCTGCCGCGCCACGCACGTGCACTGCCACACGAGGGCGGTCAGCGCGCAGAACGTGGTCTCGCTGCCGCAGGCGCGCTTGAGGGAGGCGAGCTGGTCCGCGGAGACTACGAAGACCTTGCTTGCGGTGGGTCCGGATGGCTCGGCGAAGCTCATCTTGGGGCAGAACACCGAGAGCGCGTCGGGGTGGACGGAGGGCGGGCGCCGTGCGCGGAGGAGGGTGCGGTCGTGGCAGGGCGGCTCCACGGCGGCGCCGTCGCCGTCCCTGGAGATGGTGGACCATGTCTGGAAGAAGTGGAAGGCGCTTGTCCCGTCCACAGCGACGTGGTGGAGCGCCGTCCCTAGCGACATCCCTCCGCATTTCAACAAAGTCACCTGGATTGGAATTGGATGCATGACATGCGTATGAGAATTCAGAAACAAATACTATGGAAACAGATTGTTGATATTATACGTATGAGAATTCAGAAACTAACTAACCTGTACGGCTAATATAATGGACGAAGGCTGTTCATCAGTGCTGGGGATTCTGGGAACAAACAGCCTTGTGAGCTCGGGAGACGGCTCCAAGTCCTTCAAGTCATCCATGGTCAGTTCCGAGCGGGCGACGATGAAGAGCGCGCCCTCGCTGTTGCAGTCGATCTCGATCCGGCCATCTTTGTCGACGCCGAGGCGGCCGGCAAGGGGGTAGAAGAGCACCAAAGCCTTGGCCATGGAGTCCTTGAGCCTGCTCGTCGCATCAGAAACGTTGCCAGCGGCTGCGGCGTCGGTGGAGCGGTGGTAGAAGTATACCGTCGGCGTGTAGCCTCTGTTGGCACGGTCGAGGTCCAGGGAAGAGACCCAAAGTCCCCGTCTCGGCATAGCTGCGCTGGGCGCCACAAAGGACGACTCTATCACCTGCACCTCCAAAGCCATTGGTCTTCTTTCTTCTTCTTCTTCTTCCTTCCAACCACACAGGATCTATAAGCACAACCACCACATGCTATATAGAGAGAAATCGCAATATGTGGTTGCTGGCAGCAACAGCTTCAATAATTCGAAACAAAACTGCGTATACTAGCATACAATTCAACAAGTAATTACTACTCTGTCTAAATCCGGCCAAAATTGGGCCCCGCATTAGGACAATGAATTATTAGTGTGATAGGCTGTCTATTACTCCACTGTTGGTTTTGGGTCCAGCGCAGTGGTGTAACACCCGAGTACAAGATCAACAAGAACAACCCAAGAACACAATCAAATGGAGTGGGGATATGTGGTATTCACTTGTTTTTCATTGCTGTATGATATAGAAACAAGGCAACACAGATTAGAGAGTTTAAACCTTTGCCTCTAAGTTAACACACTCCAAATGTTATCTTGAAAACGAAGTTTCTAAGAGAAGATAAAAACGAAACCATTTTAAATAAAAACATAAATAAACCATTAAACATAAAATTAAAACTCATCTCATGTTTCTCGGTATTTTTATTCAATCTTTCCTTTTCTTGTTTAAATAAATTTACAAACGTATCTTCGGCCCTTTAATATAAAGCAGCACGAAAACACACTTCACAGAACGAATACCACAAAGTTGAGATCTCACATCCCAAAAAAGGTCTCATTGTATTTGTGCGGGGCACTGTTCACCTATTTATAGGTGTGAAATACATCTTCGGTAGAATTACAATTGTGCCCTAAAGCTTAAACATTTAGACTATTAAACATGATAAGGGTAGCAGTGTCCTCTTTCTCTCTATCATCTCATCGCTAGAATCTGTGAACACTTTCTTCCGGCTTCTTCTAGCTTCTCTCTTTGTCTTTTTACGTTCGTTGTTATATCGAAGCTTATACCTTCGTCTTTGCTTGATTCATTCCGAAGGTGGTTTTTGCTGAAACATCTATAATATTTTAGAGATGTATCAGAAAGCAATGGTTAGTTAGTCTTTTAAAGACCTTCGAAGGATGAAGGCCCCCAACAGACATCATACTATATGATCAGAGTCATTGGGGTGACAACAATAACATCGGCTAGTACATGTGGTAGCATCTAGATGCGTCGAACCCAAATGTTATAGTCCAACGCTCAGGCGTCGGACGACCTGACGACTCAGACTGCAGTGACTTGGTTCTAATGGCCAGATGGCCCTTAAAACCTTATAAATAGAGGTTGTGTAGGTTCGGATAGGACATCCTGGCTTCCAACTAAATATGACACTACAAGTAGCTGACATCTCTTTAAAAGACCTGAAGAAACAACACATTCTTTGACATATAATAAAAAAAGACTTAAAACAGTCTAAGAGTGACTAAAAGTTATATGACAAATAATAAAACAAACAAAACCATCATAATGATTGAAATCATATTAAGTAAATTAAAGGACCCACCTAATAACGGATGTAAAAGAAATAGTCGCCAACCGAATCAGTGTGCCCAAACTCAATAAGTAGGTTGCGAACCCATTCCATGCTCTGGCTAGTTTGGTTGGACCATAGGTTTTAGATGATGTACTAATTGGTTCATCACCTCGTGTGACAAATAGAGTATATATATTAGGAGCCCTATGCTCTCAATATGCAAAACGAAGCCCTGATCCAAAAATTTATTGCGATCCAACCCAACCATGTTTTGGAACTAGAGCCTGGTTATACACTTGGTGGGCCCACATTGCATCACCAAAACTGCCTCAATCGCCGTTCCACTATTACCAATGCCAACGTCTCTGCCATCTTTCCCAATCTGCAGTTGCTCTTTTCAACCGCCACTCGCCCGTGTGCGGCGACGTGCTCCCCTAAACCGCTTGCTCGATGCACTTTCGCTCGCATTCAACATTCTACACTCTGATGCGACTTCAACGACTCTCTACACCTTTGTCTCTGCATGAGCTCCAACATTCTTTGTGTTCGGGCATCTGTCGTCATGCACCCAACAACCCCCGTTTGAGACAGTCGCACTCCATCACCACGTTGACTCAATATTGTGACCAACTCACCACAAAATCCTAATCCATTTACATCGTAAGTAACCACACTTAATCTTAGTTCAATATTCTAGGTCATCATGAGGAATACTAATGAATTTTTACTCTTATGATTTTAATATTTTCGGTAAATGTCAAAGGATTCATGGTTTGTTACCATTGTTGCTTTATTTAGGCATATCAAGACAAAAGTTATACACATCGAAGCACAATTTATACTTACATGTGTATGATTTATGCTTAGGGTTGTCATTATTTTTATGCATACATCACAATAATATCTATACGGTTGTTGCAGTTTTTATGCAATCACCCCACTGGAAAACTAGTTAATACCTTTTTTTCATTTTTTTCGCGTCGCCTGACGATGGTAGCATATATTGTGATAGAGTTGATTATTCTGGTTATGGTACAAAACTAAATAAGATATTTTTTATTACAACCTCCAGTAAATATCACATGAAGCATGATTTTTTAATGCCGAAGCTCTATAGGTATTTTAAGACAAAAGGTATGCACATCGAACCACAATTTACGCTTATGTGTGCAATATTTAGGATTCGAGTTATCATCATTTCTATGCCTACATTGACAATGTCTACGCTTATTGGTGCACTTTTTATGCATTACTTGGCTTGAAAACCAATTAGTATTTTTTTTGTTGATGCTTGCCTTATATGTCATTTTTCAGCGTTATATGTATTCACTTCTACTGGATCACTTGGACAATAAACACTTATGGTATATGTTGGTCACTTGTTCTCTAATGCTGTGAATCAAGAACAAGGCAACACAATTATTAAGGATTAAGGACATTCGTCCTTCGAAGCATTATCTTCTCTTGGATATAATAATCTTTAGACGAAGGTCATGAAGGACATGCCTTCATCATTTAATGAATGAATAAGAATACATAGAGATGATGAATGTAATCCATTGGCTCATTCACATATGTATTTCATAATGTACACATGAACATCGACACAATTTATATTACATTGATTCCTTCGGCTTGTTCGAAGGTGCAGACGTGAAAGCGATTACAATCCACCGTGAACAGTACGGGTATGGATGGCAGCGGGTCGGGTTGTATTTGGGTATAGCAATACCCGACCTGACATTGTATCCAAATCTTCTACAAATATCCACACCCACCAAACCAATCGGGCGAGAATCTATTACCGTATCCACGCCCGCGGGGTACCTGTCGGGTATCGCGTACCCGATGGATATGCTATTGTAAACTAAATAAAATTTAATCGGTGCATCTCAACTCAAAATTATTCGCATCCAAGTGATTTAAATTGAGTACAGAGAATGACATTATGATGAAATCAAGCTTGGACTGAAGAAGAAAGGGGGCTTGTAGCTTACATCGAGACCAGTGAGAGGCTAGTAGAGCGTGTCGAGGAAGAGTGGAGCATGGTGAGCACGTGCATGAGGCTTGAGCAGTGTGGGCAGCTGTCGAGGACAACGTCAGGGGAAAGTACATTGAGAATTAGGGATAGGGTGGGCGAGGGAGAGGATGTTGTTGATTGACCACAATTTTTAGGCTTCAGATCTTTATGGACCTCATTTTTAGTGAACATGGCCCATATAAAGAGTTGAATTGAAATAATATCTCAGATATCCACCGGATACCCACAGGTAAAATATTTTACCCGAACCCTACCCGACGTATTTTGGGCACCCGACCCGACAGGATCCACGGGTGATTTTTTCAACCCGTATCCATATCCATCGGGTACGAAACCCGTGGGTATCCATACCCATGGGTCCAACTACCATCCCTAAGTATGGGGTACTATTCACCTATTTATAGGCATGAGACACTGCTCGGTTAAAAGTACATTTATGACCTTAACATTTGTTCTTAATCGTAACATAAATTACTATGGACTAGCTAGTCTTTTTCTCCTCGATTTGGTCTAAGCCGAAGCTGCTGACAGCTTGGGTACTCGCCATTGTTGCTTCCAAACAAGATCTTTGTCTCAAGGACCTTCGGCAGAGAGAGAGAGAGAGTCCTCAAAATCACTTTGCCGATGATGTCTTTGTCTTGACGACCTTCGGCGGAGAAGAAGACCCCCAACAGTAGCCCCTTCGCGGTGCTAGATCGTTTTTTCATAATGAGCTCGATCCGCGAAAAGTACGAAGGCTTCGGAATACCGAAGATCCGAAAAACACCTTACCTAAGCTTGTTATAAAAAACGAATAAAATATTCATAGCACTTATTGGTCCACCGATCAGTTAGTATGAGAGTCTTGGTAGTTCGCCTTCTTCTCCTACAGGGCTATATAAACAGACAAGTTGGTGAGAAGTTAGCACAACATTCATTGCTATTGCACCGTTGTGCAGTTGAAAATTTTCATCGAAGCCGAAGCTTTCTGCATTACGCTTTGAACAAGCATTTCACCGCTCAAGAGCAACTTCGTCTGCTAGAGTCTGAACAACAAAATGCCTAGAGTAAGATCAACTGCTAGGGAGGCCCGTGAGGGGGATGCGACTGAAACGACTGAGATAGCTCCCATCTCAGAAATGATGAGGAGTTCTGGGTTGGTTGTGCAGGAAGAAACTATTGCCAAAGATATTACTGATGCCAAAGCTGAACAGACCGTGACTGAAGTTGAAAGTGAAAATGAAAGTGAGGATGATGATAGTATCCTATATTCGACTAAGCCCAACCATATTGAATTCAGGAGATCCACATTTAAAGTTGAGGATTTAGTTCTAATCAAGAAACTAGGATATTTTGGAGAAAATGATGATGAACTGGTTCGTTTTGCTGGAGAGGAGACGATTCTAGAGCCGAAAGAGGATGAAGTTGTAGTCTTCAAGAGCTTCTTCAGGGCAGAACTTCGGTTCCCCCTTTATGAGATGATTGGTGAGGTTTTGAAAAAGTTCGAAATCTACTTACACCAGCTAACCCCAACGCCATTATTAGGCTCAGCGTATATATCTGGGCTCTTCGAAGCCAAGGAAAAAGTGCCAACGCCGAAGAGTTTTGTCGAGTGCATGAACTTCATTATTAAACGAAGGCAAGAGTCGATGGCCAGCACAAGAACTTCGGATGCTACAACTTTGCATACCGGAAGGACACAAAGGCCCCATGATAGGCTACCACACCAAATGGCCGATCGGGTGGACAAACGAGTGGTTTTACGTGAAAGCCGACGAGAATAAAAGGGAGAAGCTCATGAGCATGGTGATGAGTCCGTTGAGATTGAACTTCGGCATGACTCGACCCTTGTGCAATATGTAGTTGGGGTCTCCTTGCCAGTTGGCCGAAGTGGAGTTCAGGGTCATGGCTGAGCACATCAGCACTAGAGACTTGGTTCAAGAATACTTGGCGAACAAGACATTTCTGACCTCTGGCGGTTGGGGAATGCCGAAGAAGAAAGAAGAAGGGAAAAAGTATGAACTTGTTCGGCTTCCCTACCGGTTTAAGTTCCAGAAAAGATTCAGCAAACCGTGCAATGAATGGCTAGAATTAATAGAAACAATGTGCAATGAAATTCTTGGAAATTATACGAAGAAAGAGGATCAATTGATAACTACTGCCTTCGTCACCCGTCCAAATCGAAGGATGAACCGTGTGATGGACGCTCTGAATTTTGAGTATCCTGATTACGAGAGACTTGATGAAGGGGTCGAAGGACCTAAAAGGAAAATAGTTGTCAGCATTTTGAATAGACAGGCCATCCGATCAGTGAAGGAAGACCAAAAAGCTTTAAAGAAGCAAAAATATCTATCGAAATCGAAGAAACAAAAACTTGTCAGGATATCTCCTGCGGAGACGAAGGTACAAGATGTGCCAAATAAGACTATAAGTCCTTCTTCGCCTTCTGCTACTGATGTTTCAGAAATTTTGAAGGTAATGACTGAACCCATCCCGTTCACAATGCTAAGTCCTCTAAGGTTAGATCTGACTAGCCTCTTGCAGTAAAAAAACTACTCTGACTACCGAGGGGAAAATCGGGGGGGGGGCAGAAAAAACGGTGGATGATGAATGTGATGCAAGCTATTGGACAGACCCCACCCCCAGCTTCGGTGGATAAAACTATTATGCCTATCGATGCTGCAGATACCGCCGGAGCCAAAGCTGATAATCTTGCAACCACAATGTCGAAAATCGACAGACTTATATCCGATGTGGTTGCTGAGAAAGATGTAGCTGCAACGCCTTCTGTCAAGGGAAAGAGAATTGTAGAGACCTCTTCGAAAGATAAGAATTTCGACCTTCGGTACCTAGGTGGACAACAACTTTCCGAAGAGGACATATCAGAATTGAAGGAGTTTGCCATATCCAGCGGCTACCAACCCGGATCCATGCTCTTCAACGGGGTCGATGAAGAGATTTTGGGATGCATTTGCGACTGCGCTGGGGCTAAAATCATAAGCACTTTATCGAAGAGCATTGGATTCCTGAAGCTAGAAAAAGATATCAGTTATTATAGATGACAGGACATTATTGGCAGCTTGTTTTACTCAAACTTCAAAGTAAGATTCCTTTACAACTCATTATTGGTATCTTCGTGTCGATTTAAGTATTCTAACTTTAATTTGTTTTTTAGAGTCTGTTGCTGAGCAAGGCCTTGAAGATGCGGCAAGATGACGAAGATAGAAAAATGAAATTGTTATCGAAGGCTTTGAAGATAAGATTAAAAAACTTGAAAATTCTTTGAAGGAAAAGACAGCGTGCTGTGTTCAGCCGAAGGCTCACTCGCCGAAGCGCATTCTCAAAATGAAAAATTGAGCAAAGAGCTGGAAGAAGCTCGGACAGTTTTGGAAAAGAACTTGGATCGCTTCAATCGCGAGTCCAAGACACTGAATGCGATAGTTGAAGCAGAAAATGAAAAGAATGTTAAACTTCACGAAACAGTCACAACTCTTTGGGATAAATGCTTCGGCTTCGCTACTCAATGTATTGCTCGGCTGAAGGGGATCTTCAATTCTGTCGGAGCCGTATCTGAAGAAGTTACCCCTTCTACCGAATATTCCTGGAGCTCTTGAATGTATTGAAAAAGAAGTTGACGTCCTCGACGAAGTCATAACTGGCCACGGTGATTTCTGTGTGCTAGTGGCCTCTCGTGGTACGGCTGCTGCTTTCATGAAGGCCGGATGCAATCATGTAAGAGCCGTTAACAAGCCAAACTTCAGACTATCGCCATCTGACCTAATTGATATTCCGGTCGAAGCCCGAAGCATAGGCAATAGATTTATCACCCAAATCTAGGCGGAGGGCAGCCGAGAGCTGGCTAGAGACGAAGCTCAAAACCTGCTCAACAAGGTGTAAAAAATCACTTTACCTTTACACTTTCATTTTATATTTTTTCTTACCATATTTCTCAATAGCCTTGCCTTTGTCGTTCTTCAGGGTGACGATGCCAAAAGATAGTGAGCCGAAGCTAGATCTGAAGCATTGAAGAAGACTTCGGAAGTTCCCTTTGTTAATATCTGTAGAAACACTTTTGGTAGTTCTTTGTGCAAAGAAGTGTATTATTTGACAAAGAATTGTAATTGAATGTGAACAGACGATTGTAAATATTTGTAAATGCTTTGTAATGCTAGTTTACCTTTCATTCGTGTGTCATCTGGTTTGCTGTGGACGAAACCAATGCTCGTAGCTTTTTGAGCAGAAGGCGAAAAACACCTTCCCTTCTTTTCATTCACATCAAAGCACTTTTTGAGAAGAATCAAAGATCAGCTCTCTCATATACAACGAAACTTTATTTGAGACGAAGCATCTTTGTATATGCGAAGTGTTTTCTCATTGGAGGCAGAAACCCGCGTCTTTCCTATTAATGCTTTATGTCAAGATGATGAATCTGCAGATGCCTAATGTATGTTTGTATAAATGCAAAAGATGATGTGATGAAGTATGCAAATGTATGCCGAAGGTAAAAAACTCACGCGAATACACACTCAGACTTTGCATCCCCTTAGGAACGACTTTGGAGTCTCTTCACCTTTTACTTAGGTGGTACTTCAACTCTGCATTCCCTAAGGAACGACTTTGGAGCTAAGCTCTGCATCCTCTTAGGAACGAATTTGGAGCTTCTTCACCTTTGACTTAAGTGGCATTTAAGCTCTACATCCCATTAGGAACGACTTTGGAGCTTCTTCACCTTTTACTTAGGTGGTATTTTAGCTTTGCATTCCCTTAGGAACGACTTTGGAGCTTTTTCATACTTTTTTACACTTGATGGTGTAATCCTAGATCTTTACATTTTACATGTGGGGGAAGCTGGTCCTTTTATTACACAGGGCTGCACAAGAAAGAATGAAAATTACAACCTATGGCCCCATTAAAAACCTTTCTCCCCTCTTGAAAGGAAAAGGGTTCCATAGGGAAAAGTAAGAAAATTACAAAGTTTACACAAAATATCTTCGAAGGTCATCTGGATTCCAAGATCTTGGAATGTCATTGTCGTCCATGTCTTTCAACCTGTATGATCCAGGTCTTGACGAAGACACCACCAAGAAAGGACCTTCCCACTTAACCTGAAGCTTCCCCACTTTATCCGGGTTGGCCACTCTTCGAAGCACCAAGTGTCCTGGCTTGATATTCTTTAATCTTACCTTCCTATCCTACCATTTAACTGTTTCGACTTGATATTTATTGATGTGGTCTATTGCCTGAAGCCTGGTCCCTTCTATGGTGTCTTTTGTTATTTTGCAAACCTCTTCGTCTTCTTCTGAAGCTAGGTGGAAGGGGGCCTAATAAGTCTAGGCCCCACCTTTGCAGTGGCCAACTGGGCTGAATTAGCTGAGTTAAAGACGAATGTTGTTTTTGGTCTCTGGCACACTTCTGGTAGCTTTCACACTTTTGAACTAGATCTGCTGCATACGAAGCTGCGTTCGGCCAATAAAATCCTTGTCGGAAAACTTTTGCAAGCAAAGGCCTGGACCCAATATGAGCTGCACATACCCCTGCATGTATCTCTTTTATTTGTTATTAGCCTTCAGCTCTAGACAAACACTTCAGCAATGGAGAACAAACTCCTTGTTTGTACAATTCTCCTTCTATGATCATGTAAGGCCTTTTCCTGGCTTGCATTCTTTTTATGTAAACTTCGTCATCCGAAGGATAGTTGCCTTGCAAAAATGATACAATCTCAGTCCTCCAATCTTCGCTATGTACTAGTGAGATTGTTAACACTGCTCGCTCCATGAGTTCGACTGAAGATGCTTTTATAGTTTCAAAGAATACTTCTGAAGGGATATTCTTCACTGTGAAGCCTTAAAAAGAGGCTTCCATTATTCGGACTGTATGTAGATACTTTTCAAGCTTTGGATCTCTTGTTCTACTGCTTTTGTCGATATGGCCTGTGATAACCTGTGAATCAAATTTAAGGACTGCCCTTCTTATTCCCATCGCCTTAAGCTTTCGAAGCCACAAGAGAAGGGCTTCGTACTCTACAATGTTATTTGTGCAGTTGAACTCCAATCTGGCTGCGTAGAAGGTTTTGATCTTAGATGGTGAAATTAGGATAACAGCTGCACCTACGCCGAAGGTCCCCCATGACCCATCACAGAACACTGTCCAAGCTTCTTTATCTTTTGTGCTTTCTTCGTCCTGAGCCCCTAGCATCCATTCAGCAATGAAGTTTGCTAACGCTTGGGATTGGATCAAAGACCTGTGAACATAATCAGTAGTGAATTCATTCAGTTCTGCAGCCCACTTTCCAACTCTTCCCGTGGCTTCTTTGTTCCTTTAATGTCCTTGAGAGGCTGAGACGAAGGTACTATAATATGGTATGACTGGAAATAATGTCGAAGCTTTCTAGAAGCCAACAATATAGCATATAGCACCTTGTCCAGCTCTGTGTGATTTCTTTTTGATGGACTAAGTACTTCAGAGACGAAGTATACTGGCACTTGCTTCTTCGCTTGGCCATCTTGTTTTTCCTGCACCAACGCTGCACTGACTGCAGCGTGAGAAGCAACCACATACAGTAGCAATGGGGCTCCTGACGAAGGTGGAGTCAACGTTGTCAATTCTATTAGATATTGCTTCAGCTCTTCGAAAGCCTTTTGTTGAGTTGGTCCCCATTGAAAGACTTTGGCTGATTTTAGCACTTCGAAGAATGACAAGTTCCTCTCTGCTGATCTTGAGATGAATCTGTTGAGGGATGCCAGTCTTCTTGTTAATCTCTGAGCACCTTTTCTTGTGCTTGGTGGCTCCATCCGAAGTATAGCTTCTATCTTGTTTGGATTTGCTTCAATTCCTTTTGTTGACAAAGGACACCCAAGAAAGTTCCCCTTCTTCACCTCGAAGACACATTTCTCTTGGTTGAGCTTGAGACCGGCCTTCCTAAAATTGGAAAATGTTTCTTGTAAGTCAGCAATGTGGTTTTCTTGCTTCGTGCTTTTTACTATGATGTCATCAACATATGTTAGAACATTCCTGTCAATCTAAGAGCTAAGGACTTTGGCAGTCATTCTACTGAAGCTTCCCTCAGCATTCTTGAGCCCCTCGGGCATCCGAAGGTAGCAGTAGGTCCCACTAGGGGATATGAATCTTGTCTTAGGCTCATCTTCCTTCTTCATCCAGATTTGATGATAGCCCGAATAGCAATCCAATAGACTCATGAGCTCCAAAGTGGCTGCTGCATCCATAAGGGAGTCTATTCTTAGTAAGGGGAACTCATCTTTCGGACACACTTTGTTGAGATCCGTAAAATCGATGCACATTCTCCACTTCCCATTAGCCTTTTCACCATCACAATATTGGCTAGCCACTCTAGATATGTAACCTATCTAATTACTCCGGCACTCAAGAATCTCTTGACTTTGTTTCTTGCACCTTCGGTTTTGTCATCAGACATCTTCTGAAGCTTATGCTTCCTTGGCTTGATAGCCGGATCTACATTGAGTGAGTGTTTGATGACATCTCTGTTGACACCACAAAGATCATTGGCTGACCAAGCAAAGACATCCTTGTTGTTGAACAGTAACTTTTTCAAAGTTTTCTCTTGTTCACCAGACAATTGGGACCCTAGCAACACCTTCTGTTCGGCTATGTCTTCGCACAGAAGCATAGGATTTGATTGATCTAATGAGGCAGCCTTATCTCTTTTATGTTTATACTGTTGATGAGCTTCGGCTTCATCTATGTTATGGATGGCCTTTGAATCTGCGCAATTCCCTTTAGCCCTTCTAGCAGCCTCTTGACTTCCATGCACAACGATGGGACCCTGGTCAGATGGTATCTTCATGCATAGATAATCCATATCAATAATGTCAAAAACAACTTGTTTTGTCCTTGTGTTGTGAACATAACCGAAGGTGATTGGCATTGTTATCTTCCCGAGTGCCACTATCTGCCTTCCTCCGAAGCCACACATGGGGTGTGTTACATCATGTATCTTGTCATCCTGCTCCTGCATCTGCCAGAAAGCTTTTGTAAAGATGATATATGCTGCACTGCCTGTGTCTACAAGGACGTTGTGAACTAGAAACCCCTTGATGACACAAGATATAATCATTGCATCATTGTGAGGATAATCCTTGAGCTGAAGGTCTTCCTGGAAGAAGGTGATTGGTATATGAGACCACTTGGACTTGATGAAGGGTCCCTTCAATCCAACATGTTGTACCCTTCTCTGTGGTTCCTTCTTCTGCTTCTTATTGGCTGGTTCAGAACTTGAGCCGCCTGCGATTGGGAGCACTAGCTTCGTAGCCGAAGGTGCCACAACTTAGTTGCCTTGCGAAGCCATTGTCGCGGTCGTGGAAGTGAGTTCACCAAAGGTGGGCGCCAATGTTGGTCACTTGTTCTCAAATGTTGTGAATCAAGAACAAGGCAACACAATTGTTAAGGATTAAGGACCTTCGTCTATCGAAGCATTATCTCCTCTTGGATATAATGATCTTCAGACGAAGGTCATGAAGGACATGCCTTCATCATTAAATGAATGAATAAGAATACATAGAGATGATTAATGTAATCCATTAGCTCATTCACATATGTATTTCATAATGTACACATGAACATCAACAAAATTTATATTACATTGATACCTTTGGATTGTTCGAAGGTGCAGACACGAAAGCGATTACAATCCACCGTGAACAATACGGGGGTACTGTTCACCTATTTATAGGCATGGAACGCAGCCCGGGTAAAAGTACATTTATGACCTTAACATTTGTTCTTAATCGTAACATAAATTACTAGAGACTAGCTAATCTTTTCCTCCTCAGTTTGGTCTAAGCCAAAGCTTGTGACAGCTTTGGTACTCGCCATCGTTGCTTCCAAACAAGATCTTCGTCTCGAGGACCTTCGACAGAGAGAGAGAGAGAGAGAGTCCTCAAAATCACTTTGCCGATGATGTTTTTGTCTTGAGGACCTTCGGCGGAGAAGAAGACCCCCAACGATATATTTTTCATTGTTATTGTAATGTATTTTTTTACTAATTTTCAAATTGCTATTTAAATATATGTGGAGCCTTTTTTATTGTCATCATAAAGTATGTTGATCGCCCTCCACTTAATCCGAAGTGTGTAACCATCGAGTCTAAGGCAGGAGGTACATCCCACGGCTAATGGTAGCCTGTAACACTCCCAACAATTCTACTTGTTACAAAATATAGTGCACATGTCATCAACCCCTCTCCTGACAGTTATTCCCAAGGGACATACCCCTTGGAAACCACTATATACACTTTTATATAAATAGTCTTATCAATGTCACAAACAAGAGTTCTGTCATTTGTGATTCTATCTGTCACTTTCTCACTTCTCTCAAACATTGTTGCCACTGAGTTTACAACACATTATCAGCACTGCTCAAGAAATCAGAGGAAAAAAGGGGGAAGAACACTTGCTGTTCTTGACAAAAACAGAGGCAACGGTCTCCAAATCGACAGGAAAGGTATGGACCAAACCATTTCCCTTCGCATCCGTCGTATGCGTGAAGTTCTCCATGTTGTTGATGACGCACTATTGGAGGCATTCGCTGCTGGACAAGACGCAGCGATCCCACTAGTGCATGCCATCCCTGAACGCCACGTGTAAGTGCAAAATTTGCATTTCTGAGTGATCCACGGATGGACAGCGATCGTACCACTGCCGGTGGTGGAGTGCGGCCTGCCCACTGTGTCCCCGTCACCACCAGTGCTGGTGGGTGATGTGGAGTCATCGGAAACTGCCCCGATGGATGTCAATCTGGCAGCACCACCACCTCCTCCACCCACTGCAGGGGCAGTTGGGCGTCGTTTCCCAACTCCGCCCATGTCAGTGGTTGTCGAGACCATTGCTGCTCGTCGTGGACAACCTCCTCGCGTCGTCGCTGCTCCACGCGGACGCGTTATCTTCACTAGCCACCACCCAAACAGGGTGGCCCCATCTTCCTCCTCCAATGGGAGGGACTAATGGCCCACGATCTGGCTAGTGGCGGTTAACACTATGACGGCCGGTTGGGGGGAGGAGTGGGGGAGCAGTGCGGCCCCTGCGCGGGCACGAACGGAGCACCGCTACGCGGGCGTGGTCGGCCCCGGCGCGTGTATGGGTGCTCGGCCCCGTGGGCACCCAGCGGCGGCGCCTGGCGAACACGTGCGGCTCAGCGTAGCCCGTGACCTCGATGCGTGAGGCTTGGCACCGCCCACGGCCACATCGGCAAGCGGCTCGACGTGACCCCCACGGCCGTGTGTAGGTGTGCACGCCGGCACGAGCGTGACCCACGATGCCCCGCGTGGACATCTGGCATCAGGCGTTGGTGGCTCCTCACGCACGAGCTCCAAGGCATGGCGAGAGCACTGCTCAAGCGGTGGCACGGTGCGGGCACCGGCCGATGGCGCGTAGGGGCAGAGCTCCCCGTGGAGGTGGTGCAGCTCCCCGTTGCCATGGGCCACGGATCCGACCGGGCGCGGTGTGGCTCCCTGAGCCTGGCGGCGGTGGCCGGCCCCTGGAGTCTCTTGGCGGCGACGGCTGAAGAGCTTGGGGCGATTAGGGTTTGAAACCCTAGCCGCCCCATTTATAATGGGCGTGTTGGCCCCCTAGTGGGCCGCCTGGGCCGACCGGCTTGGCTGGGCTGGCGTGCTGGCCACCATGCTGCTGCCTGGCCCACTCCCATGGGCCTAGAATGGCCTGTTTATCATTTTAATTATGAATTTTAGTATAGAACTCAGCTTTTATATGTATTTTTAGTTATAACTTGTGTTAGAAGTCTAAATTCATTATGTAGACTGCAGATTGCTACATATATTGTACATATTTGTCTATTTTATTATGAATATAGCATACTTTAGTTCGTGAATTATTTTTGTTTTTTGCATTTATAATTCACATATCTCTACTTGATATTATCTTCGCATTCTTTTCTGTTTGCATACAAATATTACAATTATTAAGTTCATACTTAATAATATTCATGCGAAATAAAATTACATTATTTTGGATTAATAGCACAGGAGATAGAATCCTAAGCATTGGTTGCGCTAAATTCTTTTATAGGGTTTATAACAGAAATCCCTAGGGGCTCTTTTGCAAATTTTACACCGCGAAGAGGTATCCCTAGATATGGACCGTCGGATCCAACACTTGCGGCAGAGATTAGATCCCGCCACGTATGAGTCAGCAGGCAACCTAAACCGTAGATCAAATCTCTACGCACCAAATTCAATACCCTAGAATCACTTGTCATATGTCCGATCTAAATTGGACGACTCTCATCTCCCCAACCCGAATCGGTATCCATCTCTTAATCTAAGCCGCTCATCAACAGATCGATGCTCCAGGGTCCATCTTCATCCTCTGGCCGAGCAAGGCGGCGATTGCCCCCGCCACGACCCGATGGTGGATCACCGGCGCACAGCCAACCCACGCCTCTACTTGCTACTCACCACTCGTCCCTCTATTCGCTACGCCAGGATTACACGATTACAGTGGCGGCCAAGGTACCCATGGGGGTGGCACAACCATTGCGGCCCACGACGAATCCCAGAGCCGCAGCGGCGTTTAACAACGACGAGAAATTCCCGATCCCATATGGCCTAATCCTTCCTATCCATCGATCCAATATTCTGCTAACATGATGACGAGGTGCTAGAACAACTCTTACCGGTGGAGGAGTGCGAAGGGGGTCCAGACGGCGTGAGGAGCGGCTTGGCGAAGAAGACGACTCCGTCGAGAAATTCCACCCGCACTGTCCCGCCTTCACCCACAATCGGTGACGCCCGTGTTCAGGGTTCCCCGAGAGTTACTCAACGTGCCCACCGGGCACGAAGGGGGGATCCCTCATGCCGGCAAGCGACGATGCCTCGCTGCTCCACCTGCGGCACTCGGCGAACGAACCACAGCAGTCGCAAATTATCACGGTCGTTGCAACAAGACGTGGCACAAGGTATGGCGAAGATAGTGGTGCACGGAGATCTATGTAAGCCGGCAAGGCAACCACTTCCCCAGATCACCGCTGATTTGAGCTGGCAGCGACCCAGTCCCGCCTGAGCGCCCGAATCGGAAGGGAATGGTTCGACACGGCGGTCCTACGTGACAGTCACACAGAATGTTAGCTGTGACGGCGCGCGCGGGATGTAGTACCTGGTCGGACGAGTGACGAGATGGCCCCACAAGTCTATGTCGGTGCTGCTAGCACGATGGTGGGCTGAGTTCTGGGCCGAATGTGCGCAGGAAACGGAGATGTGGGCCGAAAGGAGGAGTTTTGGCCCAGGTGCCCTTCTAATTTCCTTCCTATTTTTTGTTTTTGTTTTCATTTTATATTCAAATCTAGAATTTGAATTCAAACCTTGTAACAAAATTTGTATCCCATTTAAATATTCAACTTAAACATACTAGTGTGGGATGAATTTATTTATCTATGGATTCATTTTGTTTTTCATAGTATTTCTTTCCTTCTTTTCCTTCTCTATTTTCAAACCTTAATTTCAATTTGGGGTTCAACCACATCTCAAGTTATTATTATATTTTTATTAATATTATTGTGACCATTATTTAATGCACAAACAAAACTCCAATATGATGCATGGCTTTTCTTTTTTGTGTTTTAGTAAAGAGTTATTCTCTTTAATTATGTTTAGTCACATGTGTTGGATTTATGGGCTAAGCCCAATTGAGAAATTCAATTAAATCCTAGAAAAATCTCAAAAGCCCATGTATGGGTATGGCTAGGGAATGGTGGAACAATTAGTACCATATTGCTAGTCCAAGTGGGTGGAACTAGTTTAAATATGGAGGCTACACTCACTCATCAAGTCATGGATGAGAGGAGAGAGTGTGGAGAACCACACGTGCGCGCTTGCTCGCCTCGCCTCGCCTAGCCGGGCCGGGTCGGGGCGGGGCGAAGGGCGCGGGCGCACGACATGCGCGTGAATGGTCCACCAAAATCCGGCCCTCACCTTGCGGGGGTTCGGCTTCCTTTTGCCGTTTTATTTTTTGGTTGCTTGGCTGTTAGGTTTAGAATCCTAACCGATCACTATAAGGATCCGAACAGAACGCGAGTCTTTCGCATGCAGATCGGATCGCAGATAGTTATCAGTTTGCGGACTCGGCCCTATATAAGGCGCCTCGCAGCCAGCATCAAACCGATCCCAATACAAGTTAGGTTTTCGCCTCTGCTCACAACTGTGCCACTGAAAGTCGCCTAGAGGGGGGGTGAATAGGCGAAACCTGAGATTTATAAACTTAAACACACACTAAAGGCCAAGGTTAGCATTAGAATTAAATTCAAGTCCGAAATATTATTTCTCTTGCTAGGAGTTGCTCAAAGAGTGTGGATGACGTATGGGAGCAACCAAAAAAAAGAGGTTCGGTTAATACTAGCAAGGAAATGTTAGAGAGAGGAAAGAGGGCAAACAAATCAAGCGAGTAGACACGGTGATTTATTTTATCGAGGATCGGTTCCAAAGAACCTAGTCCGGGTTGAGGAGGCCACAAAGGTCGGGTCTATTTCAACCCTTTCCCTCTCTCTCTCAAACGGTCACTTAGACCGAGTGAGCCTTCTCCTTAATCACACGGGTCACTAAGACCCTGCAAGAACCACCACACACTTGGTGTCTCTTGCTTAGCTTTACAATCACTTAGAAAAAGAGTGAGGAAGGAATAAAGGCAATCCAAGCAACAAGAGCAACAAAAGAACACAAAACACCCTCTCTCAAGTCCCTAATGGAATTGAGTTGATTTGGAGGTTTGGAGAGGATTTGATCTATTGAATGTGTCTTGGAGTGAAGTCTTTTGCTCTTGCAATGAATGGGATGTTCAGAATACTTGGATACCAATGAATGAGGTGGTTGGGGGTATTTATAGCCCCCAACCACTTCCTAGCCGTTGGCAAGGGCTACTGGCGATGTGCGCACCGAACAATCCGGTGCGCCACCGGGCAGTCACTGTGCACTGTCCGATGCAAGCCACGTCAGCACAACCATTAGGGTTTGGAGCAGTTGACCGTTGGAGACGCTTGTCGTCTTGCTGCATCGGACAGTCCAGTGACTTCTGACTTCTGTGTTCTGATTTCTGCCGCGCCACTATTCATCACTGTAGCTCTGCACAGTTGACCGTTGGCACGCAGGGAGTCGTTGCTCCGCTGGCACACCGAACAGTCCGGTGAATTATAGCGGAGCACGCCTCTGAATTCTCGGGAGTGACTGGTTGGAGACTGTACGGGCCTGGTGCACCGGACAGTGTCCGGTGCACACCGAACAGTGTCTGGTGCGCCAAAAATCAGCACACTCAAGTCCTTTTTGCTCCAAATAAATTGTGTCCCCTAACATAATTCTTTCTAGGTTTGTGTTGAACCTTATGCACTTGAGATAAATCACATCTAGCCAAACTAGTTAGTCCATATGGTTTGTGTTGGTCGTCAACCACCAAAATCTATTTATAGGAAATGGTTAATCATATTTTCCTTTCAATCTCCCCCTTTTTGGTGATTGATGCCAACACTAACCAAAGCAAATAAGAAGTGTAGAAATGTAACTAGTTTGCAATTGATATAGATGTGCATAGGTTACTTAGAATTAAACCAATTGAAAGACTTTAGACATATGACTAAGAATGAATGGATTGCTCTTCTTTATTTAACATTTTGGACCACATTTGCACCACATGTTTATTTTTGCAAATCTTTTGTAAAAATCTTTTCAAAATCTTTTGCAAATAGTCAAAGGTATAGGAATAAGATTGCAAAAAGCATTTTTAAGATTTGAAATTCCTCCCCCTATTTCAAATGCTTTTCCTTTGACTAAATAAAAGCTCCCCCTAAATGAAATTCTCCCCTTAGCTTTCAAGAGGGTTTTGAGATAAATGCGAAGTGAAATTGTACCAATTGAAATTTTTCATGTTAATGTGAAGTTTTTGAAGAAACCAATTTGAAAAACAAACTTTCACATATCAATTGAAAATTAGATACCATTTGAAAATTCATTTTTAGGCTGACTCAAATACTAATTGAGATAAACTTCAAATACTAGTTGAAATAAGCCTTTTGAAAATTTTGAAATGGTGGTGCGGTCCTTTTGCTTTGGGCTTAATTCTTTCTCCCCCTTTGGCATTAAGCGCCAAAAATGGAGAACTTGAGAGCCCTTTTTCATTTCTATCCCCCTTTGGGGCCTAATACCTTCTCCCAAATGATAATATAAATACAAGTGAAGGGTCATACTATTGAGAGTGACATGAGTAACGGCAAAGGGTAAGTGATACCATCAGAGTTGTAGTGGAAGCCTTGTCTTTGCCGAATACTCCATTTCCCTTTCAATCTAAGACTAATCATAGAGTTATACTTGAAAGCACATTAGTCTTAGCCTTGGCACAAGAAGAATAAGAAATATGCATTTGCACCAAATGAAAGAGATATAATCAATGGTATATACTTGAGCTATGTGTGCAATGTTTTAATCAAAATTCCGAGAATCAAGTTTGCTAAACATTTTCTCATCTAATGGCTTGGTAAAGATGTCGTCTAATTGGTTGTGGGTGCTCACATAAGCCATTTCGATATCCCCTTTTGCTAAGTGCGGCTGTGTTCAATGGGATTATCTGCCATGCGGATTGCACTCTCATTATCACATAGGAGAGGAACTTTGCTCAATTTGTAGCCATAGTCCCTAAGGGTTTGCCTCATCCAAAGTAATTGCGCGCAACAATGTCCTGCAGCAATATACTCAGCTTCGACGGTGGAAAGAGCTACGGAGTTTTGTTTCTTTGAAGCCCAAGACACCAGGGATCTTCCCAGAAACTGACAAGTCCCTGATGTGCTCTTTCTATCAATCTTACATCCGGCATAATCAGCATCGGAATACCCAATTAGATCAAAGGTAGATCCCTTGGGGTACCAAAGCCCAAACTTAGGAGTGTAAACTAAATATCGCATGATTCTTTTTACGGCTCTAAGGTGAACTTCCTTAGGATTTGCCTAGAACCTTGCACACATGCATACAAAAAGCATAATATCCGGTCGAGATGCACATAAGTAGAGTAAAGATCCTATCATCGACCGATATACCTTTTGTTCCACGGACTTACCTCCCGTGTCGAGGTCAAGATGCCCATTGGTTCCCATGGGTGTCTTGATGGATTTGCCATTCTTCATTCCAAACTTCTTAAGTATGTCTTGAATGTACTTAGTTTGGCTGATGAAGGTGCCCTCTTGGAGTTGCTTGATTTGAAATCTAAGAAAATACTTTAACTCCCCCATCATAGACATCTCGAATTTATGTATCATGATCCTACTAAACTCTTCACAAGTTGACTTGTTAGTAGACCCAAATATAATATCATCAACATAAATTTGGCATATAAACAAGTCTTTTGCAATAGTTTTAGTAAAGAGAGTAGGATCGGCTTTTCTGACTTTGAAGCCATTAGTGATAAGAAAGTCTCTTAGGCATTCGCATTCATACCATGATCTTGGGGCTTGCTTGAGCCCATAAAGCGCCTTTGAGAGTTTATACACATGGTTAGGATACTCACTATCTTCAAAGCCGGGAGGTTGCTCAACATAGGCCTCTTCCTTGATAGGTCCCTTGAGGAAGGCACTTTTCACGTCCATTTGATAGAGCTTGAAGCCATGGTAAGTAGCATAGGCAAGTAATATACGAATTGACTCAAGCCTAGCTACGGGTGCATAAGTTTCATCGAAATCCAAACCTTCAACTTATGAGTAACCTTTGGCCACAAGTCGGCCTTTGTTCCTTGTCACCACACCATGCTCATCTTGGTTGTTGCGGAATACCCATTTGGCTCCTACAACATTTTGGTTAGGACGTGGAACTAAATGCCATACCTCATTCCTTGTGAAGTTGTTGAGCTCTTCTTGCATTGCCATCATCCAATCTGGATCTCTTAATGCATACTCTATCCTGTATGGCTCAATAGAAGACACAAAAGAGTAATGTTCACAAAAATGAGCAACTCGAGATCCAGTGGTTACCCCCTTATGAATGTCACCAAGTATGGAATTGATGGGGTGATCTCTTTGAATTGCTTGGTGGACTCTTAGGTGTGGCGATCTTTGATCCCTTATTTCTTGATCATCTTCTTTGTCATTATTGTCTTCATTTCCCCCTTGATCAATGTCCTCCTCTTGAGTTGGCTCATCATCTTGATCTTCATCTTCATCCTCTTGATCTTGATCCTCATCTTGAGTTGGTGGAGATGCTTGCATGGAAGATGATGGTTGATCTTGTGATTGTATGGGCTCTTTGGATTCTTTTGGACACACGTCTCTAATGGACATGTTCCTTAGCGCGATGCATGGAGCCTCTTCATCATCTAGTTCATCAAGATCAACTTGCTCCACTTGGGAGTCATTAGTCTCATCAAACACAATGTCACAAGAAACTTCAACTAGTCCAGTGGATTTGTTGAAGACTCTATATGCCCTTGTGTTTGAGTCATAACCTAATAAAAAGCCTTCTACTGCTTTAGGAGCAAATTTAGAACTTCTACCTCTTTTAATAAGAACAAAGCATTTGCTCCCAAAGACTCTAAAATATGAAACATTAGGCTTTTTACTGGTAAGGAGTTCATATGATTTCTTCTTGAGGATTCGGTGAAAGTATAACCGATTGATGGAGTAGCAGGCGGTGTTAATCGCCTCCGCCCAAAACCGGTCTGGTGTCTTGTACTCATCAAGCATGGTTCTTGCCATGTCCAATTTAGTTCTATTCTTCCTCTCCACTACACCATTTTGTTGAGGTGTGTAGGGAGAAGAGAACTCATGCTTGATGCCCTCCTCCTCAAGAAATCCTTCAATTTGAGAGTTCTTGAACTTCGTCCCATTATCGCTTCTTATCTTTTTGATCCTCAATCCGAACTCATTTTGAGCCTGTCTTAATAATCTCTTTAAAGTCTCTTGGGTTTGAGATTTTCCTGCAAAAAATAATACCCAAGTGAAGCGAGAATAATCATCCACAATAACTAGACAGTACTTACTCCCGCCAATGCTTATATAAGCGATCGAGCCGAATAGATCCATGTGGAGTAGCTCGAGCGGTTTGTCAGTCGTCATTATATTCTTGTGTGGATGAACTCCAACTTGCTTCCCTGCTTGGCATGCGCTACAGATCCTGTCTTTCTCAAAATGAACATTTGTTAGTCCTAAAATATGTTCTCCCTTTAGAAGCATATGAAGATTCTTCATTCCAACATGGGCGAGTCGGCGATGTCAGAGCCAACCCATGTTAGTCTTAGCAATTAAACAAGTGTCTAGTTTAGCTTGGTTATCATTAAAATCAACTAAGTATAGTTGACCATCTAGCACTCCCTTAAATGCTATTGAATCATCAATTCTTGTAAAGACAGTAACACCTTCATTAGTAAATAGACAGTTGTAGACCATTTTGCATAATTGTGAAATGGAAAGCAAGTTGTAGTCTAATGAATCTACAAGAAAAACATTGGAAATGGAATGGTCAGGGGATATAACAATTTTACCCAAACCTTTGACCAAACCTTGATTTCCATCCCCGAATGTAATAGCTCTTTGGGGATCTTCATTTTTCTCATATGAGGAGAACATCCTTTTCTCCCATGTCATGTGGTTTGTGCACCCGCTATCGATTATCCAACTTGAACAACCGAATGCATAAACCTACAAAACAAATTTAGGCCTTGTTCTTAGGTACCCAAACGGTCTTGGGTCCTTTTACATTAGAAACAAGCACCTTGGGTACCCAAACATAAGTCTTTGAACTCTTGTCTTTGCCCCCAACATATTTGGCAACTACTTTGCCTGATTTGTTAGTGAGCACATAGGAAGCATCAAAAGTCTTAAATGAAATATTATGTTCATTTGATGCATTAAGATTTTCTTTTTAGGCATTTTAACATGAGTGGAATGCCTAGAGCTAGAAGCCTCATTTTTATACATCAAAGCATGGTGAGAAATAGTATAAGGTTTCCTAGCATGAATTTTCCTAACTTTATGCTCAGGATAGTTTGCAGGATATAAAATGTAGCCCTCACTATCCTAAACCAGGGGAGCCTTACCCTTAACAAAATTAGACAATCGTATGGGGGCATTAAGCTTGACATTGCTTTGACTCCCTTGTTGGAACCCTATGCCATCCTTAATGCCAGGGCGTCTCCCATTATAGAGCATGCTTCTAGCAAATTTAAACTTTTCATTTTCAAGTTCATGCTCGGCAATTTTTGCATCTAATTTAGCTATATGATCATTTTGTTGTTTAATCATAGCAAGGTGATCATCAATAGCTTCAACATCAATGTCTCTACATCTAGTACAAATGGTAATATTTTCAACAGCAAATGTAGATGCTTTGCAAATACTTAATTCCTCAATCTTAGCATTTAAATTATCATTCTCAATTCTAAGACTAGAAATTGAATTAGTGCAAACATTTAATTTTTCAATCTTAGAAACTAAACTAGCATTTTCATCTCTAAGACATGAAATTGAATTATTGCAAATGCTAAGCTCCTTAGACAAGTTTTCACATTTTTCTACTTCTAGAGCATAGGCATTTTTTAGTTTAACAAATTTTTTGTTTTCTTTAACGAGCAAGTCCTCTTGGCATTCCAAGATATCATCCTTCTCGTTAATGGTTTCTATTAATTCATTTAATTTTTTCTTTTGATCCAAGTTAAGGCTGGCAAAGATAGAAATTAAATCATCTTCATTATCGCTAGAACTACCCTCATCACTAGATGTAGTATATTTGGGGGTACTTCTAGAATGTACCTTCTTGTTTTTGCCATCCTTTGCCATGAGACATTTGTGGCCGACGTTGGGGAAGAGAAGTCCCTTGTTGACGGTGATGATGACAGCGTCCTCGTCTGAGGAGGAGTCAATGGAGCTCTCGTCGGAGTCCAATTCCCGCCCCATGTGCGCCTCGTTGCCCTTCTTCTTGTAGTACTTCTTCTTTTCCATTTTCTTCTTCCCCTTCTTGTCGTTGTCCCTTTCACTTTCACTAGAATATGGACATTTAGCGATAAAGTGACCGGACTTACCACACCGGTAGCACACCCTTTTGGAGTGGAGCTTGTAGTAATTCCTCCTCCTTTGCTTGAGGATTTGGTGAAAACTCTTGATGATGAGCGCCATCTCCTCGTGGTTGAGCTTGGAGGTGTCGATTGGAAGCCTACTTGGTGCAGACTCCTCCTTTTCTTCTGTTGCCTTAAATGCAACAGGTTGCACCTCGGGTGTAGAGGTGGCGCCTTGCTCCAAGTTGACAATGTGTTTGGAGTCTTTGATCATAAGTTCAAAGCTCACAAACTTGCCAATTACTTCCTCGGGAGACATCTTCTTGTAACTGGGATCCACACGTATTAATTGAACTTGAGTAGGATTACGAAATACGAGGGATCTAAGAATAACCTTGACCATTTCAAGGTCATCCCATTTTGTGCTCCCGAGGTTGCGCACTTGATTCACCATGGTCTTGAGCCAGTTGTACATGGCTTGCGGCTCTTCTCCTTTGTTGAGGACGAATCGACCGAGTTCTCCCTCGATCGTCTCGTGTTTGGTGATCTTGGTCACCTCGTCCCCTTCGTGCGCTATTTTGAGGATGTCCCAAATTTCTTTGGCGTTCTTCAACCCTTGCACCTTATTATACTCATCTCGTCATAAAGAGGCGAGAAGTATAGAAGTTGCTTGTGAGTTGAAGCGCCTAATTTGGGCGGCCTCGTTCGAGTCTGTTGGGGACTTGTTCTCAAATGCTATGAGTTAAGAACAATGCAACACAAAATGTTAATGGTTAAAGTCCTTCGTCCTTCGAAGCATTATCTCCCTTAGGATATAATGATCTTCAGACGAAGGTCATGAAGGACGTACCTTCAACATCACAGTATATATTAATGAAAGAAGAAGCATATGAAACATGAGAAATGACATGAACAACCATATGATATCATTAATATATCTTATTTATATCATCATTAATGAACATGAACAATATTCAATTACATTTATACCTTCGGCTTGACAGAAGGCAAAAGTCCAAGCGTGACGCACGAGTGAATACAAGTCAGCGTGTACAATATGGTGCTACTGTTCATCTATTTATAGGCATAGGACACAGCCTGTGTAAAATTACATTCATGCCCTTCATGTTCACTATTGACTTAAGGACAATCTATCGAGGGCTAAATAGCCTTTTCCTCTTTAAGTCGGTTCCTTTTTCTGCTGCTGAGCCGAAGCTTCCTTGCGCATAGCTTCGGAGCTGGTTCAACCTTCGTCCCAACCACGCTTTTCATATTATGTACAGCTTCATTCCGAGTCCAAAGGTTCCTGTACATATATTACACTTGGGAAACATTGTTAATCATGTTTTTGAGTAACTTCGGAAGACGAAGGCCCCCCAACAGTAGCCCCTCGTAGTATTAATTTGTTATAACAACGAATTTAGACTGCGACGTGAACGAAGGCCTTAAGCCGAAGGTCCGAAAAAACACCTTCCCTTTGCTAGAATAGCAACAGTCAATGACAAACGGGGTCCACCTACTGGGCGTATAAATATGAACCATAGTAGCAGCATCTGATACGCCACTTCTGCCATTTGCGCTATTTTCTCAAACTTTTAGCTCTTTCTCATTAGCTCTTGCCTGATTTTTGAGTTTTTAGAGCTTCGGTTTAAAGACACGTTTGCTCCAAATTTGAAAAGAAGAAGATGCGTGGAGAGAAGAAGATGACTGAAGAGAAGAAAACGACCGAGGAGACAAAGCTGTTTGAAGAGAAAAAATTGGCAGATCCTTTCATTGCTAGATTTATTGAGCCCATGGCAAAAACAAATACAGAGAAAATTACTAGGGATATCATGGAGGGTTTATCCAAAGATTCTGATGACAGTGATAGTTATGACGTGGAAAGTGGGGATGAAGACTCCGAGGATCAGCCATGGCGCCCAAGCCATACTATCTTCGGAAAATCTACTATCAAGCAAAGTCATATTGATGCCATGAGGGGGAGGTATTTTCGTGACATGTCTATTGTCAGAGTTGGAGGAGACAGTACTGCCCCTGCTCCAGAGGAAAATGAAGTTGTTATATACCGAAGCTTCTTAAAGGCAGGTCTTCGGTTCCTGCTGAGCAAGTTTGTGGTTTAAGTGCTAAAGATATACCAGATCTTCCTTCATCAGATTACCCTCGAAGCTATAATTAGAATGGGGATTTTTGTCTAGGCTGTAAGGAGTCAGGGGCTAGAGCCAAGCGCGAAGTGCTTCTGTAGTATGCACGAGCTTTTATATGAGACGAAGGCTACTGGCAAGGAATAGTACCACAACAACTTCGGTTGTTATGGATTTATTGCTCGCCCCAATGCAAGCCACCCAGTGCCAACATTCCAGAAAAGATGGCCCGGGGCCTGGATGAAGGAGTGGTTTTATGTTAAAAATGATTTAAAGATAAGGTAAGACATCAAAGAAATCATTCAGCGCCCCATCTGGTATCGCTTCGGCCTCCAAAGGCCGAAGGTGGAAATTGATGGCAATGTTGAAGCATGTCAGAAGGATTTTAGCACTATGTGTGCTTTCATTGGCACGAGGGATTTGATTCAAGAGCATATAGCCTTTAGGGTATGGCCACTTGTGGAGAGCTGGGATATGCCGAAGGAGACCAGCACCGATTCCAGTGAGGGTGGTCTGGTCCGATTGAAGTATACCTTTAGGTTTAGGGAGAAGTTTGATGAGCCAGACAATGACTGGCTGAAGTGTATTGAAGCTACCAGTGATGAGTTACTCGGGACATACTTCATGATCGAAGATAATGCTCTGTCCACAGCTTTCGGGGGTCAGGGCAAGAAAATATTGAATAGGGTATTTGATGCTATTGGCTTCGTATACCCTGATTACCATTACCCGTTACGAGGGCAAGAGAAAAAGAGAAAGACTACTGCTTCGGCCATTGCAACTGAGCCAAAGGGCAAAAAGATCAAGGTTCTAACTCACTGGCCGCGTTACATTGAACCAGTCGTGGTACCTAAATTTGGCATGGGGACCTCTTTAGCTGCCGAAGCAAAGTGCGCTGCCCCGATTGTGCGGAGTACTGAAGAGCCGATTGTAGTGCCGAAGATGCCTACAATCGGGCCAGCCGAAGCTAGAGATGACAAGGCTGAAGAGCTATAGGTGGAAAAGGTGATAAAAACGCCAGAAATCTTGAGCCCACCGACAGAGGCAGATTTGCCAAAGATGCAAAAAATTCCTGCCGCCACTCCAAAAAGGAGGAGGATGGCCAGCGTATTAGACGCCGTTATAGAGACTACGAAGGCCTTAAGCCCTGCTCCTAAGAAAATTGTCGAAGCTACAAAAGTTCAGGCTAAAGCCAAAGCTGGGCCTTCAGTGCCCACCGAGACGGAGCCTACCGCGCCTGAGGACAAAACAGCAGGGTAGATTGTACTAGAAAAGACCGAAGCTCCTGCTCCCGAAGCTCCGACCAGAGATGTTGACTACATTATTCGGCATGCTTTGGGGAAGAAATTATCCCAGGAAGAAATCTTGGAGGCTAGACACTATGCCCAAAGAATAAAATATCCAAAAGGGGCCTTAGTGTACAATGGTGCCAACGAAGATGATTTCCTGTACTGTCTCCCGGATAACAAAGAAATATCCGTGTGTCGGGAGATAGCTAGGAATATGGGATTTCCGAAACTTGAAGAAGGTCTTTCGGTTCTATCAAAAGATGAACTTGCTGATAGCCTCGCGTATAATAGCATAAAGGTATAAAAGTTGACTTTGAAGTTAGAAACGAAGTATTTTATTGTCATACTCAACTCTTTCTTTCTTTTGCAGGCTTAATTCTTAGTAATGCCTTGAGGGCACAAAAGAATGCTGAAGACGAGGGTTGTACCATAACACTCAACAACCTTCGTTCAGAGGTGATTGAGTTGAGAAACGAAGGCTTGGAAAAAGATAAAATTTTGATTTCATTGGTGAACAAAGTAAAGGAGGATGAAGCTAATTACAAAGCTCAGGCTGATGCCCAGAAAAATGAAATTGAAGACCTTCGGAGACAACTGGCCGAAGCTAAGGAAAACTGCGCGCTTGCACAGGCTAATCAAGAAATCAGTGAATATTGGAAAAATAAACTAGAGAAAAATGTTGAAGAACTTCGCAAATCCAAGGAAAGGTGCTTTGAGAAATCCTTTGATTGCGTGAAGAAATTAAAAACTAGCTTCGCAAAGTGGGCGCCTACTCTGCTGAAGAAAATTTTATCCGAGGCGACCCTGAAGGTGTTATTGAATGGATAAGTGGAGAAGCTGAAGCCTTCGAAGAAATACTGAATGATCGCGGGGACATCTGTGCCTTCTCCGGTGCTCGAGGAATTGCAGCTATCCTGGAGGAGGCTGGTTGTGATCATATTAAGAGTATAACTCAGGCCGAAGCTGCCTTCTCCATTGACGCCATGAAGGACCCCTCAGCCGAAGCAACTTTAGCGGGCAGAAAATTCTGTTCTGACGTCTGGGTATACGGTGGCCGAGAGTTGGCTCACGAAATTATAAAAAAGAATGAGAAAGACACCCACGACGCTCGGGAAAAAGCGAAGCGAGCTAAAGAGGCTACCGAGCGTGAAAGGCGCATAGGTATTGTTTTTGATTTTCTAGCTTCAGTACTTGCTTCGAGGCTTCGTATTAACAATTTTTCTACTACAGCTGAACTATCCCTGCCACCGGAGCCGTATGATCCCCTAGCTGATCCAGAGATGAAGGAATCATTAGACATCATAAACATGGTTGAATCCATTGTCGACGAAGTCATCAACAAATTACTGAACAAAATTGCAGAGAAAGTTCTTAGAGAGGAATAGGTTTTATTGTAATAATCATTTTGAAAAGCTTGATGTATAGAACTAATGAAGGGAGATTAGACCTCTTTTGTAATGAAACTATGTAACATTTGATGTATGTGACATTGAATCGAATATGTAAATTATTGTAATTTGTTTCTTTGTGATGCATGAAATTTACACATGTAAGGAAAAATGGACCCCAGGCCATTTGGCTAAATGAGTTTTGGTGTTTGATGATTAACACAACCTGTGAACTAATGTGTTTGCTAGTGTTTATGTTTATAGTTCACAGGATACGAAGAGGATTGGACTAAGACACTGAGGATGCAACACCTCAAATGAAGACATAAAAAGAGCTTAGAAGTCCAAGACTCAAGACCAAAGGAGCCCAAGAATAAAATACAGAAGACCTAGAAGATGGGCTGTCAGCTGGCGCACCGGTGGCACACAGTTGGCTCACCGTTGGCACACAGTTGGCGCACCGGTGGCACACAGTTGGCTCACTGGTGGCGCATAGTTGGCGCACCGGTGGCACACAGTTGGCTCACTGGTGGCACACAGTTGGCGCACAGGACAGCCAACAGAGTTTTATGAGAGAAGGCACCGGACTGTCTGGTGTGCACCTAACGGCTAGCTGTCTGAACAAGCCGTTGGCTGCACACCGGTGGCACACAGTTGGCTCACCGGTGGCACACAGTTGGCTCACCGTTGGCACAATGTTGGTGCACCGGACTGTCCGGTGTGTCAGAACTAGCTGTTGGCTGCACAGCATTAGCGCACTATTGGCACACCGTTGGCTCACTGTTGGCGCACTGTTGGCACACAGTTGGCGCACCGTTGGCTGACAGGACTGTCCGGTGTGTCAGAACTAGCCGTTGGCTCCACAGCGTTGGTGCATTGTTAGCGCACCGTTGGCACACAGTTGGCGCACTGTTGGCTGATAGGACTGTCCGGTGTGCCACCCTTACAACAGTCTGCTTTCCAACGGCTAGTTGAGTTGGGGCCTATATATACTTCACCAAATCAGCCATTTGAAGGTGTGGGAGCCCAAGCAACATACCAAGACACATAGTGCATATTTCCAAGAGCTCAAACACCCAAGTGCTTAATAGAATCACTCGGTGATTAGCGTAGGTGCTTTGCGAAGTGCTTAGGTTAGTTAGACCGCTTTAGCGCTTGCTCTAGGTGAACCCTAGTTAGTTGAGTGAGTTTTGTAAAACCACACAACCCCTCGGCTCTTGTGTGAGTCGTTGTAATTGTACCGAGTGGGGCGAGAGTCTTGCGAGACCGTGACAACCGCGTTTGTGACACGGCCGCCACCGTGTACCGGAGGGAACGAGGCCCGCGGCGTTTCGGCCGGAAGCTCGATAGTGGAGACGGCGGGGAGCGTCCGAGAGGAGCCGGAAGCGGAGCACCACTTGCGCGTGGAGAAGGCCCGCGGCTCTCTACGGAGTTACTCGACCGTGGTGCTTGGCCCTCGCGTGGGCTTCCCTTTGTGTAGGGGCACCAACGAGGATTAGTCGGGACCTTGCACGGTTCCGGATACCTCGGTAAAAATACCGGCGTCATCCACGAGAGTTTGCTTCTCTACTTTGCTCCTTAAGTTTCCGCATTTATATTAAGCATTTAAGTTTCAATCTTGTATTCATATTTATTTAGTATAGATTGAAACTTAGCCTTTGCGGTAGAGATAGCAACACTTAGACAAAACCTAGTTTGCACATTCTAGTTTGATTACTTGCATAGGTTTTGCTCTAGGGATTTAATTGTGGCCTAGTTTAGTAAAAGTTTTAGAAGTCCTAATTCACCCCCCCTCTTAGGCGTCACCCGTTTCCTACAAGTGGTATCAAAGCCCGGTTTGGCTCATTTGAAACGCTTTAGCTTCACCGCTAAAAGAACCGACGCTTTTTAGAGGAAGGGATGGATACCCATAGGCCACCACACTTCGACGGCACTAACTTCCCATATTATAGTGCTAGAATGGCTTGTTACCTAGAGGACGTTGATCTAGGTGTTTGGAGAGTCACTCGTGACGGGATGAAACCCCTCAAGAATCCCGAGAAACCCACCACGAGTGAGGAAAAAGAAATCCATTTAAATGCTAGAGCCGAAAATTGCTTGTATGAATCTCTTAGCATGGATATTTTCAATCAAGTATTTACCCTGAAAACTACTAATGAGATTTGGCTAAAATTGCATGAGCTCCATGACGGCACATCCAATGTCCGTGAGCAAAAACATTGCCTAGTCTTAAATGAGTATAATTCTTTTGCTATGAAAGATGATGAGCTTGTTAGAGACATGTATTCTCGTTTGAATCTAATTATCAATGAGCTCAATTCGATTGACATTAATAAGCTAGGTGATGCGGACATTGTGAGGAAGATTATCTCCCTGCTACCACAACAAAGATATGGGAGCATCGTCACCATCCTTCACAACATGGAGGACTTGAGCAACATGACCCCGACCATCGTGATTGGGAAAATCGCGGCTTTTGAGATGTCGTGAAAAATGAGTCGGGGAGAGGAGCCAACTTCCTCAAGACCATATGCTTTTGCATGTGATGAAAGGAAGGGCAAAAAGAAGGCTCCCACTCCAAGTTCCTCAAGCGAAGAAGAGGAAGAAGAAGAAGAAAGTGATGATGATGAAGATAATCAACCATGCACATCATCCTTCGAGGACGAAGAAACAATCCGACGTGTTGGAAAGGTAATGAGGATGATCCGCAAGATTAATCTAATGGGTGTGCCCCTGCAGGTCGAGGATCTTCTCTTTAACATTGACAGGAAAAAGCAAAGGAAGAGAGGATGCTTCGCATGTGGGGAGAAGGGCCACTTCAGGGACAACTGTCCAAATATGGCCAAACCCAAAAAGGAGGGGAGCAAAGGCAAGGCGCTAACAAGTGTTAGAACTTGGGATGATTCTTCAAGTGAAGATGAACCTCCAAGGACGCGCTGCCACCGGTCCTCGTCACGATCATCACGGTCATCACACAAATGCCTTATGGCAAGAGGTAACAAAAGCATTCCATCCTCTAGTGATGAAAGTAGTAGTGATGATGAAGGTGAGGGAAAGCCCTCTCTAGATGAGCTTGCGGAAGCCGTAGAATTTTTCCAGGATGTTTGCACTAAGCAAAAAGCTCAACTTAAAACTTTGAAAAATAAGTTGGTTAGCTCTCAAAATGATTACAAAGGTTTGCTAGAAAAATTTGAAACTTTTGCAAACTTAAATAGTGAGCTATCAACTAAAATTGAGCTATTAGAATCTAGTGCTCCATCCACTGCTACCGTTGACAACCTTATTAAAAAGAATGAAAAACTTAAGGCTAAGTTAGCTAGCTCCCAAGAAGCTATTGAAAATTTGCTAGAGAAAATGGAAATTCTTAGCATACACAATAATGAGCTAACTACTAAGCTAGAAAACATTGGTAGCACCCCAGCAGCATCTTTAGTTGAAATACCTGAAATAATTAAGAAAGATGCTTCTACTTCCTGCTTTGATTTAATTGATGATTCTAACCCCTGCAACCAAGTCGTTGTTGAGAATATTGTTGTAGAGACATGTTCGGATGAGGTTGCAAAGGAAAATGAACAATTAAAACAAGAAGTGGCTCGCCTTGGCAAGGCTTTGTATGACAAGAAAGGCAAAGCCAAACAAATCCGACCTCCACAGGATAACACCACTGCGGGAGTGAACAAGCATGTAGAGGGAGAAACTATGATTTGTAGGCTATGCCACATGGAAGGCCACAAGTCTTTCCAATGCAAGGCGATGACCGGGGATAAACAAAGGCAAAAGCTCAAGCAAAAGCCATCAAGAAAAATCTCCAACACCTACATCAAAAGGGTGAACAAAAAGGATGCTACACCATATTTGATCAAGAAGAAAAAGAATGGAAAGGTGATAGCAATCAAGGCCAACAAGCAAGCCAACAAAGGAAAAGGGGCCAAACGCATCTGGGTGCCAAAGGAGATAATTTCAACCATGAAAAGCACCAAGAAGGTTTGGATCCCGAAAGGGAAGTGAGTGGACCAAAGGTCTACGGGAAATTTGGAGACTTGGCAAATTCGGGATGTATATCATGGGATACATCATATTGGATCAAGTTTATTGCCAAGTAGGTTAGTGAAAATTTTTGGACCCAAATTTCCCACCCATGACTAAGGTAACTAGATTTATTGTATCTCTTGTTTTTAGATATGCGTATCTATTTACCTTGTATCTAGTTTACCTTTCTTGCCTAGTATTACATTTGTTATTTACCTTTGTTTTAAATTATGCATACTAGGTGAATCATATGGTAGGATTGCTTGTTTTCAATTCATACACTTAAGCAAACATATATGGCTTAAAATATTTATTTAAGCACGGCACATAACTTCTATATCACTCCATAGTAAATGATGCATCAATTGAAAATTTTTGATTTCTACAAGTTGTATCATTTAACTTATATGTGCCAAAGTTTGGATTATAGATAATTTGCCCTCTTGATATCAAATCAAAGTGCATGTCTCCAACAAGTATTCAAAACTTGTATGCACATCTTCAGGGGGAGGTTACTCTATAATCTAATACTTTGAGACTAACACCTTTTCAAGTCTATTTCATGTGATAGTCTCATTGTAAGGAAAATGAGGTCCCCGGAGAAAGACAACAATCTTCCAGTGCAAAATCTCCAAGAACTCTCATGTCTCTCAAGCTCGCCATTGAATTTCAATCGGTATCTTTTGAGACTGCATCTAGTATCATTTACATGTCTTCTCCAATATTTGATTAGACTATATTTCATATCATATACTTCCATGTTGCTAAATGCATAAGTGGTTAACTCATATTCTGTTACCTATGCATAAGGGAAGTTAGTCTTTTCAAATCATGTCTTGCACCTCTAATTTTCACATGCTTTTTCCTAAGATCTCTGTCAGGGGGAGCTTTTCTTCATCTCTAAAGGGGGAGAAAAACTCTTTCTAAAGGAGAATACTCATTTAGGGGGAGTAATCTTTTGAGGACAAGCTTTTATTTACTTCCTACATGCTTTTAATGTCTTCCTTTTCGGTGGTTGATGTCAAAGGGCGAGAAGTTTAGGGACCAAAGCAATGAAAACTATATCAAACACCAAACACCACAAATTTAAAATTTTATATCTACAAATGGTATTTCAAGTGGTTTTGGTTATTTGGTCCTAAAATAGGAAGTAAGTGAATTATGGAGTTAGGGGGAGGCTTAAGTCCACAATATCACTAAGTGGGGATAAAACATGCATCCTAGCAAGTAGATTGCATATTTTCATTCAAATGTTTGTTATATTTGCTTGCTTTGGTTGTGTTGTCATCAATCACCAAAAAGGGGGAGATTGTAAGGAAAAATGGACCCCGGGCCATTTGGCTAAATGAGTTTTGGTGTTTGATGATTAACACAACCTGTGAACTAATGTGTTTGCTAGTGTTTATGTTTATAGTTCACAGGATACGAAGAGGATTGGACTAAGACACTGAGGATGCAACACCTCAAATGAAGACATAAAAAGAGCTTAGAAGTCCAAGACTCAAGACCAAAGGAGCCCAAGAATAAAATACAGAAGACCTAGAAGATGGGCTGTCAGCTGGCGCACCGGTGGCACACAGTTGGCTCACCGATGGCACACAGTTGGCGCACCGGTGGCACACAGTTGGCTCACCGGTGGCGCACAGTTGGCGCACCGGTGGCACACAGTTGGCTCACCGGTGGCACACAGTTGGCGCACAGGACAACCAACAGAGTTTTATGAGAGAAGGCACCGGACTGTCTGGTGTGCACCGGACAGTCACTATTCACTGTCCGGTGCACCTAACGGCCAGCTGTCAGAACTAGCCGTTGGCTGCACACCGGTGGCACACAGTTGGCTCACCGGTGGCACACAGTTGGCTCACCGTTGGCACACTGTTGGTGCACCGGACTGTCCGGTGTGTCAGAACTAGCCGTTGGCTGCACAGCATTGGCGCACTGTTGGCGCACCGTTGGCTCACTGTTGGCGCACTGTTGGCACACAGTTGGCGCACCATTGGCTGACAGGACTGTCCGGTGTGCCAGAACTAGCCGTTGGCTACACAGCGTTGGTGCACTGTTGGCGCACTGTTGGCTCACCGTTGGCGCACCATTGGCACACAGTTGGCGCACCGTTGGCTGATAGGACTGTCCGGTGTGCCACCCTTACAACAGTCTGCTTTCCAACGGCTAGTTGAGTTGGGGCCTATATATACTTCACCAAATCAGCCATTTGAAGGTGTGGGAGCCCAAGCAACATACCAAGACACATAGTGCATATTTCCAAGAGCTCAAACACCCAAGTGCTTAATAGAATCACTCGGTGATTAGCGTAGGTGCTTTGCGAAGTGCTTAGGTTAGTTAGACCGCTTTAGCGCTTGCTCTAGGTGAACCCTAGTTAGTTGAGTGAGTTTTGTAAAACCACACAACCCCTCGGCTCTTGTGTGAGTCGTTGTAATTGTACCGAGTGGGGCGAGAGTCTTGCGAGACCGTGACAACCGCGTTTGTGTCACGGCCGCCACCGTGTACCGGAGGGAAAGAGGCTCGTGGCGTTTCGGCCGGAAGCTCGATAGTGGAGACGGCAGGGAGCGTCCGAGAGGAGCCGGAAGCGGAGCACCACTTGCGCGTGGAGAAGGCCCGCGGCTCTCTACGGAGTTACTCGACTGTGGTGCTTGGCCCTCGCGTGGGCTTCCCTTTGCGTAGGGGCACCAACGAGGATTAGTTGGGACCTTGCGCGGTTCCGGATACCTCGGTAAAAATACCGGCGTCATCCACGAGAGTTTGCTTCTCTACTTTGCTCCTTAAGTTTCCGCATTTATATTAAGCATTTAAGTTTCAATCTTGTATTCATATTTATTTAGTATAGATTGAAACTTAGCCTTTGCGGTAAAGATAGCAACACTTAGACAAAACCTAGTTTGCACATTCTAGTTTGATTACTTGCATAGGTTTTGCTCTAGGGATTTAATTGTGGCCTAGTTTAGTAAAAGTTTTAGAAGTCCTAATTCACCCCCCCCTCTTAGGCGTCACCCGTTTCCTACAACACACATACCGTTTTTGAGCCTTTGGCGAAAACACCTTCCCTTCTTTTCATACTTCGTAAAGAAAGAGATCCCTTGTTATGACAAGCCTGATAAAACTGTATTTTCCGAAGCTTACTTCGTGCCTTAGCACATTCTCATTTTGATGAAGCATTTGCCGAAGATTGGCTTCGTATTCAATTCTTGTGCCGGTAATGCAATATGATGTATGATGTAATGCTATGCGAAATGATGTGATGATATATGATGCAAAATGATGAAGATGCCGAAGACACACACCCAGACACCCACACTGGAACACACAAGATCTGCATCCCCTTAGGAACAACTTTTGAGCTTCTTCACCTTCTATTTCGGTGATATAAGTTCTGCATCCCCTTAGGAACGTCTTTTGAACTTCTTCGCTTTCTATTTCAGCGGTATAAGTTCTGCATCCCCTTAAGAACGACTTTTGAACTTCTTCGCCTTATATTTCGGCGGTATTTGGCTCTGCATTCCCTTTGGAACGACTTTTGAGCAGAAAACTTACGTTGCGCTCCCTTAGGAACGACTTTTTGTAGCTTCGTCAATTTTGGCTCTGCATTCCCTTAGGAACATCTTTTGAGCAAAAGACTTACGCTACGCTCCCTTAGGAACGACTTTTGTAGCTTCGTTTATGTTGGCTCTGCATTCCTTTAGGAACAACTTTCGAGCTTCTTAAATCTGTGAAGAAGATATATTTCATTCTGGTAGAGGCAGAATCATTTCAAGAAATTAAAACTAAGTTTTCATTGCTTGTTCCTTATATAGAAAGCAAAAATGGCATAGAAAATAAAAGTATTTCAGAAGCAGGATATTGCTCAATATATGTGCTTCGATTCTGGTACAGTGCTGTTGACTGTACGAGCTTCGGACTCCTCCCTGAAGTCACGTTGTTGTTGGGAGTGCTGGCGCCCTTCTGGCTGCTGGCTTCGGGTATAAGTAGGTTGCAATGGTGGTGGCGGTGGAAGCTGAGGCCAGGAAGCTTGTGAATGGCTTGCCGAAGCAACAGAAGCTGCAGGTTGATTGCCCACATATTCTGGTATGTAAGGAGAGTGGCACGAAGCAGTATGTAGGACCTGCTTCAGCGATTCTACCGGGCTTCTGCTTCAGCAATTTCTTTTTGCTTTTGAATGGTGATCTAACATGTTCTTGTAGTGTGGCCCTTGTCCTCACCACAGAATAAGCAATAGATTTTCCTAGGCTCATCCCCATATCTCCCTCCGAAGCTCCTACCGCCTCGGCCCCTTTGAGCTGGTGGTCTGAAGGAGCTTTGCTGCTGTCCTGAAGACTGCGAGCTGTGCTGTGGCCTCTGAAACTGGCCTTCTTTGTCATCGTTCTGACTAGAGCTGTGGATTGATCTGACATGCATAGGGTGGATTCTTCCTCCGAAGCCCCTAGTCATCTCAGAAAATCTGTAAGCTTCTTCCCTTCTTTGGCGGAAGTCATTGTCGGCCTAGATGTACTCATCCATTTTCTGAAGCAACTTCTCCAGAGTCTGGGGGTTTTCTGGCGAAGTATTGAGCCATAGGCCCTAGCCAAAGACCCTTGATAATGGCCTCAATGACGATTTCATTGGGCACCGTAGGCACTTGTGCTCTCAGGCGCAAGAACCTTCGGACATATGCCTGAAGGTACTCCTCATGGTCTTGAGTGCACTGGAACAAAGCCTGAGTAGTGACTGGCTTCGTCTGAAACCCTTGAAAGCTGGTGACTAGCATGTCCTTAAGCTTCTGCCATGACGTGATTGTCCCTGGCCGGAGAGAAGAGTACCATGTCTGGGCCACACTTCGGACTACCATGACGAAGGACTTCGCCATGACTGCGGTATTGCCCCCGTACGAAGATATAGTTGCTTCGTAACTCATCAGGAACTGCTTCGGATCTGAGTGCCCATCATACATGGGGAGCTGAGGTGGCTTGTATGATGGGGACCATGGGGTAGCCTGCAGTTCTGCTGATAGTGGAGAAGCATCATCAAAAGCAAAATTTCCATGATGGAAATCGTCATACCAATCATCATCATTGTAAGAATTGTCTTGACGAAGCTCTCTTTGTGGAGGTCTTCGGTCCTGGTCATCTTGAGTGAGATGACGTATTTCTTCAGCAGCTTCATCGATCTTCTTCTGTAGATCGGAAAGACGAAGCATCTTCTCTCTCTTCCTTTCGACCTGTTGGTGGATAGCTTCGAGATCCATTATCTCCTGGTCCAGTTCCTCCTCCTGGGGTGTTGGACTTATAGCCTTCCTCTTTTGAGTTCGAGCTTCACGCAGTGTGTCCTGGTTGACGTCCAGTGGCTGCAGTGCAGCCACTAGCCCTGAAGAAGTTTTCTTCGGCAGCATGACGAAGGTCACGGCTTGCCAAAGGTGGTCGAATGAGTTCACTGGACGGTGGGCGCCAATGTTGGGGACTTGTTCTCAAATGCTATGAGTTAAGAACAAGGCAACACAAAATGTTAATGGTTAAAGTCCTTCATCCTTCAAAGCATTATCTCCCTTAGGATATAATGATCTTCAGACGAAGGTCATGAAGGACGTACCTTCATCATCGCAGTATATATTAATGAAAGAAGAAGCATATAAAACATGAGAAATGACATGAACAACCATATGCCATCATTAATATATCTTTTTATATCATCATTAATGAACATGAACAATATTGAATTACATTTGTACCTTCGGCTTGACAGAAGGCAAAAGTCCAAGCGTGACGCACGAGTGAATACAAGTCAGCGTGTACAGTACGGTGCTACTGTTCATCTATTATAGGCACAGGGCGCAGCCTGTGTAAAATTACATTCATGCCCTTCATGTTCACTATTGACTTAAGGACAATCTATCGAAGGCTAAATAGCCTTTTCCTCTTTAAGTCGGTTCCTTTTTCTGCTGCTGAGCCGAAGCTTCCTTGCGCATAGCTTTGGAGCTGGTTCAACCTTTGTCCCAACCATGCTTTTCATATTATGTACAACTTCATTCCGAGTTCGAAGGTTCCTGTACATATATTACACTTGGAAAACATTGTTAATCATGTTTTTGAGGACCTTCGGAAGACGAAGGCCCCCAATAGAGTCATAGTCCTCGCACCCCACCTTTGGTGCCTGCGCTCCAAACTCAACAATATCCCAAATACTTTCGTGGAGTGAGGTTAGATGGTGCCTCATTTTATCACTCCACATACAATAATCTTCACCATCAAAATATGGTGGTTTGCCTAGGGGTACGGACAGTAATGGAGCATGCTTTGAAATACGGGGATAGCATAGGGGCATCTTACTATACTTCTTGCAATCATGGCGCTTAGAAGTAGTCAACGACTCGGTGCAAGACGTGGAGGGTGACGAAGAGTCGGTCTCGTAGTAGACCACTTTCTTCATCTTCTTCTTCTTGTCACCTCTCCGATGTGACTTGATGGAGGAAGAGGATTCCTCCTTATACTTGTTGCCGGACTCCCTTGAGAGAGTCCTCCCCGATCCTGTGGGCTTGTCGCCGGTCATGATCCCCCTCTTAGCGTGATCTCCAGACATCACTTCGAGTTGGTTAGACTCTTAATGAAGCACTAGCTCTGATACCAATTGAAAGTCGCCTAGAGGGGGGTGAATAGGTGAAACCTGAAATTTATAAACTTAAAGACACACTAAAGGTTGAGGTTAGCGTTAGAATTAAATTCAAGTCTGAAAGATTATTTCTCTTGCTAGGAGTTGCTCAAAGAGTGCGGATGACGTATGGGAGCAAGCTCAAGTTAATACTAGCAAGGAAATGTTAGAGAGAGGAAAGAGGGCAAACAAATCAAGCGAGAATCAAAGCGAGTAGACACGGTGATTTGTTTTAATGAGATTCGGTTCCAAAGAACCTAGTCCCCGTTGAGGAGGCCACAAAGGCCGGGTCTATTTCAACCCTTTCCCTCTCTCTCAAACGGTCACTTAGACCGAGTGAGCCCTCTCCTTAATCACACGGGTCACTAAGACCCCACAAGGACCACCACACACTTGGTGTCTCTTGCTTAGCTTTACAATCACTTAGAAAAAGAGTGAGGAAGGAAGAAAGACAATCCAAGCAACAAGAGCAACAAAAGAACACAAAACACCCTCTCTCAAGTCCCTAGTGGAATTGAGTTGGTTTGGATGCTTGGAGAGGATTTGATCTATTGAATGTGTCTTGGAGTGAAGTCTTTTGCTCTTGCAATGAATGGGATGATCAGAACACTTGGATGCCAATGAATGAGGTGGTTGGGGGGGTATTTATAGCCCCCAACCACTTCCTAGCCGTTGGCAAGGGCTGCTGGCGATGGGCGCATCGGACAGTCCGGTGTGCCACCGGACAGTCACTGTGCACTGTCCGGTGCGCGCCACGTCAGTGCAACCGTTAGGGTTTGGAGAAGTTGACCATTGGAGACGCTTGTTGTCTTGCTGCACTGGATAGTTCGATGCCACACCGAACAGTCCGGTGACTTCTGACTTTTGCGCTCTGACTTCTGCCGCGGCACTGTTCATCACTGTAGCTCTGCACAGTCGACCGTTGGCACACAGGGAGCCACTGCTCCGCTGGCTCACTGGACAGTCCGGTGGCACACCGGATAGTCCGGTGAATTATAGCGGAGCGCGCCTCTGAATTCCCGAGAGTGGCTGGTCGGAGACTGTACGGGCCTGGTGCACCGGACAGTATCCGGTGCGCCAAAAATCTGCACACTCAAGTCCTTTTTTCTCCAAATAAATCATGTCCCCTAACTGAATTCTTTCTTGGTTTGTGTTGAACCTTATGCACCTGAGATAAATCACATCTAGCCAAACTAGTTAGTCCATATGGTTTGTGTTGGTCATCAACCACCAAAATCTATTTATAGGAAACGGTTAACCCTATTTCCCTTTCAGCCCCCATCGTAGTTCTCTTCATCCCGACCACCGACGTGCATCTACGCTCGGGAGAGCAGGTCTCTGGAACCCTTCGCCTTCGAGATCCTGCATAGGGAGAGGGTGAATAAGGTTTTTGGGAAGCGTCCTAACGCGACTGCTCGCGATCTTGTCATCGAACCCTGCTGCTTCGACGTCATCGTCCTCGCTGCTTCGAAGTCGTCGACCCTGCTGCTTTCGGCCCGCGTCATCCACCAGTATGTCTGATCAGTACACATCATCTGATTTGACTTTATACTTCAGTTCTTCTGATTTGGTCATGATTTATATTCAGAATTTAATTTGGAAAATGTATAATAATTCAACAAACCAAAAACCTTATTGTAGACAATTTCCTAGTTTAACTATGGGTGCTTTTGTCGACGCGCTGAAGCCAGAAAAATTCACTGGTATGCACTTTAAGAGGTGGCAAGTCAAGGCCACGCTCTGGCTTACTGCTATGAATGTGTTTCATGTTAGTAAAGGCAAACCTGAGGGCGGACTGACTCCTAAACAGGAGAAAGAGTACAACCATGCCAATACTATCTTTACGGGAGCAGTTCTTAGCGTCCTTGTTGACTGTCTGTTTGATGCGAATACACAACACATAGACGGGAAAGAGCTATGGGATGCACTTACTACTAAGTATGGTGCATCAGATGCTGGCAGTGACCTGTATATCATGGAGACCTTTCATGATTATAAGATGGCTGATAATCGCTCTATTGTAGAGCAAGCTCATGAAATATAGTGTATAGCCAAGGATCTCGACCACCTTAAGATTGTCCTTCCTGACCGATTTGTGGCTGGATGCATTATTACAAAGTTGCCTTCTACGTGGAGGAACTTCGCCACATCTCTGAAACATAAGAGACAAGAGATATCAGTTGAAAATCTAATAGCATCTCTGGATGTTGAGGAGAAAGCTCAGGCTAAGGACACGGGATCTAAAGGAGGCGAGGGCCACTCCAGCGCCAACATGGTTTAGAAGAACCACAACAAGGGCAAAGGGAAGACAAAATCTAATAAGCCCAACAAAACTACCAACTTCAAGAAGAAGAAGAACAAGGCTGAACTGACATGTTTCACATGTGGTGAGACGGGTCATTTTGCCAAGGAGTGTCCTGCTCGAGCAGATCGCCGTGGCAAAAAGGGCAATGTCAACATAGTGATCGCTAGCAATGAGGGAGACAAAGGGTATGGTAATCTACCTTTCATCTTCTCAGTATTTCAATCACCTAGTTGGTGGCTTGATACTAGTGCTAATGTTCATGTGTGTTCTGACATTAATTTGTTCTCTTCTTATTAGGGTGCCCGATATTTCTCCGTCCTAATGGGGAATGGGTCACATGCTTCTGTTCATGGCATTGGCATGGTGGATCTGAAGTTTACTTTGGGAAAGATCGTGCAGCTGAAGAATGTGCAGCATGTCCCTTATATACACAAGAATCTTGTTAGCGGAACCCTTCTATGTAGAGATGGGTTCAAGGTAGTTTTGGAGTCCAATAAATTAGTTGTGTCTAAGTCTGGACAATTTATTGGTAAAGGCTATGATTGCAGAGGCTTGTTCCGCTTTTCTCTGTTAGATTTCAATAATAAGTCTGTGAATCATATTTGCGCTAATGTTGATGATCTTGCGAGTATTTGGCATTCTCGTTTGTGTCATATTAATTTTGGCTCTATGTCTCGGCTTTCCACCATGAGTTTAATTCTGAATATCACCATAGTCAAAGGTTCTAAGTGTCATAGTTGTGTGCAGTCGAAGCAACCTCGAAAGCCTCACAAGGCTGCTGAGGAGAGACACCTGGCACCTCTAGAACTCATACATTCTGATCTTTGTGAGATGAATGGTGTGTTGACAAAAGGTGGCAAGAGATACTTCATGACATTGATTGATGATGCGTCTAGATTTTGCTATGTATACTTGCTAAAAACTAAAGATGAGGCTTTAGACTACTTTAAAATCTATAAGGCTAAAGTTGAAAACCAACTAGAGAGAAAGATCAAACGTCCTAGATCAGATCATGGTGGCGAATTCTTTCCCAAAGTCTCTGATGATTTTTGTGCAGAACATGGCATTATTCATGAGAGGACGCCTCCTTATTCACCCGAATCAAACGGGATTGCTGAAAGGAAAAACCGTACGTTGACTGACCTGGTGAATGCCATGTTAGACACTTGTGGTTTATCTAAGGCATGGTGGGGGGAGGCAGTCCTGACTTCATGTCATGTTCTGAATAGAATTCTTATGGGCAAAGAAGATAAAACCCCTTATGAGAAGTGGGTTGGGAGAAAACCATCATTTTCATACTTACGCACTTGGGGGTGCATGGCGAAAGTCAATGTACCAATTAATAAAATGCGCAGGCTTGGACCAAGGTGTCTTTCTTGGATATGCTTCGTGTAGCATAGCGTATAGATTTTTAGTAGTTAAAAATCTGAAGTTCTTGATGTGTATGTTGATACTATTATGGAATCATGTGATCCTACTTTCTTTGAACACATATTTCCAATGAAAGACATTGATAGCAATTCTAGATACTCTTCTGAGATAACTCCTAAACATAGTACACCTGTTGAGAATTCTGAATAGCCACATGAAATTGTCCTAGAGGAGGATGACAATGATGCTCCTAAAAGGAGAAAGAGACAAAGGGTTGAAAAATCCTTTGATGACGATTTCATTGTGTACCTTGTGGACGATACTCCTACTACCATTGTGGAAGCATTTGCATCTCTAGATGCAGATGATTGGAAAGAAGCAGTTCATAATGAGATGGACTCCATTTTTCAAATGGTACGTGGGAAGTCACTGATCGACCCTATGGCTGTAAACCTGTGGGTTGTAAGTGGGTGTTTAAAAAGAAGCTCAAACTTGATGGTACAATTGAGAAGTACAAGGCTAGGCTTGTGGCTAAAGGCTATAATCAGAAAGAAGGAGAAGACTTCTTTGATACTTACTCACCTATTGCTAGAATGACTAGTATTCGAGTACTACTTTCCTTGGCTACCTCATATGGTCTCCTTGTCCATCAGATGGATGTAAAGACAACTTTTCTTAATGGAGAGCTGGATGAGGAAATCTATATGGAACAGCCTGATGGATTTGTAGTAAAGGGTCAAGAAAGCAAGGTGTGCAAGTTATTGAAATCTTTGTATGGTCTGAAGCAAGCACCAAAGCAGTGGCATGAGAAGTTTGACATGACTCTAACGTCTGCAGGCTTTGCCATTAATGAGGCAGACATGTGTGTATATTATCGCTATGGTGGGGGTGGAGTTATATTGTGCTTATATGTTGATGATATATTGATATTTGGCACAAACATTGATGTGATCAATGAAGTCAAGTCTTTTCTATCAAAGAGTTTTGATATGAAAGATCTGGGAGAAGCTGATGTGGTTCTAAACATTAAGCTGATTATGGCAGATGGTGGGATTACTCTCTCGTAATCTCACTATGTTGAAAAGGTTTTGAAGCGATTTGGCTTCTCTAATTGCAAACCTTCTCCAACACCTTATGATCCCAGTGTGACACTGCAAAAGAACAAGAGAATTGGTTTAGACCAATTGAGATATTCTGAAATCGTCGGTTCACTCATGTATCTTGCTGGTGCAACAAGGCCCGATATTTCGTTTGCTGTGAGCAAATTGAGTAGGTTCATGTCAAACCCTAGGACTGATCATTGGCATGCACTTGAGCGGGTTATGCGCTACTTGCAAGGTACAATGAGCTATGGAATTCACTATTCTAGTCAGCATGCAGTACTTGAAGGATATATTGATTCGAACTGGATATCTGATGCAGACGAGCTTTATGCCACGAGTGGTTATGTCTTTACTATTGGTGGAGGTGTGGTATCATGAAGGTCATGCAAGCAGACCATCTTGATGAGGTCAACCATGGAAGTCGAGCTAGCTGCACTTGACACAGCAACCATTGAGGCAGAATGGTTGCATGAACTCTTGATGGACTTGTCGGTGGTTGAGAAACTAATACCAGCTATCCTTATGAACTGTGACAATCAGATAGTGATTGCTAAAGTGACAAGTTCTAAGAATAATGGGAAGTCATCAAGACATGTCAAAAGATGATTGAAGTTTGTCAGAAAGTTGAGAAACTATGGAGTTATAAGTGTGACTTATATTTCAACAGATAAAAATCTGGCAGATCCTTTTACAAAGGAAGTACCACGTAAAGTGATAGAAATCGCATCGAGAGAGATGGGTATGAGACCTGTATAAGTTGCCATGGTGGAAACCCAGTCTATGTGATCGGAGATCCCGTGAACTAGGTCCTCGGAAGAACAAGCCATTGGTGAACTGAGGAGAGTAACCTTTGACCCTATCTAAGTAAAGATGCAATACTCTCAAATGCTGTAAGGCAGGTTGGCTTTGTGCCTTAATGTGTTTTGTTGGATTTTATTAGCGAAGATGTTGTCCTGCAGAACATTCTTGAAAGAACACACCTATATGGGTTATTCTGTCTAACGTCGCAGTCTATGAGATCTAGGTGATCTCTAGTAAACTCATGAAGAGACCTTGGAGTACGACGTATATGCTCCACCTGAGAAGGGGACAACTGGTAGCCGGGTACTGGTTATGGCTTTAAGTGAAACCCATTCACACAAAACTTGCAATTCAAGGCATAGTCCATTGTCCAAGTTGTGGGTTGGTGTAGCTTGGAGCAGTGGCGGATCTAGGATTGATCCAAGAGGGGGCTACTAAGATAAAACTAATTGGGTCTAGTACCAATCAGTGCCAGATTGGCTCACAGTTGATTAGCAAAAACCTTACTATCATCCCAGCGGAAGAAGGCACTAACCCTGGGTCTCTTGTTCCTAGCACCAGCAGCCGTAGGAGCAGCGGTAGACGCAGCCTTTCTCTAGTCGTTGTTCCTTGATCCCTTCTTCTGCAAAAGAACCAACCAAACAAAATTGCAATTACCAACTACTAAACTAGCGGCTGGATGCCAACTACTAAATCGGTGGCTGGACGCCCCGCGTCCATCTCTGTCTCTCTCGTTCAGCAATTACCAACTACGACCCAGGGTGAGCGGAGTGGGCGAGCGGAGCGGGCGAGCAGCTGCTGAACGCGACGCGGGGCACACGGCTGCCGGCTGGCGGCTGGCAGAGTGGAGGAGGACACACGGCTGGGCCTATTTGCTCGCTTGTACTGGGCCACGACCGGGGCTGCAGCCCAGGTAGCCCCGGTCGCAGATCCGCCCCTGGCTTGGAGTTCTAGGCGAAAGTTCAACTTAACAGTATCTGCTGAAACACTAGTATATTAAATAGTAGTGAACAGTGGCAAAATTGCAGATGGGCATTTAAGATCTGGTGGGGGCTTGTTGGATTTATGGGCTAGGCCCAATTGAAAAATTCAATTAAATTCTAGGAAAATCTCAAAAGCCCATGTATGGGTATGGCTAGGGAATGGTGGAACAATTAGTACCATATTGCAAGTCCAAGTGGAGTGGAACTAGTTTAAATATGGAGGCTACACTCACTCACCAAGTCATGGATGAGAGGAGAGAGTGTAGAGAACCACACGCGCGCGCTCGCTCGCCTCGCCTAGGCGGGGCGAATGGCGCGGGCGCACGACATGCGCGTGAATGGTCCGCCGAAATCCGGACCCTCGCCTTGCGGGGGCGCGGCTTCCTTTTGCCATTTTATTTTTTGGTTGCTTGGCTGTTAAGTTTAGAATCTTAACCGATCGCTATAAGGATCTGAACAGAACATGAGTCTTTCGCGTGCAGATTGGATCGCGGATAGTTATCAGTTCGCGGACTCGGCCCTATATAAGACGTCTGGCAGCCAGTGTCAAACCGGTCTCAATACAAGTTAGGTTTTCGCCTCTGCTCACAACTACGTCGTCATCGTAGTTCTCTTCATCCCGACCGCCGACGTGCATCTGCACTCGGGAGAGCAGGTCTTCGGAACCCTTCGCCTTCGAGATCCTACACCGGGAGAGGACGAATAAGGTTTTTGGGAAGCGTCCTAACGCGACTGCTCACGATCTTGTCGTTGAACCCTGCTGCTTCGACGTCATCGGCCTCGCTGCTTCGACATCGTCGACCCTGCTACTTCCAGCCCGCGTCATCCACCAGTATGTCTGATCAGTACGTATCATCTGATTTGACTTTATACTTCAGTTCTTCTGATTTGGTCATGATTTATATTCGGAATTTAATCAGAAAAATGTCTATAATTCAACATGTTTGAAGATGTAGATGACAAATCACATATGGAAGATGTAGATGGCAAATCACAAATGGAGATCAACTCTTTTATAAGTTTTATGATGGGGTATTACAACGACGAAGAGCGCGCCCTCGCTGTTACAGTCGATCTCGATCCGGCCATCTTTGTCGACGCCGAGGCGGCTGACAAGGGGGTAGAAGAGCACCAAAGCCTTGGCCATGGAGTCCTTGAGCATGCTCGCTGCATCAGAAACGAGGCGCTCAAACACATGGCGACGCATGCGGAACCTAAAATGGAAAATACAGTGAATACAAGTCTCAAGCACATTTTATGAACGTAAGAATAGATGTGCGTACGAAAACAGATACCTCCTCTGGAATTGAGCATCCGTGTACACCGGTTGGGCGCAAAAGTAGTCCGTTCGAATTTTTGTGTCGCCACTCATATGGTCACGGTGGATTCGAACACGACCGGGAATGGAACCAGCATACCGACGCTCGTTGCGTGCACGACGCCTCCTAAGATGTTGGTACGTCACAACCTCCAACTCATGTTCTTCGTCTTCCATGTCTTGCGCCATCCTAAGAAAAATATTGTAATATACGTAAGGGTTCATTGTTGTGGACCACTGTAAGTGAAGTGTGAGTGAAGTGTTGAAGCGTGAGTGTTTATTTATAGAACGAATAGGCTTCGGAGACAAGCCATCGTGTTGTCTTGCAGACGAAGCTAGTCGATGGCTTGTTGAAGAAGTGTCATGGCTTACGGTGCAAGCTAGTGTTTTTGGAAACGTATTGCCGGCAACAATTACACAAAATTTCACTTCGAGTTTCAATTAATATTTACAATTTCAATTTTTTAATCATGCATTATTTCAGAAAATCTTAATTGCAAATTAATTAAATATACTATTTTTGGAATCCATCTTATTACGTGTAATGGAAACAAAACAAAAAAAATTAAGGCCTTGTTCGGTTATTCCAATTCCATGTGGATTGGAGTGTATTGGAATATATTGGTATAGATTTTGACTTGCTATAAATTTGAACCGACTCAATACCACTCAATCCACATGGATTAACGGTGAAACGAACAAGCCCTAAATGAATAGAAAAAAGGAAATATGTTAACACTGTAGCTTTAGAGGACCGAATTTATGGGACGTTGCTGGAGACAGAGAAAATATAAAGGACAGAATCTTTTAGATTGTGCTGTAAAGGACAGAGAATATTTCTTTAGGGGTGAAATTTAAGGGATGTTGCTGGAGACAGCCTTAGCTGGTAGTGTAGTTAATGTAATTTTTAAGCAATTCAGAATGCTTTTATCTGGACTGTGCTCTTGCGAACCTGGTAGACACACGCTTGGAGTGTGGTGCACCAACAAGAGCCAAGATGAGCTCCTAACTGAGAAAACTTCCATTAATTAACCAATATCTATTCAGTATTTTACGTACGTACCCAAATAATTTGGCCTACAGCAGCCTAGCAAGAGATGGAAACTGTTGGATTACTATATTTAGATTGATCATCTTCCACCATTATTGTATACGTGCATGGCCATGCACGGTGATCACCTTCCATCTCTAGTGCATGGCTACCATTATTGTATACGGTGATCACCTTCCATCTCTAGTGCATGGCTACCATTATTGTATACGTGCATGGCACGGTAATCACTTTCCATCTCTAGTGCATGGCTATACTTAGAAGGTACTAATCAGGTGATCACCGTCCATCACTACCGGGCACTGTTTCTATGAACCGGTTGGAGCCTAGTCTATATATTGTTGGTCTTGTTAATCATAATACAACAATCATTCGACTATCAGAAACAAAGTAAGAACAATACATGAACACAATTGAGGGGGTGTTTGGTTTCTAGGGACTAATTTTTAGTCCCTCCATTATATTCTTTTTTAGTCCCTAAATTACTAAATATAGAAACTAAAACTTTATTTTAGTTTCCCTATTTAATAATTTATGAACTAAAATAAAATAAAGTGGAGGGACTAAAGTTTAGTCCCTATAAACCAAACACCCCTGAATATGCCAACTCCAAATTTGGATTTGCTTTGGTGGCACGAAACACAGAGCAAAGAAAAGGCTAGACGACGAGCTTTGCACTAGTAGAAAAGAGCTCATAGCCTGCGGCACCCATAAATTATCACTGGCGGTTTCAGTTATCGCGCGCCAGTAAAAAAAACGAGGCGGGCCCGGCTTTGGAACCGCCAGTGGAAACACATTTCCACTGGCGGTTATCTTAACACAACCGCCAGTGGAAATAGGATGTTTCCACTGGCGGTTGGTGTAACATAACCGCCAGTGGAAAACCAATTTCCACTGGCGGTTGGTGTAACAGAACCGCCAGTGTAAATACCCTATTTCCACTGGCGGTTGTGTTAAGATAACCGCCAGTGGAAATTGGTTTCCACTGGCGGTTTTTCAAGCCAACCGCCAGTGAACTGTCTGTTATAAATAGCTCTCTTCTTCCCCCGACAGTGAACTGTATGCTCGCAGCCAGCTTCCAATAAAGTAGTCTAACTACTTTTATTGGAAGAGATAAAGTAGTCTAACTACATTTTGTTAGCGACAAACCGAAGCATGTAATTTTACACGACTTTCTAGAGAGGAGAGGGAGAGGGAGAGAGAGCTATTGTTGCCAATGCGCTCGGAGCAGGTGCAGCACTTACCGTCCGTGCGGATGCAGCACTTTGCACATCCAGAATGCCCGTTCTTGCACTGATTTTACACAGAGCAGAGCATCATGCTGGAGTCTACCGATCAATATGTACTGTATATATACATGCATGGTAATCTGACTTGCCATGAAAACTTCGGACTGGAAGGGTAGGCAGCAGATGTCGCACTCCAACGCGTCCTTCTCCATGGATAGTGTCACAGTCGCCTCTTCCTCATCCTCCAACCCCGACTCTTCCTCATCCTCCATAGAGAGAGAGATAGAGGAGAGAGAGATAGAGGAGAGAGAGAGAGGAGAGAGAGAGGGTTTCACATTTTAGCCACATTTTTGGATATAGGGTTTCACCATGTGTTTTATGTTACTTTTTTACAGGTGGTGATGGAGAGGACATCCTGGATGTATAACTTATCAAGGCTAGATCCATCATACATATCCGAGGTCCATAGGTTTATTGATGTCGCTACGAACCATGCTTGGAGAACAAAGACAAAACACATATATTGTCCATGTATGGACTGCAAAAATGCTGCTGTATTTAATGACACAGAACAAATCATATCTCATCTAGTATGCCGAGGATTTATGAAGGATTACACAATTTGGACAAAGCATGGAGAGGGTAGCTCTTCGCCTTATACGACTGGAAACCCTGAGAACATCGACGACAGATTTCAGTTCGTTCACGAGACACACCAACCTCTTCCACAGAGCGAACATGTAGTGCAAAATGTTACTGATCATGGTTACGCTGGAGGAAATGAACATGATAGACCTCATGTTCTGCCAAGTGTTATGGATGAGGAAGATGCAGAGTTGCTAGAGGCAATGTTGCGTCGTCATACAGATCAATCGATGTTCTTAATGAAAGGTATGGAGTCCCTGAAGAAGGCAGCAGAAGAGCCTTTGTACGACGAGTCTAAGGGTTGTACCAAAGAGTTCACGACGCTCCGGTCTGTGCTAAAGCTGTTGATGTTAAAAGCTAAATATGGTGTGTCTGATGCTGGCTTCGATGCGTTCTTGAGTATTATCGCAGACATGCTTCCAAAGGAGAACAATGTGCCTGCTAACACGTACTATGCAAAGAAACTAATCAGTCCGCTCACTATGGGTGTGGAGAAGATCCACGCGTGTAGAAATCACTGTATCCTTTATCGAGGTGATGATTATAAAGACTTGGAGAGCTGCCCAAAGTGCGGTGCAAGTAGGTACAAGACGAATAAAGACTATCGAGAGGACGAAGAGTGTGTTGCATCCGTGTCTAAAGGGAAGAAGCGAAAGAAAGCCCAAAAAAAGACTTCAAAATCCATGAGCAAAGAAAAAGAAGAAGTAGACTATTATGCGCTCAAAAAGATTCCTGCTTTGGTGATGTGGTACCTCCCCGTCGTCGATCGATTGAGGTGTTTGTTCGCTAATCCTGAGGATGCCAGACTTATGAGCTGGCATGCTTCTGATGAGCACAAAAATGATGGGAAGCTTCGACATCCAGCCGATGGGAAGCAGTGGCAAGATTTCAATGACAACCACCGAGACTTTGCCGATGAACCGAGAAATGTTAGGTTCGCACTGAGTACTGATGGAATGAACCCATTTGCTGAGAGGAGCAGCAAGCATAGCACATGGCCGGTGATCCTCACCATATACAACCTTCCTCCATGGTTGATGCAGAAACGGAAGTACATTTTGCTAACCATCCTTATTTCTGGACCTACACAACCTGGAGTTGACATGGATGTATTTTTGGAGCCCTTAATGGAGGATATGAAAATATTGTGGGAAACGGGTGTTCAAATGTTGGATGAGTATCGTAAAGGTTCATTCACGCTGAGAGCAATTCTTTTTGTTACGATCAACGATTACCCTGCTCTCTTCACATTATCAGGCCAGTTTAAGGGAAAGGTTGGTTGCACAGTATGCATTGATGGAACTGCTTACGTATCCCTTGCTGCATCTAGGAAGATAGTTTACATGAGGCACAGACGCTTTTTATTGGAAGGACACAGGTACCGCATGCGAAAGATGGATAAGTACTTCGACAATAATGGTGAACTACATTCTACTGCTCCATCGGGTAATAATAGAGGTCATAGAGTTTTTGAAATAGTCAGGAATATCAAGTTTGTTTTCGGGAAGAAGACGAAAGACGGAAAAACAAGGAAGGATGTCAAACCAGCTTCGGGGGCTATATTCAAGAAGAAGTCTATTTTCTTCGAGTACTTGCCTTACTGGAAAGAGTTAGATGTGCGGCATGCGATCGATGGTATGCACGTTCAGAAGAACGTGTTTGAAAGCATAATGGGCACCTTGCTAGACATAAAGGGCAAAACAAAAGAAGGGCTCAATTCACGCATGGACTTGGTAGATTTAGGCATAAAAAAGGAACTACATCCCGTTCTTCAAGAAAATGGGAAGTACCATCTCCCAGCAGCAAGCTACAATCTCAATGTAGATGAGAAACATGCGATGTGTGTTTGGCTCAAGAATTTGAAAGTCCCATCCGGATTCTGCTCTAGCATACGGAGTATTGTGTCAATGAAAGACCTGACAATCACCAACTACAACTCACATGATTGCCATGTCATGCTGACTACATTCCTACCTATTGCCATCAGGGCTATAAATCCTTTGTTTTTAAAGATGGCAATCACACGGTTGTGCTACTTTTTCAACAGGATTTCACAAAAGGTAATTGGCCGTGATGAGTTGGCATCTCTTCAGGAATTCGCAGTGGAGACAATATCACAGTTTGAGATGTGTTTCCCTCCATCGTTCTTTGATATTATGGTGCACCTTGTGGTGCACTTGGTGCCACAAATAGAAGCATTGGGTCCTATGTACTTGCATGAAATGTGGACGTATGAGCGTTTCATGTCAATACTGAATGGCTATGTATCAACCCGTGCTCGTCCCGAGGCATCCATGATAGAGGGGTACTGTACCGAAGAGGCCATTGAGTTCGGAGGTCCATTCTGCAATAGTATCCTAAAAGACCAGGTTGCAATAGGTCTGCCTCCATCACGACACGAGGGTAGACTGTATGGAAGCGGGAGGATGGGACGGAAATCTTTCATCCCACCGGATTACGATATAGTACTTGAGGCACATCAGAGCATCCTACATCAGCTAACGATAATGGAGCCATTTATCCAACAACACATCAATGAGCTTCGCGAGCAAAATCCTGGGCATACGGATGATTGGGTAATGAAGCAACATAAGCAGCGGTTCAACACATGGCTAATGGTGAAGGACATTCCACGTGGAGAAACAATAGAAGAACAAACCATCAAGGGCTTGGCATCTGGACCATCACGCCAGGTCACAACATGGCAAACCTATGACATTAGTGGATTCACATTTTGTACCAAGTCCAAGGACAAAAAGAGCATGTCACAAAACAGTGGTGTTCGATGCAAAGCCATAGATGATGAAACTGGTGAGATTATTACATATTTTGGCTTTATTGAGGACATATGGGAACTAGACTATGGTACATTTCAGATTTCGGTTTTCCGATGTCAATGGGTTGAAGACAAACATGTCACGGTAGACAACTATGGGGTCAGAGTTCTTGATCTAAGTAAGGTAGGTTACAAAGATGACCCATGGATCCTTGCTAATCGTGCTGCACAGGTCTTCTATGCTGAACAGATCATTTCTAACAATGAGAAGAAAAGCACCGACAAACCGAAGCATGTAGTTTTTCCTGGAAAACAACAAGCTATAGGAGTTGATGGTGTATCTGATTTAGAGGATTTTAACCAGTTCAATGACATGTGTCTTTTCATAGACCATCCAACCAAGATAAGGAACGTTGAGCGAAGCATCCCACGCAATTCGATGCCCTGGGTACGCCACGATGGACAAGGCAGAACAATAGCTCCCTAGATTATATAGTTGTCATGTAATTGATTATTGTTAGGACATGTGATGTAATTGATTATTGTTAGCGACAAACCGAAGCATGTAATTTTACACGACTTTCTAGCGAGGAGAGGGAGAGGGAGAGGGAGAGAGAGCTATTGTTGCCAATGCGCTCGGAGCAGGTCCAGCACTTACCGTCTATGCGGATGCAGCACTTTGCACTTTGCACATGGATAGTGTCACAGTCGCCTCTTCCTCATCCTCCAACCCCGCCTCTTCCTCATCCTCCACCACCACCTTGGCTTTCTTTGGAGTGCCGCCGTCATGGTTTATCACCTAGAACGAGGTAAAATAAAAGCAGGGAGGACTATTCGACTAATATATACATATCAGGCAGTAAGAAACAAGCATCTTCAAAGAACATGTTGTAAAAGAACTTGGAAAGATGTTTACCAGATCTGATACTTGTGAAAGAACTTCACACCAATGGTGATGAGAGACGCGAAGCCAGGAGACGACGTAGTATTTAAACACTACAAGAACGGGCATTCTAGTGACAGAGGAGGGAGAGAGAGGGAAGAGAGAGGAGGGAAAGAGGAGAGAGAGAGGAGAGAGAGAGAGGAGAGAGAGGAGAGAGAGAGAGGAGAGAGAGAGGAGAGAGAGAGGATAGAGAGAGAGAGGAGAGAGAGAGGGAGAGGGGAGAGAGAGGAGCTAGGGAGAGGAGAGAGAGGAGAGAGAGGATAGAGAGAGAGAGAGGAGCTAGGGAGAGGAGAGAGAGGAGAGAGAGAGGGAGAGATAGAGGAGGGAGAGAGAGGGAAGAGAGAGGAGGGAGAGGGGAGAGAGAGGAGGGAGAGGGGAGAGAGAGGAGAGAGAGGAGAGAGAGAGGGGAGAGAGAGAGAAGTAATATATAAATATATATTATGTATACTAAATATATATATTTATATATTTAATATGTACAAAAATTTATATACTTAATGTATGAATATACAATAAAAAATAATATACTAAAAACATTTCTACTGGCGGTTGACAATGAAAACCGCCAGTAGAAATCATTTTTACTGGCGGTTGTCGATGAAAACCGCCAGTAGAAATGGCCTCCACAGTCTGTGGATGGCATTTCTACTGGCGGTTCTCTATGACAACCGCCAGTAGAAATGATTTCTACTGGCGGTTTTCATTGTCAACCGCCAGTAGAAATATCTCCTATATAAAGGAGCGCGCGCGGGGCCGAAAAATTTCACTAAGTCTCTGGCGCCAGTTCACTTCAAGACGACGTCGTCAGGCTGCTGGATTTCGACCCCGAGGTTTTCGCCGGCGATCGTCCCCGCGCCCGTCCCCACGCCGCCATTCCCGCCCCCGCACCGCCGTCTCCAGGTTTCTTTCTCTTCCCCTAATCTGCCTTCCCGCGCCGTGTCTACCGCGCCGGCAGCCGCCGCCGCCGCGTTTAGTAAACCCTAGGGCACGCGCCGCCGCCGAGAGGGAGGAAGAGAGAGGAAGGAGAGGGAGAGGGAAGAGAGAGGAGGGAGAGGGAGAGGGAAGAGAGAGGAGGGCGCACGCGCCGCCGCCGCCGAGAGGGGGAGAGAGAGAGCGGAGGGAGAGGCGCGGTGAGTTCCTTTCCTCTCTGCTCTCTTCTTCCCTTCTGCTTTCCCTCTGATCCCCTCTGCTCTCTTCCACGCGGTGAGCCCGGCGCGGCGAGCTCTTCCCCCACAGGCTCGTGACCAGCAGACACATCAGGATCAGGCTCCATGGCCAGCAGCTCTCCGACCCCTTCTTGATGCCTGGTGCTTGGTGTAGCCGTGTAGGTGAGAGAGGGAGAGAGCCATGCTACAGTCGGCCAGCATAATCTACGACATACTCATCGTTTATGGTTCTTGACTTACAATGTTCTTGTCAATTTGTGTTTCTTGCGCTACTGAATTGTTTTTTAGACTTGAGTAATGTAAATAATTCTATGCAAATAGTGTATGTAGATCATAATGTATTAATATGCAGATCGTAATTGCTATTAGTTCCTTTATATTTTGTTATTATAGACAGTTTGCATGAACACTTCATATGTGTTCAAATGTATGTTAGTGTAGATCCACCTGAAGCCTGCTCCACTTGGGCGAACAAAAGAGCTGCATGTTCAGTGCCGCCCACAGCTATATTTGCCTCTGGTGGTTTATGTTCTTTTTCATCCTTCTTTGGACGCTTACAGTCTTGTGTCCAGTGACCATAGATGCCACAATTTCTGCACCTCCCTTTCCTCCTCGGAGTTCCTTTGGAAGTGAGCTTGCCTTTGTTAGAACTGCCACTACTGCCCACATCAGAACGATGTGTCATCTTGGGTTTCCACTGACCAGCACTTCCATTGTTACCTTCCTTCCTTGTCAGCCATGTATTTTGTATGAACCTCTTGGAGAGTGTCAAGTCAATGAACTATCTTCGAGTACTATTGGGAAGTGTATCTCTTTGATGTATTTTTTTTCTAGTGATATCGATGGTGCCGAGTAGCACCAAATTTGGACTTGTGTCCATATCTATAGATGCTAGTAGTTGAGCACTAGCGCCTACAATCTTGACTACCTCATCCCTATTCTCTGTAGGACCCCAAGAAGAGATTAAACCCTGTAGTCTACCACCTCCCGTTATTTGTGGGCTTCACCGATGGCTGGAAACATTTGGTGATAGCAAACGACCTTCGGGCTGAAGACGTCTGCGAGCTTGTTAAGAGGCCAGACGATGTTGAGCCGGTGTACTATGTCCGGATGTGTGGTCACAAAATTAAAAGCTGCCCCGGCTGCATGTGTGTGCTTCTCTTCTCTTAGGTGGGGTGCTAAGTGATCTTAGTAGCCGACATAAGAGAAGAGAAGCGCACAGATGAAGCCGGGGCGGCTTTAAATTTTGTGACCACACATCCGGACAGAGTACACCGGCTCACCATCGTCTGGCCCCTTAACAAGCTCGCAGACGTCCACAGCCCGAAGGTCGTTTGATGTCACCAAATGTTTCCCGCCCTCGGTGAAGCCCACAAATAACGGGAGGTGGTAGACCACAGGGCTTAATCTCTTCTTGGGGTCTTACAGGGCTTAATCTCTTCTTGGGGTCCTTCAGCATGGCTGTGATGTTATAATGCTGAAGGACCCCAAGAAGAGATTAAGCCCTGTAGTCTACCACCACCCGTTATTTGTGGGCTTCACCGATGGCTGGAAACATTTGGTGATAGCAAACGACCTTCGGGCTGAAGACGTCTGCGAGCTTGTTAAGAGGCCAGACGATGTTGAGTCGGTGTACTATGTCCGGATGTGTGGTCACAAAATTAAAAGCTGCCCCGGCTGCATGTGTGTGCTTCTCTTCTCTTAGGTGGGGTGCTAAGTGATCTTAGTAGCCGACATAAGAGAAGAGAAGCGCACAGATGAAGCCGGGGCGACTTTAAATTTTGTGACCACACATCCGGACAGAGTACACCGGCTCACCATCGTCTGGCCCCTTAACAAGCTCGCAGACGTCCACAGCCCGAAGGTCGTTTGATGTCACCAAATGTTTCCCGCCCTCGGTGAAGCCCACAAATAACGGGTGGTGGTAGACCACAGGGCTTAATCTCTTCTTGGGGTCCTACAGGGCTTAATCTCTTCTTGGGGTCCTTCAGCATGGCTGTGATGTTATAATGCTGAAGGACCCCAAGAAGAGATTAAGCCCTGTAGTCTACCACCTCCCGTTATTTGTGGGCTTCACCGAAGGCTGGAAACATTTGGTGATAGCAAACGACCTTCGGGCTGAAGACGTCTGCGAGCTTGTTAAGAGGCCAGACGATGTTGAGCCGGTGTACTATGTCCGGATGTGTGGTCACAAAATTAAAAGCTGCCCCGGCTGCATGTGTGTGCTTCTCTTCTCTTAGGTGGGGTGCTAAGTGATCTTAGTAGCCGACATAAGAGAAGAGAAGCGCACAGATGAAGCCGGGGCGGCTTTAAATTTTGTGACCACACATCCGGACAGAGTACACCGGCTCACCATCGTCTGGCCCCTTAACAAGCTCGCAGACGTCCACAGCCCGAAGGTCGTTTGATGTCACCAAATGTTTCCCGCCCTCGGTGAAGCCCACAAATAACGGGAGGTGGTAGACCACAGGGCTTAATCTCTTCTTGGGGTCCTACAGGGCTTAATCTCTTCTTGGGGTCCTTCAGCATGGCTGTGATGTTATAATGCTGAAGGACCCCAAGAAGAGATTAAGTCCTGTAGTCTACCACCTCCCGTTATTTGTGGGCTTCACCGATGGCTGGAAACATTTGGTGATAGCAAACGACCTTCGGGCTGAAGACGTCTGCGAGCTTGTTAAGAGGCCAGACGCTGTTGAGCCGGTGTACTATGTCCGGATGTGTGGTCACAAAATTAAAAGCTGCCCCGGCTGCATGTGTGTGCTTCTCTTCTCTTAGGTGGGGTGCTAAGTGATCTTAGTAGCCGACATAAGAGAAGAGAAGCGCACAGATGAAGCCGGGGCGGCTTTAAATTTTGTGACCACACATCCGGACAGAGTACACCGGCTCACCATCGTCTGGCCCCTTAACAAGCTCGCAGACGTCCACAGCCCGAAGGTCGTTTGATGTCACCAAATGTTTCCCGCCCTCGGTGAAGCCCACAAATAACGGGAGGTGGTAGACCACAGGGCTTAATCTCTTCTTGGGGTCCTACAGGGCTTAATCTCTTCTTGGGGTCCTTCAGCAAGGGTTTAGGGTTAGGGTTAAGGGTTATAGTGCCTGAGGATGTATTTAATTATACTATTTGTTAATATGAATTTAATTATTGCTTACGTTAATATGTGTTAATATGTATTTAATTATTGCTTATGTATTTGTATATATATAGCTCAATGAGTTCTCCGATCAAGGACCAAGATTTAGTGCCCGAGCACATGGACAAGAGTGTTGCTCAAGAACAATCCACTGGATATGCTTCCTCATTTATCCTAAGGTTGGAAAGGTGCTGGTGCTCGACTCCTTGAACTTCGACCCTTCGACATATGCAGAATTCCTCAGCACCTTAGAGCTGTAAGCCTTTTCTATGCATGCATACTTTTATCGATTAAAATTTGAGAATAACATGGTGATTCTATTTGAGATCACAGGGCTTATAGATTCTATAAGATGAGAGGTGGAAAGTACGACCTGTCGAAAAAATGCGTGCCACTAGACATCCATCATCACTGGCCGGTAAGTATGTGATTTTATGAATACATATCATACACAATGTTGCAACTAAATAACCAATCTCCCGTTATGTAGTGCCACAAGCAACCACAAGGATCGGTCCTATGTGGATTCTATGCGTGCGAGTTCATGAGAGTGAACGGACGATACATCACGAACCCTGACAAGGTATTATTAGTAATAGTCAAGTATGTATTTATGTCATTAAAGATGCAAATGTGTTATTATTGAGTATAAATAGATGATGTTTATAAAATTCCTTTACAGCAATTTCAACGAGGAAACCCGGAGAACTTGACCGAAGCTGCATTGTATGGCATAGTCGAGGACCTCTGCACATTCATATTGAAAGAGGTCATTCCCGCAGAAGGAAAATATCACGATGCTTCCGGGACATTAGCTTTGCCAGAGTTCAGAATACTAACAGAAATTAGTAGATTATCTCTTAGCCGAAATAGTTATTAGAGCTTAGGTGAAAACTTATGATGTATAGAATGCATGAAGCATATATGGTTGTAAACAGAATACTTTGATGTATATAAATGTATGTATGTTGCTTTCAATATCAATATAGATCTATATATATATATATGTTTGTGTGTGTGTAAATAAATATATATATAATTCAGTATTGTTTGAAATTTGAAAAAAGGCGGGAAAACTTCCACTGGCGTCTAAATAAAGAAAACCGCCAGTGAAAAGTGCATTTCCACTGGCGGTTTGCTTTATAAAACCGCCAGTGGAAATGCATTTCCACTGGCGGTTTTCTTTATTCAGCCGCCAGTGGAAATACACTTTTCACTGGCGGTTCCTTAAGAAAACCGCCAGTGAAAATGCACTTTTCACTGGCGGTTCCAAAATAACCGCCAGTGGAAATGCTGATTTCCACTGACCCCTAGCACTGGCGGTACTGAAAAACGCCAGTGTAAATAGGTTTAGAACCGCCACTATACAGCTTCTGTGTACTAGTGTTGCACACAGCAGTCGCTCGAACTCCTCCATATGTGCAGCCTCCAAGCACGCGAGGACGCGGACGCCACTATCCAGCGCCGGGCCGTTGTTCATGAGGTGCACGAGCCCTCCGCCTCCGCGCACCGATTCCGCGCGCGACATCCTCCACGGACTGCCCCACCCGAAATCCGCGTCGTACAGCGGCATCCCAAGCCAGCTGACCATCCGCAGCTCCGTCGCCGGCAGGATGCCCCTCTGCAGCTGGTAGTCGATCCCGAACAGCTCGTGGTAGTCAACCGCGGACCGCACCAGCTCGTCGTCCACCCGGCTGATGGCGCGCCTGATCCGGCCGGCGACGGACTCCAGCGCGTCGGACGCCACGTCCCCCGCCGCGCCGGCGGCGAACACGGGGACGAGCGCGTTCCCGAAGTAGCGGCTGGGGAGGGGCGGCCGCGTGCTGCGGCGGATGTTCGCCGAGAAGGAGACGCGCGCCTCGGCGGCCGGCGGGAGCCGCCGCGCCACGCACGAGCACTGCCACACGAGGGCGGTCAGCGCGCAGAACGTGGTCTCGCTGCCGCAGGCGCGCTTGAGGGAGGCGAGCTGGTCCGCGGAGACTACGAAGACCTTGCTTGCGGTGGGTCCGGATGGCTCGGCGAAGCTCATCTTGGGGCAGAACACCGAGAGCGCGTCGGGGTGGACGGAGGGCGGGCGCCGTGCGCGGAGGAGGGTTCGGTCGTGGCAGGGCGGCTCCACGGCGGCGCCGTCGCCGTCCCTGGAGATGGTGGACCATGTCTGGAAGAAGTGGAAGGCGCTTGTGCCGTCCACAGCGACGTGGTGGAGCGCCGTCCCTAGCGACATCCCTCCGCATTTCAACAGAGTCACCTGGATTGGAATTGGATGCATGACATGCGTATGAGAATTCAGAAACAAATACTATGGAAACAGATTGTTAACATGCGTATGAGAATTCAGAAACTAACTAACCTGTACGGCTAATATGATGGACGAAGGCTGTTCATCAGTGCTGGGGATTCTGGGAACAAACAGCCTTGTGAGCTCGGGAGACGGCTCCAAGTCCTTCAAGTCATCCATGGTCAGTTCCGAGCGGGCGACGACGAAGAGCGCGCCCTCGCTGTTGCAGTCGATCTCGATCCGGCCATCTTTGTCGACGCCGAGGCGGCCGGCAAGGGGGTAGAAGAGCACCAAAGCCTTGGCCATGGAGTCCTTGAGCCTGCTCGTCGCATCAGAAACGTTGCCAGCGGCTGCGGCGTCGGTGGAGCGGTGGTAGAAGTATACCGTCGGCGTGTAGCCTCTGTTGGCACGATCGAGGTCCAGGGAAGAGACCCAAAGTCCCCGTCTCGGCATAGCTGCGCTGGGCGCCACAAAGGACGACTCTATGTAACGCACCCACTGGGCCAGTCCGCCAAAGCCCACCATCACTAGCATCGGACGTTCATGTGCTCGCGCACAGCCTATTCAGACGGACACCTCGCTCTCAAAACCTAGGCTGAAAGAGGAGGGGGCCCGCCCTTATAAGTACAACACGGCCCCCTTGGCTAGGCGAGGTGGTACTAACCCAGGGCATGCATACCGGCCTCTTACATCGCACCCCCTAAGAGGCCCAAAGCTCTCCCAGGCAGCAGCGGCAATGTGGGCTCCGATACCATTTGTAACGCACCCACTGGGTCAGTCCGCCAAAGCCCACCATCACCAGCGTCGGGCGTTCATGCGCTCGCGCGCAGCCTATTCAGACGGGCACCTCGCTCTCAAAACCTAGGCTGAGAGAGGAGGGAGGCCCGCCCTTATAAGTGCAACACGGCCCCCTTGGCTAGGCGAGGTGGTACTAACCCAGGACATGCATACCGGCCCCTTACACTCTATCACCTGCACCTCCAAAGCCATTGGTCTTCTTTCTTCTTCTTCTTACTTCTTCTTCTTGCGCACACATGATCTATAAGCACAACCACCACATGCTATATAGAGAGAAATCCCATTCGGCCAGCCATTCCCGTCTACCGACATGAATGGATGCACATGTCAGTATGTGGTTGCTGGCAGCAACAGCTTCAATAATTCGAAACAAAACTGCGTATACTAGCATACAATACAACAAGTAATTAGTTAATTACTACCCTGTCTAAATCCGGCCAAAATTGGGCCCCGCATAGGACAATGAATTATTAGTGTGATAGGCTGTCTATTACTCCACTGTAGGTTTTTGGTCCAGCGCAGTGGTGTAACACCCGACCCAAGAACACAATCGAATGGAGTGGCAATATGTGGTATTCACTTGTTTTTTTTATTGCTGGATGATATAAAAACAAGGCAACCTCTGTCTCTAAGTTAACACTCGGAATGTTATCTTGAAGACCAAGTTTCCAAAAAAAGATAAAAACGAAACCATTTTAAATAGAAACATAAATAAACCATTGAACATAAAATTAAAAACTCATCTCATGTTTCTTAGTATTTTTATTCAATCTTCCCTTTCTTTGTTTAAACAAGTCTACAAACGTACCTTCGGCACTTTGATATAAAGCAGCACGAAGACACTTTACAGAACGAATATCACAAAGTTGATATCTCACATCCCAAAAAAGGGTCTCATTGTGTGTAGCACTGTTCACCTATTTATAGGTGTGAAATATATCTTCGGTAGAATTACAATTGTGCCCTGAAGCTTAAACATTTAGACTATTAAACATGATAAGGGTAGCAGTGTCCTCTTTCTCTCTATCATCTCGTCGCTAGAATATGTGAACACTTTCTTTCGGCTTCTTCTAGCTTCTCTCTTCATCTTCTTATGTTGTTATCCCGCAGCTTATACCTTTATCATCTCGTCGCTAGAATATGTGAACACTTTCTTCCGGCTTCTTCTAGCTTCTCTCATGGTCTTTTTATGTTGTTATCCCGCATCTTATACCTTTGTCTTTGCTTGATTCATTCTGAAGGTGGATTTTGCAGAAACATTTGTAATATTTTAGAGATGTATCAGAAAGCAATGACTAATTAGTCTTTTTAGGACCTTCGAAGGACAAAGACCCCCAACAGACATCATACTGTACGATCAGAGTCATTGGGGGACAACGATAACATCGACTAGTACATGTGGTAGCATCTAGATGCGCCGGACCCAAATGTTATAGTCCAACACTCAGGCGTCGGACGATCTGACGACTCACAGACTGCAGTGACTTGGTTCTAATGGCCAGATGGCCCTTAGAACCTTATAAATAGAGGTTGTGTAGGTTCGGGTAGGACATCCTGGCTTCCAACTAAATATGACACTACAAATAGCTGACACCTCTTTAAAAGACCTGAAGAAATAACACATTCTTTGACATATAATAAAAAAGACTTAAATTAGTCTAAGAGTGACTGAACGTTATATGATAAATAATAAAACAAACAAAACCATCATAATGATTGAAATCATATTAAGTAAATTAAAGGACCCACTTAATAACGGATGTAAAAGAAATCGTCGCCAACCGAATCAGCGTGCCCAAACCCAATAAGTAGGTTGCGAACCCATTCCATGGTTTGGCTAGTTTGGTTGGACCATAGGTTTTAGATGATGTACTAATTGGTTCATCACCTCGTGTGACAAATAGAGTATATATATTACGAGCCCTATGCTCTCAATATGCAAAACGAAGTCCTGATCCAAAAATTTGTTGCGATCCAACCCAACCATGTTTTGGAACTAGAGCCTGGTAATACACTTGGTGGGCCCACATTGCATCACCAAAACTGTCTCAATCGTCGTTCCACTATTACCAATGCCAACGTCTTTGCCATCTTTCCCAATCTGCAGTTGCTGTTTTCAACCGCCACCCGCCCGTGTGCTGCGACGTGCTCCCCTAAACCGCTTGCTCGATGCGCTTTTGCTGACTCGCATTCAACATTCTACACTCCGATGCGACTTCAATGACTCGCACACCTTTGTCTCTGCATGTGCTCCAATGTTCTTTGTGTCCGGGCATCTGTCGTCACGCACCCAACAACCCCCGTTTGAGACCGTCGCACTCCATCACCACGTTGACTTAATATTGTGACCAACTCACCACAAAATCTTAATCCATTTACATCGTAAGTCACCACACTTAATCTTAGTTCCATATTCTACGTCATCATGAGAAATACTAATGAATTTTTACTCTTGTGATTTTAATATTTTCAGTAAATGTCAAAGGATTCATGGTTTGTTACCATTGTTTCTTTATTTAGGCATATCAAGACAAAAGTTATACACATCGAAGCACAATTTATACTTACATGTGTATTATTTATGCATAGGGTTGTCATTATTTTTTATACATATAGTCACAATATATATGCGGTTGTTGTACTTTTATGCAATCACCCCACTAGAAAACTAGTTAATACCTTTTTCATTTTTTTCACGTCGCCCGACGATGGTAGCATATATTGTGATAGAGTTGATTATTCTGGTTATGGTACTAAACTAAATAAGATATTTTTATTACAACCTCCAGTAAATATCACATGAAGCATGATTTTTTTAATGCTGAAGCTCTATAGGTATTTTAAGACAAAAGGTATTCACATCGAACCACAATTTACGCTTATGTGTGCAATATTTAGGATTCGAGTTATCATCATTTCTATGCCTACATTGACAATGTCTACGTCGATTGGTGCACTTTTTATGCATTACTTGGCTTGAAAACCAATTAGTATTTTTTTTGTTGATGCTTGCCTTATATGTCATTTTTCAGCATTATATGTATTCACTTCTACTGGATCACTTGGACAATAAACACTTATGGTATATGTTGGTCACTTGTTCTCAAATGCTGTGAATCAAGAACAAGGCAACACAATTGTTAAGGATTAAGGACATTCGTCTTTCGAAGCATTATCTCCTCTTGGATATAATGATCTTCAGACGAAGGTCATGAAGGACATGCCTTCATCATTTAATGAATGAATAAGAATACATAGGGATGATGAATGTAATCCATTGGCTCATTCACATATGTATTTCATAATGTACGCATGAACATCAACAAAATTTATATTACATTGATTCCTTCAGCTTGTTCGAAGGTGCAGACGTGAAAGCAATTACAATCCACCGTGAATAGTACGGGTATGGATGGCAGCGGGCCGGGTTGTATTCGGGTGTAGCAATACCCGACCCAACATTGTATCCAAATCTTCTACAAATATCCACACCCACCAAACCAATCGGGCGAGAATCTATACCCGTATCCACGCCCGCCGAGTACCTGTCGGGTATCGAGTACCCGATGGATATGCTATTGTAAACTAAATAAAATTTAATCGGTGCATCTCAACTCAAAATTATTCACATCCAAGTGATTTAAATTGAGTACAGAGAATGACATAATGATGAAATCAAGCTTGGACTGAAGAAGAAAGGGGGCTTGTAGCTTACATCGAGACTAGTGAGAGGCCAGTAGAGCGTGTCGAGGAAGAGTGGAACATGGTGAGCACGTGCGTGAGGCTTGAGCAGTGTGGGCAGCTGCCGAGGACAACGTCAGGGGAAAGTACATTGAGAATTAGGGATAGGGTGGGCGAGGGAGAGGATGTTGTTGATTGACCACAATTTTTGGGCTTCAGATCTTTATGGACCTCATTTTTCAGTGAACATGGCCCATATAAAGAGTTGAATTGAAATAATATCTCAGATATCTACCGGATACCCACGGGTAAAATATTTTACCCGAACCCTACCCGACGTATTTTGGGCACCCGACCCGACAGGATCCACGTGTGATTTTTTCAACCTGTATCCATATCCATCGGGTACGAAACCCGTGGGTATCCATACCCATGGGTCCAACTTCCATCCCTAAGTACGGGGGTACTATTCACCTATTTATAGGCATGAGACACTGCTCGGTTAAAAGTACATTTATGACCTTAACATTTGTTCTTAATCATAACATAAATTACTACGGACTAGCTAGTCTTTTCCTCCTCGGTTTGGTCTAAGCCGAAGCTACTGATAGCTTGGGTACTCGCCATCGTTGCTTCCAAACAAGATCTTTGTCTCGAGGACCTTCGATAGAGAGAGAGAGAGTCCTCAAAATCACTTTGCCGATGATGTCTTTGTCTTGAGGACCTTCGGCGGAGAAGAAGACCCCCAACAGTAGCCCTTCGCGGTGCTAGATCACTTTTTTTCATAATGAGCTCAATCCGCGAAAAGTACGAAGGCTTCGGAATGCCAAAGGTCCAAAAAACACCTTACCTGAGCTTGTTATCAAAAACGAATAAAATATTCATAGCACTTATTGGTCCACCGATCAGTCAGTATGAGCGTCTTGGCGGTTCGCCTTCTTCTCCTGCAGGGCTATATAAACAGACAAGTTGGTGAGAAGGTAGCACAACATTCATTGCTATTGCACCATTGTGCAATTGAAAATTTTCATCGAAGCCGAAGCTTTCTGCATTACGCTTCGAACAAGCATTTCATCGCTCAAGAGCAACTTCGTCTGCTAGAGTCTGAACAACAAAATGGCTAGAGTAAGATCAACTGCTAGGGAGGCACGCGAGGGGGATGCGACTGAAACGACTGAGACAGCTCCCATCTCAGAAATGATGAGGCGTTATGGGTTGGTTGTGCAGGAAGAAACTATTGCCAAAGATATTACTGATGCCGAAGCTGAACAGACCATGACTGAAGCTGAAAGTAAAAATGAAAGTGAGGATGATGATAGTATCCTATATCTGACTAAGCCCAACCATATTGAATTCGAGAGATCCACATTTAAAGCTGAGGATTTAATTCTAATCAAGAAACTGGGATATTTTGGAGAAAATGATGATAAACTGGTTCATTTTGCTGGAGAGGAGACAATTCTAGAGCCAAAAGAGGATGAAGTTGTAGTCTTCAAGAGCTTCTTCAGGGTAGGACTTTGGTTACCCCTTTATGAGATGATTGGTGAGGTTTTAAAAAAGTTTGAAATCTACTTACACCAGCTGACCCCCAACGCCATTGTTAGGCTCAGCGTATATATCTGGGCTCTTCGAAGCCAAGGAAAAAGTGCCAACGCCGAAGGGTTTTGTCGGGTGCATGAACTTCATTATTAAACAAAGGCAAGAGACGATGGCCTGCACAAGAACTTAGGATGCTACAACTTTGCATACCGGAAGGACACAAAGGCCCCGTGATAGGCTACGACACCAAATGGTCGATTGGGTGGACAAACGAGTGGTTTTACGTGAAAGCCGACGAGAAGAAAAGGGAGAAGCTCATGAGCATGGTGATGAGTCCGTTGAGATTGAACTTCGGCATGACTCGACCCTTGTGCAATATGTAGTTGGGGTCTCCTTGCCAGTTGGCCAAAGTGGAGTTTAGGGTCGTGGCTGAGCACATCAGCACTAGAGACTTGGTTCAAGAATACTTGGCGAACAGGACATTTCCGACCTCTGGCGGTTGGGGAATGCCGAAGAAGAAATAAGGGAAAAAGTATGAACTTGTTCGGCTTCCCTACCGGTTTAAGTTAAAGAAAAGATTCAGCAAACCGTGCAATGAATGGCTGGAATTAATAGAAACTATGTGCAGTGAAATTCTTGTAAATTATACGAAGAAAGAGGATCAATTGATAACTGCTGCCTTCGTCACCCGTCCAAATCGAAGGATGAACCGTGTGATGGACGCTCTGAATTTTGAGTATCTTGATTACGAGAGACTTGATGAAGGGGTCGAAGGAGCTAAAAGGAAAAGAGTTGTTAGCGTTCTAAATAGACAGGCCATCCGATCAGTGAAGGAAGACCAAAAAGCTTTAAAGAAGCAAAAATATCTATCGAAGCCGAAGAAACGAAAACTTGTCAGGATATCTCCTGCGGAGACGAAGGTACAAGATGTGCCAAACAAGACTATAGGTCCTTCTTCGCCTTCTGCTACTGATGTTTCAGAAATTTTGAAGGTAATGACTGAACCCATCCCGTTCACAATGCTAAGTCCTCTAAGGTTAGATCTGACTAGCCTCTTGCAGTAAAAAACTAATCTGACTGCCGAGGGGAAAACTGGGGGGGGGGGCAGAAAAAATGGCGGATGATGAATGTGATGCAAGCTATTGGACAGACCCCACCCCCAGCTTCGGCGGATAAAACTATTATGCCTATCGATGCTGAAGATACCGCTGGAGCCAAAGCCGATAATCTTGCAACCACAATGTCGAAAATCGACAGACTTATATCCGATGTGGTTGCTGAGAAAGATGTAGCCGCAGCGCCTTCTGTCAAGGGAAAGAGAATTGTAGAGACCTCTTCGAAAGATAAGAATTTCGACCTTCAGCACCTGGGTGGACAACAACTTCCTGAAGAGGACATATCAGAATTGAAGGAGTTTGCCATATCCTGCAGCTACCAACCCAGATCCATGCTCTTCAATGGGGTCGATGAAGAGATTTTGGGATGCATTCGCGACTGCGCTGGGGCTAAAATCATAAGCACTTTATCGAAGAGCATTGGATTCCTGAAGCTAGAAAAAGATATCAGTCAATAGGACATTATTGGCAGCTTGTTTGACTCAAACTTCAAAGTAAGATTCCTTTACAACTCATTATTGGTATCTTCGTGTTGATTTAAGTATTCTAACTTTAATTCGTTTTTCAGAGTCTGTTGCTGAGCAAGGCCTTGAAGATGCGGCAAGATGACGAAGATAGAAAAATGAAATCGTTATCGAAGGCTTTGAAGATAAGATTAAAAAACTTGAAAATTCTTTGAAGGAAAAGACAACCTTTTGTGTTCAGCCGAAGGCTCACTCGCTGAAGCGCATTCTCAAAATGAAAAATTGAGCAAAGAGCTGGAAGAAGCTCGGACAGTTTTGGAAAAGAACTTGGATCGCTTCAACCGTGAGTCCAAGACGCTGAATGCGAGAATTGAAGCAGCAATTGAAAAGAATGTTAAACTTCACGAAACAGTCACAACTCTTTGGGATAAATGCTTCGGCTTCGCTACTCAATGTATTGCTCGGCTGAAGGGGATCTTCAATTCTATCGGAGTTGTATCTGAAGAAGTTACCCCTTCTGCCGAAGATATTCCTGGAGCTCTTTAATGTATTGAAAAAGAAGTTGATGTCCTCGACGAAGTCATAACTGGCCACGGTGATTTATGTGTGCTAGTGGCCTCTCGTGGTATGGCTGCAGCTTTCATGAAGGCCGGATGCAATCATGTAAGAGCCGTTAACAGGCCAAACTTCAGTCTATCGCCATCTGACCTAATTGATATTCTGGTCGAAGCCCGAAGCATAGGCAATAGATTTATCACCCAAATCTGGGCGAAGGGCAGCTGAGAGCTGACTAGAGACGAAGCTCAAAACCTGCTCAACAAGGTGTAAAAAATCTCTTTACCTTTACACTTTTATTTTATATTTTTTCTTACCATATTTCTCAATAGCCTTGCCTTTGTCGTTCTTCAGGGTGACGATGCCAAAAGATAGTGAGCCGAAGCTAGATCTAAAGCATTGAAGAAGACTTCGGAAGTTCCCTTTGTTAATATCTGTAGAAACACTTTTGGAAGTTCTTTGTGCAAAGAAGTGTATTATTTGACAAAGAATTGTAATTGAATGTGAATAGACGGTTGTAAATATTTGTAAATGCTTTGTAATGCCAGTTTACCTTTCATTCGTGTGTCGTCTGGTTTGCTGTGGACGAAACCAATGCTCGTAGCTTTTTGAGCCGAAGGCGAAAAACACCTTCCCTTCTTTTCGTTCACATCAAAGCACTTTTTGAGAAGAATCAAAGATCGGCTCCCTCATATACAATGAAACTTTATTTGAGACGAAGCATCTTTGTATATGCGAAGTGTTTTCTCATTGGAGGTAGAAACCCTCGCCTTTCCTATTAATGCTTTATGTCTTGATGATGAATCTACAGATGCCTAATGTATGTTTGTATGAATGCAAAAGATGGTGATGAAGTATGCAAATGTATGCCGAAGGTAAAAAACTCACGCGAATACACACCTAGACTTTGCATCCCCTTAGGAACGACTTTGGAGTCTCTTCACCTTTTACTTAGGTGGTACTTCAACTCTGCAATCCCTAAGGAACGACTTTGGAGCTAAGCTATGCATCCTCTTAGGAACGACTTTGGAGCTTCTTCACCTTTGACTTAAGTGGCATTTAAGCTCTACATCCCCTTAGGAATGACTTTGGAGCTTCTTCACCTTTTACTTAGGTGGTATTTTAGCTTTGCATTCCCTTAGGAACGACTTTGGAGATTTTTCGTACTTTCTTTACACTCGATGGTGTAATCCCAGATCTTTACATTTTACATGTGGGGGAAGCTGGTCCTTGTATTGCATAGGGCTGCACAAGAAAGAATAAAAATTACAACCTATGGTCCCATTAGAAACCTTTCTCCCCTCTTGAAAGGAAAAGGGTGCCATAGGGAAAAGTAAGAAAATTACAAAGTTTACACAAAATATCTTCGAAGGTCATCTGCATTCCAAGATCTTGGAATGTCATTGTCGTCCATGTCTTTCAACCGGTATGATCCAGGTCTTGACGAAGACACCACCAAGAAAGGACCTTCCCACTTAAGCTGAAGCTTCCCCACTTTATCCGGCTTGGCCACTCTTTGAAGCACCAAGTGTCCTGGCTTGATATTCTTTAATCTTACCTTCCTATCCTACCATTTAACTGTTTCGGCTTGATATTTATTGATGTGGTCTATTGCCCGAAGCCTGGTCCCTTCTATGGTGTCTTTTGTTATTTTGCAAACCTCTTCGTCTTCTTCCGAAGCTAGGTGGAAGGGGGCCTAATAAGTCTAGGCCCCACCTTTGCAGTGGCCAACTGGGCTGAATTAGCTGAGTTAAAGACGAATGTTGTTTTTGGTCTCTGGCACACTTCTGGTAGCTTTCACATTTTTGAACTAGATCAGCTGCATCCGAAGCCGCCTTCAGCCAATAAAATCCTTGTCGGAAAACTTTTCCAAGCAAAGGCCTGGACCCAATATGAGCTGCACATACCCCTGCATGTGTCTATTTTGTTTTGTTATTGGCCTTCAGCTCTAGACAAACACTTCAGCAATGGAGAACAAACTCCTTGTTCGTACAATTCTCTTTCTATGATCATGTAAGGCCTTTTCCTGGCTTGCATTCTTTTTATGTAAACTTCGTCATCCGAAGGATAGTTGCCTTGCAAGAAAGATACAATCTCAGTCCTCCAATCTTCGCTATGTACTAGTGAGATTGTTAACACTGCTCGCTCCATGAGATCGACTGAAGATGCTTTTATAGTTTCAAAGAATACTTTCGAAGGGAGTGGGAGCCTCTGTGCTGCTGATTTAGCTAATAAATGTGCATGCTCATTTTCTCCTCTTGGGATATTCTTCACTGCGAAGCCTTCAAAAGAGGCTTCCATTATTCGGACTGTATCCAAATACTTTTCAAGCTTTGGATCTTTTGCTCTACTGCTTTTGTCGATATGGCCTGTGATAACCTGTGAATCAGATTTGAGGACTGCCCTTCTTATTCCCATCGCCTTAAGCTTTTGAAGCCACAAGAGAAGGGCTTCGTACTCTACAATGTTATTTGTGCAGTTGAACTCCAATCTGGCTGCGTAGTAGGTTTTGATCTTAGATGGTGAAATTAGGATAGCAGCTGCACCTACGCCGAAGGTCCCCCATGACCCATCATAGAACACTGTCCAAGCTTCTTTATCTTTTGTGCTTTCTTCGTCCTGAGCCCCTGGCGTCTAATCAGCAATGAAGTCTGCTAACGCTTGGGATTGGATCGAAGACCTGTGAACATAATCAATAGTGAATTCATTCAGTTCTGCATCCCACTTTCCAACTCTTCCTGTGGCTTCTCTGTTCCTTATAATGTCCTTGAGAGGCTGAGACGAAGGTACTATAATATGGTATGACTGGAAATAATGTCGAAGCTTTCTGGAAGCCATCAATATAGCATATAACACCTTGTCTAGCTCTGTGTGATTTCTTTTTGATGGACTAAGTACTTCAGAGACGAAGTATACTGGCACTTGCTTCTTCGCTTGGCCATCTTGTTTTTCCTGCACCAACGCTGCACTGACTGCATCGTGAGAAGCAACCACATACAGTAGCAATGGGGCTCCTGACGAAGGTGGAGTCAACATTGTCAATTCTATTAGATATTGCTTTAGCTCTTCGAAAGACTTCGGCTGATTTTAGCACTTCGAAGAATGACAAGTTCCTCTCTTCTGATCTTGAGATGAATCTGTTGAGGGATGCCAATCTTCCTGTTAATCTCTGAGCACCTTTTCTTGTGCTTGGTGGCTCCATCCGAAGTATAGCTTCTATCTTGTTTGGATTTGCTTCAATTGCTTTTGTTGACAAAATACACCCAAGAAATTCCCCTTCTCCACTCCGAGGACACATTTCTCTGGGTTGAGCTTGAGACCGGCCTTCCTAAAATTGGCAAATGTTTCTTATAAGTCAGCAATGTGGTTTTCTTGCTTTGTGCTTTTTACTATGATGTCATCGACATATGTCAGAACATTCCTGTCAATCTAAGAGCTAAGGACTTTGGCAGTCATTCTGCTGAAGCTTCCCCCGACATTCTTGAGCCCCTCAGGCATCCGAAGGTAGCAGTAGGTCCCACTAGGGGATATGAAGCTTGTCTTAGGCTCATCTTCCTTCTTCATCCGAAGGTAGCAGTAGGTCCCACTAGGGGATATGAGCTCCAAAGTGGCTGCTGCATCCACAAGGGAGTCTATTCTTAGTAAGGGGAACTCATCTTTCGGACACACTTTGTTGAGATCCGTAAAATCGATGCACATTCTCCACTTCCCATAAGCCTTTTTCACCATCACAATATTGGCTAGCCACTATAGATATGTAACCTATCTGATTACTCCGGCACTCAGGAATCTCTTGACTTTGTTTCTTGCACCTTTGGTTTTGTCATCGGACATCTTCTGAAGCTTCTGCTTCCTTGGCTTGATAGCCAGATCTACATTGAGTGAGTGTTCGATGACATCTCTGTTGACACCACAAAGATCATTGGCTGACCAAGCAAAGACATCATTGTTGTTGAACAGTAACTTCTGGGCCATGCGCAGTGTTGCCTCGAGTCGCGGCACCGGTTCCATAGTCGAGAAGGCGCAGCGCTGGCGCAAGTGGCGCTGCAGTTTTTTTGCACGTAGTAACCGGCGTGCCGGTTCCATGACGTGTGGGCCTGGTCCTCCATGCTGGATGCGTCGAAGTTGAAAGGGTGCGCCCCCTTGGTGCAGTTGCATGCCGCCTGCATGGCGGTCTGCCCTTTCACCCGCTGGTTTGGGCGAAGACGGAGGAATGCTTGTAACCGCTGGGCGGTTACATGCTCCACGCGCGGCGGTTTGGCTTCTTCTGTCCTAAGGAAGCTCGCATGACGCGTGGGACCCACTCCCCGTGTCGTAGGGGGAAGACCTTGGAGCGTGTTGGTGAAGACTCCGTCTTCGACGGCTGAGGACACAAGTGGGGAGAGTCGCCTTTAAAAGGAGGGTGACCCCCTTAGATGGCAACCATGTCTTCGCACTCCCTTCATGCATCGCGTCCTTCCACCTTCCGAGCCCCCGGATGGGGAGCGCTTGCGTCGCTTTTGTCTTGTTGTGGAAGGAGCGCAACCTTGTGGAGGTTGGTACCTTTCAGCCATCGCTCGACTTCAAGGATTTTCGTCAAGCAGCCCCGCCGCCTTCCCCCACCAATGGGCAATTTGGTGGAGAGAAGCGGGCCGGGCTGCAGCCTCCGCCCCGCCCTCAGCTTCAAGGATTTTCGTCATCCGGGCTGAGACGGAGGAGCGCACCGAGCAGGGGGTTGCCTCCGCGTGGGTCGGTAACCCTTTTCTTCCCCTAGTGTTTGGGGGAGAAAGGCGTCCTCCAGTCCCACGGAGGCTTCCTTCAGCCATGCCGGGGAAGGCGAACTGCTGCTGCCCAGCGAGGGTGCAACATTCCATCCTCTGTCCGGGCGATGGTCGCGCTGCGTACGGGCCGGCCATGTTCAGGTCTTCCCCGCGCCGACAGTCGTGCCAGAGGGTTTCCCAGCACGTCGTGCACCGCGAGGGCGGTGCTCATGTTCTGGGGCTGCCTCGGCGAGGGTGGGAGCGAGGACCTGCCGGTGCGCTTTGGGGCGGCCGGCGCCCGCTGGTGCGGTGTTGAGGTGGCAGCAGCCAGAGAAGGTTTCTCTACCGACGAGATCGCCAACTCCACCTGCACCCCTGGACCTCTGTCCCCCTGGCTTGAACGGCTGGTTCTCATCCTTTGTGGGCGAGAGCCTTTCTGCCGCAGTGTCTGCCCGGAAGCCGTTGCTGCAGCTGTCTTGCCGCCCGGGATGGAGGTCGTTGCTGCTGCTGTCAGAGCGGGTGGTGGTGAGCCGCTTGGAGTTCGTCGTCCCGCGGGCCTCTTGGTATGGAGGTTGTTCATACCCGCGGGAACGGAACCGGGGTCCCATTTGTAATGGCACCTTGAGTGCTGGCGTATGTTCATTGTGGCTGTCGGGGCCTGAACATTTGTGTATTTGGGCGTAAAGCCGTGTTTCTTCTCCATTTTGCGCACCAGAACTCGCCTGTCGGCTAGCTGGACCGCTTAACCAAGCGTGAGTTGCCCTGTGCGGAAGGTGACGAGTGAGGTATCCGTATCCCGGAGGCGTAGGAGTCCCTCGGCTCGATCGGCCTTGCCGCTTGAGGCTCCTCTTGCTTAGCGAAGGAAACCTCGGCTGCTCTATGACGAGCCGAAGCCGGAGGCAGCGGCGTCAGCATGGACAGAGGCGGAGTTGGCTGGAGAAGAAACTTCGTCGGCCCAGGAGTAGGGGACTTCCCAGGCCGACGAGGCGTCGCAGTGGCGGCTGGGACCTGGCCAGGTCGTCCGCTGGCGGGACCAACCCTGGAGTCGGGCTGCCGAGGCCATGAGCCGGGCTGGTGTCCTTAGGGGACAGCTGGCTGAGGCTACGGAGCGGCCGGTCAGGCCGACTGCTTGGGCCGGGTTCCTGGAGGAGACCCTGGTAGCGATGGCCCGGGCGTGATGCCGGCAGGTTCCTTCGGGGTGGAGATCCTCCGACCATGTCGTTGTTCGAGGCCGGGACGGATTCCGCCGAGGGTGGAGTCGATGCCGAGGGCGCTGCTGCTCCCCCTGCTGGCGTCTGAACCTGCAGGAACAGTTTATCTGTAGTGCACGTATGTTTTTCGCGGCCGCCGAGGCCCAAACATACCGTCGTCGTGTTGTAAAGTTGCGTTTCTTTTCCCCTTGTTTCGAGTATCAGGACTTGTTCGTCGGTAACAAAATCGTTTATCCGAGCACGAGTTACTTATCACAGAAGGTGATGAGTGAGGTATCCGTATCCCGGAGGCGTAGGAGTCCCTCGGCTCGGTCGGCCTTGCTTGCTTACGTGTACTCTTACTCGTCCGTAGGATTTTGTTATCGATATAGTCGAGACGGCACGAAAGATCGTTTCAGCAGAAGAAGTTTTCGAGCGTTAAGACTTGTTCGGACAGTGGAATCCCTTATCTGAGTCGCGAGTTACTTATCGTAGAAGGTGATGAGTGAGGTATCCGTATCCCGGAGGCGTAGGAGTCCCTCGGCTCAGTCGGCCTTGCCTGCTTATGTGTACTCCATCGTTTTCAGGACTCCACTATCGAAGTAGTCGAAAAGCACAAAAGATGTTCTGGCAGAAAGATTTTTTCCGAGGAAAATTTTGACGCAGAGGGGGTTCCCCCCTTCTAGCCCCCGAGGGAGGGTCGGGCTTTGCCGAGGCAAGGCTGACCCTTCCTTGAAGGTTAGACTTTGCTGGTGTATGTAAACGAGGTACATGAACAACTTGAAAACATCTTAAGGGTAGAAGCGACATAGCTGTCGGATGTTCCAAGCATTGCTGTAGTCCTCGCCTTGACTGTTAGCCAGCTTGTATGTTCCGGGCTTCAGAATCTTGGCGATGATGAATGGCCATTCCCAAGGGGGCGTGAGCTTGTGGCGCCCTCGGGCGTCTTGTCGTAGCTGAAGCACCAAGTCGCCCACCTGGAGGTCTCAGGACCAAACCCCTCGGGCGTGGTAGCGTCGCAGGGACTACTGATACCGCGCCGAGTGTAGTAAGGCCACGTCCTGAGCCTCTTCCAGCTGGTCTAGTGAGTCTTCTCGGTTGGTTCGATTGCTTTGGTCGTCGTACGCCCTCGTCCTCGGGGAACCGTATTCTAAGTCTGTGGGCAGGATAGCCTCGGCCCCATAGACTAGAAAGAACGGCGTGAAGCCCGTGGCTCGGCTCGGTGTTGTCCTCAAACTCCAGACCACCGAGGGGAGTTCCTTCATCCACCGCCTGCCGAACTTGTTGAGGTCGTTGTAGATCCTCGGCTTGAGCCCCTGTAGAATCATGCCGTTGGCACGCTCTACCTACCCATTCGTCATGGGGTGTGCTACAGCGGCCTAGTCCACCCGGATGTGGTGGTCCTCACAGAAGTCCAGGAACTTTCTGCCAGTGAACTGGGTGCTGTTGTCGGTGATGATGGAGTTCGGGACCCCGAAGCGATGGATGATGTTGGTGAAGAACGCCACCGCCTGTTCGGACCTGATGCTGTTTAGGGGTCGGACCTCAATCCACTTGGAGAATTTGTCGATGGCAACCAGCAGGTGCGTGAAGCCCTCGGGTGCCTTCTGCAAGGGACCGACGAGGTCCAGACCCCACAGGACAAATGGCCAGGTGATGAGTATTGTTTGCAGAGCCTAAGCGGGTAGGTGGGTCTGCTTTGCGTAGAATTGACACCCTTGGCAGGTGCGTACAATCCTAGTGGCGTCGGCCACCGCGGTCGGCCAGTAGAAACCCTATTGGAAGGCGTTTCCCATGAGGGGCCGAGGTGTTGCATGGTGACCGCAAGCCCCTGAGTGTATTTCTTGCAATAACTCCTGACCTTCGGCAATGGATATGCATCGTTGGAGGATGCCTAAGGGGCTGTGGTGGTAGAGCTCCTTTTCGTCACCCAGCAAGACGAACGACTTGGCGCGCCGCGCCAGTCGCCGAGCTTCGGCTCTGTCGAGGGGTAGCTCTCCTCGGTGGAGATATTGCAGGTATGGGGTCTGCTAGTCTCGATTAGGCGTGACCCCATTCCGCTCTTCCTCGACGCGCAGTGCCTCACCCTCGGGGGCTGAGGGTGCCTCGGGCTGAGCCGAGGGCGCCTCGGGCTGGGCCGAGGGCGCCTCGGGCAGAGCTGAGGCCTTCTCGGGCTCGGGCGTGTCGTCGGTCTTGAAGGAGGGTTGATGTAGGTCTCGGGAGAAGACGTCCGGAGGAACCATTGTTCGCCCCGAGGCTATCTTAGCCAGCTCGTCCGTAGTCTCGTTGTATCGTCGAGCGACGTGGTTGAGCTCGAGCCCGTAGAACTTGTCCTCTAGGCGCCGAACCTTGTCGCAGTAGGCTTCCATCTTTGGGTCGCGGCAGTGGGAGTTCTTCAAGACTTGGTCGATGACAAGCTGCAAGTCACCGCGAGCATCGAGGCGTCGGACCCCTAGCTCGATGGCAATGCGCAACCCGTTAACCAGAGCCTCATACTCGGCCACGTTGTTGGACGCCGGGAAATGGAGGCGCAACACGTAGCGGAGGTGCTTCCCGAGAGGTGAGATGAAGAGCAGGCCCACGCCCGCTCCTGTTTTTATCAGCGACCCGTCAAAAAACATAGTCCAGAGTTCCGGTTGGATCGGAGCTGTTGGAAGCTGGGTGTCGACCCATTCAGCCACGAAGTCCGCCAAGACTTGGGACTTGATGGCCTTCCGAGGGGCGAACGAGATTGTCTCGCCCATGATCTCCACCGCCCACTTTGCAACCCTACCCGAGGCCTCTCAGCACTGGATGATCTCCCCCAGGGGGAAGGATGACACCACAGTCACCAAATGAGACTCAAAGTAGTGTCGCAACTTTCGCTGTGTCAGAATCACCGCATACAACAGCTTCTGAATTTGCGGGTAGCGGATCTTAGTCTCGGACAGTACCTCACTGATGAAGTAAACCGGCCTCTGGGCGGGCAGTGCGTGCCCTTCTTCTCGTCTCTTGACCACAATCGCGGTGCTGACCACCTGAGTGGTAGCGGCGACGTAGATCAAGAGGGCTTCTCCGGCAGCGGGGGGCACCAGGATGGGCGCGCTTGTAAGGAGCGCCTTCAAGTTCCCAAGGGCTTCCTCAGCCTCGGAGGTCCAAGTAAAGCACTCGGTCTTCCTTAAGAGGCGATACAGGGGCAGACCTCTTTCGCCGAGGCGTGAGATGAAGCGGCTCAGAGCCGCAAGGCATCCCATGACCCTCTGTACTCCTTTCAAGTCCTTGATAGGCCCCATGTTGGTGATGGCCGCGATTTTCTCTGGGTTGACCTTGATGCCCCGCTCGGAGACGATGAACCCTAGGAGCATGCCTCGGGGGATTCTGAAGGCACACTTCTCGGGGTTGAGTTTTACACCTTTCGCTTTGAGACACTTGAATGTCGTTTCAAGGTCAGAGAGGAGGTCAGAGGCTTTCCTCGTCTTGACTACGATGTCATCGACGTAGGCCTCGACCGTTCGACCAATGTGTTCTCCGAACACGTGGTTCATGCACCTTTGGTATGTCGCACCTGCATTCCTCAAACCGAATGGCATGGTAACGTAGCAATACATGCCAAAGGATGTGATGAAAGAAGTCGCGAGCTGGTCGGACTCTTTCATCCTGATTTGGTGATACCCTGAGTAGGCATCGAGGAAAGACAGGGTTTCGCACCCAGCAGTGGAATGCACGATTTGATCGATGCGAGGCAGAGGGTAGGGAACTTTCGGACATGCTTTGTTTAGACCAGTGTAGTCTACACACATCCGCCATTTCCCACCTTTCTTTTTCACAAGCACAGGGTTGGCTAGCCATTCGGGATGGAATACCTCTTTGATGAACCCTGCAGCCAACAGCTTATGGATCTCCTCACCTATGGCTCTGCGTTTTTCTTCGTCGAATCGGCGCAGAGGCTGCTTCACGGGTCGGGCTCCAGCTCGGATATCCAGTGAGTGCTCGGCGACTTCCCTCGGTATGCCAGGCATGTTCGAGGGACTCCAAGCAAAAACCTCAGCGTTCGCGCGAAGAAAGTCGACGAGCACTGCTTCCTATTTGGGGTCGAGCTCGGAGCCGATCCGGATCTGCTTGGAGGCGTTGTTGCTGGGGTCGAGAGGGAGGACTTAACCGCCTCTGCTGGTTCGAAGTTGCCGGCGTGGCGCTTCGCATCTAGCACCTCCTTAGAGAGGTTTTCCATGTCGGTGATGAGGGCCTCGGATTCGGCGAGGGCCTCGGCGTACTCCACGCACTCCACGTCGCATTCGTACGCATGTCGGTACATGGGGCCGACGGTGATGACCCCGTTGGGGCCCGACATCTTGAGCTTGAGGTAGGTGTAGGTTGGTATGGCCATGAACTTGGCGTAACATGGTCTCCCCAGTACTGCGTGGTAGGTTCCTCGAAACCCGACCACCTCGAACGTGAGGGTTTCCTTTCGGATGTTGGAGGGAGTCCCGAAGCAGATGGGCAGATCGAGTTGTCCAAGGGGCTGGACGCGCTTCCCGGGAATGATCCCATGAAAGGGCGCCGCGCAGGCCCGGATCGAGGAAAGATCGATCTGCAAGAGCCTGAGGGTGTCGGTGTAGATGATGTTGAGGCTGCTGTCTCCGCCCATGAGGACCTTGGTAAGCCTGACATTGCCGATGACGGGATCCATAACGAGCAGGTACTTCCCCGGGCTCGGCACGCGGTCGGGGTGGTCGTCTTGGTTGAAGGTGATGGGCTTGTCAGACTAGTCTAGATAGACTGGCGCCGCCACCTTTACCGAGCAGACCTCCCGGCGCTCTTGCTTGCGGTGCCGAGCCGAGGCGTTTGCCACCCGCCCACCATAGATCATGAAGCAGTCATGGACCTCAGGGAACTCCTCTACCTTGTGAGCTTCCCTCTTGTCGTTGTCGGGGTCCCTACCACCTTCCTCCGGTGGCCCGGCCTTGTGGAAGTAGCGCCGAAGCATGATGCAATCCTCAAGGGTGTGCTTTACGAGACCCTGATGATAGGGGCACGACTCCTTGAGCATCTTGTCGAACAAGTTGGCGCCTCCGGGAGGTTTCCGAGGGTTCTTGTGCTCGACGGCGGTGACAAGGTCTGCGTCGGTGGCGTCGCGTTTCGCTTATGACTTCTTCTTGCCCTTCTTCCTTGTGCCGCGCTGAGCGGACGCTTCGGGGGCGTCATCTGGCTAGCGCCCCTGAGGCTGCTTGTCCTTCCGGAAGATGGCCTCGACTGCCTCCTGGCTAGAGGCGAACTTGGTGGCGATGTCCATCAGCTCGCTCGCCCTGGTGGGAGTCTTGTGACCCAGCTTGCTCACTAGGTCGCGGCAAGTGGTGCCGGCGAGGAACGCGCCGATGACATCGGAGTCAGTGATGTTGGGCAGCTCGGTGCGCTGCTTCGAAAATCGCCGGATGTAGTTCCGTAGGGATTCTCCCGGCTGCTGGCGGCAGCTTCGGAGATCCCAGGAGTTCCCAGGGCACACGTATGTGCCCTGGAAATTGCCGGCGAAGGCTTTGACCAGGTTGTCCCAGTTGGAGATCTGCGCAGGAGGCAGATGTTCCAGCCAGGCTCGGGCGGCGTCGGAGAGGAACAGGGGGAGGTTGCGGATGATGAGGTTGTCATTGTCTGTTCCACCCAGCTGATAGGCCAGCCGGTAGGCCGCGAGCCACAGTTCAGGCCTCGTTTCCCCCGAGTACTTGGTGATGGTAGTCGGGGCCCGGAACTGGGTCGGGAACGGCGCCCGTCGTATGGCCCGGCTGAAAGCTTGTGGACCGGGTGGCTCGGGCGAAGGGCTCCGATCCTCCCCGCTGTCATAGCGCCCCCACGCCTGGGGTGGTAGCCTCGGCGCACCCTCTCATCGAGGTGTGCTCGACGGTCGCGGCGATGGTGCTCGTTGCCGAGGTGGCCCGGGGCCGCAGGCGCTGTGTCCCGCGTGCGCCCAGTGTGGACCGAGGCCTCCCGCATGAATCGGGAAGTCACGGCGCGATGCTCCGGGGGGTATCCCTGCCTTCGGGAGGCAGAGCTTTCGGCCCGTCGGACCGTGGCATCCTCCAGGAGATTCCTGAGTTCTCCCTGTATACGTCGCCCCTCGGCGGTGGATGGTTCTGGCATCGCTCGGAGCAGTATTGCTACCGCAGCCAGGTTCTGGCCGACCCCACTGGAAGCCGGGGGCAGCCTTGCCCTAGCGTCGTCGGCGATGCGGCGCTGGACATCCTGGGCCAGATGACATACTTCTCCAGCCGGTGCTCGGCCTGTCCGCTCCTACCCGATGTTCTACCGGAGCTGCACAAGTTGTCCTGCCTCCTCGTCGAGCCTGGCCTGCATCTCGTGGATTTGCTCGAGCTGTGTGTCTTGACCCCCGTAAAGACTGGGACCACAGCTAGCTCCTGAAGGATGTCAACGCGAGGCGCAGGCCTAGAGGGATCACCGTCCTCCGGCATACCAAGGTAGTTGCCTTCGTCGAGACCCTCTAGATCGACGTGGAAACATTCGTGACTTGGGCCATAGTCCTTGTCGCCAAGGCTGTGGCTATCATCGGAGCAATCGGAGAGGCAGTAGTCACATGCGGTCATGAAGTCCCGCATGGCACTAGAGTTACCGAGCCCGGAGAAATCCCAACCAGAGTCGGGCTCATCGTCTTCCTCGGAACCCGGGGGCCCGTAGGTCGAGACGGCCGTCAATCTGTCCCAGGTTGACCACATGTGGTACCCCGGGAGGTTTGGATATGCCTTTATGAAAGCGTCCACCGAAGCGGGGTCGCTTGGTGGGTTGAAGCTGAATCTAAAAGGCACTGGATAGGAAACGGACGGTACCTCTTGATCGATGGACGGTGACGGAGTCGCGTAGGGGACGGACTGCGCCGTTATCTCAGGTACAAGGCTGACGCCCAGCAAGTCCTTCGCGAGCGTGCTGGCGTCGCCCGTCGTATGCTTGGGGTTGGCATGTTGCGGGGAAACGACGCTCGTCTTTGTCTCAGGCGCGAGGTCAACGCCTGACGTATCCCCTGTTGGGGCGCCGGTGCCGTCGACTCGCTCGACAGCCAACGAGGTGCCGCCTTCTGCTTGGCCATGCCTGACCCGTCTCCTCCTCCGTCGGCGGGGAAGGTGACGGGACAGACCCGGATGTCGCTCTTCCGCCACATGGGGAAGACGTCGTCGATTCCGCCGCCGGCAGGCGGGCTGACGGCCGCCATTGTCGTTGTCGCGCGGCAGAGGAAGGAGTATCATGTCGTAGCTGCCGTTGAGGGACATGAACTCGAGACTCCCGAAACAGAGCTTCGTCCCGGGTTGAAGAAGTTTCTGGAGACTCCCCATCTGGAGCTTGACGGAAAGTTGTTCGTCAACACGCAGCAGGCCCCTACCTGGCGCGCCAACTGTCGGCGTTTTGACCTCGGGGGGTCCCTGGACCGACGAGTAAATTGTCGTTGCGTGTCCCAGCCCAGATGGGTCGACACGAGACGGAGACACAAGGGGGGAAAACAGTGAGGGAAAACCCGCGGCCTCGTGTTGTCCAGCGCCCAGGACGGATGCGCTTGCAGTAGGGGGTTTCAAGTGTTCGCGGGGGAGAGAGACTGAGAGGGGGCGTTAGGCTGCCCGTTCTCCCGCGCGGCCACCTCCTCTGTATGAGAGTCCTGGACCTTCCTTTTATAGGCGTAAGGAGAGGGTCCAGGTGTACAACGGGGGGTGTAGTAGTGTGCTAACGTGTCTAGCAGAGAGGAGCTAGAGCCCTATGTACGTGCCGATGTGGCTGTCGGAGAGGTGTTGGAGCCCTGTTCATGTGGCGTCGTGGCCGTCGGAGGAGCGCTTGAGCCCTGTAGAAGCACAGTTGTCGGGGATGTTGGATCCTTGCTGACGTATCCTTGCTTCCGTAGGGGGCTGAGAACCACCGTTGTCATGGAGCACGCGGGGTGCCATCATTACTTGTTTTACCGGGGCGAGCCAGATGGTACGCCAGTCTTGTTCCCCGTAGCTTGGGCTAGCTAGGGGTAGGGTAATGATGGCCTCCTTTTGTTGGCGTGGTCGGTCTGAGCGAGGTGGTGACTCCTCCGAGGTCGAGGCTGAGTCCAAGCCCTGGGGTCGGGCGAGGCGGAGACCGTCTTCCGGAGTTGAGGATGAGTCCGAGCCCTGGGGTCGGGCGAGGCAGAGATCATCTTCCGGAGTTGAGGCTGAGTCCGAGCCCGGGGGTCGGGCGAGGTGAAGATCATCATCCGAGGTGAGGTCGTGTCCGAGCCCTAGGGTCGGGCGAGGCGGAGATCATCGCCCAAGGCGAGGTCGAGTCCGAGCCCTGGGGTCGAGCGAGGTGGAGATTCCTATGGCGCCCGAGGCTGGACTTGGTTGCTGTCAGCCTCACCCTGGCGGGTGGCGCAGCAGTCGGAGCAGCGCAGGCGGCGCTGTTTTCCTATCAGGTCAGTTAGTGGAGGGGCGAAGTGACTACGGTCACTTCGGTCTTGTCGACTGGAAAGCGCGTGTTAGGATAAGGTGTCAGGCGATCCTTGCATTGAATGCTCCTGCGATCCGGTCGGCTTAGCGAGGCGATCTGACCAAGGTTGCTTCTTCGTGAAGCCTGCCCGAGCTGGGCCTCGGGCGAGTCGAAGGTGCGCCCGTTGCTTGAGGAGACCCTCGGGCGAGGTGTGAATCTGCCTTGGTCTTCCGTTCCTGCCCGAGGCTGGGCTCAGGCGAGGCGAGATCGTATCCCTTGGGTGGACGGAGCCTTAACCGGAATTGCGCCCATCAGCCCTTTGCAGCTTTGTGCTGATGGGGGTTACCAGCTGAGATTAGGAGCCTTGGGGGTACCCCTAATTACGGTCCCCGACAATAGAGATGATTAATGTAATCCATTGGCTCATTCACATATGTATTTCATAATGTACACATGAACATCAACAAAATTTATATTACATTGATACCTTTGGACTGTTCGAAGGTGCAGACGCAAAAGCGATTACAATCCACCCTGAACAATACGGGGGTACTATTCACCTATTTATAGACACGGAGCGCAGCCCGGGTAAAAGTACATTTATAACCTTAACATTTGTTCTTAATCGTAACATAAATTACTAGAGACTAGCTAATCTTTTCCTCCTCGGTTTGGTCTAAGCCAAAGCTTGTGACAGCTTCGGTGCTCGCCATGGTTGCTTCCAAACAAGATCTTCGTCTCGAGGACCTTCGACAGAGAGAGAGAGTCCTCAAAATCACTTTGCCGATGATGTCTTTGTCTTGAGGACCTTCGGTGGAGAAGAAGACCCCCAACAATATATTTTTCATTGTTATTGTAATGTATTTTTTTACTAATTTTCAAACTGCTATTTAAATATATGTGGAGCCTTTTTTATTGTCATCATAAAGTATGTTGATCGCCCTCCACTTAATCCGAAGTGTGTAACCATCGAGTCTAAGGCAGGAGGTACATCCCACGGTTAATGGTAGCCTGTAACACTCCCAACAGTTCTACTTGTTACAAAATATAGTGCGCATGTCATCAACCCCTCTCCTGACAGTTATTCCCAAGGGACATACCCCTTGTGAACCACTGTATACACTTGTATATAAATAGTCTTGTCAATGTCATAAACAAGAGTTCTGTCATTTGTGATTCTGTCTGTCACTTTCTCACTTCTCTCAAACATTGTTGCCACTGAGTTTACAACACATTATCAGCACTGCTTAAGAAATTAGAGGAAAAAAGGGGGAAGAACACATGCTGTTCTTGACAAAAACAGAGGCAACAGTCTCCAAATCGACAGGAAAGGTATGGACCAAACCATTTCCCTTCGCATCCGTCGTATGCGTGAAGTTCTCCATGTTGTTGATGACACACTGTTGGAGGCATTCGCTGCTGGGCAAGACGCAGCGATCCCACCAGTGCATGCCATCCCTGAACGCCACGTGTAAGTGCAAAATGTGCATTTCTGAGTGGTCCACGGATGGACAGCGGTCGTACCGCTGCCGGTGGTGGAGTGCGGCCTCCACACTGTGTACCCGTGTAACACCCGGCTTTAAGGAACAAAGCCAGGTGCATCTCATACATGCGCCAAGAAGACAACATATATAATAACAGAGTGCATAGAGATAAATGTCACAATAATCAGAGTATTTATTACATAGCGGAAGACTTATTACAAAATAAAATAATAAAAATAAAACGAACTAAGGATCGTTGGCGCCAATGTCAACTGAGAAACGCCACCTAGATCGAATCATACTCCTCGCCTGACGGCTCCTCCTGAACCACCTGATTCTTCTCCTGTGGGGGGGGGTGTGAGACAGCAAGGGTGAGCTCACACATGTTCATCGCTCAACAAGTTGTGGGGAATAATGTGACATGAACTCACCAAAGGTGGGAGATCATGAAGTGTAAGGCTGATCAACAATAGAGGTTAAAGCTGAGCATTGCTTTTAAGTAGTTGGTCAAATTTTATTAGCAGTTACTAAGTGTAAGTGAATACCAAACCATAATAAAATAATAGAACAAAATTAATAACAGATCCCATGCAAATGCAAATGACAAATTGAGTTTAGGTTCCATAATTTAATCATCGGAGAGTCCTGAGCCGCTCATGACCGTGAGCTCGGCTAGTATACCAGTTTTACACTCTGCAGAGGTTGTACCCTTTACCCACAAGTCGTGTTTCCCATGTCGCCAGGGTTAGCTAGGCCCTTAGACACTACCGAGGTGAATGGCTAGGGATCCACTACGAGGCCTTTACAAAGTTCCACTAGTTTCCGAAAACCCGCTACAGTTTATGGAAAGTTCTAATGCAGGGTTCCTGGCTGACCGCCATCGCAGCAAAATCAACCAGGGACCTCCCTACACTGACCACTCCCCTACTGCCCTTGCCCCTTTCGGGTAAGGTAGTCTTCCACTAGCTTTCCTAATTAGTCAGCCAAGGGGTCCCATTCCTGCCTTGTGGTGGCACGTGGTTCTCAAGTTAAGCTCCATGTTCCAATTAACAATAACATAATGATCTTGACATGAACATAAATAGAATAACAAAATAACTGGAACATGGAAATAATGAAATATTAACCCAAAAACCACGTAAAGCAATAGCATAACTACCCATATGATTCAGGGGTAAACAAGGAGAAATGGATAAACAGACTAGGGTGACCTATTGGGTCCCATCAAAATTAAACCTATGCATGGTAAATGATTATAAAGAACATTATTGGGTAACAAAAGTGAATCAAGGGCACAACTTGCCTGGCACTTGAGAATCCAGGTACCAACTTGCTTTTCAGATGACACGTGTCCTCGCGCTAGTCGTAGCAATACAAACAAACATGGTATAGATAAAATTAACATCACACCAAACATAAGAACAAACTAAATAATAATTATTTACGCGCTGCTACGAGACTAACGCAACTTGAACGGATCGAATCGGAGTTAAAACGGAGAAGTTATGAATTTCTAATGATTTTATGTGTTTGATACAAGATTAAATAGGATATAAATTTTATTGTAACATTCATGTCAAAACAGTGGTACTATTTGATAAACAATACTATTATAAAAATATAGGAACTAGAATGAACTAATTCGGATTTAATATGGATTTTCTAGGGGTTAAACAAATTCTAGCATTTATTTTCACATTAAAAATCATTTCCTAATCACTTTTACTGAATTTTATATTTTTCTGGACCGGGCACAAGATAACCAGAGAAGGCAGGGGTCACAGCGCAAATAAACCCTAGACTCAAAACACTATTCCCTGGACTGCGGGTTACTTTCTATTAAGTTCGAGGGTTCATATGTAAAAGTTGCATGGCGAAAGGGTATGAAGGGATATCAACCGCCAGATCTGATCTAAGCGGTCCAGATTAGATCGGGTTTTTAAACGAACCGGTAGGCACAACCGCCATTGATCCCAAGATCTACGGATCAGATTTAATTGAACGATACCTAGGCGCGACCCTCCGATCTAGATCGGACGGCCCCGATTAAGTCCCCACAGAAACGAACCGGTACTAAATCCTAACCCTCGACTAGACGATCAACGACTCTAGGCTCTTCTTCTTCCCTCTGACTCCGGACGGCGCCACACCACACCGAGATGGTGCAATCTCTGGGTGAGCCGGTGGGCAACAGCCCCAGCATGTGGATCAAGGCGTGAACCGTGACAGCGCATAGCGAAGATAATGGAGAACTACAGGAATGTGCTCTTACTGGCGATTGAGGCGTAGTTCGGCCGCGTGACGTGACGGTGCTTCTTCATCACCGCCGGTGAGGTTCTGCTTCTTTGTCTCCGTGATGTTGCGGACGATTCCCCCACTCTGAATCAGGGAGACGTCGTGGGCCATCCCCCATGCTTTGACGTCGAAAAACCCATGCCCTCCTCTCGGTTTCCTGCGCTCACCCGCGATCAAACCCACTCCCTCCTCCCATGGTTTCTCTCTCTTAATGGCTGCAATCCAGGCGGCGCACACCTGCCATTTTTTTTTCTGCTCCAGGTCAACTGCGACGGCCAACAACTAGGACCATCCGACTTATGGGCGAGCAGAGCGGTAGCACCGGAGAACCCGTTCTCCGTTTGACCAACGCCCACATCCAGAAGAATACGCGTATGCGAATACATCGTGGTCCCAGCCGTCAGTGGTGGTGGAGGTATAGGGGTGATGTCACCCATGACGCCTGGCTAACGCCAACCTCACTGAAGACCATTTTTTTATTCAGCGGCGCACAGGCTTGGCTATTGGGCCGCGTGAGATGAGGGAGAATGGGTCAACCGGTAGTTTGGGTCCATGCAGGAGCTTAATCTTCTTCTTTTTCTTTCTATTTTCCTTTTTCTTTTCTTTTCATATTTGAGTTCTTAAATTTGTATCCGCATTCGATTGTAAATCTTGAACTTGAACTAGATGTACTAGTCCAAGATGTTGATATGAAAGACACCTTTATTTATACATTTTCCTTACATTATATATATGGCCTTTCCTATTTTCCTATTTTCTTCTTCCCATTTCCAAATTCTAGGATTTAATTTAGGTTTAATCCCAAACTCTTCAACTCTTTATTATATTTTTATCCATGTTATTATTTTATTAAATGCACAAACAAAACTCCAATATGATGCATGGTTTTTTTTTGTCATTTGTTTGAATTAAACTCTAAATTTTGTGTATGCTCTTTTTATGATGCAAATGAGGCACATCAAATAAGGAAAACACTATATATTCCTTGTACACAATTTTGAGTATTACAAATCCTACCCCCCTTAAAAATAATCTCGTCCTCGAGATTTAAGAAGGACTAGGGAAAAGATGAGGAAAATCTATGCGAAGCTCTTCTTCTCTTTCCCATGTTAGCTTCATATTATCCATGGTGACTCCATTGAACTTCGCAAATCTATATCACCTTATTCCTTGCAACTCGAGTCAATATATCAAGAATCTTGATAGGATACTCCGAGTAAGTTAAATCTCCCTGAACACCGAGCTCTTCCATTGGTAACTGTTTCTCAGGGACACGGAGACACTTCTTAAGCTGAGACACATGGAATACATTATGCACATCAAATAGATTATCAGCTAGCTCAAGTTGATAGGCCATCTCTCCAACATGCCTAAAAACTCAGAATGGTCCAATATAGCGAGGGGAAAATTTGCCCTTAACTTTGAATCTCCTCATTCCACGAAGTGGTGACACCTTGAGGTACACATGATCACCTTCCTCAAATTCCAGTGGTCTTCTTCTATTATCAGCATAGCTCTTTTGCCTGGTTTGAGCTACCCTCAAATTCTCCCGAATTATACAGACTTGTTCTTCTGCCTCTTGAATAAGTTCAGGTCCAAAGAACTGTCTTCCTCTAGTCTGATCCAATATAGAGGAGTCCTGCATTTCCTATCGTATCGAGTCTCGAACAGTGACATCTTTTAGACTGGCCTGGTAACTATTATTATATGAGAACTCAGCATAAGGTAGACTCTTGTCCCAACTACTACCATGCTGAAGGGTACAAGCTCTCAACGTGTCCTCCCATACTTGATTAGTCCTTTCAGTCTGTCCATCAGTCTGAGGATGGTAGGTCAAACTAAAATTCAACTTTGTATCCATATTCTCATGAAAACTTTTCCAAAATCTGGGGGTAAACTGTGATCCTCTTATCCAAAATGATCTTCTTTGGTACACCGTGTAGAGACATAATCCAAGCCCTATATAACCCAGCCAATTGAGGACCTTTATAAGTAGTCTTGATCGGAATGAAGTGGGCCACTTTAGTCAATCTATTCACAATAACCCATATCGATTCATATCCTTTCGGGGTGCGAGGCAATCCAATAATGAAGTCCATACCAATCTCTTCTCACTACCAGTCGGGTATCTTTAATGGGTATAATAGTCCAGCTGGTCTTTGGTGTTCAGCATTAACTCTTTGACACGCATCGCACATAGCCACATGTGCAGCCACATCTCTCTTCAATCATATCACCAATACTTCTGCTTCAAATCCTGGTACAACTTGGTACTACCAGGATGAATAGAATAATCCAAGTCATGGGCTTCCTTTAAAATAGTTTCACGAAGGCTTTCAATCTTATGGACTCATATCCGATCCTTGAACCATACTATGCATTGCTCGTCTTCCGTAAATTCCGGAACTCGACCTTCAGTAATCAGATCCTTAATCTCTTGTATCTTAGCATTACCGATTTGTCCTTTTGCGGATTTCTTGCTCCAAGGTAGGTTCTACATCGATAATAACTCCTTCAGTGTTAACAACTATCCCCAGGTTAAGTCTCCTAAAATCCTTAACAATCTCATCGGGTAGCTGGGCAACAACAGCTGAATGAACATGCTCTTTGCAACTCAAGGCATCTGCAACCAAATTTGCCTTGCCCGGGTGATAGTGAATCTCCAAATCATAATCCTTAATAAGCTCCAACCAACGGTGTTGCCTAAGGTTGAGATCCTTCTGAGTGAATATGTACTTCAAACTCTTATGATTCGTGTATACTTGACACTCGGTTCCCATGACATAATGTCTCCATATCTTAAGTGCATGCACAACGACTGCCAATTCTAAGTCATGAGTGGGGTAGTTCAATTCATGTTTCCGCAACTGATGAGACGCATAGGCAATCACATGTCCTTCTTGCATGAGCACACATCCCAAGCCTTGGCCACATGCATCACAATAAATGTCAAATCCCTTCTGTAGATCTAGCATAACCAACACTGGTGGTTACATCAATCTTTTCTTTAATTGATCAAAGCTGTCTTGGCACTTCTCGTCCCACTTAAACTCCCTTCCCTTTTCCAGAAGCGAGGTCATAGGCTTAGCAATCTTAGAAAATCCTTCAATAAATATCCGATAATATCCTGCATGTCCCAAGAACTCCGAATCTCCGTAACTGTAGTGGGTATGCTTCACACCACTATCTCCTTGACTTTAGCAGGATCCACTGATATCCCTCCATTAGAAATGATATGTCCAAGGAATGGCACCTCGTCAATCCAGAACTCGCATTTACTGTACTTGGCGTAGAGTTGATTATCTCGTAGCTTCTGTAGCACCAATCTCAGATGTTCCTCATGATCACTATCACTCTTGGAATAAATAAAAATATCGTCCATGAAAACCACGACGAATCTGTCCAGATCATGCACCTTATTCTTCAGATCCATAAAATAGGTTGGTGCATTAGTTAGTCCAAATGACATAACAATGAACTCATATGAACCATATCAGGTCGAGAAATCCGTCTTGGGAATATCCGATGGCCTAATCTTTATTTGATGATAACCGATCGAAGATCAATCTTCGAGAATACCCTAGCATCTCTCATCCGAATAAATCCTTAATGCGGGGTAACAGGTACTTTTCTTCACAGTGACATCATTAAGGGTCCTATAATCCACGCACATCCCTTGTGATCCTTCTTTCTTCTGTACAAATACAACTGGTGCTCCACAAGGTGAAGAATTCAGACGAATATATCCAGCCTCTTGTAATTCCATTAATTGCTTCTTAAGTTCCTTTAGTTCTTCTACGGACATTCTGTATAGCCGTTTAGAAATAGGAGCAGTCTCAGGTAAGAGATCAATGACCAACTCAACTTCCCTATACGGTGGCATCCCTGGTAACTCCTCTAGAAAGATATCCGAAAAAATTCTTAACCACACGGATGTTGTCACCAACAAACTTCCCATCGACTAAGAATGACGCTAGTCCGATGGTGGTAGTTACTGAAATCTCAACTTCGAATCTTTCTCCTTTGGCACTGGTGAGTTCTAAGGTTCCCTTAGCCCAGTGTATAAACTGTCCTTGCCTTTCTTAACCATGACATACCAAGGACCAAGTCTATACTGCTCTCTTCTAACAGTATAGGGGCAGCCCATCTGGGTTAGAAACACATGGAAAGAAGGAAGATTTGTAGACAAGGCGAGTAATTACGAGAAATGTTACTGTGGGGGATTTATTAGCTAAGTAGATTAGTGTGTTATCCACTAAAGCTAATACATTACCTTATGGGGGTACATGCTAAGATGCCCGTCTATACTATTTCAATCAATCAAAGAAGCAAATCAAGCATTTATCATCAGAACAATCAATCAACATTTTTTTAAATATAGAAAATAGTTTTGATTTTGTCTTAGGCTTCCTATCTCTTAAAAATATTATTAGGGGTAAGGATTCCAAGGTGTGAAATCCATCTTGTCTTGGAGTAGAAAAGATAAGATTAAGCAGAGTAGAACAGTAGAAGGTGAGACAGGATCAAGATAAGTATAGAGAGAATCCGAGTAAGGTAAGTATAGAATGAATCAGAATAAGGTAAGTAGGTAAGGGTTTTGTCCATTGCTATCTAGGTTTCGTCCTACAGTCAACATTTCCTCTGATACCACTTCTGTAACACCCGGCTTTAAGGAACAAAGCCAGGTGCATCTCATACATGCGCCAAGAAGACAACATATATAATAACAGAGTGCATAGAGATAAATGTCACAATAATCAGAGTATTTATTACATAGCGGAAGACTTATTACAAAATAAAATAATAAAAATAAAACGAACTAAGGATCGTTGGCGCTAATGTCAACTGAGAAACGCCACCTAGATCGAATCATACTCCTCGCCTGACGGCTCCTCCTGAACCACCTGATTCTTCTCCTGTGGGGGGGGGGGGTGTGAGACAGCAAGGGTGAGCTCACACATGTTCATCGCTCAACAAGTTGTGGGGAATAATGTGACATGAACTCACCAAAGGTGGGAGATCATGAAGTGTAAGGCTGATCAACAATGGAGGTTAAAGCTGAGCATTGCTTTTAAGTAGTTGGTCAAATTTTATTAGCAGTTACTAAGTGTAAGTGAATACCAAACCATAATAAAATAATAGAACAAAATTAATAACAGATCCCATGCAAATGCAAAGGACAAATTGAGTTTAGGTTCCATAATTTAATCATCGGAGAGTCCTGAGCCGCTCATGACCGTGAGCTCGGCTAGTATACCAGTTTTACACTCTGCAGAGGTTGTACCCTTTACCCACAAGTCATGTTTCCCATGTCGCCAGGGTTAGCTAGGCCCTTAGACACTACCGAGGTGAATGGCTAGGGATCCACTACGAGGCCTTTACAAAGTTCCACTAGCTTCCGAAAACCCGCTACAGTTTATGGAAAGTTCCAATGCAGGGTTCCTGGCTGACCGCCATCGCAGCAAAATCAACCAGGGACCTCCCTACACTGACCACTCCCCTACTGCCCTTGCCCCTTTCGGGTAAGGTAGTCTTCCACTAGCTTTCCTAATTAGTCAGCCAAGGGGTCCCATTCCTCCCTTGTGGTGGCACGTGGTTCTCAAGTTAAGCTCCATGTTCCAATTAACAATAACATAATGATCTTGACATGAACATAAATAGAATAACAAAATAACTGGAACATGGAAATAATGAAATATTAACCCAAAAACCACGTAAAGCAATAGCATAACTACCCATATGATTCAGGGGTAAACAAGGAGAAATGGATAAACAGACTAGGGTGACCTATTGGGTCCCATCAAAATTAAACCTATGCATGGTAAATGATTATAAAGAACATTATTGGGTAACAAAAGTGAATCAAGGGCACAACTTGCCTGGCACTTGAGAATCCAGGTACCAACTTGCTTTTCAGATGACACGTGTCCTCGCGCTAGTCGTAGCAAACAAACAAACATGGTATAGATAAAATTAACATCACACCAAACATAAGAACAAACTAAATAATAATTATTTACGCGCTGCTACGAGACTAACGCAACTTGAACGGATCGAATCGGAGTTAAAACGGAGAAGTTATGAATTTCTAATGATTTTATGTGTTTGATACAAGATTAAATAGGATATAAATTTTATTGTAACATTCATGTCAAAACAGTGGTACTATTTGATAAACAATACTATTATAAAAATATAGGAACTAGAATGAACTAATTCGGATTTAATATGGATTTTCTAGGGGTTAAACAAATTCTAGCATTTATTTTCACATTAAAAATCATTTCCTAATCACTTTTACTGAATTTTATATTTTTCTGGACCGGGCACAAGATAACCAGAGAAGGCAGGGGTCACAGCGCAAATAAACCCTAGACTCAAAACACTATTCCCTGGACTGCGGGTTACTTTCTATTAAGTTCGAGGGTTCATATGTAAAAGTTGCATGGCGAAAGGGTATGAAGGGATATCAACCGCCAGATCTGATCTAAGCGGTCCAGATTAGATCGGGTTTTTAAACGAACCGGTAGGCACAACCGCCATTGATCCCAAGATCTACGGATCAGATTTAATTGAACGATACCTAGGCGCGACCCTCCGATCTAGATCGGACGGCCCCGATTAAGTCCCCACAGAAACGAACCGGTACTAAATCCTAACCCTCGACTAGACGATCAACGACTCTAGGCTCTTCTTCTTCCCTCTGACTCCGGACGGCGCCACACCACACCGAGATGGTGCAATCTCTGGGTGAGCCGGTGGGCAACAGCCCCAGCATGTGGATCAAGGCGTGAACCGTGACAGCGCATAGCGAAGATAATGGAGAACTGCAGGAATGTGCTCTTACTGGCGATTGAGGCGTAGTTCGGCCGCGTGACGTGACGGTGCTTCTTCATCACCGCCGGTGAGGTTCTGCTTCTTTGTCTCCGTGATGTTGCGGACGATTCCCCCACTCTGAATCAGGGAGACGTCGTGGGCCATCCCCCATGCTTTGACGTCGAAAAACCCATGCCCTCCTCTCGGTTTCCTGCGCTCACCCGCGATCAAACCCACTCCCTCCTCCCATGGTTTCTCTCTCTTAATGGCTGCAATCCAGGCGGCGCACACCTGCCATTTTTTTTTCTGCTCCAGGTCAACTGCGACGGCCAACAACTAGGACCATCCGACTTATGGGCGAGCAGAGCGGTAGCACCGGAGAACCCGTTCTCCGTTTGACCAACGCCCACATCCAGAAGAATACGCGTATGCGAATACATCGTGGTCCCAGCCGTCAGTGGTGGTGGAGGTATAGGGGTGATGCCACCCATGACGCCTGGCTAACGCCAACCTCACTGAAGACCATTTTTTTATTCAGCGGCGCACAGGCTTGGCTATTGGGCCGCGTGAGATGAGGGAGAATGGGTCAACCGGTAGTTTGGGTCCATGCAGGAGCTTAATCTTCTTCTTTTTCTTTCTATTTTCCTTTTTCTTTTCTTTTCATATTTGAGTTCTTAAATTTGTATCCGCATTCGATTGTAAATCTTGAACTTGAACTAGATGTACTAGTCCAAGATGTTGATATGAAAGACACCTTTATTTATACATTTTCCTTACATTATATATATGGCCTTTCCTATTTTCCTATTTTCTTCTTCCCATTTCCAAATTCTAGGATTTAATTTAGGTTTAATCCCAAACTCTTCAACTCTTTATTATATTTTTATCCATGTTATTATTTTATTAAATGCACAAACAAAACTCCAATATGATGCATGGTTTTTTTTTTGTCATTTGTTTGAATTAAACTCTAAATTTTGTGTATGCTCTTTTTATGATGCAAATGAGGCACATCAAATAAGGAAAACACTATATATTCCTTGTACACAATTTTGAGTATTACAACCCGTCACCACCGATGCCGGTGGGTGATGCGGAGTCGTCGGAAACCGCCCCGATGGATGTCAATCTGGTAGCACCACCGCCTCCTCCACCCACTGCAGGGGCATTTGGGCGTCGTTTCCCAACTCCGCCCACGTCGATGGTTGTCGAGACCATTGCTGCTCGTCGTGGACAACCTCCTCGCGTCGTCGCCGCTCCACGCAGACGCGTTATCTTCACTGGCCACCACCCAAACAAGGTGGCCCCATCTTCCTCCTCCAATGGGAGGGCCTAATGGCCCTCGATCTGGCCAGTGGCGGTTACCGCTATGACGGCTGGTTGGGGGGAGGAGTGGGGGAGCAGCGCGGCCCCTGCGTAGGCACGGACGGAGCGCCGCTACGCGGGCGTGGTCGGCCCCGGCGCACGTACGAGCGCTCGGCCCCGTGGGCACCGAGCGGCAGCGCCCGACGAACACGTGCGGCTCAGCATAGCCCGCGACCTCGATGCGTGAGGCTCGGCGCCGCCCACGCCCACATCGGCAAGCGGCTCGGCGCGGCCCCCACGGCCGTGTGTCGGTGTGCACGCCGGCACGGGCGTGACCCACAACGCCCCGCGTGGACATCTGGCATCAGGCGTTGGTGGCTCCTCGCGCACGAGCTCCAAGGCATGGTGAGAGCGCTGCTCAAGCGGCAGCACGGCGTGGCCACCGACCGACGACGCGTAGGGGCAGAGCTCCCTGTGGAGGCAGTGTGTCTCCCTGTTGCCGTGGGCAACGGATCCGACCGGGCGCGGCGTGGCTCCCTGAGCCTGGCGGCGGTGGTCGGCCCCTAGAGTATCTTGGCGGCGACGGCTGAAGAGCTTGGGGGCGATTAGGGTTTGAAACCCCAGCCGCCCCATTTATAATGGGCGTGTTGGCCCCCTGGTCGGCCGCCTGGGCCGACCGGCTTGGCTGGCATGCTGGCCACCAGGCCGCTGCCTGGCCCGTCTGGCACGCCGCCTGGGCCACTCCCATGGGCCTAGAATAGCCAGTTTATCATTTTAATTATGAATTTAGTATAGAACTGAGCTTTTATATGTATTTTCAGTTATAACTTGTGTTAGAAGTCTAAATTCATTATGTAGACTGCAGATTGCTACATATATTGTACATATTTGTCTGTTTTATTACGAATATAGCATACTTTAGTTTGTGAATTATTTTTGTTTTTTACATTTATAATTCACATATCTCTACTTGCTATTATCTTCACATTCTTTTCTATTTGCATACAAATATAACAATTATTAAGTTCATACTTAATAATATTCATGCAAAATAAAATTACATTATTTTAGATTAATAGCATAGGAGATAGAGTCCTAAGCATTGGCTGCGCTAAATTCTTTTATAGGGTTTATAACAGAAATCCCTACAGGCTCTTTTGCAAATTTTACACCGCGAAGAGGTATCCCTGGATATGGACCATCGGATCCAACACTTGCGGCAGAGATTAGATCCCGTCGCATATGAGTCAGCAGGCAACCTGAACCGTAGATCAAATCTCTAGGCACCAAATTCAATACCCTAGAATCACTTGTCATCTGTCCGATCTAAATTGGACGACTCTCATCTCCCCAACTTGAATCGGTATCCATCTCTTAATCTATGCCGCTCATCAACAGATCGACGCTCCAGGGTCCATCTTCATCCTCTGGCCGAGCAAGGCGGCGATTGCCCCCACCATGACCCGGTGGCGGATCACCGGCGCACAGCCAACCCATGCCTCGACTTGCTAATCACCACTCGTCCCTCTATTCGCTACGCTAGGATTACACGATCATAGTGGCGGCCAAGGTACCCATGGGGGTGGCACAACCATTGTGGCCCACGACGAATCCCAGAGCCGCGGCGGCGTTTAACAATGATGAGAAATTCTCGATCCCATATGGCCTAATCCTTCCTATCCATCGATCCAATATTCTGCTAACATGATGACGAGGTGCTAGAACAACTCTTTCCGGTGGAGGAGTGTGAAGGGGTCCAGACGACGTGAGGAGCGGCTTGGCGGAGAAGACGACTCCGTCGAGAAATTCCACCCGCACTGTCCCGCCTTCACCCACAATCGGTGACGCCCGTGTTCAGGGTGCCCCGGGAGTTACTCAATGCGCCCACCGGGCACGAAGGGGGGATCCCTCATGCCGGCAAGCGACGATGCCTCGCTGCTCCACCTGCGGCACTCGGCTAACGGACCACAGCAGTCGCAAATTATCGCGGTCATTGCAACGAGACGTGGCACAAGGTATGGCGAAGATAGTGGTGCGCGGAGATCTATGTAAGCCGGCTAGGCAGCCACTTTCCTGAGATCACCGCTGATTTGAGCTGGCAGCAGCCAAGTCCCGCCCGAGCGCCCGAATCGGAAGGGAACGGTTCGACACGGCGGTCCTACGTGACAATCACATAGAATGTTAGCTACGATGGCGCGCTCGATGGATGTAGTACCTGGTCAGATGAGTGACGAGATGGCCCCACAAGTCTGTGTCGGTGCTGCTAGCACGATGGTGGGCTGAGTTCTGGGCCGAATGTGCGCGGGAAACGGAGATGTGGGCCGAAAGGAGGAGTTTTGGCCCAGGTGCCCTTGTAATTTCCTTCCTATTTTCTGTTTTTGTTTTCATTTTATATTCAAATCTAGAATTTGAATTCAAACCATGTAACAAAATTTGTATCCCATTTAAATATTCAACTTAAACATACTAGTGTGGGATGAATTTATTTATCTATGGATTCATTTTGTTTTTCATAGTATTTCTTTCCTTCTTTTCCCTCTCTATTTTCAAACCTTAATTTCAATTTGGGGTTCAACCACATCTCAAGTTATTATTATATTTTTATTAATAATATTGTGACCATTGTTTAATGCACAAACAAAACTCCAATATGATGCATGGCTTTTCTTTTTTTTTTGTGTTTTAGTAAAGAGTTATTCTCTTTAATTATGTTTAGTCACATGTGTTGGATTAATGGGCTAAGCCCAATTGAGAAATTCAATTAAATCCTAGAAAATCTCTAAAGCCCATGTATGGGTATGGCTAGGGAATGGTGGAACAATTAGTACCATATTGCTAGTCCAAGTGGAGTGGAAGTAGTTTAAATATGGAGGCTACACTCACTCATCAAGTCATGGATGAGAGGAGAGAGTATGGAGAACCACACGTGCGCGCTTGCTCGCCTCGTCTCGCCTAGCCGGGCCGGGGCAGGGCGAAGGGCGCGGGCACACGACATGCGCGTGAATGGTCTGCCGAAATCCGGCCCTCACCTTGCGGGGGCGCGACTTCCTTTTGCCGTTTTATTTTTTGGTTGCTTGGCTGTTAAGTTTAGAATCCTAACCGATCGCTATAAGGATCTGAATAGAACGCGAGTCTTTCACGTGTAGATCAGATCACGAATAGTTATCAGTTCGCGGACTCGGCCCTATATAAGGCGCCTCGCAGCCAGCATCAAACCGATCCCAATACAAGTTAGGTTTTCACCTCTGCTCACAATTGCGCCGCTGAAAGTCGCCTAGAGGGGGGTGAATAGGCAAAACCTGAGATTTATAAACTTAAACACACACTAAAAGCCAGGGTTAGCATTAGAATTAAATTCAAGTCCGAAAGATTATTTCTCTTGCTAGGAGTTGCTCAAAGAGTGTGGATGACGTATGGGAGCAAGCTCAAGTTAATACTAGCAAGGAAATGTTAGAGAGAGGAAAGAGGGCAAACAAATCAAGCGAGTAGACATGGTGATTTATTTTACCGAGGTTCGGTTCCAAAGAACCTAGTCGGCGTTGAGGATGCCACAAAGGCCGGGTCTATTTCAACCCTTTCCCTCTCTCTTAAACGGTCACTTAGACCGAGTGAGCCTTCTCCTTAATCACACGGGTTACTAAGACCCCATAAGGACCACCACACACTTGGTGTCTCTTGCTTAGCTTTACAATCACTTAGAAAAAGAGTGAGGAAGGAAGAAAGGCAATCCAAGCAACAAGAGCAACAAAAGAACACAAAACACCCTCTCTCAAGTCCCTAATGGAATTGAGTTGATTTGGAGGCTTGGAGAGGATTTGATCTATTGAGTGTGTCTTGGAGTGAAGTCTTTTGCTCTTGCAATGAATGGAATGTTCAGAATACTTGGATGCCAATGAATGAGGTGGTTGGGGGTATTTATAGCCCCCAACCACTTCCTAGCCGTTGGCAAGGGCTACTGGCGATGGGCCCACCGGGCAGTCACTGTGCACTGTCCGGTGCGCGCCACGTCAGCGCAACCATTAAGGTTTGGAGCAGTTGACCATTGGAGATGTTTGTCATCTTGCTGCATCGGATAGTCCGGTGACTTCTGACTTATGCACTCTGATTTCGGCCGTGGCACTGTCCATCACTGTAGCTCTGCACAGTCGACCGTTGGCGCGCAGGGAGCCGTTGCTCCGCTGGCACACCGGATAGTCTTGTGAATTATAGCGGAGCACGCCTCTGAATTCCAGAGAGTGACTGGTTGGAGACTGTACAGGCCTGGTGCACCGGACAGTGTCCGATGCACACCAAACAGTGTCTGGTGCGCCAAAAATCAGCACACTCAAGTCCTTTTTGCTCCAAATAAATTGTGTCCCCTAACAAAATTCTTTCTAGGTTTGTGTTGAGCCTTATGCACCTAAGATAAATCACATCTAGCCAAACTAGTTAGTCCATATGGTTTGTGTTGGTCGTCAACCACCAAAATCTATTTATAGGAAATGGTTAATCCTATTTTCCTTTCAATCTCCCTCTTTTTGGTGATTGATGCCAACACTAACCAAAGCAAATATGAAGTGTACAAATGTAACTAGTTTGCAATTGATATAGATGTGCATAGGTTACTTAGAATAAAACCAATTGAAAGACTTTATACATATGACTAAGAATGAATGGATTGCTCTTCTTTATTTAACATTTTGGACCACATTTGCACCACATGTTTATTTTTGCAAATCTTTTGTAAAAAATCTTTTCAAAATCTTTTTCAAATAGTCGAAGGTATAGGAATAAGATTGCAAGAAGCATTTTTAAGATTTGAAATTCCTCCCCCTATTTCAAATGCTTTTCCTTTGACTAAATAAAAGCTCCCCCTGAATGAAATTCTCCCCTTAGCTCTCAAGAGGGTTTTGGGATAAATGCCAAGTGAAATTGTACCAAATCAAAATTTTCATGTTAATGTGAAGTTTTTGAAGACACCAATTTGAAAAACAAACTTTCACATATCAATTGAAAATTAGATACCATTTGAAAATTCATTTTGAGGCTGACTCAAATACCAATTGAGATAAACTTCAAATACTAGTTGAAATAAGCCTTTTGAAAATTTTGAAATGGTGGTGCGGTCCTTTTGCTTTGGGCTTAATTCTTTCTCCCCCTTTGGCATTAAGCACCAAAAATGGAGAACTTGAGAGCCCTTTTTCATTTTCTCCCCCTTTGGGGCCTAATACCTTCTCCCAAATGATAATATAAATACGAGTGAAGGGTCATACTATTGAGAGTGACATGAGTAACAGCAAAGGGTAAGTGATACCGTCAGAGTTGGAGTGGAAGCCTTGTCTTTGTCGAATACTCCATTTCCCTTTCAATCTAAGACTAATCATAGAGTTATACTTGAAAGCACATTAGTCTTAGCCTTGGCACAAGAAGAATAAGAAATATGCATTTGCACCAAATGAAAGAGATATAATCAACGGTATATACTTGAGCTATGTCTGCAATGTTTTAATCAAAATTTCAAGAATCAAGTATATTTAGCTCATTCCTAAGTTTGCTAAACGTTTTCTCATCTAATGGCTTGGTAAAGATATCATCTAATTGGTTGTGGGTGCTCACATAAGCAATTTTGATATCCCCTTTTGTTGGTGATCTCTCAGAAAGTGATATCGGATGTCTATGTGCTTAGTGCGGCTATGTCCAATAGGATTATCTGCCATGCGAATTGCACTCTCATTATCACATAGGAGAGGGTTTGCCTCATCCAAAGTAATTGCGCACAACAATGTCCTGCAGCAATATACTCAGCTTCAGTGATGGAAAGAGCTACGGAGTTTTGTTTCTTTGAAGCTCAAGACACTAGGGATCTTCCCAGAAACTGACAAGTCCCTGATGTGCTCTTTCTATCAATCTTACATCCGACATAATCGGCATCGGAATACCCAATTAGATCAAAGGTAGATCCCTTGGGGTACCAAAGCCCAGACTTAGGAGTGTAAACTAAATATCGCATGATTCTTTTTATGGCTCTAAGGTGAACTGTTTTAGGATTTGCCTGGAACCTTGCACACATGCATACAGAAAGCATAATATCCAGTCAATATGCACATAAGTAGAGTAAAGATCCTATCATCAACCAGTATACCTTTTGATCCACAGACTTACCTCCCATGTTGAGGTCGAGATGCCCATTGGTTCCCATGGGTGTCTTGATGGGTTTGCCATTCTTCATTCCAAACTTCTTAAGTATGTCTTGAATGTACTTAGTTTGGTTGATGAAGGTGCCCTCTTGGAGTTGCTTGATTTGAAATCCAAGAAAATACTTTAACTCCCCCATCATAGACATCTCAAATTTCTGTATCATGATCCTACTAAACTCTTCACAAGTTGACTTATTAGTAGACCCAAATATAATATCATCAATATAAATTTGGCATATAAACAAGTCTTTTGCAACAGTTTTAGTAAAGAGAGTAGGATCGGATTTTCTGACTTTGAAGCCATTAGTGATAAGAAAGTCTCTTAGGCATTCATACCATGCTCTTGGGGCTTGCTTGAGCCCATAAAGCGCCTTTGAGAGTTTATACACATGGTTAGGATACTCACTATCTTCAAAGCCGGGAGGTTGCTCAACATAGACCTCTTCCTTGATAGGTCCATTGAGGAAGGCACTTTTCACGTCCATTTGATAGAGCTTGAAGCCATGGTAAGTAGCATAGGCAAGTAATATACGAATTGACTCAAGCCTAGCTACGGGTGCATAAGTTTCATCGAAATCCAAACCTTCGACTTGTGAGTAACCTTTGGCCACATGTCGAGCTTTGTTCCTTGTCACCACACCATGCTCATCTTGGTTGTTGCGAAATACCTATTTGGTACCTAGAACATTTTGGTTAGGACGTGGAACTAAATGCCATACCTCATTCCTTGTGAAGTTGTTGAGCTCTTCTTGCATTGCCATCATCCAATCTGGATCTCTTAAGGCATACTCTATCCTGTATGGCTCAATAGAAGACGCAAAAGAGTAATGTTCACAAAAATGAGCAACTCGAGATCCAGTGGTTACCCCCTTATGAATGTCACCAAGTATGGAATTGATAGGGTGATCTCTTTGAATTGCTTGGTGGACTCTTGGGTGTGGCGATCTTTGATCCCTTATTTCTTGATCATCTTCTTTGTCATTATTGTTTTCATTTCCCCCTTGATCAATCTCCTCCTCTTGAGGTGGCTCATCATCTTGATCTTCATCTTCATCCTCTTAAGCTTGATCCTCATCTTGAGTTGGTGGAGATGCTTGCATGGAAGATGATGGTTGATCTTGTGCTTGTATGGGCTCTTTGGAATCTTTTGGACACACGTCTCTAATGGACATGTTCCTTAGCACGACGCACAGAGCCTCTTCATCATCTAGTTCATCAAGATCAACTTGCTTCACTTGGGATCCATTAGTCTCATCAAACACAATGTCACAAGAAACTTCAACTAGTCCAGTGGATTTGTTGAAGACTCTATATGCCCTTGTGTTTGAGTCATAACCTAATAAAAAGCCTTCTACTGCTTTAGGAGCAAATTTAGAACTTCTACCTCTTTTAATAAGAATAAAGCATTTGCTCCCAAAGACTCTAAAATATGAAACATTGGGCTTTTCACTGGTAAGGAGTTCATATAATTTCTTCTTGAGGATTCGGTGAAAGTATAACCGGTTGATGGAGTAGCAGGCGGTGTTAATCGCCTCCGCCCAAAACCGGTCCGGTGTCTTGTACTCATCAAGCATGGCTCTTACCTTGTCCAATTTAGTTCTATTCTTCCTCTCCACTACACCATTTTGTTGAGGTGTAGGGAGAAGAGAACTCATGCTTGATGCCCTCCTCCTTAAGAAATCCTTCAATTTGAGAGTTCTTGAACTCCGTCCCATTATCGCTTCTTATCTTTTTGATCCTCAATCCGAACTCATTTTGAGACCGTCTTAAGAATCTCTTTAAAGTCTCTAGGGTTTGAGATTTTTCCTGCAAAAATAATACCCAAGTGAAGCAAGAATAATCATCCACAATAACTAGACAGTACTTACTCCCACTGATGCTTATATAAGCGATCGGGCCGAATAGATCCATGTGGAGTAGCTCGAGCGGCCTGTCAGTCGTCATTATATTCTTGTGTGGATTATGAACTCCAACTTGCTTCCCTGCTTGGCATGCGCTACATATCCTGTTTTTCTCAAAATGAACATTTGTTAGTCCTAAAATATGTTCTCCCTTTAGAAGCTTATGAAGATTCTTCATTCCAACATGGGCGAGTCGGTGATGTCAGAGCCAACCCTTGTTAGTCTTAGCAATTAAACATGTGTCTAGTTTAGCTTGGTTATCATTAAAATCAACTAAGTATAGCTAACCACCTAGCACTCCCATAAATGCTATTGAATCATCACTTCTTGTAAAGACAGTAACACCTACATCAGTAAATAGATAGTTGTAGCCCATTTTGTATAATTGTGAAACAGAAAGCAAGTTGTAGTCTAATGAATCTACAAGAAAACATTGGAAATGGAATGGTCAGGGGATATAACAATTTTACCCAAACCTTTGACCAAACCTTGATTTCCATCCCCGAATGTAATAGCTCTTTGGGGATCTTCATTTTTCTCATATGAGGATAACATCCTTTTCTCCCATGTCATGTGGTTTGTGCACCCGCTATCGATTATCCATCTTGAACCACCGAATGCATAAACCTACAAAACAAATTTAGGCCTTGTTCTTAGGTACCCAAACGGTCTTGGGTCCTTTTACATTAGAAACAAGCACCTTGGGTACCCAAACATAAGTCTTTGAACTCTTGTCTTTGCCCCCAACATATTTGGCAACTACTTTGCCTGATTTGTTAGTGAGCACATAGGAAGCATCAAAAGTCTTAAATGAAATATTATGTTCATTTGATGCATTAAGAATTTTCTTTTTAGGCAATTTAACATGATTGGAATGCCTAGAGCTAGAAGCCTCATTTTTATACATCAAAGCATGGTGAGAAATAGTATGATGTTTCCTAGCATGAATTTTCCTAATTTTATGCTCAGGATAGTTTGCAGGATATAAAATGTAGCCCTCACTATCCTGAAACAGGGGAGCCTTACCCTTAACAAAATTAGACAATCGTATGGGGGCATTAAGCTTGACATTGCTTTGACTCCCTTGTTGGAACCTGTTGGGGCCATGCTTCGTTGCGCCGAAGGTCTTGTAGGAAGAAGCAGCTTCGGCTGAAGTTGTCCCCAGGAGATGACCGAAGGTTCCTCTTCATGAAGCTTCGGTATTACAAACCGACTTAGGGATAGAATGACCTTTTAATCCATAAAGGTCTGAGTCAATGTTGTAAACTTTTATGAGGGGCATAATTGTAATTCTTCACAGGCTGTGTCCTGTGTCTATAAATAGATAAACAGTACCCCCGTACGGTTCACGCTGGTTTGTATTCGCTCGTGCGTCACGCTTGTATTTTTGCCTTCCGTCAAATCGAAGGTACAAATGTAATTCAATATTGTTCTTATTCTTCCATAATCATATAATGATAACACTTAATAATATTATATGATTATTCATGTATTCTTTCATGTTTTATATGCTTTTCCTTTTATCAATATGAATTATGATGATGAAGGTATGTCCTTCATAACCTTCGTCTGAAATCGTTATATCCTAAGGGAAATAACACTTCGAAGGACGAAGGACATTAACCATTAACTTTTCTGTGTTGCCTTGTTCTTAATTCATAGCATTTGAGAACAAGTCCCCAACATTGGCGCCCACCTCCGGTGAACTCACTTCCACTTTTTTGAGCTGATGGCTTCGTTCAATGATCAAGCTGGAGCTGCTTCGGTTCCGAAGCTGCTATTCCCGATAACAGGCGGTTCATGTTCAGAGCCAGCCAACAAGAAGCAGAAGAAGGAAGCACAGAGAAGGGTACAGCATGTTGGGGTGCAAGGACCCTTCATCAAGTCCAGATGGTCTCACATTCCTATTACCTTCTCCCAAGAGGACCTTCAACTCAAAGATTACCCACACAACGATGCCATGGTTATCTCTTGTGTTATCAAAGGATTTCTGGTTCACAATGTCTTGGTTGATACAGGCAGCGCAGCTGATATCATATTTGCTAAGGCCTTCAGGCAAATGCAAGAGCCAGAAGATAAGATTCATGATGCAACGCACCCTCTCTGTGGCTTTGGAGGAAGACAGATTGTAGCACTAGGCAAGATCACCATGCCAGTGACCTTCGGGTTCATCAACAACACTAGAACTGAGCAAGTTGTGTTTGACATTGTTGACATGGAATACCCTTACAATGCAATTATTGGTCGTGGCACCCTCAATGCTTTCGAAGCAATCCTTCATCCTGCCTACCTTTGCATGAAGATACCTTCGGATCAAGGACCCATCGCTATTCATGGAAGTCAGGAAGCTGCCAGAAGGGCCGAAGGAAGCTGGACTGACTCCAAAGCAATCCATAACATAGATGGAGCTGAAGCTTGTGAACAGTACAAATTCAGAAGGGAGAAAGCAGCTTCAGCAGATCAGCCGAAGCCCATGCTCTTATGTGAGGACATAGCAGAGCAGAAGGTGCTGTTGGGCTCTCAATTATCCGAAGACCAGGAGAAAACCTTGATAAGGTTTTTGTTCAACAACAAAGATGTTTTTGCATGGTCAGCTAATGACCTCTGCGGAGTAAATCGGGATGTTATTGAACACTCGCTCAATGTTGACCCATCCTTCAGACCCAGAAAGCAGAGGCTTCGGAAAATGTCTGATGATAAGGCCGAAGGTGCTCGTAATGAAGTAAAAAGACTCCTCAGTGCAGGAGTTATCAGAGAAGTAAAGTACCCAGAGTGGCTAGCTAACACTGTTATGGTAAAAAAGGCCAATGGCAAGTGGAGAATGTGTATCGATTTTACAGATCTCAACAAGGCTTGTCCAAAGGACGAATTCCCATTGCCAAGAATAGACTCTTTAGTTGATGCAGCAGCTTCTTCAGAGCTCATGAGTCTGCTAGACTGTTACTCAGGTTATCACCAAATCTGGATGAAGAAGGAAGATGAGCCGAAGACTAGCTTCGTAACCCCAAGTGGCACATATTGCTATCTTCGGATGCCTGAGGGACTCAAAAATGCTGGAGGAAGTTTTAGCAGAATGACTGCGAAGGTCCTCCAGTCTCAGATAGGCAGAAATGTGCTAACTTATGTTGATGACATCATTGTAAAAAGCACGAAACAAGAAAATCATATTGCTGATTTGCAGGAGACCTTCGCCAGTTTCAGACAAGCTGGCTTAAAGCTGAACCCAGAAAAATGTGTCTTCGGAGTAAAGAAGGGGAAATTTCTTGGATGCTTGGTTTCAACAAAGGGAATTGAAGCTAATCCAAGTAAAATTGAAGCTATACTTCGAATGGAGCCACCAACTACAAGAAAGGGGGCCCAAAGATTGACAGGGAGGCTGGCATCTCTCAATAGATTCATATCCAGATCAGCAGAAAGAAATTTACCATTCTTCGAAGTGCTGAAATCAGCCGAAGTCTTTCAATGGGGATCAAATCAACAAAAAGCCTTTGAAGAGCTGAAGCAGTATTTGATAGATCTAACAACATTAACTCCACCAACGCCAGGGGCTCCTTTGTTGTTATATGTGGCAGCTTCGCACTCAGCAGTAAGTGCAGCACTTGTCCAGGAGAAGCTTGATGGCCAAGTCAAGAAGCAGGTTCCTGTGTATTTTGTATCTGAAGTCCTTAGTGTATCAAAGAAAAACTATACAGAACTGGAGAAGGTATTATATGCCGTCTTAATGGCATCCAGGAAGCTTCGGCATTATTTTCAAGCATACAATATTGTTGTTCCTTCTTCGCAGCCGTTGAAGGATATTATGAGAAATAGAGAAGCTACTGGACGGATTGGAAAATGGGCTGCAGAGCTCAATGAATTTTGCATTGATTATGTGCATAGATCCTCGATCCAGTCTGTGACGGAACCTCCCAAGTAATCAGGCCCACCTACAGTTGTCCTTGTCTAACAGACATCAGACACCCTGTAGATGTTCCTAAGTTACTTGACAAGCTCGGTATCTTTCCTTACCTCACCAGGAACGTTTCACCCGTCTTGCAGACATTACAGATCATCGGAGATAAAGATATGCGGAAGCGAATTACATAAACTTACATTTATTTCAAAAAGCAAGCTTAAGGTAAGTTATTACAGACCAGTTCTAAAAGTGAGTGCATAAAAGTAATAATTATACAAACCAGGGAGACACAAACCTCTCCCGAAAGACTATAAACAACAGATTCTAGATGGAGGACCGAGTCCTCCCGCACTTCAGTCTTGGTTTTCTCCCTTGGGAACCACCTTAGCACAGAAGCAGCAAAAGTCTGCTACTTCACCACCTAAAAACAACAAAGGGATAAACCCTGAGTATGGAATTACTCAGCAAGTCTTACCCGACTAAGGAAAAGACTCTCAAGGGTATGCTGGTTATATGGGAGTCAAGGTAAGGCTTCTCAATAATCAAAGACTCTGTTTTGCAGAGATGCTTACTAAAGTGGATCCTTAAAAATCCAATTTTATTTGTCAAGTTAGGTAAAATTACCTGCACTAGAGTTCTTTCTACCCTAGTTCAATCACTGGTCCTGCACTAGCCAATTTCTTAACCAAAAACCCATCATCTTTAGTGGAATGCTACGTGTAGGTCAGTGACCAAGTCTTCATAACCGCGAAGGTACGGCGATCCGAATCGATTATACTCAGCTGAGGATCTCCAATCACACGACATATGTAGCACTTAACCCTTGCATATGTCAACCCGCCACCGGGGTTCTTAAGACCGGATCAGGTTCACGCAAACCGAGAGCACAGATACACCACCGTCCAGCCTCTTGCCACGGAGGGTACACGCTACTCTCGCCACCACTCCACTCCCATTTCGTGTTATCTTATTCCGGCCTTAGTCTGCCCGAGGCAAGGCTTACCCATGACGAGGCATGTGACCAGTTAAAGGGTCCTCGATCATCAAGCCTACATCGACAAGGTCCTTAATCGACTCAGACGGAGACACTACACCGAGACTCTCTTCTCGTGCAAGTCACCCGCCCGGTCTCAGCTTACTCATTTCAAACCCAAAGTTTGGTACCTGACAGAGGTACATCTTTTCCGATGTTGAATCCATCACGGCCGTGATGGATCCACCACCAAGTTTTATTTTCGAAAACATCCCTCCCACTTTGCCAAACATCTTTTGTAAAACAAATCCTTTTGTTTTTCTAAAGCAATACTAAGCAAAGTAAAACCTTTTTGTAAAAATAGGATTTCAAGGAGGGTAATCAAAATCAAGGAAGGCAATGCAGGAATTGTTTAATCAATCAACTCCTATCACCTAATGCAGCAAGTAAGTGAGAAAGATTTTAAAGACATCAAGGAAGGTGGCAAATGCACCGGGGCTTGCCTTTGTTATCAGATGTGTCTGGCTCGGATCCACAGATATCAAAATAAAAGCAGTTATCCGCTTGAGGATCAGAGGTGGGTGGTATCCCCTCTTCAAAAACTTCTTCTTCTTCTTCTTGCTCTAATATAATCATATACATGCATAAGAATGGATGTCATGGAATGCTCATGAGGATGTAAAGGTAGTATAAACTTATTAGTTATGTCTTGAATACAACTTTCCTTCACGGTACTCCGAGAACCTAGGGTTTCCGGAGTCAGTAAAGGAGTTCATAGGGCAGGGGGGGTGGTTTTGGGTTTAGTGACCAAACAAGGTCCAAATCAAACCAAACTCTACCCTTGGCTTCTAAATAATGTGACAAGCTCACATAAAAAGTTTGGGAAATTTTGGACTTATTATTTATTCTCTAAAAATCCAGAATCAATAGTTTAGGCTATTTTAAATATCCTAAAATTCCCTGTTCAAACTAAAAATCATAAAACTATTTTTATTAAATACTATGGAAAATAACAAGCCTAGGAAAATTGGTCTCATAATTTTAGGATTTTTCTACTATTTTCTACAGATTTCTAAAGTTCCACTGAAAAAGAAAAAGAAAAACTCTTCAACAGTACTGGGCCGCTTCTGGTCCAGCCGGCCCAAGCCCGGGCGGATTCGCGCGCGCGCCCGCGCCCGCGAGGCGACTTTGCGCAGAGGCCCTCGGGTTTTTAGTTAACTGGAAATGAGTTCTTTTACTATTTCATAGAGTCGCTGACAGTTCACGAAAAGGTCCCTGGGTTCTTGTCAATTCACAACACGAGGTCCTCGACGGTGCTCAGCGCGGCCGCGCTCCGGCGAGCAAGCAGACCGGCCGATTGGGGCAGCGGCTGAGCTCTCCGAGCGGTGGACATGGAATTGGGGTTAGCCTAACTACTTCCCCTAAGTTAATTGCACCGTTGGTGGATCGTGGAGCTCCGGCCACGGTGACCGTAAGCAAAACGGCGAAGTGATCGTGTTCCCGGCGATGTGCGCCGGTCTAGTTCAATTGAAGGGGTCGGGAAGCATCACTGAGGCATGAGAATGCTTAAACGAGGAAGCAACGGGTGGGTACTGACCGGAGTTGGGCTGGCGACGGCGAGTTCACTTCACGGCGGCGGAAAACAGATTTGGGGGCAATTAGAAATTCGCGCGTGCTGGTGGAGGATTGAGGGTGGGAGCGGGTGCTATAGCTTCGGTATGGCTTAGCGCAGCTGCCCAGGGGCTCAATTTATAGTGTTCGCGGGCGGTGGTGCTCAATTTAGATGAAGATGAGCGGCGGCCGGAGATAGGGAAGAACGCAGGTGCGGTGAATTTGTGGCTACTGCCGTGGCAAGCTCCCCGGCGATGATGGGACGGGTAGAGGGAGTCATGGCGACGCGGGGTAAAGGCTTGGACACGCGGCATAAGGCCGGGAAGCGGCGGTCACCGGCGTTCCTATCGTTTTCCACCGCGACGGCGCATGTACGGTGGTCGGAATTGTTTTACCGGCCGGACCTATCCACGGCGACGTGGCTTGAACGTTAACGGATCAGCTCGGGCACGCATCACCGTGACCACAGCACGAATCGCGGCGGAGGGGGTCGTCGACGGCGAGGGAGGTCCTGCTGACGATCTTATCTGCTCGGTCACTGTACCATGGTGAAGACCCCCATCAGTGCTTCTGACCGAGCGATTTTAGAGCCCTTTTTCTCCAGATTTCATGTGACAACAGGTCCCAGTCTCTGTACCAAAGTTGTAGTGCTACATACCAGCTACAACTCAACTATAGGACTTGATCACATTGGAGCACTGGATCATGCTTGAATCTGAGCTAGAAGTTGATGTCAGTTCACTGCTAAACTGAATTTCAGATTGAACAGCCTGACAGCCAGTTTTGGACTGGGTTTTTCTCCAAATTTCTCATAACAACTATGCTTGCACCCTTTAGCAAAGTTGTTCTCCTATTATTGGTCTTCAACTTTGATGTGGTGACCTAGGGCAAAAACCCTATACTTTGCAAGTTACAAAGCCCCAAAGTTGAGCCCATGCACTGATTTTTCAGACTTAGAGATAAACTCATGTGAGGTCCATTTTGCATTTAGGTCCAAAACTTAGGGTTTGGCTTTCAAGTCCTCATATTTGTGATCCAATTGACTTGAAACACTTATTTGACTTGGTTTTTGCACTTTAGCCCAAAAGTGGACTAATTTTGCACTTAGGTCCCTAGGGTTTAGTTTTAGGGTTTCCCAGGGTTCCAATTAGGGTTTCTAATATCCCAGGGGTATAAATGTGATTCAACTTTATTGTTGGGGTCACTTTATGACTTTTACCCTAAAGCCTTTAGGTTTTCTCAACTTTGGTTAAGTTTTACCCCTTTAACCACTAATTAGGGTTAAGTCCTTAAACCAGGGTCCTATTTGTAAAACAGTAAAACAATACAACTTGTTTGAAATTTTTGCCTAGTGAATGCACTCTAGGTGTGTCAAACATATGCAATGCCCATGCTCATGATGCCATGTTCAAGTTTTAGTTATAGTAACACCAGGGGTGTTACATCCTTCCCCCCATAAAAGAATCTCGTCCCGAGATTTAAAGTCCTAGGGTGAGTAATGGAAAAGGAAATGTGTCATGTTTTTATTTCCTGATTTCTGGTACAAGGCTGGGGTGGTGTGGGGGTTCATTCCTTTATTACACCGCTATATAAACTTTACAACTTACAAGAGGCTAGAAAGCCTGGGAAATTCTTATCTAAGAAATCTTGGGTTTCCCATGTAGCCTCATCTTCCGAATGCTGGTTCCACTGTATCTTATAAAACTTGAGAGTCTTTCTCCGGGTAACCCTGTCCTTTTGATCCAGAACTCGAATGGGATGTTCCGAGTATGTCAAATCTGGTTCCAGGACAACATCAGTCACTTCAACGGTTCGATCGGGAACCCGAAGACATTTCTTCAATTGTGACACATGGAACACATTATGCACCGCAGACAATGTTTCGGGGAGTTGAAGTCGGTATGCCACTGGTCCACATTGCTCAAGTACCAGGAATGGACCAATGTATCTGGGTGCAAGTTTGCCTTTAACCCCAAAACGCGATACGCCTTTCATTGGTGAAACCTTTAAGTAGACGTAGTCTCCTTCTAAGAAGTATAAGGGCATTCGCCGTTTGTCTGCATAGCTCTTCTGACGAGCCTGTGCCTTCTTCATATTATGTACTATTTTCTGAACCTTTTCTTCGGTTTCTTTTACCATATCCGGCCTAAAGAAATACCTTTCACCAGGTTCAGACCAATTTAGCGGAGTTCGACACCGTCGCCCATACAAAGCTTCAAAAGGTGCCATCTTGATGCTCTCCTGGTAACTGTTATTATATGAAAACTCCACCAAGGGTAAGCATTCATCCCATTTTTGTGAGAAATCCAGGACACATGCCCGCAACATATCTTCAAGTATTTGGTTCACTCTCTCAGTTTGTCCACTGGTTTGAGGGTGATATGCCGAACTGTGGAGCAACTTAGTTCCCAGGGATTTATGAAGTTCTTCCCAAAATTTGGATACGAATTGAGGTCCACGATCCGACACTATGGTCTTTGGAACACCATGCAAACTGAGAATACGAGCAATGTATAACTCCGCATAGGTAAGTACCGGGTAATATGTCTTGACCGGCAGAAAATGAGCAACCTTTGTAAGTCGATCAACAATCACCCAGATAGAGTCGTACCCCTTTGCGGTCCTGGGCAATCCCACAATGAAGTCCATGCTGACGTCTTCCCATTTCCATGTTGGGATTGGCAAAGATTGCAATGGACCAGCAGTTTTCATGTGTATGGCTTTGACACGTCTGCAAGTGTCACACTTAACCACATAGCGTGCAATTTCAATCTTCATCTTCGTCCACCAGTAATGTTGCTTTAAATCTTGGTACATCTTAGTGCTTCCCGGATGAATGGAATAGCGACTAAGATGCGCTTCATCTAAGATTTGCTGGCGGAGTTCTTCATTCTTCGGCACTACTATGCGGTTGTTGAACCATAACACACCTTGATCATCTTCCTTGAAACATTGGGCTGTTCCAACCCTGATCTTCTCTCGTATGTGCTTCATGCCCAGATTATCCTTTTGAGCATCAATTATCCTTTGCAAAATGGTTGACTCAAGCTTTAGTTGATTCAGAGTCCCTTGCTGGATTATCCCCAGGTTTAACTTTTCCATTTCTTGACACAAAGTGTTTTCGGAGGTCTTTACCATAAGACAGTGGCAGGAAGTCTTGCGACTCAATGCATCTGCCACAACATTGGCCTTGCCTGGGTGATAATGGATTTCCAGTTCATAATCTTTAATGAGCTCAAGCCATCGTCTTTGCCTCATGTTTAACTCTGACTGGGTAAATATATACTTCAAACTCTTATGATCTGTATATATGTGGCAGATGTTTCCCAGCAGATAGTGACGCCATATTTTCAGGGCATGAACCACAGCAGCTAGCTCTAAATCATGTGTTGGATAGTGCTCTTCATGTCGGCGTAACTGCCTTGAAGCATACGCAATTACTCGGCCTTCTTGCATCAGCACACAGCCGAGTCCACTGCCTGACGCATCACAGTATACATCAAAAGGCTTAGTGATGTCCGGTTGAGCCAATACCGGAGCAGTGGTCAATAATGTCTTCAATTCCTCAAAGGCTTCATTACATTTAGAAGTCCAATTGAACTTAGTATCATTCTTCAATAAACTTGTGATTGGCTTCACAAGCTTAGAAAAATCAGGTATGAATCTGCGATAATATCCTGCGAGTCCAAGAAAACTCCGGACTTGGTGAACAGTCGTTGGAGGTTTCCATTCTAGAATATCCTTGACCTTGCTAGGATCTACCGCAACTCCCTTGGCTGACAACACGTGCCCCAGAAATTGAATTTCCTCCAGCCAGAACGCGCACTTGCTGAACTTGGCATACAGCTGATGTTCCCTCAGGCGCGTCAATACAATCCGTAAGTGCTGAGCATGCTCCTCTTCATTTTTAGAATATATCAAAATATCGTCGATGAAGACCACCACGAACTTGTCTAACTCGGGCATGAACACCGAGTTCATCAAATAGGTGAAGTGGGCAGGAGCATTTGTGAGCCCGAAAGACATTACTAGATACTCAAACAATCCATACCGCGTAGTAAATGCGGTCTTCGGTATATCCTCGGGTCGAATACGGATTTGATGATAGCCCGACCTGAGATCAATTTTGGAAAACACCCTCGCCCCAGTCAGTTGATCAAATAAAATGTCGATCCTTGGAAGAGGGTACTTATTTTTGATGGTGACCTCATTCAGGGGCCGATAGTCCACACACATTCGCAAGGTTTGATCCTTCTTCTTCACAAAGATGGCGGGACAACCCCACGGGGACGAGCTTGGCCGGATAAATCCTTTATTCAGCAGATCTTGCAATTGAATCTTCAATTCTGCTAATTCATTAGGGGGCATACGGTACGATCTTCGGGAAATGGGAGCCGTACCGGGCTTTAGTTCAATTACAAATTCTACATCTCTTTCAGGGGGCAGTCCAGGCAAATCTTCCGGAAATACATCTGGAAACTCACATACTACCGGAATGTTCTTGATCTCCGGTACAATGGCTTCAAAGACTCTACCAGAAGCTTTGGCTGGATTGGTTTTGGGGAGAGACAGGAGAATTTCTTCTTGATTATAACTCAACCTGACGGTTCTGAGTTCAGTGTTGAGAATTGCCTTGTGTTGAGTTAACCAATTCATCCCCAAAATTACATCTATATCCTGGCCTCTTAGAACAATCATGTTAGCAGGAAAGTTCCGTTCGGCCATAGTTACTGGCACTCCATAGGCCACTTCTTTAGTAAAAATATGTCCCCCAGGTGAATGAATTTTAAATCCCTCTTTTGATTCATGACATGTAATGTGATGTTGCTCCACAAATGTCTTGCTAATGAAGGTATACGAAGCACCAGAATCAAAAAGAATTATTGCAGGGTGACTGGCCACAGGGAACGTACCCATCATCACCGGCTCTCCCTCCGGTGTGGTAGCCACTTGCGTATAATATACTCGCCCCATTTTCTTGGTATTCTTGCCCGAAGTACTTCCCTTGCCTGGAGCTGAATTTCCCGATCCTTGCTGATTATTAGCCTGATTTTGCCGAGGATAGGGACAATCTTTAATAAAGTGCCCAGATTTGCCACAGTTAAAACATCCAGTTGAAGAACTTGGCAGTGCAGGGAATCGAGTGCCTGGGGCACCCGGCTGACTTGAGGCAGTAGGGGCTTTGTTGGGACGAATAATTATAGGCTGCTTGAAAGGGAAAGATGGTGCACTTGACCGGTTCTGGTTAGAGGGCCGGAGAATAAACCGTTGCCTCTTTACCGGGCCCTGATTAGGCCTATCACCACTGAATCCCTTACTTTTCCCAGAATTTGCATATTTGGCCTCCACAGATAAGGCTGTGCTGACAGCCTTTCCATAAGTAAGATCAATACATGCAGCCATTTTCCGCTGCATCCGGTCGTTCAGACCTCTCATAAAACAATTCCTTTTCTTCAAGTCTGTGTTCACCTGATCAATTGCATATTGTGACAGGTGATTGAATTTGTTGAGATACTGATTCACCGTATCTCCCCCTTGCTTCAGTTTCATGAACTCTTCTTGCTTCATGTGCAGCACTCCCTCAGGAATATAATGCTCGCGGAATGCTGCTTTGAACTCATCCCATGTAATTTGATGGTTGTCCGGTTGGATGGCCACAAAGTTCCCCCACCAAGTACTGGCAGGGCCTCGGAGTTGCTGTGCCGCAAACAACGGCTTCTGGGTTTCTGAACAACGTAGAAGGCCAAATTTCTGTTCAATGACCCTTATCCATTCGTCGGCTTCGAGCGGATCTTCTGCTTTGACGAAGAGAGGCGGACGAGTCTCGGAGAAATCCAGATAAGTGGTCTCACGGGGACCCTGTTGAAATCCTCTTCCTGCTTGTTGCTGAAACTGTTGCTGACCCGCCATCTCCCTCAGGAAGCGGGTATTGTCGGCTGTAGCATTTACCAAGGCAGCGATTGCCTCGGCAAGCGTGGGTGGAAGAGGAGGTGGATTCGGGGTAGCATCCCGACCCCCGGATGTTCCGGCTGCATCCTGTCCGCGAGTCCGGGTCGGCATCTGAGGCAAAAACATTTGAATAAACATATTGTGCCAAAGAAAACCTTCCGTTTTACATTACTGTAAAAAGTAATGGTACAGACTCGACATTACACAACAGGATACATTACCCATTTTACAAAAGTTTAACCTATTATACAACCGTACACCCTACAATACACTACTCTAATATAACAGTGCACCCTACAATACACTACTCTACTCTTATTACACCACTAGTCCTGTTTTCCATTGCTTTTGGCGGCTTCATCATCGGGTGTGGGAGTCCAGACGTCAACCAACCTCAAGGAAGGAGGGGGTTCATACAGGTCTAATTCCCCACCCAACGCGCGTCCCGCGACGTGAGAAGGTCCGGCTTCCGCCTCAGCAGAGGGTATAGGCTCACTAGGGTGTAGTTGCGAGTAGAGCACATGGACTTCCTCATGTAATGTATTGCAGTAAACCTGCAGGTTGTCGACAGCTGTGCTGAGTTCTTTCACTCGGGCCTGAGCCCTTGCCTCCTTGGCCCATGCCAATGAACGAGATTGAACAGCCCAATCGAGTGCCAAATCCCGATCGGCCAGCTGGTCTTGTAGATGGCGAACGTCTCTTCGTAACTCATTTATACGGTCACCATCTCCAATCCATATAGCTGTCCTGCGGCGGAGTTCCAATTGGAGCCTGCTTACTTCTGCTTCCAGATCCCCTATAGGATCGTTGCTCCCGCTACTACTATCTACATCTCGCGGAGCAAGTTGATGTCGAGGTACTCCAATCGGTCCAGTCGACTTACGCGCGGTCTTTCTTGTGCGCGGCGGCATTTTCTAAGGGGGAAATTTATTAGTATAATTCGTAGCATGATGCATGAGTAAGTACAGAATCAACCTTGGTTGATTCAACCTTCTATACATTGCACTCTTCCTATCTGGTCTTTAAGATAAACTCTTCAGAATACTTAGGTAAGAAGAGAAAAGAATCTTTAGGTAAGACTTTTGAAAATCTTTTTGAAGATGCCTTAATATCTGCAAAGAAGGGCTATGCTCCGATACCAGCTGTGACGGAACCTCCCAAGTAATCAGGCCCACCTACAGTTGTCCTTGTCTAACAGACATCAGACACCCTGTAGATGTTCCTAAGTTACTTGACAAGCTCGGTATCTTTCCTTACCTCACCAGAAACGTTTCACCCGTCTTGCAGACATTACAGATCATCGGAGATAAAGATATGCGGAAGCGAATTACATAAACTTACATTTATTTCAAAAAGCAAGCTTAAGGTAAGTTATTACAGACCAGTTCTAAAAGTGAGTGCATAAAAGTAATAATTATACAAACCAGGGAGACACAAACCTCTCCCGAAAGACTATAAACAACAGATTCTAGATGGAGGACCGAGTCCTCCCGCACTTCAGTCTTGGTTTTCTCCCTTGGGAACCACCTTAGCACAGAAGCAGCAAAAGTCTGCTACTTCACCACCTAAAAACAACAAAGGGATAAACCCTGAGTATGGAATTACTCAGCAAGTCTTACCCGACTAAGGAAAAGACTCTCAAGGGTATGCTGGTTATATGGGAGTCAAGGTAAGGCTTCTCAATAATCAAAGACTCTGTTTTGCAGAGATGCTTACTAAAGTGGATCCTTAAAAATCCAATTTTATTTGTCAAGTTAGGTAAAATTACCTGCACTAGAGTTCTTTCTACCCTAGTTCAATCACTGGTCCTGCACTAGCCAATTTCTTAACCAAAAACCCATCATCTTTAGTGGAATGCTACGTGTAGGTCAGTGACCAAGTCTTCATAACCGCGAAGGTACGGCGATCCGAATCGATTATACTCAGCTGAGGATCTCCAATCACACGACATATGTAGCACTTAACCCTTGCATATGTCAACCCGCCACCGGGGTTCTTAAGACCGGATCAGGTTCACGCAAACCGAGAGCACAGATACACCACCGTCCAGCCTCTTGCCACGGAGGGTACACGCTACTCTCGCCACCGCTCCACTCCCATTTCGTGTTATCTTATTCCGGCCTTAGTCTGCCCGAGGCAAGGCTTACCCATGACGAGGCATGTGACCAGTTAAAGGGTACTCGATCATCAAGCCTACATCGACAAGGTCCTTAATCGACTCAGACGGAGACACTACACCGAGACTCTCTTCTCGTGCAAGTCACCCGCCCGGTCTCAGCTTACTCATTTCAAACCCAAAGTTTGGTACCTGACAGAGGTACATCTTTTCCGATGTTGAATCCATCACGGCCGTGATGGATCCACCACCAAGTTTTATTTTCGAAAACATCCCTCCCACTTTGCCAAACATCTTTTGTAAAACAAATCCTTTTGTTTTTCTAAAGCAATACTAAGCAAAGTAAAACCTTTTTGTAAAAACAGGATTTCAAGGAGGGTAATCAAAATCAAGGAAGGCAATGCAGGAATTGTTTAATCAATCAACTCCTATCACCTAATGCAGCAAGTAAGTGAGAAAGATTTTAAAGACATCAAGGAAGGTGGCAAATGCACCGGGGCTTGCCTTTGTTATCAGATGTGTCTGGCTCGGATCCATAGATATCAAAATAAAAGCAGTTATCCGCTTGAGGATCAGAGGTGGGTGGTATCCCCTCTTCAAAAACTTCTTCTTCTTCTTCTTGCTCTAATATAATCATATACATGCATAAGAATAGATGTCATGGAATGCTCATGAGGATGTAAAGGTAGTATAAACTTATTAGTTATGTCTTGAATACAACTTTCCTTCACGGTACTCCGAGAACCTAGGGTTTCCGGAGTCAGTAAAGGAGTTCATAGGGCAAGGGGGGTGGTTTTGGGTTTAGTGACCAAACAAGGTCCAAATCAAACCAAACTCTACCCTTGGCTTCTAAATAATGTGACAAGCTCACATAAAAAGTTTGGGAAATTTTGGACTTATTATTTATTCTCTAAAAATCCAGAATCAATAGTTTAGGCTATTTTAAATATCCTAAAATTCCCTGTTCAAACTAAAAATCATAAAACTATTTTTATTAAATACTATGGAAAATATCAAGCCTAGGAAAATTGGTCTCATAATTTTAGGATTTTTCTACTATTTTCTACAGATTTCTAAAGTTCCACTGAAAAAGAAAAAGAAAAACTCTTCAACAGTACTGGGCCGCTTCTGGTCCAGCCGGCCCAAGCCCGGGCAGATTCGCGCGCGCGCCCGCGCCCGCGAGGCGACTTTGCGCAGAGGCCCTCGGGTTTTTAGTTAACTGGAAATGAGTTCTTTTACTATTTCACAGAGTCACTGACAGTTCACGAAAAGGTCCCTGGGTTCTTGTCAATTCACAACACGAGGTCCTCGACGGTGCTCAGCGCGGCCGCGCTCCGGCGAGCAAGCAGACCGGCCGATTGGGGCAGCGGCTGAGCTCTCCGAGCGGTGGACATGGAATTGGGGTTAGCCTAACTACTTCCCCTAAGTTAATTGCACCGTTGGTGGATCGTGGAGCTCCGGCCACGGTGACCGTAAGCAAAACGGCGAAGTGATCGTGTTCCCGGTGATGTGCGCCGGTCTAGTTCAATTGAAGGGGTCGGGAAGCATCACTGAGGCATGAGAATGCTTAAACGAGGAAGCAACGGGTGGGTACTGACCGGAGTTGGGCTAGCGACGGCGAGTTCACTTCACGGCGGCGGAAAACAGATTTGGGGGCAATTAGAAATTCGCGCGTGCTGGTGGAGGATTGAGGGTGGGAGCGGGTGCTATAGCTTCGGTATGGCTTAGCGCAGCTGCCCAGGGGCTCAATTTATAGTGTTCGCGGGCGGTGGTGCTCAATTTGGATGAAGATGAGCGGCGGCCGGAGATAGGGAAGAACGCAGGTGCGGTGAATTTGTGGCTACTGCCGTGGCAAGCTCCCCGGCGATGATGGGACGGGTAGAGGGAGTCATGGCGACGCGGGGTAAAGGCTTGGACACGTGGCATAAGGCCGGGAAGCGGCGGTCACCGGCGTTCCTATCGTTTTCCACCGCGACGGCGCATGTACGGTGGTCGGAATTGTTTTACCGGCCGGACCTATCCACGGCGACGTGGCTTGAACGTTAACGGATCAGCTCGGGCACGCATCACCGTGACCACAGCACGAATCGCGGCGGAGGGGGTCGTCGACGGCGAGGGAGGTCCTGCTGACGATCTTATCTGCTCGGTCACTGTACCATGGTGAAGACCCCCATCAGTGCTTCTGACCGAGCGATTTTAGAGCCCTTTTTCTCCAGATTTCATGTGACAACAGGTCCCAGTCTCTGTACCAAAGTTGTAGTGCTACATACCAGCTACAACTCAACTATAGGACTTGATCACATTGGAGCACTGGATCATGCTTGAATCTGAGCTAGAAGTTGATGTCAGTTCACTGCTAAACTGAATTTCAGATTGAACAGCCTGACAGCCAGTTTTGGACTGGGTTTTTCTCCAAATTTCTCATAACAACTATGCTTGCACCCTTTAGCAAAGTTGTTCTCCTATTATTGGTCTTCAACTTTGATGTGGTGACCTAGGGCAAAAACCCTATACTTTGCAAGTTACAAAGCCCCAAAGTTGAGCCCATGCACTGATTTTTCAGACTTAGAGATAAACTCATGTGAGGTCCATTTTGCATTTAGGTCCAAAACTTAGGGTTTGGCTTTCAAGTCCTCATATTTGTGATCCAATTGACTTGAAACACTTATTTGACTTGGTTTTTGCACTTTAGCCCAAAAGTGGACTAATTTTGCACTTAGGTCCCTAGGGTTTAGTTTTAGGGTTTCCCAGGGTTCCAATTAGGGTTTCTAATATCCCAGGGGTATAAATGAGATTCAACTTTATTGTTGGGGTCACTTTATGACTTTTACCCTAAAGCCTTTAGGTTTTCTCAACTTTGGTTAAGTTTTACCCCTTTAACCACTAATTAGGGTTAAGTCCTTAAACCAGGGTCCTATTTGTAAAACAGTAAAACAATACAACTTGTTTGAAATTTTTGCCTAGTGAATGCACTCTAGGTGTGTCAAACATATGCAATGCCCATGCTCATGATGCCATGCTCAAGTTTTAGTTATAGTAACACCAGGGGTGTTACACAGTCTCAAGCGTTGGCAGCCGATTGGACGCCAGGGGCTTAGGATGAAGAAACAAATAAAGATGCCGAAGTGTGGATAGTGTTTTGCGATGGATCTTGGGGAACCTTCGGAGCAGGAGCAGCCGCTGTGTTGGTATCACCATCCAAAGTTAAAACTTGTTATGCGGCAAGACTTGATTTCAGCTGTACAAACAATATTACTGAGTACGAAGCTCTGCTCCTGGGCCTTCGGAAATTAAAGGCAATGGGAATCAGAAGGGCGATTCTTAAAACTGATTCCCAGGTTGTTTCGGGTCATATCGACAAAAGTTGCAAGGCTAAAGATCCAAAGCTTGAAAAATATCTAGACACGGTCCGAAGAATCGAAGCTTCCTTCGAAGGATTTTCTGTCAAAAATATCCCTCGAGGACAAAATGAGCATGCCGATTTGCTAGCCAAGTCAGCAGCACAGGGGATGCCGTTACCTTCGGATGTGTTCTTCGAAACAATAAAGGCACCTTCGGTGGAGCTCCTTGAAAGAGCAGTCCTCAATATATCTCCAGTTTATAGCGAAGATTGGAGAACTGAGATCATCTCTTACCTTCAGGGTAAGTTCCTTTCAGATGACGAAGCTTATAACAGCTGGATAGAGGCAAGAGCTCGTCCATATGTCATGATAGAAGGGGAGTTGTACAAGCATGGAGTTTGCGCTCCGCTGCTCAAGTGTTTATCTAGAACCGAAGGTATAGAGTTGATGAAAGAAATACATGCAGGCCTGTGTGGATCTCACATTGGATCTAGGCCGTTACTTGGAAAGGTTTTCCGTCAAGGGTTCTATTGGCCGAAGGCAGCTTCGGATGCAGCGGAATTGGTTCAAAAGTGCGAAGGTTGTCAGAAATGTGCAAGAGATCAAAGACAACCTTCGTCTTTAACACAGCTCATACAACCCATCTGGCCATTGCAAAGGTGGGGCCTTGACTTGTTAGGTCCATTACCACCGGCTCAAGGGAATTTAAGATATGTTATAGTGGCTGTGGAGTATTTTTCTAAATGGATTGAGGCAAAGCCATTAGCCACAATAACTTCGGCCACTCTCCAAAAGTTTTTCTGGCAGAATATTGTTTGTCATTTCGGGGTACCGAAGGCCATCACTGTAGATAATGGAACACAGTTCGACTCCGAAGCTTTCAGAAATTTCTGTGATCAAATTGGTACGAAGATCCATTTTGCATCAGTCAGGCATCCGGAGTCAAATGGGCTCGTTGAAAGAGCCAACGGCATTATAATGACAGGAATAATGAAGTTAATCTTCAATCAACCCAAGGGAAAGTGGCCAGATCAGTTAACCAAAGTGGTATGGAGCCAAAATACAACAACATCAAGGTCTACAGGCTTTACTCCATTCAAGTTATTATTCGGTGACGAAGCAATAACTCCGGAAGAAGCTAAAACTGGATCAATAAGAGTAGTAGCTTCGACAGAATCAGGTCCTGAAGATGCTTGTTTTGTGGAAAAAGATGCTTTAGAAGGGATCAGGCTTCAAGCTGTGGAGAATATCAATAAATACCAAGCTGAAACAGTCAAATGGCGAGATAGAAAAGTCCGGCTAAAAAATATTGAGCCGGGACACTTGGTGCTTCGGAGAGTGGCCAACCCAGACACAGTGGGCAAGTTACAGTTGAAATGGGAGGGACCTTTCTTAGTAGCATCTTCGTCAAGACCTGGTTCATACAGATTGAAGGACATGGACGACAACGACATTCCAAGATCTTGGAATGCGGATGAGCTTCGGCGATATTATGTGTAACTTGATGTAACTTTTTTATGTTTTTTCTTTTTCATGGCACCCTTTTCCTTTCTAAAGGGGGAGAAAGGTTTTTAATGGGGCCATCATATGTAATTTCCTTTTTAGTTCTATAAGAGCAAAATCCCCCAAGGAATGTAAATGTACAAGCTGAGAACGCACCATCGAGTGCCGAAAACTGAAAAAGCGAAGAAGCTCCAAAGTCGTTCCTAAGGGAATGCAGAGCTTACAGCGAAAAGTCAACGCTGATTCCGCCGAAAGTAAAAGGCGAAGAAGCTCCAAAGTCGTTCCTAAGGGAATGCAGAGCTTACAGCGAAAAGTCAACGCTGATTCCGCCGAAAGTAAAAGGCGAAGAAGCTCCAAAGTCGTTCCTAAGGGAATGCAGAGCTGATGTGTGATTGTTTCTAAGGAAATAATGGCTAAGCGTATGGCTTCGGATATGTGTTTTGGACATTCATTCGCACATCACATTACATCATAGCATTTGCATTCATAAACATTCATTCAGGCATGTATAGGATAATCACCATCATGGCATAAGTGGTTGTTTCGGCATAAGAGAAGAGCTTATTCGTGTACAAAAAAGAAAGGTTTCGGCAAAAAGAAGAAGCAGTCTTTTATGCTTCGTTGTGTACAAAAAAGAAAGGTTTCGGCAAAAAGAAGAAGCGGTCTTTTATGCTTCGTTGTGTACGAAAAGAAGGGAAGGTGTTTTTTCACCTTTGGCTCAAAATACTAATTTCGTCCACATCAAAGCGCCTCAATGGAAGGGTAAGAATATATTACAAGGTATGAACAAAGTTCATTAAGAACAGTTTAGCTGTATTTACAAAAGTTATTACAAAAGTCTCTTGAGTTTTTTCTACAGTGTACTCCTACTGATCTTCACCGGGCTTCAACTTCGGTGGCATATTTTCTAAGCATCACTTTCAGCTTCGTCATCCTACATGAATCAAGGTATTGTGAGTAAAAATCAAGTTTGAAGGAGAAGGTAAGCACAAGGTATGATTTCTTACTGGTTCAAGATGACTTCGAGCTTCGTCTCCAGCCTTTTCTCGCCCGCCTTTTGTCCATATCATTTTTATAAATCTGTTTGAAATGCTTCGGGCGAGGTCAGGAATATCGTCTAGTATTGATGGAGATAGAGTGAAATTGGGCCTGTTGACGATTTTTCCATGATCACAGCCGGCCTTTAGAAATGCTGCAGCAGTGCCCCGAGAAGCTACCCAGGCACAGAAGTCACCGTGCCCGGCTATAACTTCGTCAAGCTCATCAATTTCAGCTTCAATATGTTCGAAGGTTCTTGGCAAATTTTCAGCTGAAGGGGTGAACTTTCCACTGCTGGCTCCAACTGAATAAAAGATCTTTTTTAATTGTTGAATACAGTTGTTACTAAATTTCAAACATTTGTCTTGAAGGCTTGTCAATGAGTTCTTCAAATCTGAGTTTGTTTGGACTTCGGCCTCAAATTTTGAATTAAGCTCTAGCTTCTCTTGTTCAAATTGTTTTGATTGGCAGAGAAGCTTCGAATTCAATTCTGCTACTTTAGCTTCAGTTTCTGCCAATAAGCCTTCAGTTGTTTGGAGTTCGAAGTCTTTCTTTTCAATAATAGCTGATTGCTCTTTTATTCTGCTCTCTAAATTTTCAATTATAACTTCGTGTTTCTTATCCTCTAAATCTTGCTGCATTTTCAAAGCTTTGCTCAGTAGCATGCTCTGCACATAAACAACCTTCGTTAGGAACATTTTCATTATTAAAAACAATAAAAGTCAGAGAAAAGTTGTTTACCTTGAAATTGGAATAAAATAAGCTACCAACGATATGTTGTCGTCGGTAGCGGCTGATATCCGTTTCCAGCTTCGGAAAACCGATACTCTTTGATAGAGTACCGATGACCTTAGCTCCAGTTTGATCCCGGATGCAGTCCAATTTCTCATCGTCAATACCTCCGAAAAGAAGAGCTCCTGGCTTATATCCGCAAGATTTGGCATATTCTTTAAGCTCTTCTATTTCGGCCTTCGACAGTTCTTGCCCAACTAAATTTTGAAATATGAAGGCTTCGTCCTCCGAAGTATTTTCGGCTATTTCCTTTCCCTTCCCAGGCACTGTGGCCATGGTTTCTTCGGCAGCAGTGGTAGCTTCTTCTGTGGCCATGTCTAGCAGTATTTTGTCGATGTCTTCAATTGTAGTTTCCAAGTTCAAATCTTCGGCCGAAGCGGCTTCGGTAGCCGCGACCTCCGAAGGTGTGACTTCGACATTTGTTGTACCCTCAACCGCTGGCGCTTTCCGAGTTGAAGCCCTCGGTGGCGTCTTGTCAATGACTTCGGTCACTGCAATAATTCTTTGTCTCTTTGTTTTGGTTATCTTCTTCGTTTTTTCGGGCTCCTCCACCTTTCGAAAAAGCTTCGTCAGTTGAGGCTCTAATGGACTTAGCTTCGCGGGCAGGGGTTCAGTCATTACCTTTAAGATTTCCTCCACGTCGGTGGTAGAGGGTGATGCAGGAGTCTCCTCTTCATCGGATAATTTTCGCTTCGGAGATGATATTCTTCTCTTCTTTGGAATATTCTTCTCTTTTGGTGGTTCTTCCTCATCTTTGTTCAAAGTTTCGGCCACCCTTTTCCTTTTTTGGCCCTCAGCACCCTTATTCAGCCATTCATAGTCAGGGTACTCGAAACCCAGGGCATCAAACACTCGGTTTAGTCTTCGCTTCGGACGGGTGCCGAAGGCCGCAGTCATTAGCTGATCTTCTTTTTTGGAGTAATTACCAAGTATTTCATTGCACATTACTTCAACTGTGTCCAGCCACTCTTGGCAAGGTTTTTTAAAGTATTTCTTGAACTTGAAATGGTAAGGAAGCCGGACAAGTTCCCCTTCTTTCTTCTCCCCTTCCAGCTTCGGCATTTTCCATTCTTTTAAAGTAGGGAAAACCTTGAAGGCCAAGAACTCTTGAACTAGGTCCCTAGTACTGATATGCTCTGAAATAATTCTAAATTCACCCAGTGCAGCCCAGGTGGGACCTTCTAATGTCATGTGGCATCACGGTCTTGTTTCTCCGAAGATCAATTCAAGTGGGCTTTGTACCAGCTTCTCTTTGTCTTCGTCAACTTTCACATAAAACCACTCTGACTTCCAGCCTGCCGGCCATTTGCTTCGGTAGCTAATTACAGGAAACTTTGTGGTTTTCCGATAGGCAAAATTGTAGCAACCAAAGTTATCATGTAATCCATCTTTTCTAGCCTTCGTCTGGTAATGCAGCTCATGAACTCGACAAAAGCTGTCGGCAAACGGCTCCACCGCCTGGCTTCGGAGGGCCCAGATATAAACACTAAGCCTAACGATAGCGTTAGGAGTCAACTGATGAAAGTAAATACCAAACTTCTTCAATACATCTGCAATAATCCCATGAAGGGGGAATCTCAGCCCAGCCTTTAGAAAGCTCTTGAAAATGACTATCTCATCCTTCTCTGGCTTCGGGGTAGTTTCTTCTCCCCCGAAGCGAAGTAGCTTCTTCTGACTTTCACTGAAATAACCTGATTTTACCATCTTGGAGAGATCAGCCTTCGAAACGGTCGACTTTCCGAAGTCCAAGTGGCTGGGCTTACTTGGCATGGCAATACGATAATCATCTTCGGGATCAGTTTCTTCAATGTTCTCATCTTCTGCTTCGGCAGTTGCTTGTTCTGCTTCAACAGTGGGGATTTCTCCCGAGGTTACCAGTCCGGATCGTTGCATTGCTTCGGAGATAGGAACAGTCTCCGAACCTTCAGCTTCGTCTCCTTCACGCTCAACCCTGGCGGTAGATCGCACTCTGGCCATTTAATTCTGAGTCTGTGGAAATTGAATACTTTTTTCTCTCGAAGCCTTTCCTTCTGACGAAGCAGACTTCGAGTTGGAGCTTCATTCGATTCCGAGAGTCAGGCTTCGGCTATGGTTAAAAATTTTGGTAGCAAAACAGTGCAAATAGCAATGAATGCTGTGGTAACTTCACACCTACCCGTCTGTTTTTATAGTGCTGCAGGTAAGAAGGCGAAACGCCAGGATTTTTACACCAGGCGGACAGTCACTTGCACTCGCTGCGCGGTGGACCGCAAAGACCAAACAGTAACTCTGCAAGGTGGGCCTGACGCGCTCGGAAACTGAATCGTTTCTCGACAACGAGCTCAGGGAAGGTGTTTTTTGGACCTTCGGCTTCCCGAAGCTTAAGAGGCTTTTTTCACGGATCAAGCTCGTTACGAAAAACGATCTAGCGCCGCGAAAGGGGCTACTGTTGGGGCCATGCTTCATTGCGCCGAAGGTCTTGTAGGAAGAAGCAGCTTCGGCTGAAGTTGTCCCCAGGAGATGACCGAAGGTTCCTCTTCATGAAGCTTCGGTATTACAAACCGACTTAGGGATAGAATGACCTTTTAATCCATAAAGGTCTGAGTCAATGTTGTAAACTTTTATGAGGGGCATAATTGTAATTCTTCACAGGCTGTGTCCTGTGTCTATAAATAGATAAACAGTACCCCCGTACGGTTCACGCTGGTTTGTATTCGCTCGTGCGTCACGCTTGTATTTTTGCCTTCCGTCAAATCGAAGGTACAAATGTAATTCAATATTGTTCTTATTCTTCCATAATCATATAATGATAACACTTAATAATATTATATGATTATTCATGTATTCTTTCATGTTTTATGTGCTTTTCCTTTTATCAATATGAATTATGATGATGAAGGTATGTCCTTCATAACCTTCGTCTGAAATCGTTATATCCTAAGGGAAATAACACTTCGAAGGACGAAGGACATTAACCATTAACTTTTCTGTGTTGCCTTGTTCTTAATTCATAGCATTTGAGAACAAGTCCCCAACAGAACCCTATGCCATCCTTAATGCCAGGGCGTCTCCCATTATAGAGCATGCTTCTAGCAAATTTAAACTTTTCATTTTCAAGTTCATGCTCGGTAATTTTTGCATCTAATTTAGCTATATGATCATTTTGTTGTTTAATCATAGCAAGGTGATCATCAATAGCTTCAACATTAATGTCTCTACATCTAGTACAAATGGTAATATTTTAAACAGTAGATGTAGATGCTTTGCAAATACTCAATTCCTCAATCTTAGCATTTAAATTATCATTCTCAATTCTAAGACTAGCAATTGAATTATTGCAAACATTTAATTTTTCAATCTTAGAAACTAAACTAGCATTTTCATCTCTAAGACAGGAAATTGAATTATTGCAAATGCTAAGCTCCTTAGACAAGTTTTCACATTTTTCTACTTCTAGAGCATAGGCATTTTTTAGTTTAACAAATTTTTGTTTTCTTTAACGAGCAAGTCCTCTTGGCATTCCAAGAGATCATCCTTCTCGTTAATGGTTTCTATTAATTCATTTAATTTTTTCTTTTGATCCAAGTTAAGACTGGCAAAGATAGAAATTAAATCATCTTCATTATCGCTAGAACTACCCTCATCACTAGATGTAGTATATTTGGGGGTACTTCTAGAATGTACCTTCTTCTTTTTGCCATCCTTTGCCATGAGACATTTGTGGCCGACGTTGGGGAAGAGAAGTCCCTTATTGACGACAATGATGACGGTGTCCTCGTCGGAGGAGGAGTCGGTGGAGCTCTCGTCGGAGTCCCATTCCCGCCCCATGTGTGCCTCGTCGCCCTTCTTCTTGTAGTACTTCTTTTCCATTTTCTTCTTCCTGTTCTTGTCGTCGTCCCTTTCACTTTCACTAGAATATGGACATTTAGCGATAAAGTGACCAGACTTACCACACTGGTAGCACACCCTTTTGGAGTGGAGCTTGTAGTCCTTCCCCCTCCTTTGCTTGAGGATTTGGCGAAAACTCTTGATGATGAGCGCCATCTCCTCGTTGTCGAGCTTGGAGGCATCGATTGGAAGCCTACTTGGTGTAAACTCCTCCTTTTCTTCCGTTGCCTTAAATGCAATGGGTTGCACCTCGGGTGTACAGGTGGCGCCTTGCTCCAAGTTGACAATGTGGTTGGAGTCTTTGATCATAAGTTCAAAGCTCACAAACTTGCCAATTACTTCCTCAGGAGACATCTGCTTGTATCTGGGATCCCCACATATTAATTGAACTTGAGTAGGATTATGAAATACGAGGGATCTAAGAATAACCTTGACCATTCCATGGTCATCCCATTTTGTGCTCTCGAGGTTGCACACTTGATTCACCATGGCCTTGAGCCGGTTGTACATGGCTTGCAGCTCTTCTCCTTTGTCAAGGACGAACCAATCGAGTTCTCCCTCGATCGTCTCGCGTTTGGTGATCTTGGTCACCTCGTCCCCTTCGTGCGCCGTTTTGAGGACGTCCCAAATTTCTTTGGCGTTCTTCAACCCTTGCACCTTATTATACTCCTCTCGACATAAAGAGGCGAGGAGTATAGAAGTTGCTTGTGAGTTGAAGCACCTAATTTGGGCGGCCTCGTCCCCCACCTTTGGTACCTGCGCTCCAAACTCAACAATATCCCAAGTACTTTCGTGGAGTGAGGTTAGATGGTGCCTCATTTTATCACTCCACATACAATAATCTTCACCATCAAAATATGGTGGTTTGCCTAGGGGTACGGACAGTAATAGAGTGTGCTTTGAAATACGGGGATAGAGTAGGGGCATCTTACTATACTTCTTGCACTCATGGCGCTTAGAAGTAGTCGACGACTCGGTGCCAGACGTGGAGGGTGACGAAGAGTCGGTCTCGTAGTAGACCACTTTCTTCATCATCTTCTTCTTCTTGTCACCTCTCCGATGTGACTTGATGGAAGAAGAGGATTCCTCCTTATACTTGTTGCCGGACTACCTTGAGAGAGTCCTCCCCGAGCCTGTGGGCTTGTCGTCTGTCATGATCTCCCTCTTGGCGTGATCTCCAGACATCACTTCGAGTTGGTTAGACTCTTAATGAAGCACTGGCTCTGATACCAATTGAAAGTCATCTAGAGGGGGTGAATAGGCAAAACCTGAAATTTATAAACTTAAACACACACTAAAGGCTGAGGTTAGCGTTAGAATTAAATTCAAGTCCGAAAGATTATTTCTCTTGCTAGGAGTTGCTCAAAGAGTGCGAATGACGTATGGGAGCAAGGCCAAGTTAATTCTAGCAAGGAAATGTTAGAGAGAGGAAAGAGGGCAAACAAATCAAGCGAGAATCAAAGCGAGTAGACATAGTGATTTGTTTTACCGAGGTTCGGTTCCAAAGAACCTAGTCCCCGTTGAGAAGGCCACAAAGGCCGGGTCTATGTCAACCCTTTCCCTCTCTCTCAAACGGTCACTTAGACCGAGTGAGACCTCTCCTTAATCACATGGGTCACTAAGACCCCGCAATGACCACCACACACTTGGTGTCTCTTGCTTAGCTTTACAATCACTTAGAAAAAGAGTGAGGAAGGAAGAAAGACAATCCAAGAAACAAGAGCAACAAAAGAACACAAAACACCCTCTCTCAAGTCCCTAATGGAATTGAGTTGGTTTGGAGGCTTGGAGAGGATTTGATCTATTTAATGTGTCTTGGAGTGAAGTCTTTTGCTCTTGCAATGAATGGGATGATCAGAATACTTGGATGCCAATGAATGAGGTGGTTGGGGGGTATTTATAGCCCCCAACCACTTTCTAGCCGTTGGCAAGGGCTGCTGGCGATGGGCACACCGGACAGTCCAGTGCGCCACAGGACAGTCACTATGCACTGTCCAGTGCGCACCACGTCAGCGCAACCGTTAGGGTTTGGAGAAGTTGACCATTGGAGTCGCTTGTCGTCTTGCTGCATCGGATAGTTCGATGCCACACTGGTCAGTCCGGTCACTTCTGACTTCTGCGCTCTGACTTCTGCCGCGGCACTATTCATCACTGTAGCTCTGCACAGTCGACCGTTGGCGTAGGGAGTTGTTGCTCCGCTGGCTCACCGGACAGTCCGGTGGCACACCGGATAGTCCGGTGAATTATAGCGGAGCGCGCCTCTGAATTCCCGAGAGTGGCTGGTTGGAGACTGTACAGGCCTGGTGCACCCGATAGTGTCCGGTGCGCCAAAAATCTGCACACTCAAGTCCTTTTTGCTCCAAATAAATCGTGTCCCTTAACTGAATTCTTTCTTGGTTTGTGTTGAATCTTATGCACCTGAGATAAATCACATCTAGCCAAACTAGTTAGTCCATATGGTTTGTGTTGGTCATCAACCACCAAAATCTATTTATTGGAAACGGTTAACCCTATTTCCCTTTCAGCCGCCATCGTAGGTCTCTTCATCCCGACCACCGACGTGCATCTGCGCTCGGGAGAGCAGGTCTTTGGAACCCTTTGCCTTCAAGACACTGCACTGGGAGAGGGTGAATAAGGTTTTTGGGAAGCGTCCTAACGCGACTGCTCGCGATCTTGTCGTCGAACCCTGCTGCTTCAACGTCATCGTCCTCGCTGCTTCGAAGTCGTCAACCCTGCTGCTTCTGGCCCGTGTCATCCACCAGTATGTCTGATCAGTACACATAATCTGATTTGGTCATGATTTATATTCGGAATTTAATCTAGAAAATGTCTAATAATTCAACAATCCAAAAACCTTATTGTAGACAATTTCCTAGTTTAACTATGGGTGCTTTTGTCGACGCACTGAAGCCAGAAAAATTCACGGGTATGCACTTTAAGAGGTGGCAAGTCAAGGCCACGCTCTGTCTTACTGCTATGAATATGTTTCATGTTAGTAAAGGCAAACCTAAGGGCGAACTGACTCCTAAACAGGAGAAAGAGTACGACCATGCCAATACTATATTTACGGGAGCAGTTCTTAGCGTCCTTGTTGACCGTCTGGTTGATGTGAATACATAGCACATAGACGGGAAAGAGCTATGGGATGCACTTACTACTAAGTATGGTGCATCAGATGCTAGCAGTGACCTGTATATCATGGAGACCTTTCATGATTATAAGATTGCTGATAATCGCTCTATTGTAGAGCAAGCTCATGAAATACAGTGTATAGCCAAGGATCTCGACCACCTTAAGATTGTCCTTCCTGACCAATTTGTGGCTGGATGCATTATTACAAAGTTGCCTTCTACATGGAGGAACTTCGCCACATCTCTGAAACATAAGAGACAAGAGATATCAGTTGAAAATCTAATAGCGTCTCTGGATGTTGAGGAGAAAGCTCAGGCTAAGGACACGGGATCTAAAGGAGGCGAGGGCCACTCCAGCGCCAACATGGTTCAGAAGAACCACAACAAGGGCAAAGGGAAGACAAAATCTAATAAGGCCAACAAAACTACCAACTTCAAGAAGAAGAAGAACAAGGCTGAACTGACATGTTTCACATGTGGTGAGACGGGTCATTTTGCCAAGGACTGTCCTGCTCGAGCGGATCGCCGTGGCAAAAAGGGCAATGTCAACACAGTGATCGCTAGCAATGAGGGAGACAAAGGGTATGGTAATCTACCTTTCATCTTGTCGGCGTTTCGAGACCGGGGGGTCCCTCGGGCCGACGAGTGAGTGTCGCCGCGTGCCCCAGCCCAGATGGGTCGAACGCGTGGGCGAGCGCGAAGGGGGGAAAGGAGCGAGGCGGCCGGAGACCGGCGTGAGAGAGGTGGGAATCCCGCGGCCTTCGTGTTCGTCCCGCGCCCAGGTCGGGTGCGCTTGCAGTAGGGGGTTACAAGCGTCCACGCGGGAGAGGGAAGCGAGCGGCCCCAAGAGAGCGCCTGTCCCGTCCTCGTCCCCGCGCGGCCAACCTCCTCTAAGAGGGCCCTGGTCCTTCCTTTTATAGGTGTAAGGAGAGGATCCAGGTGTACAATGGGGGTGTAGCAGAGTGCTACGTGTCTAGCGGGGGAGAGCTAGCGCCCTAAGTACATGCCGATGTGGCAGCCGGAGAGATTTTGGCATCCAGCTGGTGTGAAGTCGTGGCCGTCGGAGGAGCGACGGAGCCTGGCGGAGGGACAGCTATCGGAGCGGTTGAGTCCTTGCTGACGTCCTCCTGCTTCCGTAAGAGAGCTGAGAGCCGCCGTCATCACAGAGCATGCGGGGCGCCATCATTGCCTATCTGGCGGAGCTAGCCAGATGGGACACCGGTCTTGTTCTCTACGGCCCGAGTCAGCTCGGGGTAGGGTGATGATGGTGCTTCCTGTTGACGTGGCTGGCCTGCGCCCTAGGTTGGGCGACGTGGAGGCTCCTCCGAAGCCGAGGTCGAGTCTGTCTTCCATGGCCGAGGCCGAGTCCGAGCCCCTGGGTCGGGCGAGGCGGAGGTCGTTCGGCAGAGGCCAGGGCGGAGTCCGAGCCCTGGGGTCGGGCGAAGCGGAGTTCGTCGTCTTCTGGGGCTGAGCCCGAGTCCGAGCCCTGGGGTTGGGCGAAGCGGAGTTCGTCGTCTTCCGGGACTTAGCCCGAGTCCGAGCCCTGGGTCGGGCAGAGCGGAGTTCGCCGTCTTCCGGGACTTAGCCCGAGTCCGAGCCCTGGGTCGGGCGGAGCGGAGTTCGCCGTCTTCCAGGACTTAGCCCGAGTTCGAGCCCTGGGTCGGGCGGAGCTTCCTATGGTGCCTTTGGCAGGGCCTGACTGCCTGTCAGTCTCACTCTGTCAAGTGGCACTGCAGTCGGAGTGGCGCAGGCGACGCTGTCCTTCTGTCAGGCCGGTTAGTGGAGCGGTGAAGTGACGGCGGTCACTTCGGCTCTGCCGGGGGGCGCGCGTCAGGATAAAGGTGTCAGGTCACCTTTGCATTAAATGCTCCTGCGACTTGGTCGGTCGGTGCGGTGATTTGGTCAGGGTTGCTTCTTAGCGAAGGCAGGGCCTCGGGCGAGCCGGAGATGTGTCCGCCATTGGAGGGGGGCCTCGGGCGAGACGGAAATCCTCCGGGGTCGGCTGCCCTTGTCCGAGGCTAGGCTCGGGCGAGGCACGATCGAGTCGCTCGAATGGACTGATCCCTGACTTAATCGCACCCATCAGGCCTTTGCAGCTTTATGCTGATGGGGGTTACCAGCTAAGAATTAGGAGTCTTGAGGGTACCCCTAATTATGGTCCCCGACAGTAGCCCCCGAGCCTCGAAGTGAGTGTTAGCACTCGCTTGGAGGCTTTAGTCGCACTTTTTTGTAAGGGGACCAGCCTTTCTCGGTTGCATTTTGTTCCGGTGGGTGCGCGCGAGCGCACCCGCCGGGTGTAGCCCCCGAGGCCTCGGAGGAGTGGTTTCACTCCTTCGAGGTCTTAATGCCTTGCGTAATGCTTCGGCTGGTCTGGTTGTTCCCTCATGCGAACTGGCCGTAGCCCGGGTGTACGGTCGGGGTCCAAGTTCTCGGGCTGGTATGTTGACGCTGTCAACGGTTCGGCCGGAGCCGGGTTTGCGAGAGCAGCCCCCGAGCCTCCGCACAGGGCGAGAGGGCGATCAGGGACAGACTCGGCTTTTTTACATACGCCCCTGCGTCGCCTTTTCGCAAGGAGGAGGGGGGGGGGAAAGCGCCATGTTACCCTCAATGGGCGCCGAACATGGTGTCTCCGGTGAGCTGCAAGCGGGTAATCCGAGTGGACATCCGTGCCCCGTTCGTTAGGGGTCGGCTAGGGGCCCAGAGGCACGCCCAAAAGTACCTGCGGGTGATCTGCCGGACCCGGTCCCCTGGCGACGGGGTCCGAGGGCTCGATGCCTCCCTCTGATGGGATTCCGTTACAAGATCGCTCCCGCTGGTCTCGGAAATGTCCTAGGGTACCTCGGGAGCGCAGTCCGAGCCTTGGTTATGTATCGAATGTACCCCTGGTCATCCCTCGCTCGGCGTCTGAGGCGACTGTGAACCCTTCGGGGGCCAGCCTTCGAACCCCTGATCAGTAATGGGCGCGGAGCCCGAGTAGCCTGAGGCGGCCGTGGAACCCTTCGGGGGGCCGACCTTCGAACCTCTGACCAGTAGTGGGTGTAGGGCCCACGCGATCTGAGGCGGCTGTCGAACCCTTCGGGGGGCCAGCCTTCGAACCTCTGATCAGTAGGGAGGCTCGGAGCCTGGTTCCTTCACGGGGAAGGATCCTTTTCGGGGTATCCCCCTTTCCCGGTCCCTGCTGCAAGAGATAGAGAAAGAGGAAAAAAGGAAAAGGATACGAAATCGAACGACGCGGCGTACCTTTTTTGTCGCAGTTATTACGGCGAAGGCGAAGCGTCGCCCACTGCTCCCGCCAGAAGCGCCACCTGTCCTGCCGCGGAGTTAATGCGACAGGGCGAGCGGTTGGCGGGGCGGCCGTTGCGCGTGCGCGAGCCGTTCGTGGAATGGATCACGGGCGCGTTGTCTTCACGCCGTGAGAGGGGGTTCTCTTGCTGCCCCCGGATGGGACATGAGCTTGGCTGACGACGTGACCGCTGCTCCCGCCCGCCTACCACCATCATTACTGCCGGCCCACTTTTGGCCGCATTGACCGCCGCGTCAGGCTGGTGCTGCTGGGTCGTGCGCTGGGTCGCCTCGAGTCACGGTATTGGTTCCGCAATCGAGGAGGCGCGGTGGTGGCGCAAGTGGCGGTGCAGTTGCTTGCATGCAGCATCCGGCGCGCCGGTTGCGTGACGCGTGGGCCTGGGCCTCCATGCTGGCGTGTCGGGAGTCGGAGAAGCGCGTCCACTTGGCGCGGTTGCATGCCGCCTGCATGGCTGCCCGCCTCTTTCGCCCGTTGGTTTGGGCAAAAGTGGAGGGTCACTTGTAACCGCTGGGCGGTCGTGTGCACCACGCGCGGCGGTTTGGCTTCTTCTGCTCTGAGTCGGTTTGCATGACATGCGGGACCCAGCCCCCGCGCCGCAGGGGAGGGCCTTGGAGCGTGCTGGAGAAGACTCAGCCCGTGACGGTTGGGGGCGCAAGTAGGGAGAGTGGCCTTTAAAAGGAGGGCGACCCCTTTCGGAAGGCGACCATGTCTTCTCGCTCCCTTATGCATCGCGTCTTTCCACCTTCCAAGCCCCCGGATGGGGGATACCCGCCGTCTTTTCGCCTCATCGTTGGAGGAACGCGACTCCGTGGGAGTTGGTACCTTTCAGCCATCGTTCGGCTTCAAGGATTTTCATCACACAGCCCGGTTACTCCCCCCCCCCCCCGCTGGTGGTCACCCAAGACGGTGACCTCCAGCTCCTGGATGGGGAGAGGCAAACCGGGCTGTGATCCCGATCCCGCCCTCAGCATCGAGGGTGTTCGTCATCCTCGCTGGGGCGGGGAGTGAGGCGAGCCAGGGCTCTACCTCCTGCGCGGGTCGGTGGGCCACCTCTTCTTCCAGCTTCTGGTGGTGGCAATCGCCTTCCAACCCTGCGGCAGAGACGTCCTCCAGCCATGCTGGGGAAGGCGAACTGTTGCTGCCTAGCTAGGATGCAACATTCCGCCCTCTCCCTCGCATTCGCGGCAAGGACGGCAGCGAGGACCTGCCGGTGCGCTTGGGGGCGACCCGCGTTTGCTGGTGATTCGCCCGGAGCTTGTCGCTCCGCAGGCTCCCCGGTGTGGAGGTTGTCCGTACCCGCGGGGACGGAACCGGAGTTCCGTTTGTAATGGCACTTCGAATGCCAGGGTTTTTTGTTCATCGCGGCTGTCGAGGCCTGAACATGTATGTAATTTTGGCACGGAGCCATGTTTTTTCCTCATTTTCGAGCACTAAGACTCGCCTGTTGGTTGTCTGAACCGCTTCACCAAGCATGAGTCGCCCCGTGTCAAGGTGACGAGTGAGGTATCCGTATCCCGGAGGCGTAGGAGTCCCTCGGCTCGGTCGGCCTTGTTGTCTGAGGCTCCTTTAGCTTAGTTAAAGGGACCCCTTGGCCGCTCTTCGACGAGCCGAGGCCAGGGGTAGCGATATCAGCATGAACAGAGGCGGAGTTGGCTCGAAAATGAAACCTGGTTGGCCGGAGCCTAGCCGTGTTGTCCGTTAGCGGGACCGACGCCGGAGTCGATCAGCCGAGGCCTCGGGTCGGGCTGGCGCCCTTGGAAGATGGTCCCTGGCAGCGATTGTTCGGGCGTGACGATGACGTCGTCCTCTAGAGTGGGGATCCTTGGACCGCGTCGCCGTCCGAGGCTAGGTCGGACCTTGCTGAAGGTGTCGTCGATGCCGAGGGTGTTACTGCCCCCTTCCAGCGTCAAGACCCGAGCCTGCAGGATCAGAGTGTCTTGTAGCGTGTGCCTTCTGCGGCCGCCGAGGCCAGAATACACACCCTCGCTGTGTTGTAAAGCTGCGTCTCCTTTCCTCTTGTTTCGAGTATCTGGGCTTTTTTGTCGGTAGCAGGGATGTTTGTGCGAGCGAGAGTTGCTTCTCGCGGAAGGTGACGAGTGAGGTATCCGTATCCCGGAGGCGTGGGAGTCCCTCGGCTCGGTCGGCCTTGCCGCTTACACGCACTTTCACCCGTCCATGAGGCCCTATCACCGACTCAGTCGAGAAGGCTCGAAGGATCGCTTCGGCAGAAGAGCTTCCGAACGTGAAGACTTGTTCGGTCCGTGGAATCACTTTATCCGAACGCGAGTTACTTATCACAGAAGGTGATGAGTGAGGTATCCGTATCCCGGAGGCGTAGGAGTCCCTCGGCTCGGTCAGCCTTGGCTGCTTACGTGTACTCCGTCGTTTTTAGGATCCACTTTTCGAAGTAGTCAGAAAGCACGAAAGATATTCTGGCAGAAGAGATCTTTTTTCGAGGAAAATTTCAACGCAGAGGGGGTTCCCTCCCTTTTAGCCCCCCGAGGGAGGGTCGGGCTTTGCCGAGGCAAGGCCGACCCTTCCTTGATGACTAAACTTTGCGCGGGTGCGAGGTATATGAACAACTTGAAAACATCTTAAGGGTAGAAGCGACGTAGCTGTTGGATGTTCCAAGCGTTGCCGTAGACCTCGCCTTGACTGTTGGCCAGCTTGTACGTTTCGGGCTTCAGAACTTTGGCGATGACGAATGGCCCCTCCCAGGGGGGCGTGAGCTTGTGCCTCCCTCGGGTGTCTTGCCGCAGCCGAAGCACCAGGTCGCCCACCTGGAGGTCTCGGGGCCGGACCCCTCGGGCGTGGTAGCGTCGCAGGGACTGCTGGTACCGCGCTGAGTGTAGCAAGGCCTTGTCCCGAGCCTCTTCCAGCTGGTCCAGCGAGTCTTCTCGGCTAGCTTGGTTGCTTTGATCGTTGTAGGCCCTCGTCCTCGGGGAGCCGTATTCCAGGTCAGTGGGCAAGACAGCCTCGGCCCCGTAGACCAAGAAGAACGGCGTGAAACCCGTGGCCCGGCTCGGCGTTGTCCTCAGGCTCCAGACCACCGAGGGGAGTTCCTTCATCCATCGCTTGCCGAACTTGTTGAGGTCGTTGTAAATCCGAGGCTTGAGCCCTTGTAGAATCATGCCGTTGGCACGCTCTACTTGCCCATTCGACATGGGATGAGCTACGTCGGCCCAGTCCACCCGGATGTGGTGATCCTCGCAGAAGTCCAAGAATTTTCTGCCGGTGAACTGGGTACCGTTGTCGGTTATGATGGAGTTCGAGACCTCGAAGCGATGGATGATGTTGGTGAAGAACGTCACCGCCTGCTCGGACCTGATGCAGTTCAGAGGTCGGACCTCGACCCACTTGGAGAATTTGTCGATGGCGACCAGCAGGTGCGTGTAGCCCCCGGGCGCCTTCTGCAAGGGGCCAACGAGGTCCAGCCCCCACACAGCAAAGGGCCAGGTGATGGGTATCGTCTGCAGAGCCTGAGCGGGCAGGTGGGTTTGCTTCGCATAGAATTGACACCCTTCGCAGGTGCGGACAATTCTAGTGGCGTCAGCCACCGCCGTTGGCCAGTAGAAGCCTTGCCGGAAAGCATTCCTGACAAGGGCTCGAGGCGCTGCGTGATGGCCGCAAGCCCTCGAGTGTATCTCTTGCTGGAGTTCCTGACCTTCGGCGACGGAGATGCATCGCTGGAGGATGCCCGAGGGGCTGCGGTGGTAGAGCTCCTTCTCATCGCCCAGCAAGACGAACGACTTGGCGCGTCGCGCTACCCGCCGGGCCTCGGCTCGGTCGAGGGGTAGCTCTCCTTGGCGGAGATATTGCAGGTACGGGGTCTGCCAATCTCGATCAGGCGTGGCCCCGCTCCGCTCCTCCTCGATGCGCAGTGCCTCACCCTCGGAGGCCGAGGGTACCTTGGGTTGAACCGAGGCCGCCTCGGGCCGAGCTGAGGGTGCCTCGAGCTGTGCCGAGGGCACCTCGGGCTGGACCGAGGGCGCCTCAGGCTCGGGCGAGTCGTCGATCTTGACGGAGGGTTGATACAGATCCCAGGAGAAGACGTCCGGGGGAACCGTTGTTCGCCCCGAGGCTATTTTTGCCAGCTCGTCCACAGTCTCTTTGTAGCGCCGAGCGATGTGGTTAAGCTCGAGCCCGTAGAACTTGTCTTCCAGGCGCCGAACCTCATCGCAGTAGGCCTCCATCTTCGGGTCGCGGCAGTGGGAGTTCTTCATGACTTGGTCGATGACGAGCTGCGAGTCACCACGAGCGTCGAGGCGCCTGACCCCTAGCTCGATGGCGATCCGCAACCCGTTGACCAGAGCCTCGTACTCAGCCACATTGTTGGACGCCGGGAAGTGGAGGTGTAGCACATAGCGTAGGTGTTTCCCGAGGGGCGAGATGAAGAGTAGGCCCGCGCCAGCTCCCATCTTCATCAGCGACCCGTCGAAAAACATGGTCCAGAGCTCTGGTTGGATCGGAGCCGTCGGTAGCTGGGTGTCGACCCATTCGGCTACGAAGTCCGCCAAGACCTGGGACTTGATGGCCTTCCGAGGGGCGAACGAGATTGTCTCGCCCATGATTTCCACCGCCCACTTTGCAATCCTGCCCGAGGCCTCTCGGCACTGGATGATCTCCCCCAGGGGGAAGGATGACACCACAGTTACCGGATGAGACTCAAAGTAGTGTCGCAACTTCCGCCGCGTCAGGATCACTGCATACAGCAGCTTCTGAACTTGTGGGTAGCGGATCTTGGTTTCGGATAGTACCTCGCTGACGAAGTAAACTGGCCTCTGAACGGGCAATGCATGCCCCTCTTCTTGCCTCTCGACCACAATCGCGGCGCTAACCACCTGAGTGGTCGCGGCGACGTAGACCAAGAGGGGTTCTCTGTCAGCTGGAGGCACCAAGATAGGCGTCTTTGTGAGGAGCGCCTTTAGGTTCCCGAGAGCTTCCTCGGCCTCAGGGGTCCAAGTGAAGCGCTCGGCCTTCCTTAAGAGGCGGTACAGAGGCAGGCCTCTTTCGCCGAGGCGTGAGATGAAGCGGCTCAGAGCCGCGAGACATCCCATGACCCTCTGTACGCCCTTTAAGTCCTTGATGGGACCCATGCTGGTGATGGCTGCGATCTTCTCCGGGTTGGCTTCGATGCCCCGCTCGGAGACGATGAACCCCAAGAGCATGCCCCGGGGCACCCCGAAGACACACTTCTCGGGATTGAGCTTGACGCCTTTCGCCTTGAGACATCGGAATGTCACTTCAAGGTCGGAGAGGAGGTCGGAAGCTTTCCTCGTCTTGACTACGATGTCATCGACGTAGGCCTCGACCGTGCGACCGATGTGTTCGCCGAACACATGGTTCATGCACCGCTGGTACGTCGCGCCCGCATTCCTCAAACCGAACGGCATGGTGACATAGCAGTACATGCCGACGGGCGTGATGAAAGAAGTCGCGAGCTGGTCGGACTCTTTCATCCTGATTTGGTGGTACCCCGAGTAGGCGTCGAGGAAAGACAGGGTTTTGCACCCAGCAATGGAATCCACGATTTGATCGATGCGAGGCAGAGGGTAGGGAACCTTCGGACATGCTTTTTTGAGACCAGTGTAGTCTACACACATCCGCCATTTCCCCCCTTTCTTTCTCACAAGCACAGGGTTGGCAAGCCATTCGGGATGGAATACCTCTTTGATGAACCCGGCTGCCATTAGCTTGTGGATCTCCTCGCCTATCGCTCTGCGCTTCTCCTCGTCGAATCGGCGCAGAGGCTGCTTGACGGGTCGGGCTCCGGCCCGAATATCCAGCGAGTGCTCGGCGACATCCCTCGGTATGCCGGGCATGTCCGAGGGACTCCACGCGAAGACGTCGGCGTTCACGTGGAGAAAGTCGACGAGCACTGTTTCCTATTTGGGGTCGAGCCCGGAACCGATCCGGATCTTCTTGGAGGCGTCGCCACTAGGGTCGAGGGGGACGGCCTTAACCGTCTCCACTGGCTCGAAGTTGCCGGCATGACGCTTCACGTCTGGCACCTCTTTGGAGAGGCTTTCCAGGTCGGCGATGAGGGCCTCGGACTCGGCGAGGGCCTCGACGTACTCCACGCACTCCACGTCGCATTCGAACGCGTGTTTGTACGTGGGGCCGACGGTGATGACCCCGTTGGGGCCCGACATCTTGAGCTTCAGGTAGGTGTAGTTGGGGACGGCCATAAACTTCGCGTAGCATGGCCTCCCCAGTACTGCGTGGTAGGTCCCTCGGAACCCGACCACCTCGAACGTCAGAGTCTCCCTTCGGAAGTTGGAGGGCGTTCCGAAGCAGATGGGAAGGTCGAGTCGTCCGAGGGGCTGGACACGCTTCCCGGGAATGATCCCGTGGAAGGGCGCAGCGCCTGCTCGGACGGAGGATAGATCGACGCGCAGGAGCCTGATGGTCTCGGCGTACATGATGTTGAGGCTGCTGCCCCCGTCCATAAGAACCTTGGTGAGCCTGACGTCGCCGATGACGGGGTCGACGACGAGCGGGTATTTCCCCGGGCTCGGCACGTGGTCGGGGTGGTCGTCTTGGTCGAAGGTGTCGGCGTTCCGAGACCGGGGGGTCCCCGAGCCGACGAGTGAGTGTGCCGCGTGCCCCAGCCCAGATGGGTCGAGCGCGTGGGCGAGCGCGAAGGGGGGAGAGAGAGAGCGAGAGCGAGGCGGCCGGAGCCGGGTCGTGAGGGAGTCGGGGATTCCCGCGGCCTTCGTGTTTGTCCCGCGCCCAGGTCGGGTGCGCTTGCAGTAGGGGGTTACAAGCGTCCGCGCGGGTGAGGGGAGCGAGCGGCCCCGAGAGAGCGCCTGCCCCTGCCCTCGTTCCCGCGAGGCCAACCTTCTCTAAGAAGGCCCTGGTCCTTCCTTTTATAGGCGTAAGGAGAGGATCCAGGTGTACAAATGGGGGTGTAGCAAGGTGCTACGTGTCTAGCGGGGGAGAGCTAGTGCCCTAAGTACATGCCAAGGTGGCAGCCGGAGAGATCTTGGCACCCGGCTAGTGTGGCGTCGTGGCTGTCGGAGAAGCAGTGGAGCTTGACGGAGGGACAGCTGTCGGAGTGGTTGGGCCCTTGCTGACGTCCCCCTGCTTTCGTAAGAGAGCTGAGAGCCGCCGTCGTCATGGTCCAGCGGGGTGCCATCATTGCCTATCTGGCGGAGCTAGCCAGATGGGACGTCGGTCCTGTTCCCGGCGGCCCGAGTCGGCTCGGGGTAGGGTGATGATGGCGCTTCCTGTTGACGTGGCGGACTCGTGCCCTAGGTCGGGCGACGTGGAGGCTCCTCCGAGGCCGAGGTCGAGTCTGTCCTGCATGGCCGAGGCCGAACCTGAGCTCCCGGGTCGGGCGAGGCGGAGGTCGCTCGGCAGAGGCTAGGGTGGAGTCCGAGCCCTGGGTCGGGCGAAGCGGAGTTCGTCGTCTTCTGGGGCCTTAGCCCGAGTCCGAGCCCTGGGTCGGGCGGAGCGGAGTTCGCCGTCTTCCGGGGCCTTAGCTCGAATCCGAGCCCTGGGTCGGGCGGAGCGGAGTTCGCCGTCTTCCGGGGCCTTAGCCCGAGTCCGAGCCCTGGGTCGGGCGGAGCGGAGTTCGCCGTCTTCTGGGGCCTTAGCCCGAGTCCGAGCCCTGGGTCGGGCGGAGCGGAGTTCGCCGTCTTCCGGGGCCTTAGCCCGAGTCCGAGCCCTGGGTCGGGCGGAGCGGAGTTCGCCGTCTTCCGGGGCCTTAGCCCGAGTCCGAGCCCTGGGTCGGGCGGAGCGGAGTTCGCCGTCTTCCGGGGCCTTAGCCTGAGTCCGAGCCCTGGGTCGGGCGGAGCTTCCTCTGGCGCTTTTGGCCAAGCCTGGCCGCCTGTCAGTCTTACCCTTTGCGTTAAAGGCCCCAGTGACCTGGTCGGTCGGCGCGGTGATTTAGTCAGGGTTACTTCTTATCGAAGGCGTGGCCTCGGGCGAGCCGGAGATGCGTCTACCGTGAGAGAGGAGGCCTCGGGCGAGACGAAAACATCTCAGGGTCGGCTGCCCTTGCCCGAGGCTAGGCTCGGGCGTGGCGTGATCGAGTCGCTCGTATGGACTGATCCCTGACTTAATCAAACCCATCAGGCCTCTGCAGCTTTATGCTGATGGGGGTTACCAGCTGAGAATTAGGCGTCTTGAGGGTACCCCTAATTATGGTCCCCGACAGTAGCCCCCGAGCCTCGAAGGGAGTGTTAACACTCGCTTGGAGGCTTTTGTCGCACTTTTTTGCAAGGGGACCAGCCTTTCTCGGTTGTACTTTGTTCCGGTGGGTGCGCGCGAGCGCACCCGCCGGGTGTAGCCCCCGAGGCCTCGGAGGAGTGGTTTCACTCCTTCGAGGTCTTAATGCCTTGCGTAATGCTTCGGCTGGTCTGGCGGTTCCCTCATGCGAACAGGCCGTAGCCCAGGTGCACTGTCGGGGCCCAAGTTCTCGGGCTGGTATGTTGACGCTGTCAACGGTTCGGCCGGAGCCGGGTTTGCGAGAGCAGCCCCCGAGCCTCCGCACGGAGCGAGAGGACGATCAGGGACAGACTCGGCTTTTTTACATACGCCCCTACGTCGCCTTTCCGCAAGGAGGAGGGGGGGGGAGAGCGCCATGTTACCCTCGATGGGCACCGAACATGGTGTCTCCGGTGAGCTGCGATCGGGTAATCCGAGTGGACGTCCGTGCCCCGTTCGTTGGGGGTCGGCTAGGGGCCCGGAGGCACGCCCAAAAGTACCTGCGGGTGATCTGCCGGACCCGGTCCCCTGGCGACGGGGTCCGAGGGCTCGTTGCCTCCCTCCGATGGGATTCCGTTACAGAGTCGTTCCCGCTGGTCTCGGAAATGTCCTAGGGTACCTCGGGAGCGCAGCCCGAGCCTTGGTTATGTATCGAACGTACCCCTGGTCATCCCTCGCTCGGTGTCTGAGGCGACTGTGAACCCTTCGGGGGGCCAGCCTTCGAACCCCTGACCAGTAATGGGCGCGGAGCTCGAGTAGCCTGAGGCGGTCGTGGAACCTTTCGGGGGGCCGACCTTCGAACCTCTGACCAGTAGTGGGTGTCGGGCCCACGCGATCTGAGGCGGCTGTTGAACCCTTCGGGGGGCCAGCCTTCGAACCCCTGATCAGTAAGGAGGCTCGGAGCCTAGTTCCTTCACGGGGAAGGATCCCTTTGGGGGTATCCCCCTTCCCGGTCCCTGTTGCAAGAGATAGAGAAAGGGGAAAAAGGGAAAAAGGATACGAAATTGAACGTCGTGGCGTACCTTTTTTGGTGTGGTCGTTTTGGCGAAGGCGAAAACGTCGCCAGCTGCTCCCGCCAGTAGCGCTGCCCGTCGAGCCGCGGAGTTAATGCGCCGGGGCGAGCGGTCGGCGAGGCAGCCGTTGCGTGCGCGAGCCGTTCGAGGAGCGGCTGTTTTGCTTTGCGTTTTTTGAACCCCGCGTCTGGTTCGGGCGGTGCGTTGGAACCGTCTTCATCTAGGTCCTTATATACCCCGGAGAGGGCCCGGTGACGGTTCTCGACTCCGCTTCTTGTCTTCCTCTTAGGCTTTCTTGCGGTCTGAGAGATCCAGCCAGGGAAAAGAAAACCGCCCTCCCCTGTCCTCCGCGCCGCCACCCTTCCTGCTTCGGTGATGGCTGACCGGGTGACCATCATCCCACCGCGCGACCCGTGGCCCTTCTCCACGGTGACGGCGGGTGATTTGGAGGACCTCGTCGGCGAGGGTTTGCTCCACCCTCTCTCCGATGAACAGCGGCCGGAATGGATTCCTCCCGTGGGTGGAGTCACTCCATCCCCTCCGCCGGGGTACGTCGTGAGCTTCATCTCCTTCCATGAGCGGGGATTTGGTGTGCCGACGAGCCGCTTTATGCGGGCCATCCTGTTCCATTACGGGGTGGAGTTGCACAACCTCACCCCCAACTCCATCGCGCAGGCCGCTATCTTCGTGGCGGTGTGCGAGGGGTATTTGGGGATCGCCCCCCACTGGGATTTGTGGACCCATCTCTTCTTCGCCGAGCTTTTTGCCTCGCCGACGGGGGAGAGGAAGGTCCGCGCAGCGGTGCGGGCTGGCGGCTGCACCCTTTTGTTGAGGCAGTTGCGGTCGTTGCAGTATATCCCTGCTGTCCTCGCATCCTCAAACAAGGGTTGGCAGCGCCGGTGGTTCTACCTCCGGAACGACGGAGAGTTGCTCCCGCCGTTCTCTCAGCGGGTTGTCACCGCCGCTCCCGACGCCTGGCGCCACGGGACTCCACACGAGAGGCAGAAGAACCTCGAACCTCTTCTTCAGGCCCTGAAGGCGTTGTGGGAGGAAGGACTTACCGCCGCGGGAGTGGTTGCCGCCATCCACCGTCGGAGGGTGCTCCCCCTGGCGGAACGACGGCTGTTGCTTTGGGAGATGACCCTGGAGGCCGACTGGGAGGGGTCACGGATGTCCCCTGATCCTCTTCCCCGTGACGCCCTCCAATGGCGGGTGTCGGCCGCGATGGGGAAGCCAGACCCCCACGCCTTCTCCCAACCTCGAATGCGCCCCGATCAGGGGTGCATCGTTCTGGTAAGCGTTCGCTCCTTCCTTCCTCATATACCGGGTTGCTTCCGGTTCTCATGATTGGGTTTCTTTTCCCCTCCCCCTCCCTTTAGGAGGTGGGGCGGCACAAGCCCTCCTTGCCGCGGGTCCCGGAGGACGCGGTGGGTCGGGCAGCGCGGCGGGTCGCCGCGGAGGAGGAGAAAAAGAAAAAGGACGCGGAGAAGGCCCGGGCCCGCAAGCGGAGGCGGGCTCGGGACGCCCTGGAGAAACGCCGTCGCCAGCAGGAGAGGGAAGGACTCCCCAGGGAGCTGTCGCCGGAGACATCCGACGACGACGACGACGATGATGAGGAGGAGGAGGACGACATGGCCGCCCGTCTCGGCCTCAGCCCCAGCTTGGGGTGTGGCCGAGAGCTGTCAAGTCAGCCCCCAAGCGGGCCGATGTCGTCGGTTCCTGGGGCCGAGACGCCGGATCCCCGACCTGAGGGGCGGGGGCAACTCGAGAGGGTACTTGACCCCTCGGCTGGAGGAGCTGACGCGACTCCAGGGAGCCGGGCCGAGGGGTTCGTCCCTCGAGAGCCGTCCCCCGCGTCGGCAGCGCGGGGGAGCGGTCCTCAGGTTGCCATGGCGGCGCCTGGGCAGTCCGCCTCCCGGGCGTCAGGAGCGCCCAAGGCGAGCGCGGTGCCAGGGCCGTCGGCGAGGCGAACCTCGGCGGTGGTTCTAGGGAGCGGGAGCCAAGAGACTTCCCCCCCAGGCACAGTGGATCATGGCCCGGAGCGGGTAAGTACCTTGGAATGTCTCCGTCCCGGCGCTTCATTCATACGTCTTGGCCGTGATTTTCCCTTCTTTCTTTTTTTTTCAGCAAGCGGAGCCATGGCCCTACCGACCTGGCGCCCCGGAAGGCCCTTAAGACGGCGTCGGTCCAGGCGGCTGGCGCCATCTCGGGCCCCGCCGCTCAGCCGACCCTTTCTCAGGGCGCCCTGCCGCATGGGGCTCAGGCGTCGCGTGTCCCGGGGGAGCAGGTCCCTGAGGCGGGGTCCTCTGCCGAGGCGGCCATCGTGATCGGGGAGGCGGCCGGCGCCCACGCGGTCCCGAGCTCGCCTGCCGTGTCGGCCACGCCGGCGCCTGCCGCCACCACAGTTGGCACCGTCCTAGTCGGAGAGCAGATGGTTGCTGCCGGCGTCGAGACGGCCGTAGCGTCGGCGCCTAGGGCTTCGGAAGAGGTGGGCATGGACGCGCGGTTCATCCAGGCGGGCGGCAGCCTTGTCGCTGTGCGGCGGAGCCCCGAGGCCCGGGGCCAGTTGCTCCGATTCCAGACCCGCGAGGCTCCGGACCCCATCTTCGTTCTTGACGACGAACAGGAGGACCGGTCCTGGGACGAGCTCCGCAATCGTGCGGAAGCAGCGGTGGGGTCGCTCCGATCATCGCTGGAGGTTCTCTGCGGGGACGTCCCCAAAATCCTCCAGGTAACGGTTTCAGGCATACCTTCTCCCTTCTGCGAGCGAGGCGTTCGTCGTGACGCCTTGCCTTCCTTTCCAGGATCTGACGGACCGGAGCGCTGCCAAGTCGTCGTTCATCCGCCGCGAGGTCGACGTCTGGGGCTCGCTGCGGTCCCTGAGGACTTCGCTCGCCGGGGCTACCTCGCGCCTCTCTCAGCAGGACGCTAAGATAGCGGACCTCCAGTTGCTCTGTGCTGACCTGAGGGTCGAGGCGGCGGCGGCGCGCACAGAGGCGCTACGGCAGCGGTCGGAGCTCGTCCGAGTTGCCGAGGAGCGGGACCAATCTCGGGGCCAAGCCGCCGAGGCCGAAAGCCGGGCCAAGACCCTCGCGGCCGATCTGGCCGCAGCCCAAGTCGCGGCCTCGAAGCAGCGCGTCCGAGCCGGAGGTAAGGTTCGACCGTCCTCGGTTCTCGTTTTTGTCTGTTTCTTCCGCTTGCGTTTGAGGTCTTTCTTCTGGTTGTTCGAAGAGCTCGAGTCTGCCCTCGACGAGTCTGCCAAAGCGCTCGCCGAGGCGCTCGCTGGGGCTGCTGAGCAGAGGGAGGCCGATCTCGCGGCCATGTCCGAGGCCGTCTCGGATGCCTATCGGACCCTTGGTCCCGGTGACGTCCCTTCAGGAAGCTCCCCCCAAAGCTGTCTTCAAGCCCTGGGTGGTTATGCGCGCGGTAAAGTCTGCGGGGCGCTACACCACGGCGTCAGGCGGGCCTTCGCCGTGCTCGCTTCCCATTACGTCGTGGACCTGGAGCGGGTCAGTGAGGGGTATTGCCTTCCTGACGAAGACGAGGCCGCCCTGGCGGAAGTTCAGCGGCTCGACGCGGTCGCTGCGGGTCCGAGTGCGGCGCTGGCGACCATCTTCGAGGTGGAGATTCTTCCTCCTGTGCCGCCGCCGGAAGCGGAGGTGGACCTTACCGACGGCGGGAGTGGAGCTGAAGGCGCGGCGCCTTCCCAAGGCGACGCCTGACTTTTGTTGGGAAAATTTCTGTCGGATGTGTGATTTGCCGCGGCCGCCGAGGCCTGGGCACTTTATTTCTCTTGCGTGAAGTCATACTCTTTTCTGTTTCAATTTGCGCGCCTGGCCCGACTTGTCAATAACAGGGTGGTTTCCCGAGCTGGGTCCTTTTTCGTGGCAGGCGATGAGTGAGGTGTCCCTAGCCCGGAGGCATAGGTGTTCCTCGGCTCAGTCGGTCTCGCCACTCATTTGTACCCAAGTTCGCTCCTCGGGACCCTGCTTCTGACGTATCCGGGAGAACGCAAAAATCCCTTTTTGATCGAAAAAGAGAATTTTTTGACGCGGAGAGGCGCATCCAAACTCGACGAGAGGGGTTCCCCCTTTTTAGCCCCCGAGGGAGGGTCGGGCTCCGCCGGGGCGAGGCCGACCCTTCCTTGATGACTGATTCTCGTGTGTGAGTGGGGGAAGGGCGTAGCCCCCGAGCGTCGTCCATGCAGAGGCCGTTTGACGAGTCGGGCTTCTGCCCGAATATCCGGCGAGTGCTCGGTGACATCCTTCGGTATGCCAGGCATGTCCGAGGGACCCCACGCAAATATGTCGGCGTTTGCGCGGGGAAAGTCGATGAGTACTGCTTCCTATTTGGGGTCGAGCCCAGAACTGATCCGGATCTGCTTGGGGGTATCGCCGCTGGGGTCGAGAGGGACGGCCTTAACCGTCTCCGCTGGCTCGAAGTTGCCGGCATGTCGCTTCACGTCCGGCACCTCTCGGGAGAGGCTTTCCAGGTCGGCAATGAGGGCCTCGGACTCGGCGAGGGCCTCGGCGTACTCCACGCACTCCACATCGCATTCGAATGCGTGTTTGTACGTGGGGCCGACGGTGATGACCCCGTTGGGGCCCGGCATCTTGAGCTTCAGGTAGGTGTAGTTGGGGATGGCCATGAACTTCGCGTAGCATGGCCTTCCCAACACTGCGTGGTAGGTTCCTCGGAACCCGACCACCTCGAATGTCAAAGTCTCCCTTCGGAAGTTGGAGGGTGTTCCGAAGCAGACAGGAAGGTCGAGCTGTCCGAGGGGCTGGACGCGCTTCCCGGGAATGATCCCGTGGAAGGGCGCAGCACCTGCTCGGACAGATGACAGATCGACGCGCAGGAGCCTGAGGGTCTCGGCATAGATGATGTTGAGGCAGCTGCCCCCATCCATCAGGACCTTGGTGAGCCTGACGTCGCCGATGACGGGATCGACGACGAGCGGGTACTTCCCTGGGCTCGGCACATGGTCGGGGTGGTCATCCTGGTCGAAGGTGATGGGCTTGTCAGACCAGTCTAGGTAGACTGGCACCGCCACCTTCACCGAGCAGACCTCCCGACGCTCCTGCTTACGATGCCGAGCCGAGGCATTCGCCGCATGCCCTCCGTAGATCATGAAGCAGTCGCGGACCTCGGGGAACTCTCCTGCTTGGTGATCTTCCTTTTTGCCGTCGTCGCGGGCCCTGTCACCCTCTGCGGGTGGCCCGGCCCGGTGGAAGTGGCGCCGAAGCATGACGCACTCCCCGAGGGTGTGCTTGACGGGCCCCTGATGGTAGGGGCGCGTCTCCTTGAGTGCCTTGTCGAAGAGGTTGGCGCCTCCGGGGGGCTTCCGAGGGTTCTTGTACTCGGCGGCGGCGACAAGGTCCGTGCTGGCGGCGTCGTGTTTCGCTTGCGACTTCCTCCTGCCTTTCTTCTTGGCGCCGAGCGGAGTAGACGCCTCGGGAGCATCTTCCGACGGGCGGCCCTGGGGCTGCTTGTCCTTTCGGAAGATGGCCTCGACCGCCTCCTGACCAGAGGCGAACTTGGTGGCGATGTCCATCAGCTCGCTCGCCCTGGTGGGGGTCTTGCGACCCAACTTGCTCACCAGGTCACGGCAGGTGGTGCCGGCAAGGAACGCGCCGATGACATCGGAGTCGGTGATGTTCGGCAGCTCGGTGCGCTGCTTCGAGAATCGTCGGAATTCCCGGGGCGCACGTACGTGCCCTGGAAGTTGCCAGCGAAAGCCTGGACCAGATCTTCCCAGTTGGAAATCTGCCCCGGGGGCAGGTGCTCCAACCAAGCGCGAGCGGTATCGGAGAGGAACAGGGGGAGGTTGCGGATGATGAGGTTGTCGTCGTCCGTCCCACCCAGTTGACAGGCCAGGCGGTAGTCCGCAAGCCACAATTCCGGTCTCGTTTCCCCCGAGTACTTTGTGATAGTAGTCGGGGGTCGGAATCGGGGCGGAAACGGCGCCCGCCGAATGGCTCGGCTGAAGACCTGCGGACCGGGTGGTTCGGGCGAGGGACTCCGATCCTCCCCGCTGTCGTAGCGTCCTCCATGCCTGGGGTGATAACCTCGGCGCACCCTTTCATCGAGGCGGGCCCGACGGTCGCGATGAGGGTGCTCGTCACCGAGGTGGCCCGGGGCCGCAGGCGCGGTATTGCGCGTGCGCCCGCTGTAGATCGAGGCTTCCCGCATGAGTCGGGAAGTCGCGGCACGAGGTTCCGAGGGGTACCCCTGCCTTCGGGAGGCAGAGCTCTCGGCCCGCCGGGCCGCAGCGCCTTCCAGGAGATGCTTGAGCTCTCCCTGGATTCGCCGACCCTCGGTGGTTGATGACTCCGGCATCGCGCGGAGGAGAATTGCTGCGGTGGCCAGGTCCTGACCGGTTCCGCCGGATGCGGGTGGCGGTCTGTCCCTGGCATCATTGGCGATGCGGTGCTGGAGACCTTAGGGCAGGTGACGTATTCCTCCGGCTGGGGGCTGGCTTGCCCATACCTGCCCGACGTTCTGGCGGATTGCCTCGAGCGCTCCTGCTCCCTCATCGAGCCCGGCCTGCGCCCCGCGGACTTGCTCGAGCTGTGGGTCGTGACCCCCCGCCGGAACGGGGACCACAGCTAGCTCCCGCGGGATGTCGGCGCGAGGCGCTGGCCTAGGGGGATCACCATCCTCCGGCATGCTGAGACAGCTGCCTCTAGAGGGATCCCCTAGCTCGACGTGGAAACATTCGCGGCTCGGGCCGCAGTCCTCGTCGTCAAGGCTACGGCTGCCGTCGGAACAGTCGGAGAGGCAGTAGTTGCATGCGGTCATGAAGTCCCGCATGGCACTGGGGTTGCCAGATCCAGAGAAATCCCAGCAGATGCTGGGGTCATCTTCCTCGGACCCAGAGGGTCCGTAGGTCGAGACACCCGTCAATCGGTCCCAAGGCGACCGCACACGAAACCCCAGAGGGGTTGCACTCGCCTCAACGTGAGCGCCCAGCAAAGCGAGGTCGCCAGGCGGGTTGAGGCCGAGTCGAAATGACAAAGGATGGGAATCAGCCAGTACCTTTTGGTCGACGAAGATCGACGAAGTCGCATCGGGGGCTGATCGTGCTGTCGTCCTGGGTGCGAGGGCGACGTCCTGCAGGCCCTCCGTGAGCGCGCTGGCGTCGTCCACTTGCTTGAGGTCGGCGTGTCGCGGGGGGACGGCGCTTGCCTCCGCCTCAAACGCGTGGGTGATGCCCGACGCGTCCTTCGTTGGGGCGCTGGGGATGTCGATTTGCTCGACAGTCGACTGAGCGTAGCCTCCCGCTCGGCCTTGGTTGCCCCGCCTCCTCCTCCGATGGCGAGGGAGAGGATGGGGTGAGCTCGAAAGTTGTCCTTCCCCCACGCGGGAAAGACGTCGTCGATTCCACCGCCGGCGGGCGGGCTGTCCGCCACCATTGTCGCTGTCGCGTGGCGGTGGAAGGAGTATCATGTCGTAGCTGCCGTCGAAAGACATGAACTCGAGACTCCCGAAACGGAGCACCGTTCCGGGTTGAATAGGTTGTTGGAGACTGCCCATCTGGAGCTTGACGGGAAACTACTCGTCAACACGCAGCAGGCCCCTACCTGGCGTGCCAACTGTCGGCGTTCTGAGACCGGGGTGTCCCCGAGCCGACGAGTGAGTGTGCCGCGTGCCCCAGCCCAGATGGGTCGAGCGCGTGGGCGAGCGCGAAGGGGAGAGAGAGAGAGCGAGAGCGAGGCGGCCGGAGCCGGGTCGTGAGGGAGTCGGGGATTCCCGCGGCCTTCGTGTTCGTCCCGCGCCCAGGTCGGGTGCACTTGCAGTAGGGGGTTACAAGCGTCCGCGCGGGTGAGGGGAGCGAGCGGCCCCGAGAGAGCGCCTGCCCCTGCCCTCGTTCCCGCGAGGCCAACCTTCTCTAAGAAGGCCCTGGTCCTTCCTTTTATAGGCGTAAGGAGAGGATCCAGGTGTACAAATGGGGGTGTAGCAAGGTGCTACGTGTCTAGCGGGGGAGAGCTAGTGCCCTAAGTACATGCCAAGGTGGCAGCCGGAGAGATCTTGGCACCCGGCTAGTGTGGCGTCGTGGCTGTCGGAGAAGCAGTGGAGCTTGACGGAGGGACAGCTGTCGGAGTGGTTGGGCCCTTGCTGACGTCCCCCTGCTTTCGTAAGAGAGCTGAGAGCCGCCGTCGTCATGGTCCAGCGGGGTGCCATCATTGCCTATCTGGCGTAGCTAGCCAGATGGGACGTCGGTCCTGTTCCCGGCGGCCCGAGTCGGCTCGGGGTAGGGTGATGATGGCGCTTCCTGTTGACGTGGCGGACTCGTGCCCTAGGTCGGGCGAGGTGGAGGCTCCTCCGAGGCTGAGGTCGAGTCTGTCCTGCATGGCCGAGGCCGAACCTGAGCTCCCGGGTCGGGCGAGGCAGAGGTCGCTCGGCAGAGGCCAGGGCGGAGTCCGAGCCCTGGGTCGGGCGAAGCGGAGTTCGTCGTCTTCTGGGGCCTTAGCCCGAGTCCGAGCCCTGGGTCGGGCGGAGCGGAGTTCGCCGTCTTCCGGGGCCTTAGCCCGAGTCCGAGCCCTGGGTCGGGCGGAGCGGAGTTCGCCGTCTTCCGGGGCCTTAGCCCGAGTCCGAGCCCTGGGTCGGGCGGAGCGGAGTTCGCTGTCTTCCGGGGCCTTAGCCCGAGTCCGAGCCCTGGGTCGGGCGGAGCGGAGTTCGCCGTCTTCTGGGGCCTTAGCCCGAGTCCGAGCCCTGGGTCGGGCGGAGCGGAGTTCGCCGTCTTCCGGGGCCTTAGCCTGAGTCCGAGCCCTGGGTCGGGCGGAGCTTCCTCTGGCGCTTTTGGCCAAGCCTGGCCGCCTGTCAGTCTTACCCTTTGCGTTAAAGGCCCCAGTGACCTGGTCGGTCGGCGCGGTGATTTAGTCAGGGTTACTTCTTATCGAAGGCGTGGCCTCGGGCGAGCCGGAGATGCGTCTGCCGTGAGAGAGGAGGCCTCGGGCGAGACGGAAACATCTCAGGGTCGGCTGCCCTTGCCCGAGGCTAGGCTCGGGCGTGGCGTGATCGAGTCGCTCGTATGGACTGATCCCTGACTTAATCAAACCCATCAGGCCTTTGCAGCTTTATGCTGATGGGGGTTACCAGCTGAGAATTAGGCGTCTTGAGGGTACCCCTAATTATGGTCCTCGACAGAAGGTGATGGGCTTGTCGGACCAGTCTAGATAGACCGGCGCCGCCACCTTGACCGAGCAGACCTCCCGGCGCTCTTGCTTGCGGTGCCGAGCCGAGGCATTCGCCGCTTGCCCACCGTAGATCATGAAGCAGTCGCGGACCTCGGGGAACTCTCCTGCTTGGTGATCTTCCTTCTTGTCGTTGTCGTGGGCCCTGCCACCCTCCGAAGCATGACGCACTCCTCAAGGGTGTGCTTGACGGGCCCCTGATGATAGGGGCACGGCTCCTTGAGCATCTTGTCGAAGAGGTTGGCACCTCCGGGGGGCTTCCGAGGGTTCTTGTACTCGGCGGCGGCGACAAGGTCCGCGTCGGCGGCGTCGTGTTTTGCTTGCGACTTCTTCTTGCCTTTCTTCTTGGCGCCGCGCGGAGTAGACGCCTCGGGAGCATCTTCCGATGGGCGGCCCTGGGGCTGCTTGTCCTTTTGGAAGATAGCCTCGACCGCCTCCTGGCCAGAGGCGAACTTGGTGGCGATGTCCATCAGCTCGCTCGCCCTGGTGGGGGTCTTGCGACCCAACTTGCTCACCAGGTCGCGGCAGGTGGTGCTGGCAAGGAACACGCCGATGACATCCGAGTCGGTGATGTTGGGTAGCTCGGTGCGCTGCTTCGAGAATCGCCGGATGTAGTCCCGGAGAGACTCTCCCGGCTGCTGCCGGCAGCTTCGGAGGTCCCAAGAATTCCCGGGGTGCACATACGTGCCCTGGAAATTGCCGGCGAAGGCTTGGACCAGGTCATCCCAATTGGAGATCTGCCCCGGAGGCAGGTGCTCCAACCAGGCGCGAGCGGTGTCGGAGAGGAACAGGGGGAGGTTGCGGATGATGAGGTTGTCGTCGTTCATTCCACCCAGCTGGCAGGCCAGGCGGTAGTCCGTGAGCCACAGTTCCGGTCTCGTTTCCCCCGAGTACTTTGTGATAGTAGTCGGGGGTCGGAACCGGGTCGGGAACGGTGCCCGCCGGATGGCCCGGCTGAAGGCCTGCGGACCGGGTGGTTCGAGCGAGGGACTCCGATCCTCCCCGCTGTCGTAGCATCCCCCACGCCTGGGGTGATACCCTCGGCGCACCCTCTCGTCGAGGTGGGCCCGACGGCCGCGATGATGGTGCTCGTTGCCGAGGTGGCCCGGGGCCGCAGGCGCGGTGTTGCGCGTGCGCCCGGTGTAGACCGAGGCTTCCCGCATGAATCGGGAAGTCGCGGCATGAGGTTCCGAGGGGTATCCCTGCCTTCGGGAGGCAGAGCTCTCGGCCCGTCGGACCGCAGCGCCTTCCAGGAGATTCTTGAGCTCTCCTTGGATTCGCCGACCCTCGGTGGTTGATGGCTCCGGCATCACGCGGAGAAGCATCGCTGCTGCAGCCAGGTTCTGACCGACCCCACTGGATGCGGGTGGCGGCCTGACCCTGACGTCGTTGGCGACGCGGAGCTAGAGACCCTGGGGCAGGTGACGTATTTCTCCGGCCGGGGGTTGGCCCGCCCATGCCTACCCGACGTCCCGGCGGATTGGCTCAAGCGCTCCTGCTCCCTCGTCGAGCCTGGCCTGCGCCCCACGGACTTGCTCGAGCTGTGGGTCGTGACCCCCCGCCGGAATGGGGACCACAGCTAGCTCCCACTGGATGTCAACGCGAGGCACCAGCCTAGGGAGATCACCGTCCTCCGACATGCCGAGATGATTGCCTTCGGAGGGAC